>CM069135.1:96931757-97531757 GCA_035221665.1 Okamejei kenojei
TATTAAGAAATACAGGCATCTATATATAGCTATTATGTTCTCTGAACACCTCAACATTTTACAGCAATGAAGCACTTTTCAAGTGTTGTTTTCCATATAATGCAGGATATGCACAGCCAACATGATTTCCAATCATGACACATTACATTTTACATGTTGTAAGTTTCCATCAGTAAAAAGCTATTTACTGATAACCATATAATCTATTTCGAGATATTAGTTCCTAAAATATTGTCCAGATTAGAAGGAAATTTAATCCACCTTCTTTGAAATAGTGTCGTAGAAACAAGGATGCTGGTTTACAAAATAAGACACAGAGTGCTAGAGTAACTCAGCAGGTCTGGCAGCGTCTCAGGAGAATATGGTTAAGTGACGTTATGGAACAGGACCCTTCTTCAGTCTTGGGGATATTATTGAATGTAATTAATGTGAATTTTTGTTCACTATCACGGGTTAGGTTGGACTTGCTTTCCAGTCCTCAATGTGCATTAGGTTTGAATGTATTCTAGAATTAGAAATATGAGTGTATTTGGAATATGGTACTAATGCTGTTTACTTCGTTGGTTACAGAGCTAACACTGATGAGAATGACCATCTCCGAAAAGGTGCAGTGCCTAATGAAGTTTTTCCATCTGTAATGCCGGAGGCTTCACCTAAGCCAAATTCTGCAAGTCCTGGTCCCTCTTTAACTGAAGAAGCAACAGCGGTTCAGACTCCAAGCAAAGTCTCTACCAAAACGAGACAGCAGCTTGATGTAAAAGTAGAGCTTGAGAAAAGGCAAGGGGGAAAACAGCTGCTGAATCTTGTTGTCATTGGTAAGGAATTGGACGTGCAGTTAAGTGCTGGAATAGTTGTTGGAATCTTCATTACAAATGAAAATGCACCTTATCAATAATTAGGTAGACGGTTAATGTATTTAACAATATTGTATTTAACTTTGGATACAGTTGGAGTGTTGAAGTTTGTTTTTTGAATTCCCAAAACAATATTTAAGATTACAGTGAGGCTGAAGGCCATTTGGTCTATTAAGCCTGTACCAGCTCCTTGCCTCATATTCTGCTTGGGCAGCATTTTACCCAATGGTATCAATGTTGAATTCTCCAATTTTAGGTAACAAGCTAACCTCCCCTTCCACCTCCATCCCATCACCTGATGTCACATTTTCCATCTCTTCTCTCCTTATCTCATTCTCTCGCAGCCTCTTGTCATCTTCCCATCTCTGACTTTTGTCCACCCATCAACCAATCAAACCTCCCCCTCGCTTACATCCACTTGTTATTTGCCATGTTTGTCTCTTCCACACCTCTATTCCAGGTTTCTCTCTTCAATCAGTCTGCAGAAGTGTCCCAACCAGAAATGTCAACTCTCTATGTTCTCCAGCTTGAGCCGCTCAGTTGTTTCAGCAACGTGTGTCTTTCCTTGCACAGTAATCTGTTATTTTTGTTCTGCTGCTCTGAAGTTAAGCAAGATATTTTCTCTGTGCCTAAGCTTATTCTTTCTGTCAAGATGTCTCACTTCCAAATTCTCTGTATTAATTAGTTTTTGCTGTTTGTCTGCACCTTCTGCATGCCTGTCCATGCTTGGCACAGTGGCACAGCAGTAGAGTTGCTGCCTGACAGCGCTTGCAGCGCCAGAGACCCAGGTTCGATCCCGACTACAGGTGCTGGATGGAGGTTGTACGTTCCCCCCATGAGCGTGTGTGGTTTCTCCGAGATCTTCGGTTTCCTCCCACATTCCAAAGATACAAATGTCTGTAGGTTAATTGGCTTGGTGTAAGTGTAAATTGTCCCTAGTGTGTATAGGGTAGTGTTAATGTGCGGGGATCGCTGGTCGATGCGGAGTCGGTAGGCCGAAGGGCCTGTTTCCGCCCTGTATCTCTAAACTAAACTAATCATGCCCTCAATACTATTGCTGCTACCACGATACTATTCAAGCATTTGTACGGGCAAAGAACACATGTATTAAAAGAATACTCATTAATGCAGAAACTTACTGTAAGTTGCAGAACATCCCCTTTTGAATGCAAATTTTATTCAATAAATGTAACTCTTGGCTGCATCAGCAGTAATTTGGGAGTTCAATGTGCTAACTCCACAAGGCACATTATACTGTGGTGTCATCACAGGCTTGCCAAGATGAGGTCCTCGAGTAATTTTTCTGCCCGGTCAGTTAGATTTGGGTTTTTCCTTTGGAATATCGGTTTAATTTTTTGTAATCTCTTGCATGTCTTCCAGACAGTGGGGACTAACATGAGATCCATATAAACAAACACAGTCATTCTGGAGTATAGCTCGCATAGATAACAGTTTATTTGCAAGTGACCCATGGTGAAGTTTTCGCCCATAGATGGTTCAGGAGCCTGAAATCTGCAACATCCAGGTTCAGGAACAGCTACTTCCCCACAGTCATCAGACTATTAAACACAACTTCAAACAAACTCTGAACTATAATAGCCTATTGCACTTTATCTGTTTATTTATGTGTATATATATATATATATATATATATATATATATATATATATATATATATATATATGATCTATGGTGCATAGACACACTGAACTGTTCTGTATTTATGACTACAATATTCTGTTGTGCTGCAGCAAGCAAGAATTTTATTGTCCTATCTGGGACACATGACAATAAACCTCTCTTTTCTCTTGAAATACTGACTGTTAAACAGTCAAATTGAAAATACAGACATATAATTATTAAATTAGGGAGTACCATTCCTCCAACCAACACTATTAGCTTGAATTGGGTCTGCCATATCTTGATGCCTATGAATTGCCTACAAACCTCGATTTCTACAGATCACTGCCACAGCATTAGGAAACTTTCTCCATGTCATCTCATTTCTCCTTTGTTTTGTTGATAACCGTCAATAATAGCAATAAAAAGGATGCATTTTTTGCAAGTAAACAAATTAGCAGGGGGGAAAAGATTCAGCAGAATTTTCTTGCACCTGGAACATTCCGTACATGGAATGCATTCAGTCAATTTTACAGACATATCCATGTAGAAAGTTACATCTGTTGTTACTTAAATAGTAATTTGCTTTTGCCAGTAATGGAAACTGATTCAAATGAAACTTATGGTTTCAGGTACTATTTTTATCTGTCTTCCTTTCACATTTACATTTAAGAAAAATATCCCTGTATACAACACATCACTGTTTGTAGTGGTTGTGTTTCTAGTAAATGTATATTGCTCACTCATTTAATCTTTTATCGAAGCAGAGATTCGCATTTACTAATTTTGAAGAAAACTTCAAGAATAATATTATGCAATCAAATTTGATACAATAATGATTTATTTTGTTTAGTTTCATTTACTCTTCGGTAGGATAGATTGGATTCCGTAGATTTCAGCCCTCTATATGTAACTATTTTACTGAGAGAAATAAAGCCAAGCTCTCCTTCAGCAGATTTTGGGATTGCAAATTGACAATACAGTCATGCAACACGGAAAATGGCCCTTTGGTCCAACTTGTCAATGCTGACCAAGATGTCCCATCAGACTACCCCTATTAGCCCGCATTTGGCCCATACCCCTCTAAACCTCTCCTATCCAGGTATCTGTCCAAGCGGCTCTTACATTTTGTTACATTACCTGTCTTAGCTACCTCCTCTGGCAGCTTGTTCCATGTACCTACCACCCACTGAGTGAAAGGTTTGCTATTAAATCTTGCCCCTCTCACCTTAAGCCTATGTCCTTTGATTTTTGATTCCCCTACCCTGCGTGAAACACTCATTCACCTTATCCATACCCCTGATGATTTTATACACCCATATAAGTTAACCACTCAGCCTCCTTCATTTCAAGGAATAGATCTAGCCTGATTAGCCTCTCCCTAATGGGCCTTTTTAGGCGACTGCAGGAGACATTGCAGTCGCCACATGGTCGCCACATGTTCGTGGGTGGTTGCCGGGGAGTTGCCTTCATGGTCGTGAGGAATTCCCACATTTTGGGAACTAGTCACGGCCTCATTATGGTCGCTGAGAATTTTTCAACATGTTGAAAAATTAGCGGCGACTAGAATGAAGTCGCCATGGAGATTAGCGAGAATTCTCGAGCCATAGGTGGGTCGCAAGGAAGTCCAAGTGGGTTGCCAGAAGGTCGAAGGTTCTCGGAGGTTCTCGTAGGTTGGAGCCCATACTGACCAGTGAATTTCATTGGCTCATTGAGGGGAAAAAAAGGTAGGCAGTAGTTTTCAGAACCAAGGAACCGACTGGTAATGTTAAATGTCCGCCGAGCTTCACAGCCGTGTATCTCTGGCTTCTTAAAAGTAATCTCTGCTCCTTCTCCCCCCTTCCCCCTCCTCTTTTAAAGGACTTGCCGTACGCTGTGCTTTATCTGTCTTAATTACAGTGGCAACCTGCCTGTTCATCGCGGTGTGTGCGTCTGTATCACCTTGGCTTTGCACCGTGGGAATGTTTTAGACAGCGCTCCCCCGCTTGCCCTGGCCCCCGCCTTCGCTCTGTGTGTGTGTGTGTGTGTGCGTCTCTGTCTGTCTGTCTGTATTCCTCTCTGACAGTCGCCGTTCGAGTTCCCGGTTGACAGTCGCCGGCAGTCCCTTGAAAATTCGCGTAAGTGGGACAGGCCCATAAGGCTCAGCTTCTCGAGTCCTGGAAACTTCTTCATAAATCTCATCTGCACTTTTTCCAGCTCAATGACATCTTTCTTATAACAGGGTAGAACCTAAACTAAAGCTCCAAAGCAGTACTCTAAATGTAGCCTCACCGACGTCGTGTACAACTGTAAAAAAACCTCCAAACTCCGTCTCTGAGAGACACTGAGAGCAATATTAATAACATCAAACGATGTGGGTTAAATCATATGGATAATAAAATTTAGGTTTGAACACGGATATATGGTGCAGTAACTGGTCTGATATAGCATGGATGAGTTCATGACAATTGGTACATGACTAGTTAAGGAGATGAAAAGAATGGATGTTGTTTCATGGATTATTCTTATCAGCTAAATTTGAAACCTACAAATTTCTCCATTTTTCATTTTCATGTAATTTGCAAAATGTGAGTACAATTAATTCCTTTTAGCAATGCCAAACATTTAATTTGTTGAAAATAAAAACAATTCATAAATTCAAGCATAAATGTTTTCCAACCCAGGTCATGTAGATGCTGGCAAAAGTACTTTAATGGGCCATGTACTCTATCTCCTGGGAAATGTAAACAAACGTGTCATGCACAAATACGAACAAGAATCAAAAAAGGCAGGAAAAGCCTCATTTGCCTTTGCTTGGGTTCTGGATGAGACAGGCGAAGAAAGGGAAAGGTAAATATATTTTTCACATTTATATACATGGACGAAAAATAAACCTTTTATAAAATATGCATTTTTCAGACCACTCTGTATTTACTATGCATTTTCACAGACAATTTGGCCGCAATTAACAAACCTTCACTGTTTTCTCATCTGTAACCATTACCATTTTCATTATTTAGTCTTTCTTGGTCTCCCCCATCAGAGATATTCTCTTTGTTCTTATCACTTCTTCCCCTTTTCTCCAACTGTAAAACATTTTCCAATTGATGCAAGGTCATCAACCTGAGATGTCAACTGCTTCTGTTTCCATGCATTCCCTTACCTGCATTTTTGTTTTGTATTTCTCACAGAATAAAACAGGATGACTACTATGACATTGTAGGTCTTGGATGATATTTTCTGACCAACATATTTTGGGAATATGTGATGTGTTTTAAGTCTTATTAATGTTATAAATATAAGATATTGATATAATCTCAGTTGTTCTTAAAACATTGAACCTAGTTTTTTTAGGCTCTACTAATTAATACACCTGAAGCAATTAGAACAAAATAAGATTCAGTTTGAACCAGTAAAATGTTATGGCCCAGAGCATTGGCATAGATCATGAATTCAGACTATGATTTGCTTAGCTGCTAATTTCAGTTGTTTAATAGTTGCAGATTCCCATAACCTGCAATAATTCCATTCAAAAGGGCACAAAGTAATCAGACCAAGGCATGTCGAAATTGAATATGTAGGAAGGAACTGCAGATGCTGGTTTACACCAAAGATAAACGCAAAATGCTGGAGTAACTCAGCGGGTCTGGCAACACCTCTGAAGAAAATAAATAGGTGATGTTTCATGTTGAGATGAAGTCTGAAAAAGGGTCTTGACCCAAAACATCACCTATTCCTTTTCTCCAGATATGTTGAGCGTTGAGTTACTGTAGCAAGGTACCCAAATGAGCATGAGTTTGTAAATATCGGTAAAAATGTAAATGTCCTTGTTTTATTGGTAGTTTATTTCAATCAGTTTTTTTAGTATTTGCACATACCATATTTCCCTGTAATGAAGATGCACCTGCGTTGAAGACGCACCCCCAATTTAAGTCCAGCCAGAGAGTCAGTGAGCCATCACACATCCACGGCCCTCAGCCTCAGTACCAGCTCTCCACAGGGCTGCGTGCTGAGCCCCCTCCTCTACACCATCTACACACATGACTGCACCCCCACCCACCACAGCAACACCATTGTCAAATTTGCGGATGACACTACGGTGGTGGGACTCATCTCCGGGGGGGACGAGTACGCCTATCGGGATGAGGTAGAACAGCTGACAGAGTGGTGTGGAGAAAATAACATGCTCCTCAACACCTTAAAGACCAAGGAGATAATAGTAGACTTCAGGAGGAACAAAACGGACATGGTACCACTGATCATCAGAGGGGACTGTGTGGAGAGGGTGGCGGATTTCCGCTTCCTGGGAATCCATATTGAGGAGGACCTGACGTGGAGCGTGAACACTTCTGCACTGCTGAAAAGGGTCCAGCAGAGACTGCACTTCCTGAGGGTGCTCAGGAAGAATAACATCACTCAGAGACTGCTGCTGTCCTTTTATCGGTGCTCCATTGAGAGCATCCTAACATACTGTGTATGCGTGTGGTACACCAGCTGCACAGCGGCACAGAGGAAAGCGCTCCAGAGGGCCATTGACAATGCCCAGAGGATTGTCGGCTGCCCTCTCCCTGCCTTGGAAGACTTACACAGTTCCCGCTGCATCAAAAAATCCCAGAATATTATAAAGGCCATTTCCCACCCCGGACACTGTTTGAACTGTTGCCGTCAGGCAGACGGTACAGATCTACAAGGACAAGGACAAACAGACTTAAAAACAGTTTTTACCCCACTGCTATAAAGGCACTAAATGTAGCTGCCAAGGAACGTAGGGACTAAGGGACTGTGGTTGGTACACTGTGAAATCCACAGAAGGATGTAGGGTTGGGTGTTTATGCGTGCTATTTTCATATTTATTTTAGTTGTTTATCTTTTTTAATATTTTACCTTGTATGTATCGTTAGCTTTTAGAAATGTTTGAATGGTGCACTGACTGGCTGACATTTTTTAAATTTTGTTGTACATGGTTCATGTTACAATGACAATAAAAAAACTATTCTAAGTTGCTAAATTTTGAAAAAAGGATGGCGGGGATAGGATCAAGGGTTTGGTTTAGTCCAGGGGTCGGCAACATCGCCTGCGAGCCCCGGCACTGGGCTGTAGAGCCCAGGTCGCCTGCGAGCCCCGGGTCTAGCTGCAGTTCCCAGGTCGCCTGCGAGCCCCGGGACTGGCTGTAACGGCCAAGTCGCCTGCCCCGGGACTAGTGAAGAGAGAGAGAGAGAGAGCCCGAGATGGAGCAGCCAGCCTTCCGCCCAATAGCTACCCGCTAACCACCACCTCCACCGCTTGCGCCTGTGCTGAAGGACTGTGAAAGGAATGCTTTCACCCCTAACAGCGCTGTCCTTTCACAGCTGCTTCCCACTTTACAGCTGCTTCCCATCGGCTGCCAGCAATGAGGGATAGACTTGGCTGTCCCTCAGTACAGTAACATCGTTCTTGATGTTGCTGTACTGAGGGATAGCCAAGTCTATCTTTCTTGGCTAACAACCTAACCTTCGGTCTCCAAGAAGCAAGTACATTTTCGTGCCTTATTTTTGGGTAAAAAATAGCGTCTTCATTGCAGGGAAATACGGTAGCTTAAGACATTTGTCTTACCATACTAAACATAGGCATTGAATGGAGAATTTTCTCTTGTTTCCATTAAGTTCAGCATTGAAATTTGACTGTGCTAAAGTTAGAGCCAATCGTCCTTATGTATAATCAGTCTCATTCCTAGGGGCAATTTCCCTGCAATGAAGACGATATTTTTTACCCAAAAATAAGGCACGAAAATGTACTTGCTTCTTGGATACCGAAGGTTAGGTTATTAGCCAAGAAAGATAGACTTGGCTATCCATAGGGGCATGAATCCCGCAATACAGTACCGGTGCTAATCAGTAACAAATTCAAAATCTTAATCAGAGAAGTCGCAGTGCAACCTGTGCTGAAATACAAACTGGTGCAGTTGTGGGTTATGTTCTGGGGTTGTAGTTGAGAGCAGTTATGACACCTGTAAGTATTGCACAAGAATACAATGCCATCCTCCCCATACACCTTGCAACATAGCATTAGATAAAACTTGTACATCGTGATGCATTGTATAGCATTTCAACATTATGTTCACACAAAAGATTGTTTTTAAATGACATTTTTGTAAATTTTAGAGGTGTAACAATGGATGTAGGAATGACAAAGTTTGAAACGAAGACGAAAGTCATCACATTAATGGATGCACCAGGTCACAAAGACTTCATTCCAAATATGATTACAGGTGCTGCACAGGTAAGCAAAAGTATCTGGTCATACTTTTAGCATGCTGCCATCATTTAAGTTTATATTAAAACAGATTTTTTTAAAGTTTATATTTGATTTAACCCTTCAAAATCCCAGATTGTTTTCTTTTCTAAAGCTCTTAAGTATTTATAAATTGTTTGCCCTGGCTTGCAACGGAAATAAAATGTATTTCTTTTTTCATCCAATGATTCCTATGCTGCTCTGGTTTTTATTTTGCCAAATTAATTCCATGTGATCACAGATTTCTGTCCGTTATGCTGCAATGTTTGGACCAATGATCAAAAATGCTCATGTTGCTCTTTCCTATTGGTGGCATAGATGGGGTAAACAATCAGACCCTTTATCCCCAGGGTGAAAATGTCCAACACTCGAGGCCTTAGCTATAAGATGAGATGGGGAAAATTTAATAGAGATGAGTGGGGTAAAGCTTCTTTTTTACTCAGTCATAACCAAAGTCCTTTCCTTTTGGTAAAACTGTGCCAGCTTACAGCCTTGCTGTTTCGCTGGAACCTCGTATTTCTGGGCTCACTTCCTTGACTGCTTGTAGCATGTTCTGTTTGATTAACTCTCCCTCTGAGGAGAGTTTGTCCCTCGCTAGTATTAGCTGAGACCCTCAGTAATTGGCATGAGCTGAGGCAATGTTTTCACCAAATTATATTTTCAAGAGATTGTGCTGGCCTGCAAGGGATATTTTTAAACTGTTCAGATTTTTTCCCATATAATTGGAGAACCTGTGTTAGTGTTTTGTCACATAATGCTTCTACTGTCATATTCCTCGTAGACTGCAATGGTTTTTTTGGCATTTTGGGCAAATGTTTTTATCAATACAAGGGACAGGTAAATATTATTTCTAACTAACATGGCAAACTTTTGCTTGATGTGAGAGTGGGCGAGGGAGAGAGAGAAAGTATTAAATGACCATGGGAGAAGCCGGCTTGGGAAATGCAAAAGAAGCTTGGGAAAAGGCTCATGGAGCTTTGGAGAGTGTGAGAGAGCGACCTTGTGAATGCAGACCTCCCAACTATCCCGCTTTTGGCGGGATATTCCCGCTTTTTAGGTTCCCTTCCCGCCATTCCGATTTGTAACCTAATTATCCCGCTAAATTGTTCCTCCCGTGGTGAACGCCGGCGCCATGTGTCCCCGGTTTGCCGGCCCGCGCGATCAGCGGCACTTTGCCGGGCCCCAGTGGCCGCGCGTGCGCAGTGGGGGAGGGTTGCCGGGCCCCAGTGGCCGCGCGTGCGCAGTGGGGGAGGGTTGCCGGGCCCCAGTGGCCGCGCGTGCGCAGTGGGGGAGGGTTGCCGGGCCCCAGTGGCCGCGCGCGTGCGCAGTGGGGGAGGGTTGCCGGGCCTGGCGCCTTTTCGAGCCACGCCACGCCCGGCCCAGAGCCCGGGCGGCGCCGGCCCGCGCGATCAGCGGCACTTTCTTGCCGGCAGCCGGCCGCTCGCGGCAGCCCCATCACCGGGCCTCCCCCCCACCCCCACCCCCACCCAGTGCGCAGGCGCAGACCCGCCGGCAACCTTGCCAAGTGCGCATGTGCCGCACCCGCCCGCCGGCAGCCCGCTGATCTGCACCAGTGCGCAGGCGCATAGCCGCCGGCAACAACCCCAAGTGAGAGAAATGAAGGTGAGTCTAGTGCCAAGTTTATCAAAGTTTAACAAAGAATTATAAATGTTTCAGCATACATGTACCTTTTTCACATTTTGGCATTTAAAATACTTCTTCACAATTTAGAATTTGTGACATGGGACCCCGAATAGGGCGCCGCGACATATTATGAATTTTCATTTAAAAATATGAATTTTGAGGGGAAATATTATGAATTTTGACAATCAAATGTTGGGAGGTCTGTGAATGTAAAGGGAGGCAGGAGTGAGATCTGGAAGTATAAGGGAACATGGTAAATTGACCCTTTGAACTTATGGGCATTTCTGATGGAGAAAGATGGTGACTGCAGATTCAGATTTATACCCATTTTCTCCAGTATGAAAAATAATTCTCTACTAAATAACTTAAACTTGTATTTCCTTTTATGTCAAGGAATGTCCTAGATTAATTACTTTCATTCATTACAATATTTAAATATCTCACACTTCCTTTACAGGCTGCGTTACAATGTTGCAATACAGAGATACATAAGTTTTATTTATATTTATGAATAAATAAATTATAATATTTATTTCCATCATCGTTTGCGATATTGAATGAGGATCTTGTGCCGTGCTGTGAGGGTGCTATTGGCCAATGAAGCAAATTATTTTGCACCCGATTACATTCCATTGCACTCCTTGGGATCGCTACCTCTGTTTAAGATGTTTAAGATGATTCAAAATATACTTCAATGATACTTGCTTTCTTTAGCTAAAGCAACACTAAATCTGCCTAGTAGAAATGAGGTGCGACAGGTGCTTGTTCACAAAAGAAGACAAAATGTGCCGGAGTAACTCAGCAGTCAGGCAGCATCTCTGGCGAACATAGATAGCTGACATCTGCAGTTGGGACCCTTTTGCAGACTAAATCCACTAAATCTACCCAGATGGATGTAATTTTCATCTACTTTATAAAATGTATGTCAAAATACATATTTATTCTTTTCTGTTCCTTTTGTAAAAGGAACATACAGGTTTGTAGATTGATTGGCTTCGGTAAATTTATAAATTGTCTCTAATGTGTAGGATAGTGCTAGTGTATGGGGATCGCTGGTCGGCGCGGACACTGTTAGGTATGTAATAGAAATGGTGTTACCTGCCTTTAAGTTAAAGGGGGAGGAGTGTTAGGTATGTGATATAATTAGCATATGTGATGTCTTGTGCAAGTACGCATGCATGGGGAGACTGAAGGTGGCGGCCTGGAATAAAGAACTTGTTAGTGTACCCCCGTGTCCGTGCCTTATTGAAGTCTGTTCCAAGCACCCCAATACACAACAGACACAGTGGACCAAAGGGCCTATTTCCGCTCTGCATCTCTAAACTAAACTAAACTAAACTAATATTTTGTTAACTGCAAAATTAAAAGTATATTTAAAAGCTGTTATAAAGGTTCAAAGGTCTTTTATTGTCACATGTACCAATTAAAGGTACAGTGACATACGAATGACCATACAGCCATACTAAAAATGAACAACAAGACACACAACTACATAAAAGTTAACGTAAACATCCACCACAGCGGATTCCCCACATTCCTCACTGTGATGGAAGGCAATAAAGTCCAATCTCTTCCTCTTTATTCTCCCGCAATCGGGGCAGTCGAACCATCCGTCGGGGCGATTGAAGCTCCCGCGTCGGGCTGATCAAAGCTCCCTCATTGGGGTGATCGAAGCTCCCGCGTTGGGGAGGTCGAAGCTCCTGCGGCTTGGAGTTCCCGAAGTCGGTCTCTAACCAGAGACTGCGAGCTCCGCGAAGTTAAAGTCTGCAGGCACCCGCGATAGGAGCCCCAAAGTCGATCCCTGACAGGGATCACGGGCTCCATGACGTGGAGCTCTTGAAGTTAGTATCCAGCAAAGGCCGCCAATTGCTTCATGTTTGGCAGCAGCGCGGACAGAGATACTATACGGAAAGAAATCGCATCTCCGTTGTGGTAAGTGATTAGAAAACGTTTTCCCCAACTTAAACGTTAAGCTATTAAAAAAATGTGCTTTTAGCTGTTAAGATTGTAAATTACATTATCTTTTGAATTTTGCAGAGACTTTGTAATTTCATTTTTGTCTCCGTTTTCTAGGCTGATGTTGCAATCCTAGTGGTAGATGCAAGCCGTGGAGAATTTGAGGCTGGATTTGAGGCTGGTGGGCAGACAAGAGAACATGCGTTGCTAGTTCGCTCTCTTGGTGTTACACAGTTGGCTGTTGCTGTTAATAAAATGGATCAGGTAACTTTAATGAGTCGACGTCTAGCACGTTATCTCGGTTCGGTTTATACCACAGTTTCCTGTATCTCATGAGAAAATGGTTAAGTCGCCCAACTGTGACAATCTTTGGTTGATTTTTGCAGGTGAATTGGCAACCTGAGAGATTTAAAGAGATTTCTAACAAACTTGGGCAATTTTTGAAGCAAGCAGGTTTCAAAGTAAGTAATAAGTGCCATATTTATTCATTTTTTCTCTCTCGGACTGAAAAAGGGTCTCGACCCGAAACGTCGCCTATTCCTTCGCTCCAATGATGCTGCCTCATCCGCTGACTCACCCACATCTATTTTTGTCGACAGCCAATTCCATTTGCTCATTTTGAATCAAAAAATGGTTGGCAGTGCATGATGCAGCCGAGGCAGGGTATCCAGATGACAACCCACTTGCTGCAGTAAAGGCTTCTGTTCCAGAATTAGCTGCACCTTTATCTAAGCAGAACTAATACATTTACAACACTGGCATCTAACTGACAAAGTGTAAAATTGACCTGATATGTCCTGCTCACTAAAGCCACAACAGATCCAATGTGGAAAATTGCCCAATCAGTCCATTGTCAATCATCTGAAAAATGTGTCAATAATTCTGTCAAGTGCCACATTCTCCTACTCCCAGTTTAGATTGTGGCAGAACCTCTCCACACCAGACCTCGTCACAATCTTGGTCCAAGCATGTACACCGTCCATGCTAGTAGACGCAAAATCTAGAAAGCCCTTATCTTGTAGCACCATATACCTCAGTAGTACCTATACCTCAGAGACTGCAGTAACCCACCCATACGTTTAGTAAGGCAATTTGGGATGGGCAGTAGCTACAGTGATGTCCACTATCCATGAAAGAATAAAGAAAATTGCTTGGAATGACATTATGACATTTATTTCTCCCCCTTGTTTGAATATTAGCATTTTTTTTAAATTAAAAATGATTTTTTTTAGGTGCTCAAAGAAATAAAAGAATTAGTGTTTTATAAAAATACCTGAATAGGAATGAATATTTTTGTTAATGTTTGTAGGTATTTCAGTTTTGCTTATTCCATCAGAATAGTTATAAGTAAAACAATTGCTTTAACTTGTTGAACTTGTTATTAAATCATGGTATGTTTTTTGAGTGCGAATTCTTCCATAAGTTTTTTGAAAAAGAAAGATGGTATGTTTAACTCTAGTAATTAATGTATGTACTTCTGTATCTATCAGGATTCTGATGTTGCTTACGTCCCCACAGCTGGACTGACTGGCGAGAATCTATCCACCAGAAGTCAAGTCCCTGGGCTCAGAACCTGGTACAATGGACCTTGCCTGTTGGAACAGATTGGTCAGTATTATGTGATACTTTGACTACATTTATTTCTACATCCTCGTTTAACTATAATAACATTATTTTGATAATCATGATGATTTTAGTGGAATAATTTCATTACTACATTTAATTCACTATATTTTATTTATTTTAGATTGTTTTAAGTCACCTCAAAGACCGGTAGAAAAACCATTTAGATTGTGTGTGTCGGATGTTTTTAAAGGTAGGTATTTAAAACAATAATGGATTGTTTTTCCTGGTTATCTTTTGATCTAGTACCACTTTATTTGATGATACAAGGTCAAAATATGTATATTTGCATATTTCTTTATTATTAGCTAGTTTGATTAATAAGGGCAGAGTGATCATTCCATATCTATACCCAAGTCTTAAAATTGTATCTTAAATTTTAGCAAAGGCAGTTGTGAAGGTATTTAGACACAATTGGCTAAAGTGGCACAGAGAAATAGATTCATACCAGATTGCAGATACAAGAAGATATTTTAATAATTTTCATTGAAAAATAAAGAATAGATGTAGAATGGCCTTCTGTGTCTGACAATGAAAATTAAGATGATATAAAATCCAATGATAGGTTACATCATTGAATGTAGTACGTTGCAGATTCATGCTATGTAAAAGGGTTTCCTCATGTCACTCCAAATTCTCTTTATTGAACACCTGTGATCTTTAGTTCTTGACCCTTTAGCAAAGGGAACCTCCTCCTACTGTCCAGCCTCTAATTTTCATTTCTCTAATGTTATATACACCTATCAAATCTCTTAGGTAGACACAAAATGCTGGAGTAACTCAGCACGACAAGCAGCATCTCTGGAGAGAAGGAATGTGTGACTTTCAGGTCAAGACCCTTCTTCAGATCTCTTAGTTTAGTTTATTGTCATGGGTACTGAGGTACATTGAAAAGCTTTTAAAAAGTATCTATCTCTTTAAATCTTTATCCACGTAATTGTAGTCCCCCACCTCTGGAACAATTTTTGTAATTTTTTTTGGATCCTTTCTAATGCTTTCATATCCTTCCTACATAGTGGCAACCAGTATTGAACACACTGCTTCAATTGTGATCAGACTGGCATTTTATTATGACTTCCCCATTTTTATATTCTTCGCTTCTGTTGATAAAACATAACATTCTTAAACTACCCTGCTTCTTTCAGTGATTTGTGCTCCCATCCCTCAACCCACTGCTCAACTTTTTCAAGACGAGTATCCTTTTTCATTGTATGGAACCTCCTCATTCTCCTTACTGAATCAAGTACACAGGACAAGATGTTAAGAAGTCCCTTGTGCCAGTAGGTGGGGAGCATTTCACGACATTCGTTGATTATTGAGAGTGGTAGACGCTCAACATCGGGGGGGGGGGGGGGGGTTACGTATACGTACATCTTGGCCTGGGTAACCTTCAGGACAGTTGGGCACAGGACACATCATCAGTAGTGTACCCTTGCATCACTGGGTTTCGGCCTTTTAACACTATACACCCTCCACAAGGGCGGCCCACTGCAGGATGATTAGCCCTCAGCGCATGTCCCGTGTCAAACTGCCCTAAAGATTCACCATGACGTACTTGGGGCCCAGCATGGGTCTTTCCGCTTGAGCCAAATCCAACGGCTGCTTCTTTCAGCCGCGTCTGAGAGTGATCTTATGGTCTTCCGCAGAGCCTGACCGTGGATTCCAAGCTCCTTCAGCAGTCTGATGGTAGATGACGCAACAAATCCTCTGCATCCCACTTCAACTGGATAAACGTTGATGTTCCAGCCACGCTGCGTTGCCTCTGTTGCAAGCTCTGTGTAGCGCAGCTTCTTACGCTCATAGGCCTCCACAACAGAGTTCTCCCATGGAACTGTGAGCTCTATGATGTAAGCAGTCTTCTGTGAAGGGGACCAGAACACCAAGTCTGGCCTGAGGTTGGTTGAAGCAATTTCAGGTGGAAAGATTAGTTGTCGGCCGATGTCCGCCAGCATTCTTCAGTCATGGGCCCTGCATAGGTTTCCTTCTTCTGATCTGGTGGAAGGATGTTTAGGTGTTTTCTGTCCTTCTCGGACAAAGGTTGTTGCCCTTATGTGGGGGGGGTTGCTTTTTCTCGGAGGCAAGGAGCTGGTCGAACACCGCCTGTTCTCAAGGGCTGTTGCCAGGCTTTTTAGTACCTGATTTTGCCGCCATGTGTATCTCCCTTGCGTGAGGCTGGTCTTGCAGCCTACCATGATGTGTTTGAGGGTCGCTGGAGTTGGGCAGAGGGCACAGGTTGAATCCTCGCCGTACCACTGATTGAGGTTCTTTGGTGATGGAAGCACGTCATATGTCGCTCTGATGATGAAGCTGATCTTGCTTTATTCCATTTCCCATAGTTCTTTCCAACTGATCTTCCTCCGCTCCACACCTTCCCACTGCATCCATTGCCCCTGTTTAGCAAGAGAGACCGCCTTTGCACTTCTTGTGGCCTCCTCCTGTCGCCGCACCTCCTCAACCACTAATGTCCGCCGCTCTGATGTTGTGGCCTTTCGCCAAGTTGGTTTACTTGTCGTAAGGCCAAAGCCTTCTCTACCCTGCTGCACTTGCCCCACGACGTCTTTGTGACTCAGGGCTGATGAAGCTTGCTGTACTGCATCAGATGGTGTCCACTTCCGGCCAGTTACTAGGGGCGACGCAACAGCACTGATGGTCTTGTCTCTAGAGTCCCTCAGTGTCACCTGGAGTCTTACTTTAGAACACTTGTATTCCCAGTGACCAACTCTCCCGCTTTCGGCGGGAGATCGCCTGCTGAAAGGGCATTTTCGCAAAATCTCCCGCTCTCCCGCTTGAGATATAATTTCTCCCTTCCCTCGACGTTGAGGAGACTGTGCAGCCTGCCACGATGCCTACTTCCAAGCGCTGCCATGTTGTACTGAATTCAGCTGTTGTGAAGCACAGCTGCAGGTCTTGGAAATACTTCTTGACCAGTGTGGTGATGAGCTCTGGTACATGGAAAAAGGCAAAAGATTCCCAAAGGAGTTCATGGGGAACTGAACCAAATGCATTGGCCAGATCGAGGAAGATTACATGTAGGTCTCTCTTGTCCTTCTTAGCTGCTTGGATCTGGTGCCAGATCATGCTTGTATGCTCCAAACAGCCCGAAAATCCTGGAATTGCTGCTTTCTGTACAGATGTATCAATGTACTTGTTTGTTACCAGATCGGTGGATAGCCTTTGTGATACAATGCTGAAAAATATTTTTCCCTCGACGTTGAGGAGACGTATTGGCCGCAATTGGCTGATGTCTGATGCATCCTTTTCTTTAGGTATTAGTACGCCGCGGCCCTTCGCCACGCCTTAGGTATTGTTTGCTTCGTCCACACCACCCTCATGAGCTTCCAAAGAAAGCGTAACACATCCGGTGCATTCTTGTAGAGCTTGTATGGTACTCCATTTGGCTCCGGAGCTGATGCTGCTCTTGCTCGCCGGACAGTTTTCTCTACCTCTTTCCATTTCGGAGGACTTATGGCCAGGTTGAATTCAGGTGGTTGAATAGGCGGGATGTCATGTGGGATGACTAACTGCTTATGCCTTTTCGTGTCTTGGTGGGCCTTTTCCAGGTGTTCCTCCAATTCTTGTTTTGATGTTTTCAAAGTTCCACTTTTTTCCTTTGCGAAGAGGTCTTTGATGAACTTGTAGAACCGTGTTCTTGTGTGTTCTTTCTTCTTGCGAAGTTTCCTCATGTTCTCTGCTTTTCGCAAGGTTTCCAATCGGCTCTTGATGTCCTCTTGGAGTAGCTTCTCTCTCTGCGTCAGTTGCTTTTTTCCATTGCTTTTTCGACTGTTTCCTCTCTCTGATTAGCCTCTCGATCTCCTGCTGCCTTGATTGGTGTTGGTAATTTCTTTCCACCTCTCCCTTTACTCACCCCAAACCGTTCTTCTCCATAGCTGTAGATTGTGTTGCCCATCCTTTCAAGCTTTTCCACTGCTGTGCCCACTTGTTGCTCCAAGATATGTATAAGGTCACTGTTGACCGTCTCCCACTCTTTCTTTTCAACAGCTTTGGGCCATTTCACTCCAGGTTTGTGCCCTTTGATTTTTCCCTCCAATGAAGGTCTTTGTAGTTGTTGCGTGGGCTCCTCCACCGGCATTTCTGTGCTTGTATCACCGTCTTCAGTGACATGGGTGCTGATGCTCTGCGAACTTTGGTTTGTGTCCCGTCGCTGTGCTTCATTCGACTGATTTGACTGGTTGCTTCGTAAGAAGTACTGGTCAATGCGAGGCCCATGTCTCTGCTCTCTCAAGCACTTTTTCCTCCCTTGGTGGATCTTCAAGCCCATCATTGATGTTCTTTTCTCCCAACCACAGATGCACACCTGAAGTTTGTGTCCCGCAGCTGTTGTGGATGTCTCATGTGCCATGCTCTCCTTGTCCGTGGTCGTTTCCGTTCCTGGGTCTGTAACCGTGTTATCAATGGGTGAGCCATCTTGTGCCCCTGCTCTCGCAGGCTCTAGGGGTATTTCCATTAATTTACTTTTTGTAGTATTTAGCGGGTGTCTCCAACTAGCTGAAACAGCATTGGGGACTGCTGTCATGGGTAACTGGCCCATCGCTTCACATATCTCCACATTATTTTTCATCTGTCATGCATCTGACCCTTCCACCATTCATTCATTCTTCATCGTTGAAAACATTAGCGACGCAGTGGTGCTGCTTTCCAACAGGAACGGTGACGGACGCACCACACATCTCTGTCATCCAGTTCCTGTGGTCTCCCGCCGCTGGAAGTATAGGATTTTGGTGTGTGTGCTTTATCATCATTCCTTACAATGCTATATACGACAGTGATCGCAACTTCTACTGAAGTGTGGATGGCCGTTGGTTCGCTAGAAGCTCATCTGCCCATTGTCAGGTCTTGTTTTTCGTCCTGCTGGGGGTCCACAGCCCCCTACTCGCCTGGCAAAGCAGGTGTGGGAGACGGTTTAGTCGCCGATTATCTGACCATGAACTACCCTTCCACCAGCCTATTGATATTTTTCTGCAGTTCACACAAGTCTTATGCTGTGTGCAAATTTTCAAATTGTAGCTTGCATTAGAAGTCGAGGGGCTTACAGTACAAAATGCAATGGCTCAACATCAACTATTTTATCGCCTCAATTCACTTTACTGCAGTCCAAAACCAATCATGCACTGCAGCCTTCTTAAATCTGTAAAAGTCAAATGTGGATCCTTGCTTTTTTTACATGTGTTTCACCTCTACTAATAAGCCAGTATGTGGCACCTTGCCTAAAGCCTTTTGGAAGCCCATCCATGAGCATCGCATGAACTGCATTACTTCACCAATTCTCTCCCGTTATCTCAGTAATTTGTTGTATCATCAGTTAAATGTGATTTGCCCGTACAAAATGATGTTGTCTTTCTTTAATTTATACAAGATACTAGATACAAGATACGTTTATTTGTCATATGTGCCAGATGGCACAGTGAAATGAATCACCATACAGCCATACACTAATATAAAGAACACAACACTCGATAGATTTAAACATAAAACATCCCCACACAGCAGAATCAAAAATTTCCCACTGTGAGGGAAGGCACCAAAGTCAGTCTCTTCCTTCACCAGTCTGAAGAAGGGATCTCGACCCGAAACGTCGCCTATCTCCTTCGCTCCTTAGATGCTGCTGCACCCGCTGAGTTTCTCCAGCTTTTTGTGTAACCCTCTTCCTTGATGTTCACCCGTGGTCGGGGCCTCCGGAGCCCTCCGCAGTAGCCGCTACAGGCCGCCCGCCGCTCAGGCCACTCGCAGGGATGATATAAGTCCGACCTCGGGACTGGAGGCCAACCACAGCGGCTTGGACCTCCAAAACGGCCGCTTCCCACCGGAGTCCACAGGTCCCGACGTCCCCAGTCCGCGCCGGGCAGAGACTCCCGCTGGCGGCCCTCGGGAAAAAGGGCCCCAGGACACTGCGATGTCGGTCAACGCCGCCCGCGTTGGGAGCTTCTCGACCCACAGCTCCATGATGTCAACGCTGCATGCCCAATGCTCCGGAGCTCCAACAGCGATCCAGGTAGGTATCGCCCGCTCCGCAGTGAATTCAGCGGTGCGCCGCCGCTGTTGCAGCTCTGGGTCTGGTCCAGTTCCCGGTCCCCGGCAGGAAAGGCCACTCCAATCCAGATGGTAGGCCCCGAGGAGGGGGGCCAGGACGCGACTTGGAGAAATAGTCACGTCCCCGCCAGGAAGCGACTGGGAAACTGTTTCCCCCTTACCCTGCCCCCCTCTCCCACATATAAAAACTAAAGTGACCCCAAAACAAACAATTTAGACAAACTGAAATAAAAAAAAGAAAGGAAAAAAACGGACAGGCTGTAGGCAGAGGCGCTTTCAATGCAGCACCCCTAGTGGCAATTTTCTGCCAATAATTCTTATTCCTGTGCCAGATCAATGTTTATTAAAGCAATCCCAGTATGACGATTGAACTGACCAGCATGTAGTCGCAGGGTGTTTTCTTACTCTCTTTTTCGACAAGGGAGTAACTTTCACTATGCTCCTGTATCCAAATGCACCTCTCATATCCAAAGAGCATCAGAAGATTATGGTCTGTGCTCTTGTAATTTCATTACAGGTTCTCCTCAAATACTAGGATGCCCCATGTCTGGTAATGGCAACTTACCTACATAAAAATTAAATAGCTTTTTAAAAATGAATAATGTACCTAGTGTCTCAACCATTTCTTTCCTTCACTGTTATTTTTGATGTAATGCACCTTACAAAGTGCTCATTTAGGTCGCTGTCCTCAGCATTATGTAGTAGTTCTAGTTTTGTCCTTGATTAGCCCGATAGAAGAATGAGAGGGGATCTTATTGAAACATAAAATTATTAAGGGTTTGGACACAATAGAGGCAGGAAACATGTTCCCGGTGTTGGGGGAGTTCAGAACCAGGGGCCACAGTTTAAGAATAAGGGATAAGCCATTTAGAATGGAGACGAGGAAACACTTTTTCTCACAGAGAGTTGTGAGTCCGTGGAATTCTCTACCTCAGACGACGGTGAAGGCCGGTTCTCTGGATACTTTCAAGAGAGAGCTAGATAGGGCTCTTAAAGAAAGCAGAGTCAGGGGATATGGGGAGAAGGCAGGAACGGGTACTGATTGGGGATGATCAGCCGTGATCACGTTGAATGGCGATGCTGGATCGAAGGGCCGAGTGGCCTACTCCTGCACCTATTGTCTATTGCTTAATGTTTCACTTTGTGTAGAGTCATACAGCATGGAAACAAGCCCTTAAGCCCAACTTGTCCATGCCAACCAAGATGCACCATCTGTACGAGTCCCACCTGCCCGCGTTTAATAATAATAATAATAATAATAATAATAATCAGCTAATCTTTTCCTGTGTTCTTCCTTTTCTTATTTTAATTTCACTTCTCTTTTTTATTATTTTGTAATCAGCCTGGTTCCAGATGGTATTTGCAACCTCATTCTTGTCATATACTGCCTCCTTGTCAAAGATTTGAGTGCATAGCTTTAAAAAAAAATCAAAGAGTACAGGGCATAGCTTTGAGGAAAGAGGGGAAAAGTTTAAAGGAGTTGAGTAGGGCAGGCTTTTTACATAGTGTGGTGGATGCCTGGAACGCACACCCAGGAGTTGTGGTGGAGGCAGAAAGGCATTTGGCAGCTTTTACATGGGCACGTGGATATGCAGGGAATGGAAGGATATGGATTATGAGCACTCAGAGGAGATGAGTTTAATTTAGCACCATGTTCAGCATAGACATTGTGGACGAAGGGCCTGTTACATAGCTGTACTGTTTTATGTTCTATGTTTAAAATATTTATATTTACATCTGTATCTCAGTTGTCATCCAAGAATGAAGACATCATTTTCAAAATGTTAGTTTTCATAGTGAAGATTGGGAGAACTTTAGAAACCAGATGAGGAAGATTAAAAAATAAAGGAAGACCAGATTTAGAGAGCAAATGAACAGGAAATATAAAAAAAAGCGATGAAATCTCTACATGCATATTAAAAGGAAGAAAATGGCTTGGATAAATACTCATCTCCAAGCATGAAACTAGAGAAATCAGGAAATGGCAGAACTTTAAACAAATATTTTGTATTTTTCATCAATGAAAGGACACACTTTAACCAGTCTGATAATAGTGGGGACAAACTAAAGGGGCTAAAACCTTATCAGTCCCGAATAACATGCAAACACGGGTCCAAAGAAATAACTGCAGAAGTTGTGGATACCTTGTCTTTTGATCTTCCTAAATTCCCTAGATTCTGCAAAGGCTTCAGTGTATTTGAAACCTACAGCTGTTTAACAAAGGCAGGAAACAAAGCAGGAAATTCTGGGCTAGTTAATCAAGCATCTGTCATTTGATAAAATGCTGGAGTGCATCATTCAGGAAATAATTATGGGATATTTGGAAAACCATAACACAATTGAGTAGAGTTAATGTTTGTCAACTTTCTGATCTATGAGAATGCAATGACTGGGATGGAAAAATGAGAAATAGTAGCTGTAGTGCATTTGGATATGCAAAAACATTTGTTAAGGTTTCATATAAAAGGCTGATTATGCAAGTTAAGGGTTCATAGTTATATTCACCATGAGAGTCATGATAAATGGTCCATTTTCAGATGGACAAAACTAACTGGTGAGATCCACAGTGATGAATGCCCGAGTCTTATCTGTTCACGATATATATCAATGCCTTGATGAATAGACTGAGCAGCCAGATTTGCTGATATTAAAATGATAAGCACAAAATACATTGTGAGAAAATCTGTGTATAATGTAAATATGAGAGACTGTAGTATGTTGCTGTACACAAGGAAACAAAATTAGCATTATGGAATAATGCGGCAGGTCCGTCCGCAGCAGGTCATGTCTTGTGCAACTTGATCGAGTTTTTTCAGGAGGTGACGAAGCTGATCAATGAGATTAGGACAGTGGATGTTATCTACATGGATCTTAAGGGCCTGTCCCACGAGCATGCGACCTGCATGCGGCAAGCGCGACCAAACCGGAAGCGGGGGGCGTGCGGAGGTTGAGTGATCCCCGTACAGGTCCGGTCCCACCAGCATGCGCCTGCATGCGGCGAGCGCGACCAAACCGGAAGCGGGGGGCGCGCGGAGGTCAGGTGAGTGACGTGAAGTCGGAGCGAAGTCCGCGGGAAGTTCGCAAGGACAGAGAGGGTCACGGAGGCACACAGAGAGAGGGGCACGGAGGCACACAGAGAGAGGGTCACGGAGGCACACAGAGAGAGGGTCACGGAGGCACACAGAGAGAGGGTCACGGAGGCACACAGAGAGAGGGTCACGGGGGCACACAGAGAGGGTCACGGGGGCACACAGAGAGTGAAACTGAGGCACACAGAGAATGAAACTGAGGCACACAGAGAGGGACACAGAGGCACACACAGAGAGGGTCACGGAGGCACGACATCGAGGCAGTGCGTACGGCGTCGAGGCAGCTGCGGGCCGACAAGCCATTGCCGCGCGGAATTTTTGGAAACAGTCAGTTTTTCGGAGCCCCGCACGATGTCTGGACCAGCTCCGCACAACTCCATACGGCTCCAGCGATCGAAGTGGGACCGGCCCCGCGAGGCCGTACGGTTCAAGCGACCACGTTGGGTCGCGCTCACTGCATTGAGTCACATGCTGGTGGGACAGGCCCTTTAGAAAGACATTTGGAAAAAGTCCTTCATGGTAGGCTGGTCCAGAAGCGTAAGTTGCATGGGATCCATGGTGACTTAAATTAAAGAAAGTTCTTTTAGGAAGGAGTTGAGGAGAAAATTATTTAATCAGAGGGTGGTGAATTTGTGGAATTCTTTGCCACAGAAGGCTGTGGAGGCCGTCAGCCGATGAATGGCAGAGTAGACTTGATGGGTCGAATGGCCTATTTCTACTCCAATTCCTTATGACCTTATGACTTAGTTTACCCATGGAAGACTGAGGGTGGTGCTGGAAGGGTGTTTATCTGGATGGAGGTATGTGATCCTTGATGTTCTGCAGGGATCTGTGCTGGGATCTCTGTTATTTGTGATTATATATAAATGACTTGGATGTAAATCCAACATTGGTGGAGATGTTGATAGTGATGAAGGCTTTCAAAATATACAGCGGGATATAGATCAGCTACAGAAATGGGTGGAGAAATGGGTGGCAGATGGAAATTAATCCAAGCCTTTGTG
This sequence comes from Okamejei kenojei, assembly GCA_035221665.1. NCBI lineage: Eukaryota > Metazoa > Chordata > Chondrichthyes > Rajiformes > Rajidae > Okamejei > Okamejei kenojei. Next base: position 96,955,845 of record CM069135.1, read on the forward strand.
AGGTATTACATTTTGGGAGGTTGAATGTAAGGGGAAAGTATACAAGTAATGGCAACACATTTAACAGCACTGATGTACAGAGGGTTCTTGTGGTCCAAGTCAATGGCTCCCAAAAGTGGCAACACAAGTGGATAGAGTGGTAAATAAGGCATATGTTGTGCTTAACTTCATCAGCCAGGGCATAAAGAATAAGAGTCAGGATGTCATGTAGCTGCTTTCTAAAATGTTTGTTCGATGGTTTTGACGTATTGTATACAGTTCTGGTCACCCCATTACTGGAAGAATGTGGAGGTTTTAGGGAGAGTGCAGAAGAGGTTTACCAGAATACTGAGCAAAAGACAAAATGCTGGATGACCTCAGCGAGTCAGGCAGCATCTGTAGAGGATATGGACAGACAAAATTTAGGATTGAGACCCTTCTTCAGACTAATGGAGTAGTGGGAGAAAGTTGGATAAGAGAGGTGAGGGATGTGGAAAAGCCTGGCAAGTGACACTCAGTCTGAAAAAGAGATCAAACCCAAAACGTCACCTATTCCTTTTCTCCAGAGATGCTGCCTGACATGCTTAGTTACTCCAGCACATTTATGCCTATCCTGGCAAGTGATAGGTGGATACACGTGAGGGGGGTGGGCGGTGATTGACAGATGGGTGGAGAAAATGAGAAAGGCAAGAGGTGAAAAGGAGACAAAGGCATGTCAGATAAGAAAAGGAGAGGAAGAATTAAATGCAAAGCCGGAGGGATAGATACAATTTAGGTAGCAAAAATTTCTAAACACCTATTTTCGCTTTTTTATTAAGGATTGTGTGTAGATTGATGATAATTAAAATGAATTTAATCCATTATAGAATAAGGGTGTAACGTAACAAAATGTGGAAAAAGTGAAGGGGTCTGAATACTTTCTGAATGTGCTGTATGTGTGGAAGGGGATGAGGGAAGGGGAAAAAGAGGAATAAAGTAGCAATGTTACAACATTTTGAGATTTAAAAAATCAAGTCTGCAATTTATCCCACCAGATAAAGCATAAAAAGAAGTTTAAATTGACACCTAATTCAATTTCATATCTTCAGTATTAAAAAAGTTATGGCCATTTTCATACTCTGAAATTAGCATCTTGTTCCCTATTGCTTTTCCATTGACTTAACACAAAAGCTGTGATCAAGGACAGTCAAAAGCCCATAACTTTCTTAACGATTAAGAGAACTGAAATAAATTTTTAGTTATTATAGATTGAAGCATTCCGAAACAAATATGAAAGAATCTTGCTTGGATGACCTGAAATTAAAGCATATAATTAGTTAGTTACCTAATTGTAGCTAATTACAAAATTCAATTACTAGCTCTAAACATCTATCTATTTCTTAAGAAAAAAATTAACACTTTTAAATAGCCTAAGTGTTCAAATAGCATTCACACAAGAATTCACAATAGAACATGATTTTAAAATCTCATTGTCATGCATTTATAGGCCAAATGGAAGGAATTTAATGTTTAATTCCCGTAAATTAATGGGCATTTAAATCAGCTTGCGAGTGGATTTTTGTGTAATGCGATCGATTGGAACGTTGCGGTTGCGGTGAATTTGAACCCTATATCGGCAGGAAAAATACTGCCGGTTTGTATGGAGAATAAATCACCGTTTCGCAACGTAAAATGTGGATTAAAGGCATCTTAAAAATCATTTTTATACATAAAATAAACGGCTTTCCTTTACCTGACCCGTACGTGAAATCCGTCCCCGTTGTCGGCGTTCACGGCTTTAGAAACTGATTTTTAAATTACTCCTTATTCTTCTCCTATTAAATTATTCTTCAGCAAAAGCTTGCACTCCGAGTAAATATATTTAGGTTAGGTTGGAGAAAACACCGCATTTTAACCCCCCCCCCCAAAGGCGCCAAAGTCGCGCACACGGCCAGTTGTAGAACTACAGCACCGCTGAAAGTAAGTTTTGTAACATAGCTAATAAAAGGGAAATATGGGACACCAAGATTAATGCATACCTGAAAAGAAACAAGGTACAAGGATAGCGGGAGAAATGTATACGCACAGAGTAGGAGGGGGGCAGGGTAAAGGGGAGAGTATTATTTTCAGCCTGATTGTAGGGTACCTAATATGTGGTTGTTCTTCCAGTTTGTGTGTGATTTCACTCGTAATGGATCAGGCTAAGGACAGAATGGTCAGTATGAGGATTGGAAGGGCAGTTGAAATGTTAGTAACTGGAATGCTGCCTAGTTAAGAGGCTATCAGCTTTAAGAGGAGGTTGGATAAGCTTGGATTATTTTCTCTGGAGCATCAAAGGTTGAGGGGAAACCTGATAGAAGCATCTAAAATTATAAAAAGCATAGATACGGCAGACGGAACTATTATCCCAAGGTGAAAATGTCAAATAGTTGAGGGATTGCTTTAAGGGCAGATGGAGTGCGTTTAAAAAAGGTGTGCATGGCATCTGTTTTTACATAGTGGTAGGTTCCTGGGAATTACTGTCAAGAATAATAGTGGAAGCAGACACAATAGTGGCATTTAAGAGGCTTTTAGATAGGTAAATGGCTGTGCAAGGAAATGGGAGGCTCTGGATCACTGCAGGCAGAGGATATTAGTTTAACTTGGATGCTGAAAACAATATTTTGTACGAGTTGTCTGCATCTCACTGTACTCGTGCATATGACAACAAACTCAACATTATTCAACACCTCTTTCCAGCTTAATAGCATAATTCCTGTATCTGGTCTTGTACTGTTGTAACATGATGTCCCGACTCTCTTACTCTTTTCCCTGAGAGATGAAAGCATGTGTACCAAATACCTGTTTCACCACCCTGACTACCTGTGTCACTACTTTCAGGGATCTATATGCCTGCACCCCAGGTATCTGTTCTAAAACACTCTCCAGTGCCCTATTATTAAAAGCCCTGTCCCACGGCACGAGTTCATTCAAAGAGCTCTCCCGAGTTTAAAAAAATCAAACTCGTGGTAAGCACAGAGAATGAACGTAGCGGGTATGTCTGAGCTCGGGGACATCTCTTAGCGCTAACGGCAGGTACTCGGGAAGACGCGGGAAGATTTTTCAACATGATGAAAAATGTCCACGAGAGCCCCGAGTACCGACGAGTGGCCATTACCGTAAATCTGCGAGTTCGAATCAGGGCAAACTCGGGAGAACTCTTGGAATGAACTCGTGCCGTGGGGCAGGGCTTTTACTGTGCTAGACTGGTTTAACTTTTCAAATTACAGCACCACACTTGTCAGTTAAATCTTGAACTAATTTCTTGTTTTTTTTGCGCAGTCTTTTTCTTTTAATTATCTTGTCAAAATTGTGTGCGACGTGTGTGTAATGTACGTTTTTGTGTATTGTCTGTAAATGTAGTTGCAATGCTGTTGCAAGCAAGATTTTAATTGTAACTGTATGGCACCTTATTTGTGCATATGTGCATAAGCTTTGCTTGGTCGGAGGAACTTCTATTTTTGGTAAGGAAGACAAAATCCATATAGTGGCTTGTGTAATACTTGTAGGGCGGCACAGTGGCGCAGCGGTAGAGTTGCTGCCTTACAACACCAGAGACCTGGGTTCGATAGTGATTACAGGTGCTGTCTGTACGGAGTTTACACGTTCTCCCTATGATGGTGTGGGTTTTCTCTGGGTGCTCCGGTTTCCTCCCACATTCCAGAGACGTGCAGGTTTGTAGGTTATTTGGCTTCTGTAACTTGTCCCTAGAGCATAGGATAGAACTAGTGTATGGAGTAATTATTGGTCGGAATGGATTTGGTGGGCCAAAGGGCCTGCTTCCGCACTGTATCTCTAAACTAAACTCGATAAAAACACTTAAGGATGGAGAATTTGAATGAAAAAAAACAGATCTTATAGCATCGAGAAAGTTACTTTCAATTCTTACTGACTATGGTTATTTATACCACAATAAATCTAATTTTGCAGATCAAGGATCAGGATTCAATGTTACAGGTAAAATTGAAGCAGGATATGTTCAAACTGGAGATCGAGTTCTGGCGGTGCCTCCAAATGAAACTTGCACAGTTAAAGGTACGTGTTACTGATTTTATTTTTGTTTGGCCCCAACAGGTTCGTTCCTGAGTAGTTAACAATAAATAAGCAAATATTTAGAATTATATATGTGCTATAAATATATATTTGTATTGTTGTTCAGGATAATTAACAAATTATGGTAGTATGCTGGGATCAGTATAAATGGAACATGACTATTGTTTTTGCTTAAAGCAAGGATGAAATAATGAATAAAATGATTTCTAATTAAAGTGAAACTTAGTTTTACATTATATTAATACAAATGTTGACAGTTGTATGATTGACCCGTATTAAAAGATTAACTTGAAACAATGGCCTCAAAGTATTTTATTGAGCTTTATGATTTAGCATTCTTGTATGTTTGATGAGAAGTATACATGGCTGCTTACTTAGTGCAAGTAATAAGTGTGCAACGGTTTTCTTCATGCAAGAAAGTATTCAGTAGCAGGTGTAAAGCACTTAAAATGAATTGAGGTGAAAGGCAAATTATTAGGATTTTCAAAGGCGCAGATGGATGTATGTAATCTCTAAATTATTTAATTTTAACTTAAATCATGGTTTAATCTACCTTTTTTTCAAGACAATTCACACTTTGCTTTTCTCTTGATGGTGAACTGTTTTTAACCATGGTTCACCCAAGAGAATAAGATTTGGTGCAGCTTTTCAAACAGTCTACTAATGTTTATTTTAGCTCTATTATAGTCCAATCTGTAATTTCCTCATAGTAGCCAATAACATTATGGTGTTGGATCTGTCCTTGTTTGTATATTACTTTCCCTTACATTTCCAACAAAGAGTTTTTGCCTAACTTTGTCCATTTGGCAGCTGTACCTTTAATGATCAGTGTGGAAGTGTTTGCACAGTTTGATCAGATCGTCATGGCTCATTCACAAAATTTAGAGCAGACGCAGAGTAAAGTTCATCCTCTGCGTTTCATGTGTGCGTTTGCATGTACATGTTTTGTTAAGTTCAGCAAGCATCTTTCTTGTCCATCAATGTTAATACAGCATTGAAACGGAACTGTGGCGCTGAGGTAAATCCTGATCATTTTTCTTTACCAGACATCCCTTTTGGGTATGAATCCCAAATAAATGTCAGGAATTGTGCTCTCCAGCCTCTCGTGGCTGAATGGCTTGGTACCTTTTCACATTGTTCTCTGATGTCTGAATACTTCACAGTATTTGTGTTTTTAATTTTGACGGTAATCTAGTGCATACACTGTGAATTCATTGTGCTCTGGAAAACACAGTCATCTCAATCATTTCCACAGAAGGTTGCACTATGTTAGGTAGTTGGAAGTGGGAAATATAGGCTAAGAAAACATTTTTTTGTGTTTCATATAAATGTGAGAAAGGTACGTTGTTATTTAACATCACCAATATTTTCAAAGCTAAAGTCTTTAGTGGGGTATGCATGCAAATGTGTCTCTGTCATTTCAGTTCCTTTTAGCAGCAGCGACCATATATCGGATTATGTATTCCTTTGTGGTGAGCTGCTGAGAATGGTTGTTGCTGATTCTTTAACCATTCTAGGAAGTGTTGATTATGGAAATTGCTGAACCAGTTGGGGTTAAATCACACTGTTGTGCTATCACAATGCTTAATCAGCTTTCATTATTACTTTTTTGACGTACATTTTTGTCAGTTCTATCACAGTTGATTCCAAACATAGGTATCAGGCTGAGTTATCTCAGAATTACATTATTTGTACATTAGAGTTTATTTTAACGAGTAACCTGCTGAATAGCACTTTTGATGTGGAAAATCACCCTTGATTCAATTTTACCACATCAGAACTGTGGACTGGCCATTCCAAAATGGCGAATCCATCATTAAATACACAGTTACAGAACACTTTGCAAATCATTCTGGGTTCTATCTTGCTAGTATTTACTGCAGCTTCAGACTAAAACATGATTAGAATAAATGGGTTATTTTCAGGTCAATGTACTATTCCTAGTCATAGTCATGCAGCACAGAAGCAGGCCCTTAAGGCCTAAGTCTATGCCAACCAACATACCCCATTAAGCTTGCCCTATTTGGACCATATCGCTCTAAACCTTTCCTATCCATTTACCTATCCAATGTTACAGGGACGGATGCAGGTGGAGTTATATTGTGGGAAGCTGTGATTTGGAGAAATAGAAAACCAAAACATTTTTAAACAATGAAAAGATGAGTAAATGTAGGTGTACAAAGAGTCAAGTTTCTTGTCATATGCACAAGTGCAGTGAAGTACATGTATGATGAAACTCTTGCTGTGCTGGTTCATGGGGTTCAAAGTAAACGGGTTGATACAACAAGCAGTTAGGAAGGCAAATGTTATAGTCAAAACGTGATACAATGTGGAAACAGGCCCTTCGGCCTAACTTGCCCACACCGGCCAACATGTCCCAGCTCCACTAGTCCAATCTGTCTTATCCATGTATCTGTCTAACTGTTTCTTAAACAGCCTCAACTTTCTCCTCTGGCAGCTTGTTCCATACACCCACCACCCTTGGTGTGAAAAGGTTGCTCCTCAGATTCCTATTAAATCTTTTCCATTTCACCTTGAACCTATGTCCTGTGGTCCTTGATTGTTGTCCTTAATTGCAAGAGTTGGAGTTGAACTATAAGTTGTATTGGACTTTGTGAGATATCTAAAGAGTACTACATATAGTTTAGTCTCCATACTTAAAGGAGGACATACTTGCCATTAGGGTACTGCAATCTACATCAACCAGACTGATGACTTGGATTAAGGAGAGTGTGTGTAAAATTAGCTTAAACCTGCTAGAGTTTAGAAGATATGTCCTGTCAATTAACCATTTCAGATTCCAAGCGGAACTGACAGCATAGATTGCGAGAGGTTTTTTGCTCTCGCTGACAGTTATAGTGAGGGCTGTGATCTCATGATAATTTAAGACTGAAATGAGGAGACATTTCAGTATGGAGACTATTGCAAACTTTTTGAATTCACGGGTTCCTTGGGACAGTTATTGATGCTTGGTCATTGAGTGTATTCAAGGCTGGAATCGATAAGTTTTCAAAAATAAGTGAAGAGGTAGCTCAGCAGGTGAAATGTGCTTGAGTCGCAGGATCAATGGGACAAAGGAGGACCAAGCGATAGACACAGAAAGCTGAAGTAACTCAGTGGGACAGGCAGCATCTGGATAGAAGGAATGGGTGATGTTTCGGGTTGTGACTTCTTAAGTGTGAATATTATAAAAATTGGAGGACCCGGTGTGGGGGGATCGCTGTGAGGGAGGGGAAGGGGTGGAGAACAAAGGGGATACATTGTAACTTTGTAAGCCCCTTTATGGATGACTATTTTCCTACCTTGGGTATGCAAGCAAAGAATTTCACAGTGACTTGTCATATGTGATATTAAAGTATTCAATTCAATTCAATTCAATCTTATTGAATGGTAGAGCATGCCTGAAGCCCACGTGACTTGTTCCTGATCTAACTTATTTTTGATATCTGAAGCAAGCAATGATCATTACACGGCATCTTGTCTGCACTGATCCTACGTGATAACATGATTCTCCAGTCCGAAGAAAGTTCTCGACCCGAAACGTCACCCATTCCTTCTCTCATGCCTGTCCCGCTGTGTTACTCCAGCCTTCATGATAAAAACAAATTGGATTTGCTGATGGATGCACAAAATACTGGAGGAACAGCTGGTCCTGTGGCAACTGGGGATGAAATGGAAAACAATGTTTGGGGTCAGGACTCTTCATAGGTCTGATGAAGGTTTCTGAGCCGTAACATTGCTTGTTCATTCGCTCCCCAGATGCTGCCTGACCCTCTGCGTTCCTCCAACAGAAAGATTCCAACATCTGCAGTCTCTTGTGTCTCAGATTTGGCAATGTTGCATAATTGTTCCAATATGAATTTGAAACTGGTCCAAATGATTTAAGAAATACGAATGATAAGGATGTGGACTAATCTATCTTTTAGGTGGATAACTCGATTAAAAAGAAGATTGAATAATTCCAGTCTTTGTATGGCAAAATATTTGGAGTCATTTGTTAGCAATTAACGTTATCATAAAGGTTTACACTTCAGCTTTAATTAAATGTTATTAATTTTCCAAAACAGAATTACTATTTTGCCCACTTGGATTTGAAGCACTTCCATCCAAAACCAGTAATAGCAGCTGCTTGAAAGATCTAGGAGTCAGAAATATATTATTTAAATATCCAAAAAAATATATTGTCTGTTAACAATCTGTTAGGATTTAAATACAAGTGGATATCAAAGGTACTTACTTTAAAGAGGTTTGCTGCTGGTCTAATAATGGTTAGTGATTAACGGTGTGAGGTTTGTGGTATCAAGTGTGGTAATGTGCACATTCACTTCGTATTAAAAGTGGTGAGCTTTCATTGGGGTTACTCATTTGTACCATAGTTCCATAAACGGGCATTGTATTAAAACGTTTATTGGTATACTTTACTTACTTGGAAGATGATACTTGCAAACAGTTTGGCCTGATGAAAAACAGAACAGAAAAGTTGTCGTGAATATCAGCCAGGAAATGCTGCGTAAGAACGACTGAGATGTGAAAAACAGAGTAACGAACAAAAAGTGGTTTCACGAACTGTTCAGAATTTGGTAATGAATTTGACCACTTTCAAATTCATATTGGGAGCATTATGCAACATTTGCAAATCCGATGTGCTTTTCTCATGTAAGATCGGAACAGACAGGATGCTGTGTAATGGTCGTTGCATACCTCAATACTGCTCATTCATGTTGAGAAATTATGACTCAGATTGGTGTCAACCAAAGTTAAAAACAATTTTGAATGCACATTTCACTGATATGGCATTCTGTATCATAACTCAAAAAGCTGACAATGGGGGTTACAAATTTACTCACATCCAGGAATCACCTTGCATGAGGAGCCACTCGATTGGGCCGCGGCAGGAGACCACGTCATTCTCACTGTCACTGGCGTGGATATTATAAAAATAAAGTAAGTTTCTGCTTGATTGAAATTTTCCTTCTAAGGTGTCAATTGTGTTTTTTTTACTTTGGTACTGCAACATTCCATTTGCATGAACAATGCAGTGAAAAGTATATATCGGGTTTTTCCTTCTTTCAATAAATGTACGCTTTTCACAGAGGATAACAAATTACATTTTGCAAGGTAACTACAAACATGATGAACTGAATAAATGAACCGACTTAATCAACTTTGGGAGGATAGAACACCAGCTCCTATTAGCAACAACTATCAAAGGGGTGTGGGAACCAATTAATGCAAAAGTTGACTTGTTATGTCACAAGTTAAGAACAATATTGGAATCTTTACTCAAATGTTAGCTTTAAGTCATTAGACAGGAACTTGCTGACATCGAATATTGAGTCTGAAAAAGGGTCTCCACCTGAAACATCACCCATTCCTTCTCTTCAGAGATGTTGCCTGGCTCGCTAAGTTACTCCAGCATTTTGTTTTTATCCAGGTTTGTATTGACATTAATTGTGAAAAGTAGCCTCTGAAATAATGCAAAAGAAACGTCATTATTAAAAACCAAACAAATGTTAAGACCAATGAGAAATGCTGGAAATACCCAGCAAGTCAGGTCACAACTGCAGGAAAAGAAACAGTTGACATTTTAGGTTGGAGAACCAACTCTCATATAAACTATAAACATATTGTTCAATTCCCTACCCTAACTATAAGTCTGAAGAAGGGTTTCGACCCAAAACATCATCTATACTTTTTCTCCAGGGATGCTGCCTGTCCCGCTGAGTTACTCCAGCTTTTCGTGTCTATCTTCAATGTAAACCAGCATCTGCAGTTCCTTCCTACACTTGCTGACATCGATTGAACGAGGTTGTTTGCAGGCAAAGGGTTATCCAAGTAGTGTAGGGAGAATGTATCCCTGTTGGGGTGAAGGGCCAAAACTGGCAGGATTAGAGAACTTTGGATTAGAGAACTCTGGCTAGATTTTTGGAAGCCTTGAGAACTATACAAACTTCTAATATACACCTAAAAAAAAGTTAAATATAAATATGTAGGATGGAACTGCAGAAGCTGGTTTACACCGAAGACAGACACAAAAAGATAGAGTAACTCAGCGGGTCAGGTAGCATCTCTGGAGAAAAGGAATAGGTGAAGTTTTGGGTTGAGACCCTTCTTCAGATTCTTTCTTCAAATTTAAACACACCAGCACTTTCATTCTGCGTGTTTAATATAAAGTGGTGTAACCATTAAGTGGGCGGAAGAAGGGTCTCGACCCGAAATGTCATCCATTTCTTCCCTCCAGAGATGCGGCCTGTCCCGCTCAGTTATTCCTGCTTTTGTGTCTTTCTTAAGTATGATAGATGATACGAGTATCTGTGTTCAGGAGATACAAGGAACTGCAGATGCTGGAATCTTGAGCAAAACACAAGGTGCTAGTGTCAGGCAGCATCTGCGGAGGGAATGAACAGATGACATTTTGGTTCGGGACCCTTTTAGGACTGGAGTAGAGAGGGAGAATGCTGATAAAGAGAAGTGTGGGTGGGACAATGTGTTAAGGTTTTGTTTCGTAATAATATCTGATTCCTTCCTAAATAAAATCACAATTTATCATAAAATGTAAAATAACCATTTCTGGCAACACATTGTGATAAATTACAAATGTTGTTTGATTTCATTTGCAGTCTGAGGCTGTCAAGTTCCGCTGACATGTCTTTTATTTTTTTTTCCCTCTAGTGTGGGGTGTATTTTTTGTGATCAGAAAGCTCCTATAAAAACATGCACAAGGTTTAGAGCAAGAGTTCTTATTTTCAATGTTGAAATTCCAGTCACTCAAGGTTTACCAGTAAGTGCATTTTCATTTCTTCTGCCACATAAATTTAGAATTTGCCATTTAAAATTCTACCTGGAAGCACAGATTACATATAGTATATTTGAGGTTGTGTTTTAATCTATATGCAGGGGTTTCAGAGCATGTCTTATACATTATTTACAGTGCCCTCCACAATGTTTGCGACAAAGACCCATCATTTATTTATTTGCCTCTGTACTCCACAATTTGAGATTTACAATAGAAAAAAGTGGTTACATGTGGTTAAAGTGCACATTGTCAGATTTTAATAAAGGCCATTTTTATACATTTTGGTGTCACCATGTAGAAATTACAGCTGTGTTTATACATAGTCCCCCCATTTCAGGGAACCATAATTTTTAAAAGGAACCATGTACTTTAAATGTTGCATTATTATATAAGGTCATTCACTGAACACTAACATTGAGTTGCCTCATGTTAAAGGGCAAGGGTTCCCACCATGAGGTAAATTTACCCCCCGGGGTATATTTTGCCTACCCAGAGGGTAAATTTGTTGATTCTGGATGTGTACATATTTTTTCTCATTGGCTGACTATGTTTGGTTCTGGTATACCGGTATCTGTTCATCATTAGTTGTTCATAAATAAGTGAAATAACATTGTTATAGGTGTTATACATCTGACTCAGCTGTGTGGAACTTTCAAATTGCATGATATATATCAAAACTCATAAATGCTAACTTCCTGTTGGCATTCTAGCTCATTTTGAAAAAATGTAATATGTATTTTTTTTTAAATTGCTAGATAAAATCATACAGTGTGGAAACAGGCTCTTTGGCCCAACTTGCCCTCACCAGCCAACATGTGCCACCTTCCTGCGCTTGGTCCATAGCCCTCCAAACTTGTCCTATCCAAGTACCTGTCTAACTGTTTCTTAAACGCTGGGATAACCCCAGCCTCAAATACCTCCTCTGACAGCTTGTCCCAGCCTCAAATACCTCCTCTGGCACCTACCACCTTTTGTGTGAAAAAGTTACCCCTCAGATTCGTATTAAATCTTCTCCCCTTATCTTTGAATCTATGTCCTCTGGTCCTCGATTCCCCTACATAAATAATAAAATTGCATGATATTAAGTGTTGGATGATCAAAACTCAATACTGACCCTGCAGAGGATGCAGTTTCTATGTTTTTAATATCCACTGACTTGGCCTCCACAGCCTTCTGTGGCAAAGAATGCCACAGATTCACCACCCTCTGACTAAAGACATTTCTCCTCATCTCCTTCCTAAAGGAATGTCCTTTAATTCTGAGGCTATGACCTCTTGTCCTAGACTCACCCACTAGTGGAAACATCCTCTTCACATCCACTTGATCCAAGCCTTTCACTATTCTGTATGCATTTAAGTAAGGCATTTGATAAAGTCTAACATGGTAAAATGATCCAGAAGGTTAAAATGTAGGAATTAACAGTGACTTGTTCATGTGGACTCAGAACTGGCTTACTGACAGAAGACAGGGTTGTGGTGGAAGGACAGCATTCAGGCTGCAGATCTGTGATCAGTGGAATTCTGCAAGGATCTGTGCTGGGACCTCTGCTGTTTTTGATATTTATAAATGACTTTCTTGTAAACGTAGACGGGTTGCTTAGTAAGTTTGAAGATGACACCAAGATTGCTGGAGTCATGGACTGTGAGGAAGGCTCTCGATATATACGGCAGGATATAGATCAGCTACAGAAATGGGCAGAGAAATGGCAGATGGGGTTTAATCCAAGCAAGTATGGGGTGCTGCACTATTGGAGGTCAAATGTAATGAATGGCATGACCTTTAACAACATTGATGTCCTGAAGCAGCACACGTAGATAGAGTGGTAAAGAAGGTTTATGATATGCTTGCTTTCATAGGTCAAGGCATTGAATTTAAGAGTCAGGAAGTCACGATACAACTTTATAGGACTTTGGTTAGGCCCCATTTAAAGTATTATGTGCAGTTCTGGTCGCCCCATTACAGGATAGGTCTCGACCCGAAACGTCACTCTCCAGAGATGCTGCCTTTCCTGCTGAGTTACTCCAGCATTTTGTGTCTATCCACAGGATTGATGTGGAGGCTTTGGAATGGGTGCACGAGGTTTACCAGAGTGATGCCTGGATTAGGGAGTATTAGCCACAGGAGAGGTTGAACAGACTTGGAATGTTTTCTCTGGAATGCCAGAGGTTGCAGGGAGACCTGTCAGGAGTATATAAAATTATCAGTACTCTGTTCTATGGGATAACAGTGATGGTTGGCATGGGCCTGTCTCCATGCTATATCTCTAAACAAAACTAAATAGGATGTTGGCAACACAAAAACACAAATATTGAAGCATAATAGGTATCTAATTGCCAGAATAAGTCATTTGGAGTGACTCAATCAGAGGTTGAGTCACTGTTCTCATTGTTCTATCTCTTCCTTCCTCACCTCAGCATCTGAAAATTAGCATGCATTCTCTCTGATAAAAAATCCTGGACATGAAATATTAACTATTTCTCTTTCCACGGATGCTCTCTGACCAGCTCTGTTTACAGTATTGCTGTTTTTATTATCTCATGATGTGAATTGATGTCACTAGTTTTCTGTTTGTTAAGTCAATTATGCAGACCCTTGGGTTATTTATTCAGCATCTCAGATGTACAAATAATTAAGTCACTAGATTTTTTGACCAATAAAGAAGTTCTAGGTTTGCAGATGACACAAAAAATGGTGGGATGTGAATAGCAACGTTTGCAAAAGGTGAGAGGAGCAAAATGTAAAGATGTGCAATGCAGGCTTTTTGCATTGAGAATGTTGGGTGCCTTGAACGTGCTGCCAGGGGTGGTGGTACGATAATGATATGTAAGAGGCTTTCAGATAGGCACATGAATTTGCTGGGAATGGAGGGATATGGATCATATGCAGATAGAGAAGATTAGTTGAATCTGACATCATGTTGGGCACATATTACTTCTGTGCTGTACTATAGACAATAGACAACAGGTGCAGGAGTAGGCCATTTGGCCCTTCGAGCAAACACCACCATTCAATGTGAGCGTGGCTGATCATCCACAATCAGTACCCAGTTCCTGCCTTCTCTCCATATCCCTTGACTCCACTATCTTTAAGAGCTCAATCTAACTCTCTCTTGAAAGCATCCAGAGAACCGGCCTTCACTGAGGCAGAGAATTCCACAGACTCACAACTCTCTGTGTGAAAAAGTATTTCCTCATCTCTGTTCTAAATGGGGTATCCCTTATTCTTAAACTGTGGTCCCTGGTTCTGAATCTATGTAGAAACAAGGAATTGCTGTTGCTGGTTTATTTTTTAAAAATACACAAAGTGCTTGAGTAACTCCACTGGTCAGGCAGCATGCCAGGAAGATATGAATAGGTGATGATTTGGGCGGGGTCCCTACAGTCTGAAGAAGGGTCCTGATGCATCACCTATCCATATCTTCCAGGGATGCTGCCTGGCCTGCTGAGGTACTCCAGCACATTGTGTATCTTTTGGTTCTATGTTCTCTGTTCTATGCAAGAACAGTTTGAAAAAAAATTGTTTGTCTTGGGAAAAATAACAATGAAGAGCTTTTTTTTTAAATGGTTTTAGCTGTGCTTTGCTAAAATTAGTTGTAATATTTAAGAAACATTAGAACTAATTAAAGATGAAATTCTAGGTATCAGCCTCTGAATGGTCCACAAAATCTGATGCTGATTCTTAAACAGAATTTTGATGGCTTCAGAATTTAAAGGAGAATTTTTTTTCTCTCATCCCTCTTTCCCAAAATTAATAAACCTTTGCTATCATCATTAGGCTTAGACCTCAGTTTCCTCAAATCTTGGCTATGGATGCATTTATGTTTTGTATCATCCATCTTGTAATGAGTTTGAAACTCTGCTTTTTTGTCAATCATTGGAAAAATATTGAGTAAACTGAGAAGCGATGATATATTGACTAAAGGCGAACTTCCTCAAATAGAACAAAACCAAAATGCAATGTGCTAAGTGGATAGGAAAGGTTTAGAGATGGGGCATCTTGGTCAGCATGGATGAGTTGTGCTGAGCGGTCTGTTTCACTGCTGTACGATTCTGTGCTTTTTCTTTTTTTTAAATATGTATGCATACTGCTGTGGGATTTACAAAGTTTACAATACCTTTATCAACAGGTTTTGTTACACTACCAAACATTAACTGAACCATGTTCAATCAGAAGGTTGGTGAGCGTTCTGCACAAGAGTTCAGGGGAAGTGCTTAAGAAAAAACCAAAGTAAGCAATGTTTATAATGTATATATTTTTTTATTATTATCCTTCACAGACCATTTGTATTTTTCCTGTAACTAGATAAATTTGACAGTCCTGGACTTAAAATTGCTATTTTTTCTATATTTTTTCTAATTTAATAATTGGGTAATAGTTAGAATGTCTTTGCCTGTTAAGAAATTGTACTGTTTCCAACATTAGTTATGAGTCCTTTCACTAGTTACCAGTTCTGAAGCATGCAACCCTTTCAGTATCATTGTTGTTAGCAGCACTGAGATTGGGACTTTCCCACTCAAATTGGAGCTGAGATTTTGGTGGAATAGTGTGCAATTTGAATTGTTCATATAACTTTTCAGAAGTTCAAAACTGAAGTATAAGTGCAAATTGAATAATTGCATTTTAATCTAACTTACACCCTGCATTGAATAATCCCACTGGTACCAGCCATTGTATACAGTTATCTTTGCTATTATACTCGACCTGCACTTTGATTAAAAGATACAGTATGGAAACATGCCCTTCGACCCACCAAGCCCATACCAACCCTCAATCATCCACCTTTGCATCTACTCCCCATGCGCAGGGTCATTTTACAGAGGGCAGTTAACCTACAAACCCGCACATCCTTGGGATGTGGCAGGAGACTGGAGTATTTGGAGAAAACCCACAGTGAATGTGCAAACTCTACAGAGACAGCACAAGATGTCAGGACTGAACTCGGGTCTCTGGCGCTGTGATCCAGCACCTCTACCAACTGTGCCACTGTGCTGCCTATAGATTTCTTCCCACAGAAGGAAACAATTGTCTAATTGGAATCATTAGACAAAACTGCAGCAAGTTTTGAGTATTTGCATTATTTTTTTCTTTAACCAATTCATTAATAGGATGTTGGCAGAGTCTTGTAACTCCACCATTTCTGCCACGTTGCAATAGGGTCTTGCTCAAAAGCATTCTTCCATTTTGATAAAAGTGCAAACATAAACATATTTGGCTTTCCTACATAGTTGCTGCTCATGGCTGCATTATCGAGCTGAATACATGCAATTAGCAATGGTAGCCGACCTTCGGATTTTGAAAAAGGGCACGGTGACAGTGGTAGAGTCGCTGTCTTACAGGGCCAGAGGCCCGGTTTCGATCCTGACTACGGGTGTGTCTTTACGGAGTTTGTACGTTCTTCACATGACCTGCGTGGGTTTTCTCCGGGTGCTCCGGTTTCCTCCCACACTTTTTTTTATTTTTAAAACTTTTGATTAGTTTTTTTCAAAAGCAAAAACAAGACAACAAAAAAATAATGATAAACATAACAATGATATTGGTACATAGGGATCAGAGTAAAAAGAAGAAAAAAAAAGCAAAACAGAATCTGGGCTGCAAAGAGTTTCAACAATTTAAGTCCATGTTTGTTGTCAAGTCTGTTCCACCGTATAACGGTAAAATAATTATTATAACAGTTGGAGAGGGGACAATTTATGTTGTATGAAAATGTTGAATAAATCTTCCCCATGTTCTATCAAATTTAACCAAGGGTTCAACAATGTCACTCCTAATTTTTTCTAAATTTAAACATGATATCGTTTCAGAGTACCAATGGAGTGTGGTCGGAGGATTAGAGTCTTTCCATTTAAATAAAATAGATCTTCTGGCAATTAATGTGGTAAAAGCAATTAGCCGATGGGCGGAACAGGACAGATGAGTAAAATCTAACATTGGTAGCCCAAAAATTGCAGTAATTGGATGAGGTTGTAAATCAGTACCTAAAACTACAGAAATAGTATCAAAAATTTATTTCCAATATTTTTCCAAAAATAGGCAGGACCAAAACATATGAGTCAATGAGGCCACTTCAGAATTACATGTGTCACAGGTAGGATTTATATGACCATAAAAACGAGCTAACTTATCTTTTGACATATGAGCTCTGTGAACCACCTTGAATTGTATCAGAGCGTGTCTTGCACACATTGAGGAAGTATTAACTAGTTGAAGAATCCTCTCCCATTTCTCTATAGAGGAAGAAATTTGAAGTTCTCTTTCCCAGTCAGTCTTAATTTTATCAAATGTATCTTTTTTTAATTTCAAAATCAACTCATAAATAGTCGTTATTAAGCCCTTCTGATAAGGGTTCAAATGTAAAAAAAATTCCAAGATATCGGTTTGATGTGGTAACGGATCAAAGGGTAGAGTAGCCCCCAAAAAATGTCTAATTTGTAAATATCTAAAGAAATGTGAGTTAGGTAAATTATATTTATTGGAGAGTTGTTCAAAAGACATAAAACAACCATCCGAAAACAAATCACGAAAAGCTACTAATCCCTTCCTCTTCCATAACAAAAAGGCTTGATCAGTACTAGAAGATTGGAAGAAAAAATTAGATATGATAGGATTCGATAAGATAAAATCATTCAATCCAAAAAACTTACGAAATTGAAACTATAATCGGAGTGTATGTCTTATTATTGGGTTAGTCATATATTTATTCAATCTCGTAATTGTAAAGGGTAACAAGGCCCCTAGAGTAGAAGCCAATGATAGCCCTTGCATAGAATCACGTTCAAGATTTATCCATCCTGGACACTGGGTATCTTCTAAATCTTTTGTCCAAAACATTAGATAGCGAGCATTAACTGCCCATCAGTAGAGTCTAAGGTTCGGCAGTGCCAAACCACCGTCTTTTTTGATTTCTGTAAGTATTTTTTACTTAGTCTGGAATTTTTATTCTGCCATATATATAAGGAAATTTTGGACTCAATAATATCAAAGAAAGATTTAGCAATAAAAATTGGTATCGTCTGAAATTTAAAAAAAAATTAGGTAAGATAAACATTTTAATAGCATTGATTCGGCCTATTAAAGATAAGGACATTGGTGAACATTTAGAGAACTGTTGTTCGATATGCTCAATTAAAGGCATAAAATTGGCTTTAAATAAATCCTTGTGTTTCTTGGTAATCTTAATGCCTAAATAAATAAAACATTTGGTAGTCAATCTAAATGGAAACAGTCCATAATTCGAAACTAGATTATTTAATGGAAAAAGCTCACTCTTACTAAGATTTAGTTTATAACCAGAAAAACTACTAAATTGATTAAGTAGAGCTACTATTGCCGGAATAGATTTCTCAGGGTTAGAGATGAATAACAACAGATCAGCTGCATAAAGAGATAGCTTATGTGTCTTATTCCCACGGACAATACTAGAAATATTAGGGGATTACCTAATAGCAGTGGCCAAAGGTTCCAAAGCTATATCAAATAGTAAAGGACTTAAAGGACAGCCCTGTCTAGTACCTCGAAAAAGCCTGAAAAAAGGGGATCTCTGATTATTGGTAAGCACAGAAGCCTGAGGTATATGATATATCAGCTTGATCCAAGAAATACATTTTGGACCAATCTTAATTTTTTCAAGTGTATTGAATAAGTATTCCCATTACTACTCTATCAAACGCCTTCTCAGCATCAAGTGAAATGACATATTCTGAAGTTTTATTTGACGCTGTATATACGATATTCATTAATCTCCTAATGTTAAAGTATGAGTAACGATTTTTAATAAAACCTGTCTGATCTTCAGAAATAATTTGCGGTAAAATATTTTCCAATCTCATAGTTAATATTTTGGAAAGAATTTTGGAATCTACATTTTACAGTGATATAGGTCTATATGATGTCACTTCAATAGGATCTTTATCTTTTTTAAGAATTAAAGAAATAGATGTTTCATAAAAGGATTGCCTCCCACACTCTAAAGATGTACTGGTTTGTAGGGTAATTAGCTTGGTATAATTGTAAATTGTTCTGAGTGGATGTAGGATAATGTTAGTGTACGAGGGTCGCTGGTCGGCGCTGACTTGGTGGGCCGAAGGGCCTGTTCCGTGCTATATCTGTAAACTAAAACTATACTAAATGAAATAATCTAGATTTCTACTGAAAATTTTAAAGAGTTCATTGTCTCTTAATGTTCAACATACTGATATGCAAACCAATAATTTTCTTTGACCAGTGATATCAGACTGCAACTTTTTTTGAAAGATTTTATTCTATCAGCCACATACAACAATGCTTAAGTAACAAGGCTTTTGACTGAGGCTGTCCAATTAATCAAGGTGAAGCCCTGCAGGGCCACAGAGGCATGAATGCACAGGTACCAGTGCTGCTAAAATGAAAAACACACACAGCCAGGTAGAAAATACATACTGGCCTGGGTGTAAATTGTGTCAAAGTATTTGAATGTATCTCTCATTTGATAAAGGTTCAAAATGTCAAAATAAATCAAACAAAAAACACTGTGTAAATACTATAATATAAACAAGATTAACTAAGTATTTACTCCAAAGACGTACAGGTATGTAGGTTAATTGGCTTGGTGTATGTGTAAATTGTTCCTAGTGTGTGTAGGATAGTGTTAATGTGCGGGGATCGCTGGTCGGTGCAGACTTGGTGGGCCAAAGAGCCTGTTTCCGCGCTGTATCTCGGAACTAAACTAAACTAAACTTAATTAATTCAAATGAATGAAGACACTTCCCAAAGGATTCCTTGGAGTAGTGAAACAGCTCAAGTACCAACTCTGGATTCTTTGTTGGAGCAATTAAAGTCCAGACAGTAAGGTCAGGACTTCTGCACTTGTGCACACAATCACGGGACATCCACATCTGGAAGCACTTGCGCAGGCAATGGCAACGTCAGTATTTTCACACAGCTTTTGTTTTAAAGTCTAACAGCGTCTTCACATTAAGTGTATAAATTGCAAATAATCACAAAATAAATTGGTTTTGGGGTGCATGTGAATATCTAAATCAAGTGTGAGGTTTTGCACGTGAGGGGAGAATACACAATTAATGACAAATGTACAGTTCAGTACATTTATCACTATACATAAGCACTTGCATACATATTAGATAAGCATCTCAGATACAGTTCAAGTGTATAGTACGCAGAGTCACCAGTATGGTGCCATTTTCAAGTCCAAGTTGTTGTAAGTGCAGGGTTCTTGACCTGACCATGAACGTCTATTGTCCTGGCGACGTTGCAGGGTCGGCCTGGACAAGTGTAGCCATGGTGTCCTCTGCCACTGCCCCACCGCTGAAAGTCCGGTTCATGCGTTCGACCTCTTGGAGTGGCGTCCCGTCCAGCCGAGCCCCAGACTGTTGCAGGGCCTCCAGCAGCCCACTCCTCTCCCTCCTGCACTGCTCTCCCTCCCGCAGCCGGTCTGCTTACCGGCCCTCCAGGCGGGTTGCTGTGAGTCCTCCACGACGGGTTAGCCGGGCCTTCCAGGCGGGTCTGCGTGGCGGGTTCACCGCGGCGGTAGCTCACTGAAGGAGGCGGTGCAGGTAGGGTGGTATAGAAGGTATATCGTATGCGTGCCTTCATTGCTAGGAGCATTGAATATGAGTCAGGAAGTTATGGTTCAGCTCTATAGGACTGGTTAGGCCACATTTTGAGTATTGCGTGTAATTCTGCTCACCCCATTACAGAAAAGACGTGGAGGCTTTGGACAGGTATATCCCTGGATTAGAGGGTAACAGCTACAGAGAGCTTTGGATTATTTCCTCTGGAAATTTGCAGGTTGAATGAGAGGCTTGCTGGAAGTCTATAAAATTATGAGAGCCATAGATAGGGTAGGCAGTCAGAATCTTTTTCCCAAGGTGGAAATACCTAGAGGGCATAGCTATAAAGTGAGAGAGGGAAAGTTTAGTGGAGCAAGTTTTTTTACACTAAACTGAGTAGTGGGGGATTGGAACACGTTGACAGGGGTAATGGTTGAGGCAGATATGATAGTGGGATTTAAGAGGCTTTTATATGGGTACATGAAAATGCAGGAAATAGCGTGATATGGATCATGTGCAGACATATGAGATCAATTTAACTAGGCAACATGTTTGGCACAAACATTGGTTTACAAAGTATTACTTAAGTCCTATTAATTTAATTGGAGGATGGTGTTTTCCAGAACACCATTGTTCCATTTAGACCTCAATACAATGGGTTTACCTTTCAATGTCAATGTGTTCCAATTGTGCAATGGCAAAGGTTCATAATCATAATCATCATAATCATAATAGTAATTTATTATCCAAGTATGTTTTGCAACATACGAGGAATTTGATTTGCCATACAGTCATATCAATAAAGAGCAACAAGACACCCAAATAAATTTTTAACATGAACATCCACCACAGCGACTCCCACATTCCTCACATGGAAGGCAAAAAAAGTTCAATCTTCTTCCCTTCTTTGTTCTCCCGCGGTCGGGGCACTCGAACCTTCCGTTGTCGGGGCGATCTTGGCTCCCGCAGCCGGCAGTCGGGCCCTCCGCGTCGGGGCGATCAAGCTCCTGCATCGGGGGGGGGATCTCAGCTCCCTGCGCCGGGCGGTCAGACCCCGGGTCGGGACTGGTCGAACATTCTGCGACTTTGGAGCTTCCTGACATCAGCCTCTACCCGAGACTGCGAGCTCCTCGATGTTGAAATCCGCAGGCCACGGTTGGAGCGTTGGTCCCAGGCAAGGGATCTCTGGCTCCGATGGTAAGTCCACGGCCCAGCGGTGGGGCTCAAAGTCAGTCTTGAACAAGGCCGCCAGTTCCATGATGTTAGGCCACAGAGCGACCGGAGATACGATCCAGAAAACAACCACATTTCCGGCAAGGTAAGAGATTGAAAAAAGTCTCCCCGAACCCCTCCGAACCCCTCCCACATTGCACATAAAACATTAACATATACTTTCAAAACACACTAAAATACCAAAAAAGACGAAAAGACAGACTGTTGGCGAGGCTGCCATCGCTGATGGCACCAGCCGGTTACGAGTAAATTCAGTGATTCCTTTATTGTCCAAGTTTATTGTCATGTGTACCAAGGTACAATTACATTTTTTTTTTGCATACAGATCAGAAGATTATTGTCATTCATTATCAATGACAGGAAAAATCTATTTTGATAGATATGAGAACATAGTTCCCAAAATCTAAAAATTCTTGCAATAAAATTAGTTGCCGATTGATTGTCAAAATTCTTAATGCAGAGTTGTGGGTGCAGCCCAGACCATCAGGCAAAGCAACCTCCCTTCCATATACTCCATTTACACCTCATGCTGCCTCTGCAAAGCCACCAGCACCCTGGCCACCCTCTTCTCCCCACTCCCATCAGGTAAGAGGTATGGAAGTGTGAAAAAGCACACCTCCAGATTCAGGGACAGTTTCTTCCCAACTGTTATCAGGTAACTGAACCATCCTACCTACAACTAGAGAGTAGTCCTGAACTGCTATCTACCTCATCGGAAACCCTTGGACTATCTTTGATCGAACTTTACTGTACTTTTATCTTGCACTAACCCTCATTCAGGTTATTCCTTTTATCATGTATCTGTATACTGTGGATGGCTCAATTGTAATGATATTGTCTTGACGCTGACTGGTTAGCATACAACAAAAGCTTGTCACTGTACCTCGGTACACATCACAATAAACTAAATTAAACTAATGATAGATAGACACAAAAAGCTGGGGTAACTCAGCGGGACTGGCTGACAAACCTGAAAACATTTTGAATCTTGTTCTTTCTTGATTAATGAACACAAATATCTTATTTCTGATGTCTTATTGTTTCCATATTTTTATTGTGATCCTCTTCAGATGTTTGACTAAAGGGCAGAATGCCTTGATAGAGCTGCAGACCCAGAGACCTGTTTCTCTGGAACTCTACAAAGACTTCAAAGAACTGGGTCGTTTTATGCTACGTTACGCTGGCTCCACGATAGCAGCAGGAGTGGTCACTGAGGTAACTATGGATTGAAATTTAAGGATATGGTCTTTTTTGCTGTATCGTATTAACATTTATGTTTCACGCAAAGGAAAATCATCTTCATCAATAAGCGTCATAAGTGATAGGAGCAGAATTAAGCCATTCGGCCCATCAAATCGACCGCCATTCCATCATGGCTGATCTATCTTTCCCTCCTAACCCCATTCTCCTGCCTTCTCCCCATAACCCCTAACACCCGTACTAATCAAGAATCTATCTATCTCTGCCTTAAATATATCCATTGACGGCTTCCACAGCCTTCTGTGGCAAAGAATGTCCACATATTCTCCACCATCTGACTAATGAAATTTCATATCATCTCCTAAAAGAACATCCTTTAATTCTGAGGCAATTACTTCTAGCTCTAGATTCTCCCACTAGTGGAAACATCTTCTCCACATCCACAGCCTTTTTAAGTCTAATTGATTCAGTTCTTCATAGCTGTGTGACCCCTATTTTATTTGAAAAGGAAAGCCTGAGGGCCAATTTAGCATTCTTTCATTATTCTCCTCCATACTTGAATCTAGATAAATAGATTGAATCTTTATAAATAGAAATATGTGCTGTTATGAGTTTGGGCAGCTTCTGGAGCAGTGCTCAGAAGCTGCCCAGATTACTATCTAAATGGTGTCAAGTTGGAAAAAGGGGAAGTACAATGGGATCTGGAGGTCCTTGTACATCAGTCCATGAAAGTAAGCATGCAGGTACAGCAGGCAGTGAAGAAAGCGAATGGCATGTCGGCCTTTATAACAAGAGGAATCAAATATAAGAGCAAAGCGGTCCTTCTGCAGTTGTACAGAGCCCTAGAGAGACCACACCTGGAGTATTGTGTGCAGTTTTGGTCCCCTAATTTGAGGAAGGACATTCTTGCTATTGAGGGAGTGCAGCGTAGGTTTACAAGGTTAATTCCCGGGATGGCGGGACTGTCATATGCTAAGAGAAAGGAGCAGCTCGGCTTGTACACTTTCGAGTTTAGAAGTATTTGAGGGGATCTCATTGAGACACATAAGATTGTTAAGGGTTTGAACATGCTAGAGGCAGGAAACATGTTCCCGATGTTGGGGGAGTCCAGAACCAGGGGCCACAGTTTAAGAATAAGGAGTAAGCCATTTAGAACGGAGACGAGGAAACACTTTTTCTCACAGAGAGTTGTGAGTCTGCGGAATTCTCTGCCTCAGAGGGCGGTGGAGGCGGGTTCTCTGGATGCTTTCAAGAGAGAGCTAGATAGTGCTCTTAAAAATAGCGGAGTCAGGGGATATGGGGAGAAGGCAGGAATGGGGTACAGATTGGGGATGATCAGCCATGATCACATTGAATGGCGGTGCTGGCTCGAAGGGCCGAATGGCCTACTCCTGCACTTATTGTCTATTGCTCAGTGGGTGCTTGTTCACAGAAACTAACTATTGCCAAATTGGTCATAATTTGCAATCTTTCTCAACAGAGAATTCATTTTCTACATGGCACGTTATGGCAATAGGGGATTTAGAATAATTGAAGTTCATGTTACAAAAGAAAATTGGTGGATATTTGTAAGCTTCTGCTAATTAGCACATCGCATTTCACCCACGGAACAGACGTTAGCCTCAGCAGGCTTTTTGTTCCATTGGGTTTCTTACTTTTTTCCATTAAGGTCTTTTTTTTCACTTTTGAAATATTATGAGACCTTGTCATATATAAAACTTGAGTTCACTGGTTTTTGGATAAATGTTTTAATTTTTCATTCAGTTTTCTATCCAGGAGAGATGCCTGACTTGTTGGGGTACTATTCTTATAGCTTTAATAGCCTTGTGGCACACAATCTTAGTGTAGAAAGGAACTGCAGATGCTGTTTTATACTGAAGATAGACCCAGCAGGTCAGGCAGCATCTATGGAAAAATAGATTGGGTCATGTTTCAGGTCTTGTCTGAAGAAAGGTCCCGACCCAAAACATCACCCATCTTTTTACCGCAGAGATGCTGCGTGACCTGCTGAGTTATGCCAGCACTCTCTGTCCATCTGCACTATCTGTTCTTCATACTTGCTTCTAGGCAGCTGAGTCACTCATTCCATTATGTGCAGCTCTTTATTTATTTGTTAAAAGGTTCAAAGTATAACACATAATGTTTTTTTTTGCCTGATGACTTATAACATCCTTATTTGATTCAGTTCTGTAGACTGAAAAGTATTTTCAGTGGTTTTAAAACTGAAATGGAATTACAAAGTTATAAAATTATTTTAAGTGAATTAACATGAAATAAGTTTTCATTCTCTGTGTTCTTCAGTAATCTACAAGTACAATTTTCTCTCTTTGTTACAGATAAAAGAATGATTGTAGAGAGGAATTTCCTAATTCTCGACTGGCTTTCCATCCTAATTAAGAACTGGTCAATGTGATGAGCTCCTGCAATTCTAAAGGCTGCAGGAACTGTAGTTGACAAAACAAAGTGCAATTTGTAAGAACCCAAAATGAACTCCAACGAATGTGAATTAGCCCTTCTGCTATATTGTATTCAAGAAAGCAACTGACGGAATGATCTTCTAAATGCATTGACTCATATTGCCAGCAATACCTCCTCAAGCACAGTTGCACTGCATCTGCAAAGCATCTCTGCAGCTCTGCACAATTGATTTTCTTGATTTTTATCAATATCTTAGAAAATGTGCATAACATGCATTTTTTTTAAAAGTATCGACTTGTTGGCTGCATGACGACCCGGTTGAACGTTTAGTGGTCCAGAGTGGACAATTCTACATCTGTTTGCCTGCCTCCTGTTTGTATCTTCATTAACGTGCCATGATTTACCAGTGTACTTATGAGTTGATCTGCTGACACTGACTGATTGTCATTGACGGGAACTGTGACTACCGTACTTACAGCCAGCCCTGTTGGGGGGGGGGGGGGGGGGGAACTAATTTGCAGTACATCAGGTAATCCGATGTCATACTCTAACTCCCCACTTTCATACCAGTAGAAAGTGTTCCAAAAATATTTATCAAGGTGCAAGTCATTGAAGCTGGTTCTGAATAAAATATGGTTAAAGCAAAGCATTTACTGTAAATAACGTCTTTTATTCCCTTCTTTATGCTTCCGACAGGATTGTGCAATTGTCGCATGTTTTATATCGGCTCAAAGTATTAACAGTTTTAGCTGCAAGAAGTTTGTTTTTTAACATTGTACAGTAGTTTCATTCTGATACAATGTCCCTTTTTGATAATAGTACTGATTCTAAGTACCTGAATAGTCATTTCTGTAGTTTGTTGCTCTAGTCTGGTACAGTAGACGTTTTGAAAGCTCTTGAATTGACCAACCAAGAGCTCCTAAACTTTTAATTATCCATGTAAGGTGCCACTTCATGCACTGTTTTAGGCACTTCTCAATTTCCTGTATGGTGCAGTGCTGATACCCAGAATGTTTGAAAAACATATATTTTGGTCTTCTCCTGCACAGATGGCTCATGAGTGTTGTTTAGCTAAAACATACAAACCGGGAATATTCAAAATATGATCCCAGACCTTGTTTTGAAAGAGGGTGGCAATAATTGATCTTGATGAGTTGTTTGGGGAGGAGAGCATTATATACACCTTTGATGGCAATCCACTAACCTCTTCACATAAAGGTTTAGTTTATTATTGTCATGTATATCGAGGTACAGTTTTGTTTTGCGTGCTTTCCAATCAGATTAGATAATCCTAGACATAAACACAATCAAGTCAAACTCAAGTACAATAGGTAGAGCAAAGAGTAAGATACAGAGTGCAGTTAGTTCTCAATATATTTTGAACATAGTTCTCAGCATTGTGGCACATCAGTTCCACAGACAGAGTCCAATGTCTGCAACGGGGTGGAGATGAATCAGACAGTACAATAGGCAAAGGAACGACCGTTCAGCAGCCTGAGAGCACAGGGGAAGAAGCTGTTCCTGAGTCTGGTGGTGTGCACCTTCAAGCTTCTGTACTTTCTGCCCAATGGGAATGTGGAATAACCGGTGGTGGGAAAAGATTTTGATAATGATGGCTACTTTTCTGGGGTATTGTGAAGTGTAGATGGAGCCTGGACTATGTGATGGACTTGGCTGTATTTACAACTCTCTACAATTTCTCGCAGTTTTGGGCCGAGTTGTTCCTAGAGCAAGCATAGTTTAGTTTAGAGACAAGGCATGGAAACAGTCTACAGAGTCCATGCTGGCCACTGATCACCAGTTCACACTAGTTCTATGTTATTCCACTTTTGCATGAATTTCCTACACTCTGTGGGCAATTTACAGAGGCAAATTGACCCAAAAAACCCACATATCTTTGGGATGTGGGAGGAAATGGGAGCACCTGGAGGAAACACATGCGGTCACTGGGAGAACATGCAAACTCCACACATGCAGCACCCGAGGTTGGGATCATTCCCAGGTCATTGACGCTGAGAGGCAGTGGCTCTACCATCTGCAACGGTGTGCTGCCAAGTGCAAGT
The DNA here is from genome assembly GCA_035221665.1 of Okamejei kenojei. NCBI lineage: Eukaryota > Metazoa > Chordata > Chondrichthyes > Rajiformes > Rajidae > Okamejei > Okamejei kenojei. The sequence continues at coordinate 96,983,150 of CM069135.1, forward strand.
TTGTAAGAGTCATTGGAGACCTGCTGAATTTCCTCAATCTCCTGAAGAAATAGAAGTGTTGGTGTAACACCAAGGTACTTGAAACTCTCGACCATGGAGGGGTTAGACACAAAGTGCAGGAGTAACTCAGCGGGACAGGCAGCATCTCTAGATAGAAGGAATGGGTGACGTTTTGGGTCAAGCCCCTTCTTCAGAGCGAGGGGTTCTTGATCTCCTTCCTCTACTCTCTCGTTACTGTTTGATTCCGCCCACCCAGTGGTGTCATCTGCAAACTGCAGATGGCGTGAGAGCTGAATTTGGCCACACGGTCGTGAGTGTACTGGGAGTATAGTAGGGGGCTGACAACACCTCCTTGTGGACACACTGGTGTTGGGAGTTAATGTGGGAGAGGTGTTGCCATCTATCCTCACGGATTGTGGACTGTAGGTCAGAAGGTTGTGGATCCAGTGGCCGAGGGGGGTGCTGATTCCTGGGTCCAGGAGTTTGGAGATGAGTTTGGATGTGAATATAGTGTTGAGGGTGGAGCTACCATCTATAAATAGTGTAGTCTAAAGTATGAGTCCTTAATGCCTAGACATTACCAAGGCATGGGTGAAGATGGATATAGCTTGGCTATAATTTAAAAGTGCTTGTAAAGCCAAGTCGTAGAAAGCTATGGGCAATTGTGGGACAAGTATCCAGATGAGTGCAATGAGTGTGGTGGGATAAATGCCCTATTTCTGTCCTGTATGACTATCAGTCTCTATGATGTTCCTTGAAAAATTCACTTGGTTAGGAAAGAATAAAAACTGACAAAGTGATAAAAGGATATAACATAGAAAGTGGTGGTGATGATCTTTGGAATTCTGTCAATAAATAGTGGATCTCGGCCATTTTCTGAGAACAGTCGTATTAATTTTCATATATAGAGCAAGCTGAGCAAAGAATCCACAATAATTGATTGCCCAATGCAAGTAAACGTAACCCAGCAAACAAGCCAAGGCGTTACAGATTAAGTAATGAGCTTTTTCACATAGAAAATACAGTAGGTGCAGGGGTAGGCCCTTCGGCCCTTCGAGCTATTCAATATGATCATCTCTGACCATCCAAAATCAGTACCCGCCCCTCCCCCCTTTCCTGCTTTCTCCCCATATCCCTTGATTCTGTTAGCCCTAAGAGCTATATCTAACTCTCTTGAATATATCTAATTAAATAAGATGGTGGAAGAGTTGTGAGAGAAACTTCAGAAGCTAATTCTGTGGAAAACGACCAGAAACTGCACTTCGCTGTAACACATTGTCATAGCAAAACTAAATGTGAAATTTGGGTTTTGTGATAAATGGTAACACAGCAGACCAAAACTTCATGACAAGGAGTAAAGTTCATTCTTAAAATATGGACGTCATTTCACAGGATGGGAATTTCTCGTTTATCCTTAATTAACTTTGAGCAGGTTGTTTTAGACTTTTGATGTTGAACCACTGAACTCAGTGTGGTGGAAATACTCTTTGACAAATGACTAGGTAGGAGGGTACAGTGATGATGAAAGACTGATGTATGTCAAGGCAGTGTGTGACTTGGAAGTATTGTTTTATCTCCGACCCTGCTGCCCGTACCCTCTTGAATGTAAAGACTATGGAAATAGTAGGCTACTCACTGTCGATGTCAAACAAATCTTGCAGAATTTCAGCACAGCCTTCTGTACCTCAGTGGCAGAGGAAGTGAATGTGTCAAATGGTGAATAGAAAGCTGATCATACAGATTGCTGTGCCCTGAATGGTTTTGAATTACTTTGCAGACTCACTCAATCAGGCAAGTTAAGAAATTTCCACCGCTGCAGTTTTTGGAAATAAAAGAGAATGATGGTAATACTAGTACTTTAGACTTTGGAGATACAATGTGGAAACAGGCCCTTCGGCCGGCCGAGTCTGCGGTGACCAGCGATTACCCCGTACACGATCACTATCCTACACACTAGGGACAATTTATAAAAAACAATTAACGTTCAAACATGTGTGTCTTTGGAGTGTGGAAGGAAACCAGAGCACCCAGAGAAAATGTACGCTGTCACGGGGAGAACATAAAAAACTCCGTACAGACAACACTCGTAGTCAGGATTTAACCTGGTTCTCTGATGCAGTAAGGCAGCAAATCTACTGCTGCGCCACTGTGCCGCCCTAGTTTATAACCGGCAGAGCGTGAGCGTGCTGAATGGCAGGAGGGGGTGATGCTGCCACTCTGTAGGGGGTGGTGAATGGTTGTAAATTGCAAATTATCTACTAGCAAGAGTTGCATGAGAACAGGAGGTAGAAAACAAAAACTATTTGCTGGCTTTTGTGCATCTATTTGCATCTCCTGCTGACAGATCAGCTGCAATTCATTTGCCTTCACAGGCTTTTCTCGGCGAACAACACCAACATTTGTCATTTAGTTTTTCTGTGGTTGACTTTGTTCCCCCCCCCTACCCTTCCTTTTCAAATTAAAATATTAATATTTTCTAGTTCTGAAGAGAATCAATTCACAATGTTGATGACATTTCAGGGTCGTGGGTACATAGATCAATAGGACAGGTTTGGAAGGATATTGGCCAAATGTGGGCAGATGGGACTAGTGTAGATGGGACAATTGGTCGGCATAGACAAGTTGGGCCGAAATACCTGTTTCCATGCTGTAGGACTCAAGGACTCTATGACTATGTTAATTTATATTTTGTCCATTGCTATTACCTGAATCTTCCTTGAAGATGGATGCAAAATATTCACTACATTTCTTAGCCTTTTAATCAACATTAAAATTTATTCTCTCAGTCTCGGGATCTACGTTTACTTTTGCTAATCTTTTGCTTATCTACAGAATCGCTTATAATGTGTTTTTGGTTCATGTAAGTCTACTTTCATGTTCTACTTTCCCTTTCTTTATCAGTGCTTTGGTCCTCCTCTGCTACTCACATGCAATTTTTGATAATGAACATTGAGACCCCTCAGTTAGAATACATTGTTCTCCTTGGTACTTTATGCTTCAGCCATTACTGATAAGGATTGATTGAACAGCTGAAGGAGGGAAAAGGAAGGTAAATTAACAGGAATGCGTGGCCACATTTTAATTAACAATCTCTCATACGACACTTAGACTAAAGTTTTGTTTAGTCTTTTAGGTTATTATGTGGTTTTCCATAATTGTTCTGGATGTCAGATCTACAAACAGCCAAATATGTTGAAAGTCGGACTGATCCCTTCTGAAGGTTACCTTTCATGATCAGTATTGAGTTAGAATTGAAAACAACAATTAAAGTATATCAATCAATAGGTGGCTCTTTAACTTAGAAATGCAAATCCATCACTGTATAGCGCATACTAATTTTAAGTGAAGCCCATTGCTCATCCACATAACTTATTAATGTTCCCTGAGTTTCATTAAGTTGAGGGCGGCACAGTGACGCAGCGGTAGAGGTGCTGCCGTACAGCACCAGAGATCCAGGTTCGATTTTGACTACGGGTGCTGTCTGTATAAAGTTTGCACGTTCCCCCTGTGACCGCATGGTTTTCTCTGGGTGCTCCCGTTTCCTCCCACATTCCAAAAACGTGCATGTCCCTAGTGTGTAGGACAGAACTAGTATATGGATGATTGCTGCAGGGCACGGACTCGTTGGGCTGAAGGGCCTGTTTCCACGCTGTCTCTAAGCTACACTAAAGTGTTGGTGTAACTGATCTACTGCAGCTAACTTGGATTGACTTGCTCTTCATTCACGTATCAACTAAATTTATAATGGAATTATCAATGCTCAATTCTGAACCTTCTGAATTTTGTAGTTGGCAGGGCAGTACTCTGCATATCGCCAACTTGGACAATTTTACATTTTTTTAATCAAGCCAATTAACCTACAAACCTGTACATCTTTGGAGTGTGGGAGGAAACCGAAAATCTCGGAGTAAACCCACGGGGAAAACGTACAAACTCCATACAGACAGCACCTGTAGTCGGGATCGAACCCGGTCTCTGGCGCTGCATTTTGCTGTAAGGCAGCAACTCTACCGCTGTGCCACCGTGACCCCCAATTTGATTTCTGTCAATCTCTAGCTAGAAAATTTTGAGAGCCAGTGTGCAATTTTAAAGCCTATTAAAAAAAACAGCTTATCACAGGATTCTACACAGCTAAGGCACATACAGTCAGACGCGGTGCAGGCAAATTAGGTGTTTTGGATTGTTTCATTTAAGTGTGTGTTTTCAACGCAAATATATATATTTCAGTTCAGCACAGGAAGTAGTTTCAGACTGGCAGTCCCCTGCAAATATGCAGCCAGTTTCAGGTCCATACCACAATCCTTAAAACAGAAATTTCAGCATCTTTTTTGGATGAGAGTATTTGTATTAAAATTTGAACTAGCTTCACTATAACTGAATTTCAGTTATAGCCAGTAAAAAAATATATTTTCATGAAAAACTGACCCCAGATGTTAATTTGCTTCTAAGTCCATGCTGCAATGTAGTAACTTTCATTGTGAATCCTATCACTGGGCCTCAAAATCATTGCCAAACACAATGGCAAGTTATTCTTCTACAAAGTGGTGGGATTCTCGTGAAATACTTATACAAAAATGGGTCAGCGGGCTACAGTTAGTCAGCTTTGGCTCATTTAATTTCGTCATACAAAGAGAGGATGTGAAATGATTCCACCTATAAAGAAAATCCAGTTGGATGTAGGCAAGTTTGTATTGACATTTATTGTGAAAAGCAGCCTCTGAAATAATGTAAAAGAAACATGGCATTACTAAAATCCAAGAAAATGTTAGGACCGATGAGAAGTGCTGGACGCACCCAGCAGGTCAGGTCACAACTGTGGGGAAAGAAACAGTTGATATCTTAGATGAGAGAACAAACTCGTCTGAAGAAGGGTCTCTACCCAGAACATCACCCATTCCTCTCTCCAGAGATGCTGCCTGTCCCGCTGAGTCACTCCAGCATTCTGTGTCTATCTCCAATAGTTTTCCGTTCAGATGCAGGATCTCTGACCTAGAATGTTGGCTCTCTTTATCTTCCTACAGTTGAGGCCTGACCTGTTGAGCATTTCCAACATTTTCTGTTTTTGTTTTAGATTTCCAACATCTGCAGTTTTTTTTTTAACATTTTCATTAAAACAAATGGATTTTGATAGCGCATTTATGAGCTGATGCAAATCTAATGGTTTAATAGATTAATTACACCAAATCACAGTTCCCAGAGTGGGAAATATAATTCACCACAGGGAGCTTATTTCCTCTTTCTCTGCAACTTGGGACTAATATCAGCCCAGGCTGACTTAATGGAAGTTTGCAGGATATTTAAAAACCACACTTGATGTTCAGACAATGTCCATGAGCAACACAGCTTACAGTAAGTTACATCTTATAAATAGCATTTGTAACAAGCAAAATGGAAAAAATTGATACAAAAAAATTATTAAACAGCAGGTGGGACCAAATCTGGATCAAATGGAAAGATCTAAAGAAGGCATTGACGAAATAAATTTAGGGAGATAAATACAGAATATCTCGATGACAGCTGAGAATGTGCAAAAGGTTGGAAATGAAGATGTTCAGTGATCTCCGTTAGTTGTTGGGCTGGAGGAGGCTACGGAAGCCCCCAGACTGATTTGAATGTAACAATGGTATTTGACATGGTGGTGCTGTAGAAGTGTAAGTGAATGCAAGTTGGCCATACGTGGGTGAGTGGTAAAAGAAACGGTGCAAAATACGATAGGTTTAGTAGAATTTTGAATATGCTCAATTTTTGAAGAAGGAAGGATGTAGAGCAGATCATTGGGGAATTAGATTGTGGGATTGCTGCGGGCATGGATAAGTATTTCAGCAACTGAAGAGCTGAGTTGGGACTAGGCAAGCATCAATGTGGATTGGAAGTTGACACTTTGGTGTTAGAGAGGAGGTGGGGATTGGAAGCTCATCAGCCAGTTAGGTGTAGTGTTCCGAGGTGGGAGATGGAATAAAAGCAACATTCTGTGTCGGGAATGGGAGAGAAGGCACCTGGATATGCAGAGAATGGAGAGATATGGATTATGTGCAGGCAGATAAGTGTTGGTCTGGGCATCATAATCAGCACTGATATTATAGGCCAAAGGGCCTGTTCATGTACTGCATTCTTCTTTATAATGAAGCTCATTTCTATTCTTGTTTTAGGTACTAACTTTAAGGCTTAGAAAACCTGCTGAAGAAGCATTGATTGAGGATACATGGTAGTCTAAGCCACCTTGTACAAAGCTTGTAATAGTGCACCAATTAAATATAGCATGAGTAGTCTACTTCTCCAGCTGGGCTGCTTCCCTTTGAAGAGGCTGCAATGCTTTGAGCGGTAAATGGGATCCATTGAGGTAACAATTGCATTCAATTGCATTGCACAACCACACAAAATACAGCTGGTACCTTTCTTGCATGTTCATGTTACTAGCAGAAAGCCACACTAGCAAAAGTTCCAATGCTCACCATAACATAACGTGATCAATTTTATTTCCTTAAAAGCAAGACACACCTTAGGTCTTGAGTCTGATAGAGGATCTCAACCCGAAATGTCACCTATTTCTTTTCTCCAGAGATGCTGCCTGCCACTGAGTTACTCCAGCATTTTGTGTCTATCCTAAGCCTTATTATTCAGAACTACAACACTTTTATTGCAAAGGGTTTGATTTATTGTAGGCTTGTCATGGTACACTTTCTTGATTTGACCAATGTTTATTTATGTCTGACCTGGTCATTCTTGATTTGATCTAATGGCAAATGCCAGTTTCACAAGTCCAAGAATAGAAAGATAAATTAATGAATGTTGCAGCTGGGGTGTAATTTGGTCATTGTTACTGACCCTTTTATGGGCAGGTTTTCATGAAGATCGTCCTACTGGGTGAGAAGCCAGAGTTTAGGACCACTGACCTCAAGACACAAGTTTAAATCACACCTGGTTCTGGGGAATTTAAATTTAAGTAAGTAAATCAGGAATTAAGCAGAATATTAGTCTCGGCGATGACAAACCACTGGATAATGGATGAAAAACAAATGTTTCACTCATATCCATCAGGGGAGAAAATATGCCACCCTTGACCAAGTCTGATTTCTGATCCACCATTGTGGTTCATTTTTAACTGTCAAAGGGGGTGAACACCAAGTGTTGACATTACCAATGACATCTGTAAGTGAATAGATAATTTTAAAACTTGTACATCTTTAAGCAGATGGTGGATTTAAGGAGGCTGTGAGATCTCTGGATTCACCTGGAGCAATTTATGTGGTGTGTTGATATTCTGTTCACCTGGTCTGCTGCTCCCCCTAGTGGGCAAACAAGGAGGTAAGGCTGATTCAGTTCCCCCTCATCTCTTCATACTTGGGTGGATTCGGAAAACAATCTCACTGACCAGTCTGAAGAAGGGTCTCCACCCGAAACGTCACCCATTCCTTCTCTCCAGAGATGCTGTCTGTCCCGCTGAGTTACTCCAGCGTTTTGTGACAATCTCACTGAACCTGTCCTGACATTGTGTTCTACAAGTGGTTGATTACCTAAAGGTACCGAAATGACATCATGAATATACAAATCCAAAGGGAAGTTCAACGAGTATGATCTTGGAAAGTCCTGCCAACCCATATGCCCCAGCTTAGCAAGCCCCAATTACCTGTGTTTGGTCCATATCCTGCTAAACGGTTCCTATCCATATACCTGTCCAAGTGTTTTTTTAAAATGCTACTACAGTACCTGCTGTAACTACCTCCTTCCATATACTCACTGCCATCTGAGCGTGAAGGTTGCCCCATCAGGCCCCTCTTACTTAAGCATGGGTTATTAATTGATTGCTCTATTCTGAGTTTCTGGTTCATCCTATCCCTATTTATTCCCTTCAAGATTTTATACACCACTGTAAGATGACCCCTTGGCCTCCTATGCTCCAAAGAATAAACTCCTCACCAGCCCCTCAAGTCCTGGTAACATACTTCTAAATACTCTGCACTCTTTCCAGCTTAATGCCATCCCTCCCACAACAGGGTGACCAAAACCGAATACAGTAATTCCAAATTTGGCCTCACCGAAGTCTTGTACAACTACAACTTTTCATGCCAGCTAATGCACTCTTGTTAACACAAGTAGCTCTACAGTGCTCAAAAGTATGAAATACTTTCTCCCCATAACTCCAACTATGCAGGTTATTTAAATTATCAACCTGCAACAACTAATTGTGGTGTTTCCCCATGGTGGAAATGTCAAAGACTAGAGGCCACAGCTGTAAAGTGAAAGGGGCAAAGTTTGAATGAGATCTGTGGGGCAAGTTTCTTTTACACTGCTGTGGTGGGTGCCTGGAACACACTATCAAATGTGGTGGTGGAAGCTGATATGATAGTGGCGTTTAAAAGGTTTTAGATAGGCATATGGATATGGAGGGGTATGGATCACGTGCAGCAGATGAGATTAGTTTAGCTTGGCACCATATTCGTCACTGACATTGTGGGCCAAAGGGCCTGTTCCTATACTGTACTATTCTACGTTAATTATTTGCAGGTTATTAATATTATATCAGGTGTGTTTGCTCCAGTTACATGGGGCTTGAGTTGCTTTCTTGTATTGGTTCAACGTTCAGGTCATCTGGAACCAGTGTGAAATAAACAATTGCACCCAGACATGTGTTAACAAGAGTGCACTAGCTGGCATGAAAAGTTGTAGTTGTACAAGACATCGGTGAGGCCAAATTTGGAATTACTGTATTCAGTTTTGGTCACCCTGTTGTGGGAGGGATGGCATTAAGCTGGAAAGAGTGCAGAGTATTTAGAAGTAGGTTACCAGGACTTGAGGGGCTGGTGAGGAGTTTATTCTTTGGAGCATAGGAGGCCAAGGGGTCATCTTACAGTGGTGTATAAAATCTTGAAGGGAATCAAACATCCATTGGGCACCCAGAAAACAAGGAGGCCTTGCAGGGCAGGTTCAGTTCCCAGGAGGGGTTGGAGGAGGAGGAGAAGAAGGAAGCCATTGGCCCCAAGGGCAAAGATGAATTGGAGAGTAGATTATTGGATTGGCAGGCTGCCCTGGCACGACATATTATTGAAGGCCAGAATAGTTGCAGGCTTGAGTTCCTGTAGCAGCAAATCACTGAATAATTGGAAAATGTTCACAGATGTACTGTGGAAAGTATTCTGACTGGTTACATCTGTAGGGCGGTTGCAATGCGCAGGAATGCAAGTGGCTGCACGGGCACAAATCTCCCCTTTGCCAAAAGCATCTGCATGCAGTGCAGTCTGACGAAGGTAGCATCTATTGTCAAAGATCTCCACCATGCAACCATGCACACTTCTCGCTGCTACCATCAGGTAGAAGGTACAGAAGCCTGAAGTGCTACACCACAAGATCCAGGAACAGCTACTTTCCCTACAACTATCAGGCTCTTCAACTGCCTAATCCTACCTGAACAGTGGAACACTGCGCGCCACCTCTTGCACTATCATGTGTTTGTTTTCTAACTTGCACGAATTTCTTGTTGTTTTGCAGTTTTTTTGCTTTTCACTGAATTTACGTAGAATTTACATGTGGTGTATGTGTCATTTCAGTAGAATCAATGTTTTAGTTTGTTGTCCAGATGGTCTGTCCCACTTGGGCAATTTTTTCGGCGACTACAGGCGACTAGACTGTCGCCACCTGGTCGCGGGGTGATGCCTGTATGATCGTGAGTTGTCTCCTCAAGTCACCGAAAGAGTCGTAACGTCTTTCTGGTCGCCGCTGGATTTTGAAATGTTCAAAACCTTTTCCTGTCGTAGGTGCTGTCGTAGGTTGTCGCCAGGATGATGCGGGTTGTCGCCAGGATGACCAGATGTCGATGGGTGATGACTTCGGTGAATTCCATTGGCGACTACGTACGTCAACCGGCGACAGGTATCAGTGACTGAATTGTGTTCAGTTGCCTTCAGTTGTCGCCGACAGGGTCATAGCTTGTCGCGGGTTGACTTCGGTTGTCATAGTTGTCGCCTGTAATGTCCTAGGCTGTCGTATGTGTCGTTGTAGGTGTGGTCGTAGGTGGACGTCCTAAGTCGCGATGAATTGGGTCGTTCGGTTGTCGTAGTTTGACGTCGACTAGATGGTAGGTTGTCGTAGACATTGTCGTGGGGGGGGGTCCAGTTGCCGGTTTTTCGGCGACCTGGTACGACTGTGACTGTCGCCGGCAGTCGCGGAAAAAATCGCCTAAGTCAGACAGGCCCTTGAGTCTATGTGCCAGTGTTGCTGCTACGTGCATGATTTTCATTGTATCTATACTTCACCGTAATTATGGATATGAGAATAATATTGGTGAATAAAATCAGGCGGCACAATGTCGCGGCGGTAGAATTGCTACCTTACAGCGCCAGAGACCTAGGCTTGATCCTGACTACGGGTGCTGTCTATATGGATTTAGTACTTTCTCCTTGTGACCACGTGGGTTTTCTCCGGGTGCTCCTGTTTCCTCCTACACTGCTAAGACATACAGGTTTGTAGGTTAATTGGCTTTGGTAAAAATTATAAAATTGTCCCTAGTATGTAGGATAACGTTATCTTATTTCTGCTAGTGTTATACTAAGGACCCACGCGGACTCGGTGGGCCAAGGGGCCTGTTTCTGCACTGTATCTCTAAAGACTTGGCTAAACTTGCCATCAGGCAGGTGCTGCCTATGCAGCTGAGATCTCAGCCGTCACACCATGCAGCACCATGCAGCAGAGTTCGCTCCTTGGGGATGGCATCTGTTCGATACTGCAAAGAATATGTCCTCTTGGATGCCTCGTTGCAGATTAATGACTATTCTCACATGCCTTCTACTTGCACCAACCATTTTGTGATGGAAACCCAACAACTTCCTTTTCCAAGATTGTTCTGGCCTTACCTTGCTTCCAGTTCCCCCTCCCTTTACTTTCAGTCTGCAGAAGGGCAGAAAATGTCACCCATCCTTATTGTCCAGAAATGCTGCCTGACTCGCTGAGATACTCCAGCACTTTGTGCCTATCTTAGGTATATATACACACCAGCATCTGCAGTTCCTTTCTACACAATTTCCTTTCGCAGCCTGGCACAATAAAATCTCACTTGAGTTGTGTGCACCAGAACCAGTTTGTGATCTTGAACTCTGGTGAGCTGTACCTACTCTTTCCTCCCCTCCCTCTATGTTACGCATTAACTCAGCACCATTGTCTGAGTCAGGGATGCAAGAGGTTGTGTGGCTCTGCTGAGGTATAATTCTGGTCTCGAGATGGATTATTTCAAAGAGAGTGAGGGAGAATTAGAGATGCATGGTTGGCCTTTCTCCAGCCTTTCTCCAATCTGACTGAGGGATAAGTGGAGTTGGGAAATGAGAAGGAGATTCATGCAGATAGATTCCCTCATTCTCAATGGACAATGGCCACAAACTCTTCCAGAAATGACCAGCACACTCTCCACCATATATGTAAAAAACAATGCACACCTTCCTCCCCTGATTTTTCCCATTAACTCCTGTTGATGTTTCATCCTCCAAAAACAAGAAGGAAGTGTGTGAGTGATGTGAAATGTTTGAGTCTTGTGAAATGTTTGGGTGACATGCCTGTCCGTGTTGTGTAACTATCAGAAGACACAGACTTTGAATTGTGGTTTGTGATTTTCATCACAGCTAATTGTGTTTTCGTGAAGTTGCATCCATGAATGTTGGATAAGTCCTGTCTGACAGGGATTGATTGTAGGCGAGTGGTGGGGCTGTAAGTACATTTGCTGGCCTCAATAATTCTTGTGAGATCAAGAAACATCTTCTGCACTGGCGACGACAGTAAGGAGTGGGTAAGGACGGTAACAGTGTGGCATTGGCTCCAGTGCCTCCAGTGGTTGCCTTGGGACAGAGGCTGGCGGTCAGGCGAGGATAGGGACGTCGGTTGGTGGGCCGAGCCAGTTGAGGGCAATGGAGAAGGCCTTGTAACAGCCTGGAGCTTTCCTGGATCAGGAGTTACCTGGATCCAGGGCATCCAGCATGTGGGCCAGACTTTGGACGTTTTCTTTTACATTTATAAATGGTGCCAAAATATGGTGACAGGTGCAAGATTTTCACTGTACAGTGCATAGGTGACAATAAGAAACTGTTGATCATGATCGGTGAGCTGCATTCCTGGCATTGCCCTCCCCTGTTCTATCGTGCCACACTCCCTTTAACTACATTCTGGCTCTGCTCAAGATGCAGGTCCTCTTTCCACTTCTTCCATCATTATCTCCAACGCACTGTCCAGCACACTACCCCACATACCTCTCACTTCCAGCCACGTTCCTCCACAGTATGATCCCAACACCACTATTAGTCACCTTACACCTCCTCGTGAATGGTTGGGCCAAGTTTGGGGGTGTTAGGCTTGTGAGGTTACGTGCAACAATGAGGTCTGTTTCCGTGCTGTATTTCTAAACTAAACAAAGTAACAAAGGGTTTACATGTCCATTGAAAAGTTTTAACTTGAAGGTACAAATCCCTTTATTATCCTTGGCCAATTATGCTCAAAAGTAATAGTCAATGAGCTTGTGCAAACTATATAGAAAGCATTGCATGATAAACCCATGCAGAACACAGTGAATGGCTTGGTTGATCCATAGGATTCAGGACCAATAAATTCCACTAAAAACAAGATGATGAAATCGCATAGGTGAACAAAGAGAGTTGAGTGGAAAACTGAGGGCACGTGAACAATAATGAGAGGCTCAGAAAAATAAAAGGATTTTTAGGAGCAAAAATAAAAAATGGCAAAGAAAAGAGCAACTATGAAATTATATAATCAAACAAACTAAAATGTAAAATATCCTATTGCCATATCAATAAGAGGAAGAATTTCCAGATAGGATAAGCATTACACAAGGTAGGCTTGTGTAAGTACAATGGTTATTGTTCTGTTTTGGTACATGGGTGGTGGGTGTATGGAACAAGCTGCCAGAGGAGGTAGTTGAGGCTGGGACTATCCCAACGTTTAAGAAGCAGTTAGACAGGTACATGGATAGGACAAGCTTGGAGGGATATGGACCAAACACAGGCAGGTGGGACTAGTGCAGCTGGGACATGTTGGCCAGTGTGGGCAAGTTGGGCCGAAGAGCCTGTTTCCACACTGTATCACTCTATGACTCTATGTGACAATAAAACACTCTTGCGTCTGGACACTCTTCGTACTTAGTGACAAATGAACAGCAGAAAAACTGTAAAGTGACTTTACTTCAGGTATTACAGGAGCGGCATGACATTAAAGGAATTCAAAATGATGCCAAGTCTTTTCAGAATTGAATAAAAATCGATCATTGGTTATGGATGAGTGGAAAAATAATCCTTAGTTTGGACATCTGTACGTACTAAAAGTTGTTATTAAAGGGAAATTGAGTTTCATTGTACCTTAATTGGTACAAGTGACAATATACAGACCTTTGAAACCTTTGATAGCAAGAACATTTTAACTTTAAAAAAAATCATTAAAGGATACTAAGGTATCAGGAGAATGATGGACAGGTACTATTGGTCCCTTATTTTAAATTGTAGCCAAAACAAGCCGAGCGAGGTATAAATCAGTAGGGTTAAGATAATAGACCCTCTATTCAGAGATGTTATCGAAAAGGGTCCAGAATGTAAAAAGCTTTTGAGAAGTTGGCATGGATTTCAAAAGGCAGGATAATGCTTGTTGTTGAATTCTTTGAAGCAGTAATCGACGGAGAAAATAAAGCTAATGCAGCGATGTAATTTATATGGACAGTAAGAGTCCTTTGATATGCTATTGTATAGTGGACTCTTAGTAAAGCAGATAGTCAGTGAATAATGAGCAAGATGTATGACAAGCTGCCAAACCAGTATGGCGAGTAGGCATTATATGTAGGAAGGAACTGCAGATGCTGATTTACACTGAAGATAGACCCAAAATGCTGGAGTAACACAGCGGGACAGATAGCATCTCCGGCGAGAAGGAATGGGTGATGATGCGGGTCGAGATCCTTCTTTAGACTGAGAGTCAAGGGAGCGGGAGATACAGAGATAAGGTGTAGGCATTATGTGGTTAATGTGAGTTCCTGGGCAGAGTGGGAAGTGGTGATTCACAGACACAGCAGCTGGGATACTGCTCTTCACCTCATGAACCATTGGAACAGGTGATCAACGGTTGGCATGAACTCAGTGGGCTGAAGGGCCTGTTTTCATGCTGTATCTCTATACTAAGATAAAGTAAAGTAAAGAGTCATAGAGTCATGCAGCACAGACTCAGACCCGTTGGTCCACAGCCACTACCTTAAATTACATTTCCTTTTGTAAAGAGTTGGTATATTGCTTTGTATTTGTGGCACTGCTTTTAAACTTCACTCTTGGAAGTGTGGAATTAGCAGATGACTATGAGCTACAGGATTTAGTTGAATTGAAGGAAGACTGTGCAAGAGCATAAAGAGACATTATAATAGAGTATAGAATGCCTTTTATTGTCATTCAAACAGCTTGGTTTGAACAAAATTGCATTTTCTACAGTTTTACATTACAAAAAAAACCCAAGACCCACACTTGACACAATTTACACAACCATCCATCACAATGAATCTCCAACACCTCCTCACTGTGATGGAAGGCAAAAGTCTTATCTCTTCCCTTGTTCTTCTCCCGCGGTCCAGCAGTCCAACTGCAACGTCGAGGCGACTGGGACTGCCGATCTTAAAGTCCCCTGCGGGCGATGGTAAGTCGCGCGGTCGTTAAGTAGTGTCGGGCGATGTTAGGGCCCGCTCCAAGTCATTTCACCCCGCGATTCCGGCAGGAGAAGTTGTCGTTGTGGGAGCTCCGAAAAGCGGTCTCCCACCAGGGACCTGCGAGCTCCCAATGTTACCGTCCACAGGGCCTGCGGCCGGAGCTTCCGAAGCTCCAAAGTCGAGTCGCAGCAGCGCGCCACCACAGCTCCTCCCGCTCCGAAGTCGGGCAGCTCCGCGATGGCAGGTCTGCGATGGCAGGTCCGCTCCGTGACTGGAGCCCTCAGGTTGGTTCCGGCCGGAGGGAAAAAGTCGGGTCCCCGAACAGGAAAGAGATTAAACAGTTTCTCTCACCCCCCACATATACACAGCTAAAAAAATAATAAAACTAGAATCAAAACATACATTTAACGCGACAAAAATTTAAAAAAGACAGACGGACTGCAGTTGAGCCGCTGCCGTTAGGCGCCGCCATGCCACACCAATATAAGTTGCAGCAAACAAATGTAAATAGCTAATTAGAATTGCTAATCAGAAAGACTGTCAAATTTGTAAAGAATCTTGGTTGGAAAGCATCTGGAATCCTGTGCATAGTTCTGATCTCCAGATTATTTGAGAATGTGGGTAAGGAAGAAATCAAAACTGAGAGATTATAGCTTTCAGGAAAGACAGATGAATGAATGAACGAATAAGTTTATTGGCCAAGTATTCACATACAAGGAATTTGCCTTGGTGCTCCGCGCGCAAGTGACAACATGACATACAGTGATAGTTAGAAATGACACATAAAACATTAAACATTAAAAATAAAACATTATTGATTAAACATGTGAATTAAACAAAATACCAGAGCAAAAGGATCAACCTAGGCTGTCCAGAGATAAGGGATAGCTTATAGAAATCGTCATGTTAATACAATAATTTTGTTGGGAAACTGTCAAGAAGATAGTTCACCTTGTAAATTGGTGGAAAGTGGGCAGAGTGGAGCTTAAGAGCAGTGTAACATATAGAAGGCAAGATACCAACTTTTCAAAGGGAAAGTTAATGCCTGTCATTTATTGTAGAGGCTGTGGGCCAAAGGGCCTGAGTCTGTGCTGCATGACTCTATAACTCTATGAAATGAAGGAGAAAGCTGTTTGCACAGAGTGGTTAGAATGTGGAACTTGGCTACCACAGGAAGTTGCTAATGTACTTCAGTATTTTGGAAGAGAGAGTGAAGTGGAAGATGTTGTTAGAGTAAGATTAGAGGGAGAGGAGGTTGATTCTGGGCCGAGATCACACTGGACCTAAAGGCCTCTTTCTGCGCTGTGATTCTGTGTAATGTGAAGAGGCGTAACCATCAGTCAGTCCTTCTGTAAAGATGTGGCTAAGATTAGTAGCTCAACAGGATGAAGATTACAGCCTCGTACCCACATCCAACCACTCCACCTAACAGCTCACCAGTGATCTCCTGTAGTGCCACCAAAGCAAGGGTTGTAACCACTTCATGAGAGCACACCCTCAGTCTCTGATCTTCTAACCAATGCACCGATTCACTTTCATCACCCAACTACAAAGCATTGAGGTTATCAGAAAGGGCTGGTTCTGTGCTGCACATAAAATGGAGGAGCTTGTTTACCCAGAGAATGGTTCATATCTTTCACTTGTAATCCTCGGAATGTTTATTTTGAGTATGATCCTTGGGTTACATTAAAAAATCCTACTCCATATTAATTGAAGCGATGCTCAAGAATGTCTCTTTTAAAGCTCCTGATGAGAGGTCTTTGAAATCACCCCGAGAGGAAGAATAAAACCTTGACTCAGAAATAATGAAACCAACAGGAAAATAAAAAGGATGTCTTATCATTGCATCCACTGAACAAAGACAAGAGATACATCACGGTTAATTTCAGCCATAATGCTGAGGCATTCATTTCCAAATCTAAACTCTCCACTATAGCTTGATCTCTTCCAGATGGTAATATATTTTAGTTTAGAGATACAGCATAGGGCGATAAATGTCAACATCCAGAGGCTAATTTAACACATACTTTTGCAAATTGTATAAAAATTAAGAATTTCTGGATTGAGATTTTTAGAATAACTTCTGAAGTTATTAATACTAAACTGGATCCGGACCCAAAATTAATAATACTTGAAACATCAGAACAAAGTTTAACTCTAACAACAAGTCAAAGAAATTTCCTAGATTACAGTATAATAATTGGGAAGAAATTAATATTAAAATTTTGGAAAGGCCCTATATCCCCCACAACTAAAATGTGGATTACGGAAATGTCGGAGACCCTACACCTGGAAAGAATCAGATTTGCCCTAATGGACAAACAAGAAGTTTTCGTTAGAATATTGTCTTCTTTCATTGATTACTTAAAAGGGTAGATTGGTTCGGCAGGGAACCCTAACTGTAACTGGACTCGGGATTAGATGAAAAGTTATATTTTATATTCCTTGATCTTATCTCCTATGATGTATTAATAGTAAATTATTCCATTCTTTATGATTTTCTTTTTTGATGTTGATTTTTATTTTATTTTTCTTTTTGCTTTCCTCTCTTTAAAAAAAAAATATGTCAAAATGATTCACTTGACAATATTAAGAATGTACGACCGTTGTACATGAAATATTGCTATCATAACATGTGTTTGCTAAGTCACTGTCTACATACTCTAATAAAAATATATATTTTAATCTTAAAAAAAAAGAGAGATACAGCATAGAAACAGGCTCTTCGGCCTACCATCCGTTGAGTCCATGCTAACCATCGATCACGTGTTCACACAAGTTCTATGTTATCCAAAGTCAAAGTCAAATTTATTCGTCACATGCACCCGAAGGTGCAGTGAAATGAATTTGTCAGCAGCGATACACTAAAAAAAAAGAGCACACACCACAGAATAGAAAGGCAACAAAGTTCAGTCAGTCCTCCTCCTTTGTCTCATTCACTACCGACACACTAGAGGAATTTAAAGAAGCCAATTAACCTGCACATCTTTAGGATGTAAGAGGAAACTAGAGCACCTGGAGCGAACCCACGGTATCAGAAAGAGAATGTGCAAACTCTGAACAGACTACGTTAAACAGGCATCTCAAGGATGACAACAATGTTATCTCCATAAAATCCGTCAAATTCATTGGAAGGATTGTTGTCCTCTCTCAGACTAAGATGCATGGCACTATGTGGTCAGCTCCACTCAGCACAGGTGGAGAATAATATTCAGTTCTGGACACCGCTCTGCAGGGAAGGGTTGTTAGCACCAGGGAATGTGCAGAGGAGATTTACAGGATGTTGCCAGTACTAGGGAATTATCATTGTGAGGAGAAGCTGACATCTAACTGAGGCATCCAAAACCTTGAGAGACCTCGGCAGGGTGTACGTGAAGGATCGACTTTACTTGTTGGTAATGCAGATAACTATGGAACAAAGATTTTACTTTATTTTACTTTCCTTGAATTACCTTACTTTACCTTAGTTTTGTTTTGTTTTGTGAAATCAGGCCCTTCAGCCCTCCAAGTCCATGCCGACCATCGGTCACCCATTCACATTGGTTCCATATTATCCCACTTTCACATCCTCTCCCTACACATGCAGGGACAATTTACCAGGGCTAATTGATCTACAAATCCGCGTGTCTTTGGGATGTGAGAGGAAACTGGAGCACCTGGTGGAAACCCATGCAATCACAGGAAGGATATGCAAACTCCACACAGACAGCACCTCAGGACAGGATCGAACCCGGGTCTCTGGTACCGTGAGACAGCAGCTCCACCAGCTGCTCTACTGTGCCGCCACTTAGTTAAGTGAAGTAATGTTAAATTTAAAAGGAGAGCTGTGGGGGAAAGAAAGTCACCTAACCCTGTCTGAAAGGGTGGTGGAGACATAACATCTTACCTCACTTAACAGCGGAGAGATGTGACCTGCAAGGCTCTTGAACGAGAGCTGGGAAGTGGATATATCATTAGCAGTTTTGATGATCATGACAATATTGGGCTGAATGGCCTCCTCCTGTACTGTAAATATCAATTATAGTTTTATTCAATGAGTGTGCAAAAATGTCCGGTTGGTATTGGTATTAGTTTATTAGTCCGAAATACAGTGAAGAACTTTATTTTGCGTGCCATCCGTGCAGATCATTGCATGCACAATTACAATAGGTGGTGCAAAAGAGAAAATAAACAGATTGCAGAATATAGTTACACTACAGAGGAAGCGCAGATAAAAAAGTGCAAAGATAACAATGAGGTAAATAGAAAAATCAGGAACGCAATCATAGTTATGAGGTATCCATTAAAGTTTTTTTCAGTTTTTACCGCGCGGAAACAGGCCCTTATCAGCCCACCGAGTCCACACCAACCAGCGATTCCTGCACATTAACACTATCCTACATCATCGAAGGACGAGAAGCCAGGATACCGAACGGAAATGATGCCGAAAACCCAAATAACCAAAACGGCACGACTCCTAAACGGCAAATAACCCAAAGGGCACGACGCCGAAAGGATACAAACCCGAACGGACTCCACGCTGAAAGGACAATACGCAGAATGGACATGACGTTGAAAAGCCGCCAAATGGACATGACGTCTCCGTGGACGGGATTTTCATTTTCCTTCGCCGCTTTTGGACTTTCCTGAATATAAAATAAAACTTCGTGTGATTGGAACTTTCGGTTGATTTTACAAAATGATAATCCAAATTGGTTCCATAGATATTTACACCAACAGTAACGTTGTAACAATTATATTTTGACTACCACAGTACATACACTACCGTGCATCTTGAAGGCCAGTGGTCCTTTGGGTGTGAATCGAGAAACCAGACGAGAAAATATTAGTTTTTTTAAAGAATATATTAACTTCCTGAGTCGGTTCAGTGATATGTTGGTACTGGTCATTTTGTGCTTGGCGATTTCCTTCAGGTTGGAAAAGTCAGTTGTAGAGCAAGCCTTTATCAAATGCATTGGGCGAAATTAAACAAATTTCGGAACCAGCTTTCGTCTGATCTAACCGAACGCATCAACTATATTCAGCGTTCCAATAGAACAGGGGTCGGCAACCAACGTCCCCTGGGCTGAATGTGGCCCGTGATAGATGTGGCCCACCATCCGCTCAGACATGCGTCCCGGCCCCTATGCAGAACAAGGGTGCCGACCCCTGCAATAGGAAATACACTCAGGGTGATTGGGGAAATTGTAAAAAATATGCAGTATCAACAATGCCAACCATTTGCACAGGTTTGTAACTGGAGGAGCAGGATACAAAGGCAAGGAGGTTGTGTTGAACTACGTTAAAACATTGGTTTCATTAAGACTGGGATATTGGGCACTGCACTGTACAGCGTGAAAGCACGGCAGGGAGCGCAGGCAAGATTTACTGGAACTGTGTAGGAAGGAACTGCAGATGCTGGTTTACAAGGAAGGTAGACGCAAATTGCTGGAGTAACTCAGCGGGACAGGCAGCATCTCTGGAGAGAAGAAATGGGTGACGTTTCGGATCGAGCCCCTTCTTCATACTGAACTGAACTCTCGTCAGTGAAAGTACTTGTGATTGTGTGAAGTAGGGTCTCTACCCGAAACGCCACCCATTCCTTCTATCCAGAGATGCTACCTGTCCTACTGAGTTACTCCAGCAATTTGTGTCTTCCTTAGGTATGAACTAGCAGTTTTATAAATCAATTTTATTGTATATTCAGGAAAGTCCAAAAGCGGTAAAGGATAATTAAAAATCCCCCCCCAATTTCCCATCTCCCCCCACCCTCCCATCTATCCCTCACCATCCCGTCTCCCATGGCCAGTGATGCGATGGACACGGGGGTCTGGACCAATCTTTCACAACATCTCGGACAAATGCCGTCCCCAGAGATGTCATGTCCGTCCGGCGGGTTTTCAACCTCATGTCCGTTCGGCGGATTTTTGACGTCAAGTCCATTCTGCATATTGTCCTTTTGGCGTGGAGCCTGTTCAGGTTTTTCTTTCAGTTCTGCCCTTTCAGTTATTTGGCTTTTAGGCGTCATGCCCTTTAGGTTATTTGGCTTTTCTACGTCATGTCCGTTCAGTTATTTGGCTTTTAGGTGTTGTACCCTTTCGGTTATTTGGCTTTTATGTGTCATGTCTGTTTGGTTATTTGGCTTTTAGGTGTCATGTCCGTTCGGTTATTTGGCTTTTCGGCGTTGTGTCCATTCGGCTATTTGGCATTTCGGCATTGTGTCCGTCTGGTTATTTGGCTTTTAGGCATCCTTTCAGTTCGGTATCTTCTTCACTTTGGCTTTTCATCGACGTCCCGTCCAGGTACAAATACTACATACATTAGGGACAATTTGCAATTATACCAAGCCCATTAACCTGCAAACCTGTCTTTGGCGTATGGGAGGAAACCGGAGCCCCTGGAGAAAATCCATGCAGGTCACGGGGAGAACGTACAAACTCCGTACAGACAGCACTTGTAGTCAGGATCGAACCCTGATCTCTGGAGCTGTAAGGCAGCAACTCTACCACTGTGCCACCGTGCTGGCCCTGTGTCCGAAAACAGCGGAGAAAAAGCTGTTCTTAAATCGGGTGGTACGTACGTGTTTTCAAGCTTTAATATCTTCTGCCCAACAGGAGACGCAGAAGATGGAATGACAGGGTTGCCGTTGGAGTGCTGGTTGTCAGCAGAATCTAGCAAGATATTGAGTCGTCGTGTCACAGACTTTTTTTTAATGATGGTAATAAAATGACTAAACTTGGCAGTGAACTGCTCTATGAATGCAGCAGGAAGCCAAATGCCATCACAGGCGTAATATTGACCAAAAATCAAACGGGTAACTAACCACCAATTAATGCCACAACACGCAAAAACCCTTAATTTTTTCAACTTTGTTGATGAAACCTCAAATGGCTAAATGTTGTACATAGCTTGGGATGGAGACAGTATTTTTATTGCTGACTTGTATTGATTCTATTGTAACATGAGAACAGAGATCATATTGTGTTTAGCAATTCTCTCCCTGTTTAATCAATCCGCAGGTGAGATAAAGCCCCAGGCTGATTATGTCGAGGATGTCGTTTTTCTTAGCAGTTGCAATCTCCTTAACCAGCAGAGAATACTGGTCGGACATATAGAAAAACATAGAAACATAGAAAATAGGTGTAGGAGTAGGCCATTTGGCCCTTCAAGCCAGCACCGCCATTCAATATAATCATGGCTGATCATCCAAAATCAGTACCCCGTTCCTGCTTTCTCCCCATATCCCTTGATTCTGTTAGCCCTAAGAGCTATAACACTCTCTTGAAAACATCCAATGAATTGGCCTCCACTGCCTTCTGTGGCAGAGAATTCCATAGATTCACAATGCCCTGTGTAAAAAGGTTTTTATATATATAGTAAATCGTAGGGACTTAGAAGCATTAATGCACTGAGGGACCTTGGAGTGTAAGTTCAAAGCTCTGAAAATAGTGACACAGGTGGATAGAGTGGTGAAGAAGGCATTTAGCGTTCATACCTTCATAGACAAAGGTATTGAGCATACGAGTTGGAGCGTCAGGTTGCAGCTGTACAAGACATTGGTGGGTGAGGAGAGGGACGTCGGTTCACAGGACAATCCAGTCGAAGGCGACGGAGGAAGGCCCTGCCGGAGCCTGGGGCTTACCAGGATTGGGAACTGCTCCAGTAGACTGATTGGACGGATGGACTGGACTTTGGACTTTGGAATTGGCATCAAAACATGATGGCGCCTGCAAGTGTAAGTATGCAGAAATGTATGTCACTGCGATAAATGGAGCACCATTGAACCATTGGTTTGGACACACTTGCTGCAGTTCTGGTGAGCACATTTTAGATCGGATTTTTGCAGAGCAAAAGTGAGGGCAGAAGAGATTTACCAAGATGTGGCTTGGAAAAGACTTTTAATTACAGTGAAAGCTTGGACTATCTACCTCTGATGCTCCTCGGACTATCCTTGATCGGACTTTGCTGGCTTAGCTTGAACTAAATGTTATTCCCTTATCACGTATCTATACACTGTAAATGGATTGATTGTAATCATGCATTGTCTTTCTACTTACTGGTTAGCACGCGCCAAAAGGCTTTTCACAGTACCTCAGTGACAATAAACTAAACTGAACTGGATAATACTTACCGGAGTGCAGAAGTCTGAGGGTTAATCGTATAAAATTATGATGGGATTTGATAGAATAGGTAGCCAGTCTTTTTCCAAGGGGGACTCTAAAACTAGAAAACAGGTTCAAGGTGTGAGAGGGAAGATTTAAAAAGATCTGATGGTCAACTTGTTCATACATTGTGGAGGAGGTGATAAAGGAAGATGCATAGATACATAGACAATAGGTGCAGGAGAAGGCCATTTGGCCCTTTGAGCCAGCACTGCCATTCAATGTGATCATGGCTGATCATCCACAATCAGTACCCCGTTCCTGTTCTCCCATACCGCTTGATTCCCCTAGCCCTAAGAGCTCTATCTAACTCTCTTTTGAATGCACCCAGTGAGTTGACCACCACTGCCTTCTGAGGCAGATAATTCTACAAATTCACAACTCTCTGTGTGAAAAGGTTTTTCCTCATCTCAGTTCTAAATGGCCTACCCCTTATTCTCAAACTGCGGCCCCTGGTTCTGGACTCCCCCAACATCGGGAACATGTTTGCTGCATCTATTAATAAAATTGATAATTTTATATGTTTCTATAAGATATCCTCTCATTCTAAATTCCAGTGAAAACAATGTCAGTCGCTCCATTCTTTCATCATATGACAGTCCCGGGAATTAACCTCGTGAACCTACGCTAGACTCTGACAATAGCAAGAATGTCCTTCCTCCAAATAGGAGACCAAAACTGCACACAATACTCCAGGTGTGATCTCAACAGGTAGTACAAAGGCAGTGTTTAAAAAGCTTTTGGAATAGAGGGATATGTGTTAAATGCGGTAAAATGGGATTAGAATGGAAAAGCACCTCTGTCGTTATAGACAAGTTGGGCCGAAGGGTCTATTCATTCTAGGGGCAATGTGTAAGATGGAACTGCACAAGTTGGTTTAAACCGAAGATAGATGCAAAAAGCTGGAGTAGCTCAGCGGGCCAGGCAGCATCTCTGGAGAGAAGGAATGGGTGACGTTTCGGATCGAGACCTGAAGAAGGGTTACTCCAACTTTTTGTGTCTACTCTAGGGGCAATCATTTACTGAGGCCAATTAACCTACTGACTCACAGATCTTTTGAATGTGGAAGGAAACTGGAGCACCCGGAGAAAACCCACACAGTATAAGGGAGAACTCCACACAGATAACTTCAGAGGTCAGGAGTGAACCCAGGTCTCTGGGCCTATGACTTTAACAGTTGCTTTGGGTGTGCCACCCAAAATCCATGTATTCAGAGAATCATAAAAGGACAGCACGGTGGTGCAATGGTGGTGCTGCCTTACAACATCAGAGACCCGGGTTCGATCCGACTACAGCTGCTGTATGTATGGAGTTTGCCCATTCCCCCTGTGACTGCGTGGGATTTTCCTGGGTGCCCCAGTTTTCTCCAACTCTCCAAAGACGTACAGGTTTGTAAATTAAATTGACTGGTAGAAATTGTAAATTGTCCCTAGCGTGAAGGATAGTGCTAGTGTATGGGGCCGCTGCTCGGCACGGACTCGGAATGCTGAAGGGCCTGATTCCGTGATGTATCTCGAAGCTAAACTAAAAGATTATAATCAAATCGCAAAAGGTAATCAGCTGACATTTACATCTCAGCCTACAGCTTGAAAACGAGATGATCTCATTGCTGTCAGTGGACCTCACTCTTTTGTAAATGGTGCCAAAATGGCGCCATAATCGTGCATGATCACTGTGCACGTGTGACCTATGCAAAAGGAATTTTGCTGTGCAGTGCACACATGACCATAAAATGGCATTGAACCAAACTGATCCTCACATTTGCCTGGATCCGAGTGACTACACCTCAAAGTTAATTCTTAGGCTCTGGGATACTTTGGGTCACCTTATGGATGTGACAGATGAAGTACTGATACAAATTAGCTCTTTATTGCCGCTCATTCATAAATCACTGCTTCCATAACCAAAGTGATCAGTCATTTAGTTCGAGTGCAGAAGTAGAGAACCCTCTAACTTAAGAGGAAGTATTCAGGAGATCAGATGAGCACAAGGTAAAGTTGAAGCAATTTTGTTGCCATGAGAAATAGTGAACCTTAGACTAAAGGCTGACGGCAAGGGTTGATGTTAAGCACCTACACCAGTAAAAGGTGCTTACCAAAGTGCCGATGAATGTAAACATTTCTTCTGTCGCGATAAAGCCCCTCAAAATAGAGCAATATTACCCCGTGATTGCTTTCCAAACTTGCACTGCTACTCACAGCGTTCTATCACTCATTGAAATAAATATGTTAAATGGAGCTGAATTTACAATAGGTTGGCATATGGGCAGGGACAAATGAGGAAGGGTCAGAGATGATAATATCTACTACTTTGAGAGAAAAGATTTTGGTGAAACTTCACGCTGAACATATAGCAGCGGAAAGTTTGAAAGCAAAGTGACCTTGGATTACTGATAAGTAAATGAAATATTTGTCAGCAATGCAGTAACAAGTTGACAAAAGCTTCTTTGCACTCATGATCATGGCCTATGAGATATTGTTAGAGTGTACATGTGGATGGTGGAGAACAAAGAAATGCCAGTTCCCTGCATCAACAAAGTAGAAACAAACGCTTGAAAACATGCACCAGGAGCAGTTTCTTCCGTATAGTTATCAGTAGAGCCAGGATATTTAGGCACTAAAAAAGTCTGAAACAGGCAGGTAAAAAGGAATAATAAAATTACAAAAAAGGCATGAAAAAGGCATTTATTTACAAAAAAAGACATGACATGTATTTCCACCACCAAAATATGGTTAAAAATGATAATATAAAGCTATACTACATTAAATGACCAAAGTTGCCTAGTTGAACATAATTACTAGCAATATTTTCAAATTATCTGGTGTTAAACAATGCCGCCTGTCAGACAGAATATGCTTCAGATGTGAAAAACGTCTTACTACCTCAGCTGAGGTGACTGGTGCATACCCGAAACAAGCTACAGATTCTATATTCATGTCGATATCTTGTGCATTACAACCACCTTTGAGAACTTCAGCAAAGTTTTGTATTTCTTCAAGATCTGTGTTAGCTAAAATCACTCTCACATTTTCCTTGTATGTCTTTACCTACATCACCAGGAACGTTACGAACATTGTCAGTTACTTTGTTGAAGACCTGCAAGATGTTCACTAATGTTTCGCCACGTTTCTCAAGGGAAGTGGTAGCTTGTGGGAAGATTGCAAAATTGGAAGCAATAAATAGATTTTGGAGAAGACTGAACCAGCAGGCAGCGGCACGAATGAATGAACGACCGACAATGACACCCTGGTTTCGCCCTGGTGGTGGAAATTTTCTTGTAATTAACACGTTAATAATAACATTAATATTAACGTGTTAACATAGAAAACGTCATTGTAATCACGGTACAACTAGAGAAAATAGCACGACCTTTTAGCAAAACGGCAAAAAAAAGGCTGATTTAGGCACTTGATTGTGAGAAAGGCATTCTCCTGGTGAAATCATCAAAAAAGGCATGGAAAGGAACATGGCATTTATGGTAAAATCCTGGCTCTAGTTATCAGATTGCCGAACGGTCCCCTCATTCACTAAAGTGTAGTCTCAATTTCCCAACCTACCTCATTACAGACCTTGCACTTTGATTTTATTTGCAGTTTTCTCTGTAAATGTAATGCTATAATGCTGCAACATTATATTCTGCACTGAGTTTTTAGAGATTAGTTTTAGAGATACAGGGTGGAAATGGGCACTTCAGCCCACAGAGTCCACACCATCCATCGATCACCCGTACACTAATTCTATGTTATCCTTTTTTCACATCCTACAGACTACGGGCAATTTACAGAATTCAGTTAACCTATAAACCTGCCTGTACAGATCATGTACAGGCAGATGGGATCACTTTAACTAGGCATCATGTTCAGCATAAACATTGTGGGTCGAAGGCCCTGTTCCTGTGCTGTACTCTTCTATGTTCTCTGTTACATAAGCACGGAACATCTGGATGAACCAAAACAGGTTTTGTAATGAAACACCACCGAGTGGCTCACAGAAACGTTGCTCCATATGATCAGACTTCAAAAAGGCCATCTTTTGACTAACCACATTAGCCAGCTATAATCATAGCTCTTATACAATTCCAATCATAGCTAATTATACTCCCCACCACCCCCCACCCCCCATTTTTGTGCCCAATAATAATGCAGTTATCCCTATTCATATCTTCTCACTTTTTCTTTCATTACTAACTCCCCTTCCCATCCAGCATTGGCTGCAGCTTCATCTCGTCAGGTTGAGTTTATTGACGTATGCACGAGTACAGTGAGATGCAATGAGAGCCTTGCTTGCAGCAGCATCACAGGCACATACATAGGCTTTTCTGTTTGTCCATTCTGCCCCATTGGTCCATTCCCATCTGATGATGATGATCTTTCACCTTATCATTCACCTTCCCTCTCCCCCTGCTCCACTTTTCCTGCCTCTGTATTTCCTTCATCTGACATTTCTCCTAATTTCATCCAGTTTCGACGTGAGGCCAGGACTGCAAAATTAATTTTGTCCTGTTCTTCTCTCCCACTTTGTGTTAGCAACATCCTTTTTTTTGTCTGCACAGACTTTGGATCCTAGTTCCCCTTCCTGCCCGAGTACCTGGGGCACATAGCCATATTTTATTCCATATTCTTACCTCTTCCAGCTAGTATAAGTTTATATTCATTCTTGTAGTCCCCTGCCAATGAGCTGGAGAATGGTGATATTATGTACTGGATAGCATCATTATCATGCGCACCCAGCTTGACTTTTGCCCATGTTAGACTGCAAGTCATCCATAATAATTACAGAAACATGCTAGCCCCCAATATCAACCCACATGGACCATTATGGATAATTAGTTTCCACAGTGTCTCCCTGCCCAACATCGCTTGTTATCTGTGTTTCTATAGCAACTTGGTGCAAGCTAAAGTTTTGCCATAAATCTCTTGGGCATGTATGTACCTGGTGAATCTGCCTGCACTGCATGAGAGTGTTAAATGTCTTCCTGGAAACCAGGTGGCTATTTCCTGGCAACATCTTAGTCACTTGTTCTGTAAACTTCTCCAACAAATCCAGTAAACCAGGGATGTTTGCTGCATCATCTGATTCATTATGAGTGATACAATACTTTAGGAAGTAATCCATTGTATCTAACTGTGATCTGAGGACATTTATTTTCTGTGAATTTTTGGAGCTAAAATATTCTGTTAATCATTGCAGAACATTCTGATTTGTTGCGATTTATGATTTACAGATGGGACTAAAGGTTTATTATAACAAGAACAGACCATTGCCCCCTTGAACCCGCTTTTCCATTCAGTGAGATTATGACAGATCTGTTATCTAACTCTCTGATTACTTTAGGCAAACAAAACCTATCAATTTCAGTTCTAAAATTAACATGTTAACTTCCCAGTAATTTCCATGTCAAGTTGACTTTATCACTGAAAGGCCTGGCTCTAAAGTTTAGCCTATGCTACCTAGAGTTCAAGCATGTGAAAGAATTGCTCTGTTCGTCCCGAACTTCTTGAAGGTTTAGTTTTGAGATACAGCGCGGAAACAGGCCCTTCAGCCCACCGAGTCCGTGCTGACCAACGATCACCCCTAACACTAGCATTACCCAACACACTAGGGACAATTTACAATCTTTACCAAAGCCGATTAACCTACAAACCTCTACGTCTTTGGGGTGTGGGATGAAACCGGAGCACCCACATGGTCACAGGGAGAACGTAAAAACCCCATACAGACAGCACCCGTAGTCAGGATCAAACCCGGGTCTCTGGCGATGTAATGCAGCAACCCAACTGCTGCACCACTGTGCCGTCAGACTAGCCCCCTGTATGGTAATAATCTTGCAGATCTGTATGCAAAAAAAAATAAATGTCACTGTACCTTGGTACACTTGACAATAAGAAATCAATGGACCATTGAACCATTAAAAGTCTCTGTTAAAACTTCATTTTTTCCTGAAATAGGGTCTTGTACAATATGCATTGTTGGGATACAGATTCTTCCACTGACCTGGCCCAGTACTTATCCCATGCAAGAGTCAATGGAAATGGTAGAGGAGCTGATTCATAGCTGCAGAAACCCAGAGTTAATCCGATCCTCTGGCGCCGTCTGAAATTGATTAATTGAAGCACGGAAGCAGGCCCTTCGGCCCACCAAGTCCATGCTGACCATAGATCATTAGTTCACACTAATTTTGTTATCCCACTTTTGCATCTAGTCCCAATTTCTAGTGGCTAAATAACCTATAAACCCGCACATCTTTGGGATGAGGGAGGAAACCGGAGCACCCTGGAGGAAACCCATGAGATCACAGGGAGAACATATAAACTTGATGCAGGCCAGGATCGAACCAGGATCTCTGGTGCTGTGAGGCAGCAGCTCTATCAGCTGCACCACTATGCTGCCCATATTTTAAAGAGTTAATACTTTATTTCATCACACCTTATTGGATTACATTCGACAGCATCCATGTGTGAAGTTTACGTTAATTCCCTGTGTAGAATTTGCAAATTCTCCCTGTGAATTAATGATTTCTCCCGGGGTGATCTAGTTTCCTCCTTAATTCAGTGCATTCGGAAAGTATTCAGACCCCTTCACTTTTTACACATTTTGTTACGTTACAGCCTTATTCTAAAGTGGATCAATCATTTATTGTAGCATCAATCCTTACACAATACCCCACAATAAAAAAGCAAAAATAGGTGTTTAGAAATGTTTGCAAAGTGATTAAAAAGAAATAACTGAAATATCACATTTACATAAGTATTCAGACCCTTTACTCAGTACTTTGTTGAGGCACCTTTGGCAGCGATTACAGCCTCACATCTTCCTGGGTATGACGCTACAAGCTTGGCACACCTGTATTTGGGTAATTTCTCCAATTCTTCTCTGAAGATCCTCTCAAGCTCTGTCAGGTTGGATGGGGAGCGTCGATGCACAGCTATTTTCAGGTCCCTCCAGAGACATTTGATCAGGTTCAAGTCAGGTTCAAGTCCGGGCTCTGGCTGGGCCACTCAAGGACATTCACAGACTTGTCATGAAGCCACTCCTGCGTCGTCTTGGCTGTGTGCTTAGGGTCATTGTCCTATTGGACGGTGAACCTCCGCCCCAGTCTTAGGTCCAGAACGCTCTGGAGCAGGTTTTCATCAAGGATCTCTCTGCACTTTGCTCCTTTCATCTTTCCCTCGATCCTGACTAGTCTCCCAGTTCCTGCCACAGAAAAACATCCCCACAGCATGATGCTGCCACCACCATGCTTCACCGTAGGTATGGTATTGGCCAAGTGATGAGTGGTGTCTGGTTTCCTCCAGGCACTTGGCATTCAGGCCAAAGAGTTCAAACTTGGTTTCATCAGACCAGAGAATCTGGTTTCTCATGCCTTTTTGGCAAACTCCAAACAGGCTGTCATGTGCCTTTTACTGAGGAATGGCTTCCGTCTGGCCAATCTACCATAAAAGCCTGATTGGTGGCGTGCTGCAGATATAGTTGTCCTTCTGGAAGGTTCTCCCATCTCCACAGAGGAACTGGAGTAACCATTGGGTTCTTGGACACTCTGAGTCCTGGTAGTTCCAAAGTTATTCCATTTAAGAATGACGGAGGCCACTATGCTCTTCGGGACCTGCAATGCTACAGAATTTGTTTTATACCCTGACCTGTCACAATCCTGTCTCAGAGGTCTACAGACAATTCCTTTGTCTTCATGGCTTGGTTTTTGCTCTGACATGCACTGTCAACTGTGGGACCTTATATAGATCGGTGGGTGCCTTTCCAAATCATGTCCAATCAATTTAATTTACCACTGGTGAATTCCAATCAAGTTGTAGAAACATCTCAATGATAATCAATGGAAACAGGATGAACCTCAGCTCAATTTTGAGTGTCATAGCAAAGGGTCTGAATACTTATGTAAATGTGATATTTCAGTTATTTCTTTTTTATTACTTTGCAAACATTTCTAAACCTGTTTTTGCTTCTTCATTCTGGGGTATTGTGTGTAGATTGATGATAACGATGATAAGGCTTTAACGTAACAAAATGTGGAAAAAATGAAGGGGTCTCAATACTTTCTGAATGCACTGTATAGT
Source organism: Okamejei kenojei (assembly GCA_035221665.1). Classification (NCBI taxonomy): domain Eukaryota; kingdom Metazoa; phylum Chordata; class Chondrichthyes; order Rajiformes; family Rajidae; genus Okamejei; species Okamejei kenojei. Next base: position 97,014,028 of record CM069135.1, read on the forward strand.
TTCCTTCCTTCCTCTCTCAGTGTGTGAGTTTGTAGACTGTTGTAAATTACCCCTAGAGTGTAGTGTGAGAGGTATATGTTCATAGGTTCTAGGAGCAGAATAAGGTTATTCGGCCAATCAATTCTACTATTCAATCATGGCTGATCCATCATTCCCTCTCAGCCCCATTCTCCTGCCTTTGCCCCATCTTCTAATCAATAATCTGTCATTCTCTGCCTTAAAAATATCATTTGACCTGCTCTCTGTGGCAATGAATTTCACATATTCACCACCCTCTGACTTAAGAAAATCCTCCTCATGTCCTTTCTAAAGGTATCTAACACCTCACCCCTAAAGGATTAGGGTAGGATTAGAGTCATAGAGTGATAAGGCGAGGGAACAGGCCCTTTGACCCAACTTGCCCACACCGGCCAACGTGTTCCAGTTACATTAGTCCCACATGCCTGCGTTCAATCCATATCCCTCAAAACCTGTCCTATCCATGTACCTGTCTGTTTCTTAAATGTTGGAATAGTCCCAGCCTCAACTACCTTCTCTGGCAGCTTTTTCCATACATCCACCACCCTTTGTGTACAGTTTTGAGTTCTTTGCACTGGCTTCCAGTCTGTCAAAGAATTGATTTCAAAATATTACAGTTGGTTTATAAAGCACTGAATGGTAGGGACAAAATACATCTTCTGCTACATTATGAACCATCCAGACCTCGGAGGTCGTCTGGGACAGGTCTGCTTTCTGTCCCCAGAGTCAGAACTAAACATGGAGAAGCAGCGTTCAGTTTTTATGCACCACATATATGGATGAAACTTCCAGAAAAATGCAGGTCCGCTCCAACTCTCAGTTCTTTTAAATCGGGGCTGAAGACTTTTCTGTTTGACGCTTGCTTTTAATTACATTAAATAATTATTCATTTCTTACACTGCACTGTAACTTTTATTCTTGTATTTTATACTTGTCTCATTCTATTTTTGCTTGTTTTTATTTGCTATTCGTTTTAATGACCGTTTTAATTGCTTTTTAATGCTTTGTGTAAAGCACTTTGAATGGCCTTGTTGTGGAAATGTGCTATATAGATAAACTTGCTTGCTCAGATTCCTATTAAATCTTTTCCCCCTTCACCTTGAACCTATGTCCTCTGGTCCTGGATTCCCCATCTCTGGGCAAGAGACTCTGTGCATCTACCTGATCTTATACACAAGGTGCATCAGTGCAGGGATGAGTGTCTGCCGGCTGATGCTGCCGTTGGGAGATTCTCCAAAACTCTGTGACAAACCTCAACCTCTCGCTGAGCTAGTGGGCGACTGACGTTGGCGGCTGAGGGCCGTGGGTGTGTGATTGGCGGCGGCGGGCGTCAGTCAGCGGCTTTGCAGGAGCCGAGCGGCGCCGAGCGTTTTAAAGGAGGCGGTCGCTGCGCTTGTCAATGTTGGGTTGCATTGTGTCGCCGGGTCGGTGGGAAGCAGCAGCAACAGCAAGGAATCATGCCCAAGATGGCTCACCAGAGGACACATTTAGTGCTGGAGAATTACATTGGAGGCAAATTTGTGCCGTGCTCCAGACACATTGATTCCTATGACCCTTCGTCCGGGGATGTGTACTGCAGAGTACCGGACAGTGGGAAGCAGGAGGTGAGACCACAGCGCAGCGGTCGGCACAATATGTCTGTCAGCACCTCGAAGATTATTTAATTTAGATCGGGATCAAAATAACCGGCTGAAATGGGTGACTAAAATGTGGCATATGATCTGAGGGAGGGTTGATGCAGCTCAGATTTAGCTGATTATTGATTTTTTAAAAATGTTGCTGTTGCAATTGCTGTTTATTCCCAGGACGCGTCCAGTCATGTATTTACTTTGCTATCAATGTACATTGAATACAAACTTAACCACGGCGGTATTGCATTCGTGGCCTAAGCGTGGATAATGCAGCTGTCGTTTCAAACATGAACTCGTTTTTCATTTAATGGTGCCTTTAATATGTGAAAACACAGACTCACGGACGGTCAGGCTGAGAGTCAAGTTTTGGAGCGCGTCTAAAGCTGTTATTGTTTGGGGAGGATAATTAGCAAAATAATTGCAATCTGGCTGTTTATTTTGTGTTACCAGCGTGATTCTGAGTAGAAGATGTGATTTTGCCCCATGCCCTCCATCGTTTTTACTGGTTCGTCGATTTCAGTGGCAGCATCCCAGAGAGAGAGAGGGGGAAATAAAACTATAAATCGGCGGAGGTGCTCCCTTTAGCATGCACACCTGCTTTCTGGGGCATTGTCAAGGAATGGCAGTCAATGAAAGTAAGCATGCAGGTACAGCAGGCAGTGAAGAAAGCGAATGGCATGTTAAGATAAGATGCATTTATTTGTCACATGTGCCAATTGGCACAGCAAAATTAAATCACCATACAGCCATACAGTAAAAATAAAGAATACAACATGGAGTAGATAGAATTCAACATAAAACATCCCCCCACAGCAGGATCAAAATTTCCCACTGTGAGGGAAGGCACCAAAGCCAGTCTTTGCCCTGATGTTCCCCAATGTTCCCCCGTGGCCGGGGAAATGCCTCCCCGAGCCCCCTGCGGGCGGCCCGATGTTCAGGCCCCCTCACCGTGGTGATGTAAGTCCGACGTCGGGGCTGGGGGATGTCCTCAGCGGCCTGGACCGCTGAGGAGAGCGTTGGCCTTTATAACAAGAGGAATCGAATATAGGAGCAAAGAGGTCCTTCTGCAGTTGTGCAGAGCCCTAGTGAGACCACACCTGGAGTATTGTGTGCAGTTTTGGTCCCCTAATTTGAGGAAGGACATTCTTGCTATTGAGGGAGTGCAGCGTAGGTTTACAAGGTTAATTCCTGGGATGGCGGGACTGTCATATGCTGAGAGAATGGAGCAGCTGGGCTTGTACACTCTGGAGTTTAGAAGGATGAGAGGGAATATCATTGAGACATACAAGATTTTTAAGGGTTTGGACACGCTAGAGGCAGGAAACATGTTCCCGATGTTGGGTGAGTCGAGAACCTGTGGCCACAGTTTAAGAATAAGGAGTAAGTCATTTAGAACAGAGACGAGGAAACACTTTTTCTCACAGAGAATGGTGAGTCTGTGGAAATCTCCACCTCAGAGGGCAGTGGGTGCAGGTTCTCTGGATGCTTTCAAGAGAGAGTTAGATAGGGCTCTTAAAAAATATAATAATAATAATATCTTTTATTGTCATTACACATAAGTGCAACGAGATTTGGTTTGCAACTCCATCCGATGTCATAACTTAAACGACTAATAAAATTTAGGTTTAGATACCCCGAGAACAAGGTTTGTGAAAAGAACATTAGAACAGTCAAAACCAAAACAGACTAAAGTGCAGATGTGTCTGTGCGACATGACCCTCCGGGGGAGACAGTCCATGGGGGTGTGGGCCAATCAGCAGGGCCGGTTCAGAGCCGCTATAGCTCTAGGAATGAAGCTGTTCCAGAGTCTGGTGGTGCGGGTGTAGAAGGCCTTGTAGCGTCTGCCGGAAGGGAGTAGTTCGAACAGTCCATTACAAGGGTGAGAGGAGTCTTTATGGATGCTGACGGCCTTCCTGAGGCACCGTGTGTGGTAGATGCCCTCCAAGGCTGGTAGCAGTGTCCCAATAATCTTTTGCGCTCTGTGGACGACGCGCTGAAGAGCTCTCCTCTCCGCCTCCGTGCAGCTGAGATACCACACAGAGATGCCATACGTTAGTATGCTCTCTGTCGTGCAGCGGTAGAAGGTCGTCAGCAGCTGTTGGGGCAGACCAGTCCGTCTCAATGTTCTTAGGAAGAACAGTCGTTGCTGTGCCTTTTTGACCAGCGCAGCGGTGTTGGTGGACCATGTGAGGTCTGAGATGTGAGTGCCCAGAAACTTGAAGCTGGACACTCTCTCCACACTGTCCCCGTAGATGGAGATTGGGGCGTATTCCCCATTCTGCGACCTCCTGAAGTCAATAATCAGCTCCTTGGTCTTGGAGGTGTTTAGCAACAAGTTGTTCCGTGAGCACCAGTCTGCCAGGTTCTGCACCTCCGCTCTGTAGTTTGTTTCATCACCGTTGGTGATCAGCCCGATCACCGTTGTGTCGTCTGCAAACTTGACAATGGTGTTGTTGTTGTCAAATGCAGGAACACAGTCGTGGGTGAAGAGGGGGTAGAGCATGGGGCTCAGTACACAGCCCTGTGGTGCTCAGGGTGATAGTGGAGGACAGGTGCGGCCCCAGTCTCACTGTCTGCGGTCGCTCCGTCAGAAAATTCAGGATCCAATCGCATATCAGTGAGCTGAGGCCTAGCTGGTGGAGTTTGGTGGTGAGCTTGGTGGGGATGACCGTATTGAAGGCAGAGCTATAGTCAATGAAGAGCATCCTCACGTAGGTGCCCTGTCTTTCCAGGTGGGTCAGGACAGTGTGAAGAGCCACAGAGATGGCATCCTCTGTGGATCTATTTGCCCTGTATGCAAATTGATGAGAGTCCAATGATGCAGGGAGGCTGGATATGATGTGGGAGAGGACCAGCCTTTCAAAGCACTTCATTGGTATTGGAGTAGGGCAACCGGGCGGTAGTCATTCAGGTTGGTGACTTTAGACTTTTTCGGCACCGGCACTATGGTAGCTGTCTTCAGGCACTTGGGGACCGTTGCCAGAGATAGAGACAGGTTAAAGATCCTCGTAAATACCTCCGCCAGCTGTACAGCACAGTCCTTTAGTACCCTACCCTGGACTCCATCCGGGCCTGCAGCCTTGCGTGGATTGATCCTACGCAGAGCGCACTGTACCTCCTGGGTGCTCAGTGTTAAGGCCTGTCCCTCCGCCCTGGCCGGGGTTGCTCCTCTCCTGGTGGTGACTAATTGCCCTGGAACAGGGAAAGAACTGCATCTGAACAGTTTAACACTGATTTTTGGGGGGAGATGCCGACAGAGTAGCCTCGTTGAGTAACTTAAAGTGGGTTTTGTAGATATACAGCCATAGTCATTATTTACCACTGGTGCACGGAATGAATGTTCAGAATGGTCGACACCAATCATGATTTATTCAGGATTGATGTTGATCATCTTGAGTATTAAACATAGAAAATAGGAGCCAGCACTGCCATTCAATATGATCATGGCTGATCATCCAAAATCAGTACCCCGTTCCTGCTTTATCCCCATATCCCTTGATTCTGTTAGCCCTAAGAACGAAATCTAACTCTCTCTTAAACATCCAGTGAATTGGCCTCCACTGCCTGTGGCAGATAATTCCACAGATTCACAACTCTGGGTGAATTCTCAGTATTCTCAGTGCTGCAGTGATCCAGGTTGGAGAGTATTCCAACACACCTCTGAAGGGGCCTTGTAGATGGAGGAAAGGCTTTGGGGATTGACACAAAATGCTGGGGCAATTCAGCGGGACAGGCAGCATCTGTGGAGAGAAGGAATGGGTGACGATTTGGGTTGAGACCTTTCTTCAGATTGAGAGTCGGGGAGAGGGAAACTAGAGATATGGAAGGTTGCAAAGAGAATGCATTATGTGAAAAGGACCGATCAAAGCAGATGTTGATCAAGGAAATGTAGAATGGTTCATTGATGGCTGAGGGGAAGATGACAACGAGGCATACAAATAGGAAAGTTAATCAGGCGGACGGTGAAACGTCGGAGAACTAGGTTGGGGAGCGGGATGGAGAGAGAGGGAAAGCAAGGATTACTTGGTTAGAGAAATCAATATTCCTACCGCTGGGTTGTAAGCTGCCCAGGCATCTTTGGTGTAAAGCAGCATCTGCAGTTCTTTCCTACACTCCAAAGGCTTTGGGGTGTCAGGAGGATTCCGAGTCTCTGAGCTGCTGGGGTATCTAAGTACAATATATGTGGCTAGTCCAGATGATCTTCAGGACACCAATGACCCTTAGAACGTCAATGTGGGATCTCGGAGATGGTAATATAATTGAATGTCAAGGCTGGGTGGTTAGACTCTCTTGAAATGGGGAAATGCCTGGCAGGTAACCGTGTATGTGTGACTATCCTCTTATCTGCTCATGGCTGAACATTGCCCAGGCCTTGCTGCCTGCAGATATCCTCATTATGTCTTGTAATGAGAGGAAAGCCAGTGATGACTATACCTGAGCCTAGCACACTGCTCTGTTGAACTCTTGCATTGTCGTCCTGGCACTGAGATGTTTGATCTCCAACATCCAGATCCATCTGTATGAGCCGTAACTCCAATCATGTGAGTGCTCTCCCCTTGATGTCCAGTGATTCTGGTTGTACCACAGCTCCTCTATGCCACCCATATGCCCCGGTCCCACTTTTTTAGGCGAATACAGGCGACTAGCCTGTCTCCACATGGTCGCCGGGGTGTCACCTGTGTGGTTTCCTCAGTCGCCCAAAGAGTCGTACCTTTATTCTGGTTGCCGCTGGATTTTGAAATGTTCAAAACTTTTTGGCGACAGTCGGCATCCGTGGGCTTTACGCCAACGATTGTAGCCTGACATAGTGCTGTTGCCAGGGTGATGTAGGTTGTTGCCGGTGCTGACTTTGGTGAATTCCATTGGCGACTACCTACGTCAACCGGCGACAGGTACCAGGCCACTGAATTGTCTTGCCTTGTCGTAGCTTGTCGCAGGTGGACATAGGTTGTAGTAGGTGTGGTTGTAGGTGTTAAAGAAGGAACTGCAGATGCTGGAAAATCGAGGGTACACAAAGCTGGAGAAACTCAGCGGGTGCAGCAGCATCTAAGGAGCGAAGGAGATAGGCAACGTTTCGGGCCGAAACCCTTCTTCAGACTGATGGGAGGTAGGGGGGGCGGGGAGAAGAAAGGAAAAAGGAGGAGGAGGAGCCCGAGGGCTGAGGGAGAGGTGGAAAGGAGAGGAGACAGCAAGGGTTAACAGAATTGAGAATATTCAATGTTCAAGCCAAGAGGATGCAGACTCTCCAAGCGGAATATGAGGTGCTGTTCCTCCAATTTGCTGTGTTGCTCACTCTGGCCATGGAAGAGGCCGAGGACAGAGAGGTCGGATACGGAATGGGAGGGGGAGTTGAAGTGCTGAGCCACCGGGAGGTCGGGTTGGTTATTGCGGACCGAGCGGAGGTGTTCGGCGAAACGATCGCCAAGCCTCCGCTGCTCAAGTATTTCCTGTTAACAAAAAAGCAGAACAAATCTAATCTGGGTAATTACACAATCAGAGTCTGAAGAACCGTCCCCACCCAAAACCATGCCTATCAGTTTGAAGAGGGGTGCTGACCCGATACATCGTAAATGGGGGGAGGGGGGGATCAGTATAGGATGAATGGGGGTAGACAAAAATGCTGGAGAAATTCAGCGGGTGAGGCAGCATCGATGGAGCTAAGGAAATAGGCAACGTTTCGGGTCGAGACCCTTCTTCAGTACAGGATGGATGGGGGGGGATCAGCACAGGATGAATGGGGGGGGGATCAGTACAGGATGAATGGGGGGGGGATCAGTACAGGATGAATGGGGGGGTCAGGACAGTGTGGATCGGAGGGTCTATGCAGGATGAATGGGTGATCACTACAGGATGAATGAGGGTATCAGTATACGATGAATGGGGGATCTGTACGGGTTGAATGAGGGGATCTGTACGGGTTGAATGAGGGGATCAGTACAGGGTGAATGGGGGAGCAGTAAAAGATGAATGGGGAGATCACTACAGGATGGATGGCAGGATTGGTGCAGGGTAAATGGAGGGTGGGTCAGTACGGGATGAATGGGATGACCAGTGCAATACGAATGGGGGGAGAAGTGCAGGATGAATGGGAAGGGGGGGGGGGGGTCAGTACAGGATGAATTGGGGGACCAGTGTAGGATGGATGGGGGGAGTGGCGGCAGGAGAATCAATGTGAGGTGGGTAGGATGATGAATAGATTAGAGGGGGGGGTAGATGGGGAGGGGAGCACAGAGGATGTCAGTGAGGACTGAATAGAGGAGGGAATGGGGATCAGTGCGGGATGGAGACGAGAGGTCCCAGGATAAGAGGGGTGGGGGGGGGGGGGGGGGGGGGGCGTACGAGAGAGAGAGAGAGAGAGAGAGAGAGAGAGAGAGAGAGAGAGAGAGAGAGAGAGAGAGGGGGAGGGAAGGGAGGTCAGCGCTCCTCGGACAACATCGCCCGCTGCCTTGGCCGTCCCTGTCCAACGCCAAAGTGCTGCCGCCAAAGGGGGAGGCGGTTGGGATCTTCTCGCCACCGCCTCCCCTCCTCCGCCAGCCGACAGGTAGGTGCGGGGCCGAGCGGTGCAGCTCAAAGATCCTATAGCTGTAGGACCGTTGGTGCAGCTGCTTCAGTCGGTGGAACGAGACCGACCGACCTACCGACCGACATTACTACCTCCATCCCTCCTCCTCCCGGCCTCGGCGTGCGAGAGGGGTTGTTTTGAAAGCGCAAGCAGCGACCGTTATCAGGGCGATAGCGGCCGCTGATGGCAAAAGGCGCTTTCAAAGCAACCCCTCTCGCACGCCGAGGCCCGGAGGAGGGGGGGAGAGGGAGGCCTCCTTCCGCCGGGCGGGAGGAGTAGGAGGGGGAGCTGCTGTCGCCACTGTTTGGGGCCCGTCATTCGCTCCGACCCTTCGTCACCCCGCTCTTAGTATCTTTGCCCCGCAATCAAAGATACTAGAGGAATACAGACGCCGCCGCCGACACGAAACGTCAGTTCCTATTGGCCAGAGATGCTGCCTGACGCGCGGAGTTACTCCAGTTTTTTGCGTCTCCCGGTATAAACCAGTATTTGGGTGCCAAGCCGGGCAAAATGAGTCGGCGTTTAGGTTGCCCGGCGGCACTGTCTGTGGTCAATGGCACCCGGGCAACCGCTAATTTCGAGCCCTGTAACTCAGTGGGTCTGGCTGGAGTGGGAGATTGCAATCTTCACGTGGTCCGTCTTGTTTCGACGAATGCAATCAACCTGGTGTGCACAATCAAATAAGATCAAATAGAACAAGTTGTCCTACAACTTTAGGCTGTGCACGCCACACACAAGAAGAAGAGTGAGTCTGGCAGCATCTCAGAAAGGTATAAAGAAGGCCCTCGATCCAAAACGTAACCTACTCCTTTCCTCCAGAGATGCTGCCTGACCCGCTGAGTTACTCCAGCATTTTGTGTCTATCTTCAGTGTAAACCAGCATCTGCAGTTCGTCCCTACTGATCCAATTGGCCAGTGTAGTTTAGTTTAGAGATACAGTGCGAAAACAGGGCCCTTGCGCACTGGGCCCACGCTGACCAGCGATCCCCACACATTTACACTATCCTACACACTCGGGACAATTTGTACATTTATACCAAGCCAATTAACCTACAAGCCTGTACATCTTTGAAGTGCAGGAGGAACCCGGAGAAAACCCAAACAGGTCCCGGGGAGAAGGTACAAAATCCGTAAAGACAACACCCATAGGCAGGATGAAACCCGGGTTCCTGGCCCTATAAAACAGCAACTCTACTGCTGCACTGCCCTGTTCATTCCCATTTTGAATCAGTTCACCATTGGCAAGCATATTTTTAGGCTTTAAGGCTTTAAACTCGGAAATATTCTCCCTAAACCTCTGTGGTCATATATCATTCTTTCTAAGGTACTCTAACATTTCCCCCTTTCACAAAGGTTTTTATTCATCTGCTATAATAACTCCTGACATGCCTTAGTGTAAAATTTCCTTTGGTTCTGCACTTGTGAGGTGCTTCAGAATGTTTTTGTTTTATGTTAAGCTTGCAAAATAAATGCAAGTTGTTTAAGCAGTAATGAAGTAAATCAGCCTTCGTTTCAAGCATGGAGATGCGTATTTCATGCTGAATTATTCTGTTATAATAAATGACTGAACTGTGATACATGAATTAGTGTAGATAAAAGACTGAAATATAAGCAGCATTTATGACTATAATATTAATTATGGAAAAAGTGAAATCATATTTTAATGTCCGATTGCAATCACAATGTGACCATGTACTTATTACATATTTTGCAAATTATTGAGAGAACAAATTTCAGAGAACCTTGTCAACAAAGACATCGTAAAGATAGTGAGGATGGTCCTGGAAAATGTGAAGATTATAGTGAGACCACCTTGGTCAGGTAAAGAATATTATTTGATAAGTAAAAGTTGTTTGGATCAGAGGATATTGCTGGATATTTTTCATCCAATTTTTTTACAGGATGTCGAGTCAGTTACAAGGCTTTGAGTTACAGCTCATTCCTTATTAGTGATGTGCTGGTGAGTAGGCTCGCTGACCTTTGGTGCAGGTACCGTGGATCAGTGGATATTTTCAATAGAGAGATAGATAGATTCTTGATTAGTACAGGTGTTAGAGGTTATGGGGAGAAGGCAGGGGAATGGGGTTAGGAGGGAGAGATAGATCAGCCATGATTGAATGGTGGAGAAGACTTGATGGGCCGAATGGCCTAATTCTGCTCCTATTCCTTATGACCTTCATACTGGGGAATTCCAGAATTGTGATCCAGCAACAAGAATGTCTTTCCAACCTAAGATGGTATTTGACTTAGAGTGGGACTTCCTGTACGTTTCTGCCTTTTGTTCTTATTGGTGGTAACGTTTTTGGGCTGGAGGCTGCACTGGCACGATTGTGGGTTGGTGAATGATTGCAGTCGACCTTGCAGCTGTTTCACACCACAGCCAAGGTGTCGATGATGGAGGCAGCAAATGGTTAAGGTTGTGAAGAGGTTGCCATTGTAATGGCTGCTTTATCTTGACTGGCATGAAACCTGGTGAGTATTGCTGGAGCGGCAATCATGTACGGTGGCACAGTGGTAGAGTTCTGGTTTGAACCCGACTACAGGTGCTTGTCTGTACGTTCCCCCGTGACCAACGTGGGTTTCCTTCGAGATCTCTGGTTTCCTCAGACAATCAAAAGACATACAGGTTTGTAGGTTAATTGGCTCGGTATAAATGTAAAAAATGTTCGTAGTTTAAGATAGTGGGGTGATTGCTGGTCGGTACAGACCCGATGGGCCGAAGGGCCTGTTTCCACGCTGAATCTATCTGCATCCAGGCAAGTGGCGAATGTCCAGCACACTTCTGGATTGTGCATTGGAGTTGGAGGAAGTCTTTGGGTTGATCAGAAATACGTGTTGGAAAGTAAATCCAGTTGTGTGGTGGCCAAATTTGGAACTAAAAGCCAGTGTCAGTAATGGTAGCCAGATTACTGAAAATTAATCAGATTAACCAATATCCTTCAGAAATAAAGTCTATCCAGTCAGCTCTATTAGGGATGGGCAGTAAATGTCACCGTCCCAGCGATATTCAGCTATTATTGGGGGAACTGAGAGGTATATTTTGTAAGTTATCGATGACTCTAAATTACTTGAATTACGTGGAGGAAACTTCATAGAACAGGCTCTTTGGCCCATAATGTTTGTGCCAAAAATGATGGCAAGATAAACTAATCCCATATGAAATATGAATGATACCCCTCCATTCCAAGCATATCAATGTGCCTATCTAAAAGCCTCTTAAATGCCACTATTGTATCTCCCTCCACCCCAACCATTGGCAGCGTGTTCCAGGCATCAGCCATGCTCTGTGTAAAACAACCTGCACACTTCCATTAAGCTTTGCCCCCCTCTCCTTAAAGGTATGCCTGCATGTCCTTCATACAGATTAAGACTGGTTGAGGAAGTGGGTAAATACATGGCAGGTGCAGTATAATGCGTATAAATATGCAGTTATTTAGTTTGGTAGGAGAAACAGAATGGCAGAGTTTTATTTAACTGGTGACACAAGAGATTGCAGATGCTGGAATTTTGATTTAAAAAAAAAACTGCTGGAAGGATTCACCAAGACCTTCAGTACCTTTTTAAAAAATGTATTTAACTGGTGATAGATCAGGAAATGTTGATGTACAAGGGGATCTAGATGTCCCTGTAAACCAGTCACTTTAGGCAAAAATTCAGCTGCAGCAAGAAGTCGGCAAGAAGGCAGCAAATAGTTGCTCTACATTGCAAGAGGTTTAAAGTACAGGAGCAAGGATGTTGTATTATAATTACTCAGGGCCTTCAGTGAAACCAAACCCGGAGTAAGAAGTGTAGGTTGGACTCTGTAACTGAAAACAAAATACATGCCATTTTGAGAATGCAACAAAGATTCACTGGACTGATTCTGGATTGGCCTAATGTCTTGAGGACAGATTGGGACAGTTATGGGAGAAAATCGTATTGTAACACACAGAATTCTGATGGAGTTGAACAGGCTGGGTGCAAGGCCGATATATTCCCCTGGCTGGAGGCAAGGGGGAAGATGATTAGTCTGAGATTACTGTTTCAGGATACATGGTGGACATTTAGTACTGAGATGTAGAAACATTTTGTACTAAGTGACTGGTGAACCTGTGGAATTCTCTACTTTAAAACCCCCCTGGAAGACCAAATTAATCACCATCATCGTTGAAAACATTAGCGAGGCAGTGGTGCTGGTTTCTGACGGGAACGGTGACGGACGCACTACTGCAGCACCTTGTGCCTATCATTGGTGGAAACCAGCATCTGTTCTACATAAAGCAACAGATGTTTGGCTACCAATAATATAGGGAACTGAGCATCTAAATTAATTACATGCCTGCTTCCTACTCTTCAGAGAGTATTCACCTTCCTTTTGATACCACCACTTCCCAAATTTCCAATGCAGAACAGTTGTAATATAATCCGACAATTAACAATTAAAGCCTTTCACTGTGTTAGGTGAAGTTTGGCATGGATTGCAATGGCTAAACAAATGTGCCCGTTCCATCCCTCGTTCTTCAGGGCTGCTCCAATGTCCAACCACTAATGCATAAAAAACAACTGTTGCTTTCTGTCATCAGAAAACATCTCCATAAACAGGAACGCGAAGTTGAACCTGCATCTGGTCACCACGCTGTAGGAAACCCCAGAGTTGCAAGAAAGGATTCACTAGAATAGTTCTGGGGATGAGTGATTTTAACCACCAGATTAGGTTGCGCTTGTTCTCCTTGGGACACAGGTGGCTGGGGGGACAGTCGCAGGTTAGTTAACAGGTTAACTAACATCTGACAGGTTAACTAACATCTGGTAATCAGAGGGCAGCTGTTCCTACTTGTGGTAGCTTCAAGGAACAGGGGGGCAGATTTAAAGAATGGGGGAAAAAGGAGGTTGAGAGGACGAACCTGCACCTTTAAAGACACAAAGTAACACAAAAGGTCAAGCAGCATCTCTGGAGAACATGGCCCTTTAAGGCCCAGAGTGTTGGTGAAATCTCACTGCCTATAAGTTCATAGGTTGCAGGAGCAGAATTAAGCCATTCGACCCATCAAGTCTACTCCGCCATTCAATCATGGCTGATCTATCTTTGCTTCTCAACCCCATTCTACTACCTTCTGCCCATAACCCCTGATCCGCTTACAAATCAAGAATCTATCAATCTCCACCTTAATAATATCCACTGACTTGGCTTCCACAGCCGTCTGTGGAAACAAATTCACCACCCTCTGACTAAAGAAATTCTTCCTCATCTCCTTTCAAAAGATGCATCTTTTTTTTTACTGACTTTATAACCTCTGGTCCTAGACTCTCCAACTAATGGTATAATTCTCTCCAAAATGACTCTATCCAGGCCTTTCACTATTCAGTAAGTTTAAATGAGGTTCCCCCTCATCCTTCTAAACTCCAGCGAACGCAAGTCCAGTGCCGTCAAATGCTCTTCACATGTTAACCGAATTATCCCAGGGATCATTCTTGTAAACCTCCTCTCGACCCTCTCCAATGCCAGCACATCCTTCCTCAGATACAAGGCCCAAAACTACTTACAATACTACAAATGCAGTCTGACCAGCACCTTAGAAAGTCGTAGCATTCTATCCCTGTTTTGTATTCTAGTCTTCTCGAAATAATAGCTAGCATTGCATTTGCATTTGCATATAAGAGAACAGTCATTCAGGGCTTTCAAAATAAATTTGAAAGGCAAGACAGAAAATAACTTGCACAGCTACAAGAAATGAGCAGTACAATGGGACTGACTGGATTTCTCAACAAACAGTCTGCAGTGAATAGATGGGCTGGATATCCTACTTCAATACCATAATGATTCCATGGCTCAGATCAATGTGGCAGCAGGATTTTCTCCAGCATGAACAGGACCCAGGTGAGGCAAATGAACCCACAAGGGAAGAGCAACAGGGGAAACAGGCTTCAATGAGAGGAAATGTCAGAAGGAAAATGAAGAATAATGGATGAAGAAAAGGGAGAGGGCAGGGGCAGATCTTGACAAAGACAAAAGAGGTAAATACGTACATATGGATGTGAGATAATATGGGGTAGAGGAAGAGGAAGAAATTAAGAGGTGAGATAAAAGAGAATAATATTACATAATAGTTAAGTACAGAAAATTGGGCGCAAAGTTTACAATGAGTTTACACAAAGAAAGCCTGCAATAAGCGCGCAAGAGATACCCAGAGAATAGATACAAAATGCTGGAGACGGAATGGGTGACGGGGTCCCGATCCAAAACGTCATCTGTTCCTTCTCTCCAGAGATGCTGCCCTGTCCTGCTGAGCTACTCCAGCATTTTGTGTCTATCTTCGGTTTAAACCAACATCTTCAGTTCCTTCCTACACAGGAGGTACCCAGTGTTCCGTAATTTAGACAAGGCCCTGGATTGATTGTTGGGGTACCAAGCCAATATGATCATGAAATGCTTAGATCAGCTCCAGCAGATCGAGCTATGTCCCAGGTAAGATAAATGTTTAAGTGAAGAGACTTCTGTGTGAGGTGCTTGGCCACTGATCAGAATTGAGACATCACAGTCTGCATGCTGCGTCATCTCTTACCAATTGATTTGTCAACTATTCCAGGGGGGCAAATGTGCACTGAAGTCTGCATATCACGACTGCTTAACTAATTATCTAGAACTCTAGTGAAGCTTTTTTCAAAGTAAGTAAGACTTCTGAACTGAAGTGTTCTAGTTACTTTGAAACGAAAGACACAACTAAATTTCCATTATTTTTTAAAAACTTATCTTCCCAAATGCCAAACTAAAACCATACAGAATGGAGCCCACTATCCCGAGGTAGTGACTTTTATTTTACAACGTTTGTTTTTTACTTTGACAATTTTTACCTTAATTGATAACAAACTTATTAAAAGCAAATAAATCACTTCTGAAGTCAACAGAAGAGGCCCTTTGTACCAGGTCAATGCTTTGTAATTAATCATTCCCTCAAAGTACACAGTTAAATAGACAGCCAGTTTGGAATTCAAATGCTATTTGGTAAAAGGAACAAGAAGTGGCCTTGAGACTTGCATTGCTTCTAATCTTCCTACTGATTGGGCGATTAACAATGGGTGCCGCACGATGGCAGCTTCCCCTACAGTCTGTCTGTCCTTTCATCTTTTTTTTGTTACTTTTAGTGTGTTTTTAAAAGTTTGTGTTAATGTTCTCTGGTTTGTTTTATGTGGGGGGTGAGGACGGCAGAAACTTTTTTTCAATCTCTAACCTTGCCGGAGATGTGATTGTTTTCCGGATCGTAACATCATGGAGCTGGAGGCCTTGCTCAAGACTGACTTTTGAGCCCCACCGCTTGGACGTGGACTTACCATCGGAGCCGATCCCTTGCCTGGGATCGACACTCCAACCGCGGACTACGAATTTTACCATTCAGGAGCTCGCAGTCTCAGGTAGAGATCGATGTCGGGAGCTCCATACGATGCAGAAGGTTCGACCAGCCCTTGACCCGAGGTCAGATTGCCCGGTGTGGGGAGTTGAGATTCCCCCCTGATGCAGGAGCTTGATCGCCCCGACGCATAGGGCAAAAACGCCGCCGGCTACGGGGGCCAAGATCGCCCCATCAACGGAAGGCTCAAGGACCCCGACTGCGGGAGAACATACAAGGGAACAGATTTAACTTTTTTCCGCCTTCCATCACAGTGAGGAATGTGGAGGAGTCACTGTGTGGATGTTTGTATTAAAATGCATTTTGTGTTCTGTTGCTTTTTATTGGTATATGACTATGGCAAATAAAATTCCTCGTATGTTGCAAAACATACTTAGTTAAAGTATGATTATGACATGGATTATTACACGACAATTTCAGATAACTGCAGCAAATGATAAAACCTTTTCACTTTTGCATTAAACATTATTTAAAATGGAGGAGCGAGAGAATTAGACTAGATATTTGTTACAACAGCTCAAAATCCACAGGCTGGTGGGGAATGAAATGTTGCTAGTGGACCTAGAAAGCCATGTTCATCAGATATAGGATTAGTGTAGATGTGTATAAAGTCCGCATTACACAGTGGGCCAATGGGCCTGATTCCTGTGTGTGTACAAGCCTAGGATTCTATTGGTTTGAGATGACAGAGAAAAATGATAATACCCCTTGGATTCATTTCTCCACAAATAAACATTTCCATAAACCCATCGTTCCTCCACAAACTTCTTGAAATACCTTGATGAAAGAACTGCGGACTGCAAAGTGTAAAATTGTGGTGGTCTTACCTGCACATCCATGAATCCTGCAGGATTATTCAAAAAGCCAACAAGGATTTTATCTCTAGAATGGAGGCCTTCTCTGATCTCATTCCCTCCATGAGCTATCTGCTCATTCCTTTAACTCACTAAACCACCAGCCAACTAATTGTTCTTTGTGGGTCCCATGCCAACTGTCGTTGGATAAGCTGCCTCTCCTCAAGTAGCATCCTTCACCCCTTCAAAACCATTATCTCCACTTGCAACTCAACCTACCTCTACATCCTTGCAAACTGCTACTAAACATCCCACCTCTGTCATTGAACATGTTGGTGCCTGTAGATTTCACCCCTACCCTGGCACCCCATACTTCAGTGCTTATCTCTCCAAGCAGTTTGACATCTTTCAAATGGAAGTAAATGAAACAGGTTTACATCCCTGTTTTTGACTCAGCGCGGAAACAGGCCCTTTTGGCCCACCAGGTCCACGACGACCAGCGATCCTCGCACATTAACAGTATCATTTACCCACTAGGGACATGTTTTACATTTACCAAGCCAATTAACCTACATACCTGTACGTCTTTGGACATTGGGAGGAAACCGAAGATCTCGGAGAAAACCCACGCAGGTCACGGGAAGAAAGTACGAACTCTGTACAGACAGCACCCATAGTCGGGATGGAACCTGGGTCTCCGGCCCTGCATTCACTGTAAGGCAGCAACTCTACCGCTGCTCAAAAGTGCCGCCCTAGTCATAGTGCTGCGTCACCAACACTATGGTGCCATTATGGATCCGTTTTATTCCCCATTCCTTCAAAAGCATGGATCTATTTGGCTGAAGATAGACACGAAAAGCTGGAGTAACTCAGAGGGACAGGCAGCATCTCTGGAGAGAAGGAATGGGTGACGTTTCAGGACGAGACCCAGCTATTTGGCTGGTAGTTCCTGCACCACCACTCTAAATATACAGGTGGGTTTGTTGCTTCAGCTCATCACTTCAGTACATCTGATCAACACTGGATTCATGCTTCATCTGGCCAGTGCATACTCAGACGCAAGTTGAAATAAATGTGTTCTTCCAATTGCCCAAGTCAGGCACAACAGTGCTTATACAGGTGTCTGTCACATGTATCACGACTTAAACTAACATAGTTCTCTTCCGTTTGATGTGGGCACATTCAGAGGAAACTCTAGAGACAGAGAATATGAAAACTCTACACAGACCAGCACCTGAGGCCAGGATTGGCGTTCCAGTCTGGTGCTGCAATGCAGCAGCTCTACTAGCTGTGCCACCCAATCTCTGTGCTGCTGGCCTCATGCCTTCAACTCAGTCTGCAGCCAGTATATAAGCCTTACTTTTCCTTGATCATTGTCTGCTTTGATCTGTCCTTTTCGCACCTTACATTCTCTTTGTACCCTTCCATATCTCTAGTTTCCCTCTCCCCCGACTCTGAAGAAGGGTCTTGACCCAAAACCTCACCCATTCCTACTTTCCAGAGATGCGCCTGTCCCGCTGAGTTACTCCAGCATTTTGTCGCTATCTTTAAGCATTACTTTAGTTCACTGAACATACAACAAAACTATCCACAAAGGAACACTCACATCTGATTGAATGGCAGAGTAGACTTGATGGGCCAAATGGCCTAATTCTGCCCCATTAACATACGATCGTATGATCTGCTGCATCAGATTACCATCAGATATACAATTAAAGACAGGGAGCTGTGTTCCCCAGTTATTGTTGACACGAGGGTCAGATTTACTAGAGCATCATCTAATCATCCCCCATCATGAGCCGTTCAGTGCTCTGTAAAATTCAACACATCTACTTTCTATTGCCCACATATTCACCTGCAACAAGCCCTACCTAGTCTTTCAAAATACTAAACCTCACCAGCTTGCATTATTTCAAGTCAAAATCTTCAAGTTCAAATCCATATTACGTGTCGCTAGCTCATCATGCACTGCCACTCCTTCCATCTCTCATCATGCATTGTAAATGTTATGCTTAACCTGGGAACCATATCTTGTTATGTAACTGATTCCACATGAGTCTGGATCAGTGACCTCAGGAACATTTCATGCTACAATTTTAAGGCTTGTCAGTAGTCATCAATTGCTGCAATGCAGAATCGGCTGCAGGGTGGAAGCAGTTGAAAGTATCTCTCTCCCGTTAATCCTCTGCCCACAGTCAATTGCCAATCTATCAATGGTTTGGGCCTCCATAACCTTCTGTGGAAATTTATTACAAAGCTTTTGCTCATTCTAGACCTTGTTTCTTGGTCTCATTATCCACTTCCGCCTGTATGCTTATAGGTCAATTGATTGAAAGAAATTGCATGGGAAATGGCACTTTGGCCCACTGAGTCCGCGCCAACCATCGATTACCTGTTCGCTCTCGTTCTGGGTTATCCAACATTCACATCCACTCCATACACAACAGGGGCAATTTGCAGACCCTACAAACCTTCACGTCTTTGGAATGTGGGAGGAAACCGGACCACCTGGAAAAAAACATACAGACCCGACACAAAATGTAGCCCATCCATATCCTCCAGAGATGTGTTCTAAACAGGATTAGGCCATATTGCCCTGTGAGGTTGTAAGACCATTCAATACAATCATAGCTAATCCTCTATTTCATACCATATTCCCATTCTCTGTATCTATGCACTCTGATGCCCTATGTCTTGAAATCTTCCTACCTCCTTATTGAATATCGGATAGTCAATAATGAGATTTGCCAGGTGAGGAGGGGGCTGTGGACCCCCAGCAGGACCAAAAATAAGACCTGTCAAAGGGCGGATGAGCTCCTCGCGGGCCAACGGCCATCCACACTTCAGTAGAAGTTGGGATCACTGTCGTATATAGCATTGTAAGGAATGATGATAAAGCACACCACACCGAAATCCCATACTTCCAGCGGCGGCAGTCCGCCGGAACTGGAGGACAGTAGCTGGGCAACACAGAGGCTCAACGGTAGAGTTGTTGCCTTACAGCGCTTGCAGCGCCGGAGACCCAGGTTCGATCCCGACTACGGCTGCTGTCTGTACGGAGTTTATACGTTCTCCCCGTGACCGGGTGGAGTTTCTCCTAGATCTTCGGTTTCCTCCCACACTCCAAAGACGCATAGGTATGTAGGTTATTTGGCTTGGTGTATGTGTAAATTGTCCCTAGTGTGTGTAGGTTAGTGTTAAAGAGCAGGGGTTGCTGGTCTGCGCGGACTCGGTGGGCCGAAGGGTCTGTTTCCACGCTGTATCTCTAAACTCAACTAAACTCAGTGGGACAGGCAGCATATTTGGTGAAAAAGGATGGGTGACATTTTGGGTTGGGACCCTCCTTCAGACTGAAAGTAGAGTGAAGGGAAATCCCATTGATCGTCTGAGTTCTTCCAGCACTTTGCATCAATCTGTTGCTTTCTGTTGGTCATGAGGTGACTTTAGGCACACCCATTATAGTACAGCTGTTTGGTTTGTCTTTTTAGCACATTTGCTGTTA
Source organism: Okamejei kenojei (assembly GCA_035221665.1). Classification (NCBI taxonomy): domain Eukaryota; kingdom Metazoa; phylum Chordata; class Chondrichthyes; order Rajiformes; family Rajidae; genus Okamejei; species Okamejei kenojei. Next base: position 97,033,920 of record CM069135.1, read on the forward strand.
AAGGTCTGGTAAGACAGAAGCCTCACGCTTGCTATAGAGTCATACAGTGTAGCCAAACTTCCTTCAGCCCTCTAAAGGGCCTGTCCCACTGTATGAGATAAATCAATTCTCCCGAGTTTTTCCCTGTTTCGAACTCGGAGAATGTCCGAAGCGGGTCCGTAGGAGTTCGTGAATGTCCCATAGCGGCTCGTACGAGGAACGGTAGGTACTCGGGGATATCCGGTAAACTCGTTTCGTTTTTTCAACACTGTGAAAAATGTCCACGAGTAAAAAAATACTCGTGATGAAAAAAATGGTTACTTTGTACTCGTACGAGCCGTTACGGGACACCCACGAACTCCTACGGACCCGCTACAGACATTCTCCAAGTTCGAATCAGGGGAAAACTTGGGAGAACGCTTGATTTACCTAGCACAGTGGGACAGGCCCTTAAGGAAATAGAGGCATTGGTGTGCTTTTCTGATTGTTGCTTCAATATGGGTGGTCCAGGAGAAGTTGTCGGTGACATTGACTCCTAGGAATTTGAAATTGTCAACCATCTCTACTTCAGCGCCTTCAATGCAAACTGGGGTCTTCATGAAGTCGATCACTATCTCCTTTGTCTTGCTGAGAGAAAGATTGTTGTCTCGGCAACAGGACGCGAGATTCTGGATCTCCTTCCTGTACTGTGTCTCATTATTTGATATCCGGCCCACAATGATGGTGTTGTCTGCGAGTTTTAAAATTGAATTGATTTGCACTTGGCTGCACAGTCGTGGGTGTACAATGCGTAAAGAAAGGGGCTGAGAACACAGCCTTGCGGAGCACCAGTGTTGAGGATTATCGTGGAGGATGATTTGTCCCCTATCCTCACTGATTGGTCTGTTGGTCAGGAAGTCAATAGATAATAGGAGCAGGAGTAGGGCATTCGACCCTTCGAGTCAGCACCGCCATTCACTGTGATCATGGCTGATCATCCACAATCAATGACCCCGTTCCCATATCCCTTGACTCCGCCATCTTTACTCATAGGTGTCTCTCTTATCCAGGTGTACTAGGTGTAGGGCTAGGGCTAGGCAGATGGCATTGTCCGTGGACCTGTTGTGGCGAACGGGTCAAGGTCACTGGGTAGACTGGATTTAATGCGTTCCATAACTAGTCTCTCAAAACGACTCATGATGGTGGATGTCAAGGCCACTGGATGGTAGCTGCTGAGGCATGAGGTCTTGCTTTTCATCGGCACCGAGAGTATGGTGGTCGTGAGTTGGGAGTGATTAAAGATGTCTGCGAATGCTCCCGCTAGCTGATTCGCGCAGCTGCTCCGGACACGGCCAGGAACTCCGTCTGGGCCAGTTGCTTTTCGGGGGTTTACCCTCCGGAAGGCTGATTTAACCTCTTCTGCAGTCACCCTGGGGAGAGGCACACTTGAGTCAGGTGTCACCGCCCTGTTGGCCTTCTGCTTGAAGCGAGCATAGAAATCATTCAGCTCATCGGGCAGGGTCGCGCCATCACCAGTGGAGTTGCCTGACCTTGCTTTGCAGCCAGTTATCTTATTCAGATCATGCCACATTCTCCCTGTGTCAGAGTGATTATACTGGGACTCGAGTTTGTCCCGGTATTGTCTCTTGGCATCCATGATGTCTTTGCGGAGATTATAGCAGGCCTTCTTCTAACGCTCGGGATGTAAAGGGGGGGGAAAGTAGGGCAATAGAGTTGGTGCAGAAGGATGAATGGATGGGAGAGTAGATTGAGCAGACAGAAGGGGAACACTGAGTTCATTTGGGATGGCACAGTTCGGATAGATTGGAGGGGAAGACATTTGAGATCGTGGGGAGAGTGAATCATGCCCTCAGATGCTCTTTAACCTCCCACCTCCCTAGGCCACCTATGTTTCATGTCAGGCATACTTTGTGCTCGGCATTGCGAGCAACATGCATAGATTACTTTGTTGCATAGACGTTGCTTTTACCTACAAAGACACTGAGGGATGGAGCAGGAAAAATGTAGCTTCACTGGCTTTTTTTTGTGTGTAATTCCTTTTAGTTCCAAGAGGTGGCAGTATAACACCAGAAGCAGATTGTGGCATAGATTTGAAGCCAATGCACAAATGATAAAGCTGTAAGGAATAAAGCCCCTGTCCCACTTAGGAAACCTGAACGGAAACCTCTGGAGACCTTGCGCCCCACCCAAGGTTTCCGTGCGGTTCCCAGAGGTTTTTGTCCTCCGGCAACCACCTCAACTAGCATCGCAACCGGCTTCGACTAAAAAATTACCGATTTTTAAAACGGAAACCACTTTCGACCATTAGGGAGACTGACAAAAACCTCCGGGAACCGCACGGAAACCTTGGGTGAGGCGCAAAGTCTCCAGAGGTTTCCGTTCAGGTTTCCGAAGTGGGACAGGGACATTACTGAACAAAGCATTATTTTTATTACAGCTAACACACTGAGGCATCCCATCAATAAATAGAAGCTAATATTATCTTGATAAGCTGCCAATTGTGCATTCTCACAAGGCCCTTTGTTCCTCATCATCCACATTAAGTAATTAGCCTACTGAAGTGTGGACCAAGCAGAAAACAAGGTCATGAAGCAAGATAAACGTACAGCGCTGGAGTAACCCAGCGAGTCAGGCAGTATCTCTGGAGAAAAAGAACCGGTGACGTTTCGGGTCGGAACTCTTCTTCCGAGAGAGGAGGACAACTTTTTCAAAAGTAGGCATACCTTGAGGAGATTTCGCTGTGCAGCAGACAAAAATGTGCCAGAAGGAACTGCATATGCTGGTTCACGCCGAATTACTTTAGTTTAAAGATACAGCGCAGAAACGGGCCCCGAGTTTGCGACAACCATCGATATCCACACACTAACACTCTCCTACACACACTAGGAACAATTTACAATTTTACAAAGCCAATTAATCTACAAACCTGTACGTCTTTGGGGTGTGGGAGGAAACCAGAGCGCTCTGAGAACCTATGCGGGTCACGGGGAGAACGTACAAACTCCATACTGACAGCTCCCGTAGTCAGGCTCGAACCCGAATCTCCCTGGTGCTGTAAGGCAGCAACTCTACTGCTGCGCCATCGTGCGGCACATACATCTGGAAATCCAAAGGAAAGGCAAGAAACACTTGATACATATAATAAGTCAGATCAATCCTGATGTGAAAGGAGGGGTTTATGTTTCAAGTGGAATGTGTTCTTTGGAAAACTTCATCTAATGACAACTTTATCAAATTCAAAAAGGATTGCCAAGCAGCGATCCATTAGAACTGACCCCTGCAGATGCAAACACGAGAATCAACAACTGAATGACATGCACCAGAGCCTTTTAGTGGGCTATTAGATCCCTTGTGTATTGATAGAAATGAGGAAGAAAGTGCAATGTCACACAGTGATAATTAGGAAAGTCTGCCCATTGAACATTGCACAGTACTGCTGAGCTACTTTGGGCTTGTCCATCAGGAGGGGTCTGAACGGGGAACAAAGATTCCTACATCTGTACTTGTACTTGTCTTATACCTGTCATGGCATCTGCAGAGATGTTCCAATGTACCACTGTCTCTTGATATGTTTTATGTGGGGGGTGAGGGAAGGGATCGGAGGAAACCTTTTTCAGTCACTTACCTCGACGGAGATGCGATTTTTCTCCGTGTCGCATCTCCATCGCCCCCTGCGGCCTACAACGTGGAGTGCTGCGGTCTTCCCTGGAGATCGGCCCGGAGCTTCAAGCCGCGATTGTGGCGCAGACTTACCATCGCGAAGCCTGGGATCTTTTGCCGAGGATCGCCAGTGTAAGAGCTTCGACCGCGGGACCAGTAGACTTTAACACCGTGAAGCAGCAGTCTCCGGTAAGAAGCGGCCGACTCGGGAGCTCCCTGCCGTGGAGTGTTCCGATCAGTCCGAAGCCGGAGTTCCCATCATCCCGACGAGAGGGCTTGAACAGCAGACCGTCGGCAACGGCCCCGTTCAAAGGCCCCGACCACAGGTGAACAAAGGAGGAAGATGACTGAACTTCCATCACAGTGAGGAATGTCGATTCCACTTTGGTGGATGTTTATGTTAAACTTTATTTTATGTGCTGTGTGTATTTTTGCTTTTTTACTTAGTATGGCTGTATGGCAACTCAAATTTGTACCTTAATTGGTACATGTGACAATTAAATTGAATCTTGATTGGCAACTCCTTTAGAATTTGATTTGTCATTTGATTGTTCCAAAGAAGACACTGCACTTAAAACATCAACACCTCCTTTCTCATCAGATTTGATCTGACTTATTTTATGTATCTATTGTCCCCTGTGACAGCTTGAATCCGTTTTGATGCATTAAAGGAAATGCAGTCGTGACATTTCCAGTCGATGGCAGTCTCTTGTCTGCAAGTGGAACTCAGCTGTAAATCAGATTTTTCCTATCCAACTAACTGTCAAAATGTATTTTAAATAATGTTATAGTACCTGCCTCAACTACCTCCTCTGGCAGCTCGCTCCATGTTCCTTCCACCCTGTATGTGAAAAAGTTGGCCCTCGGGTTCCTATTAAATCTTTCCCCTCCCCTCTGTCTGGTTCTTGACTCCCATCCTGGGGAAAAGGCTATGTGCATTCACCTTATCTATGCCTCATCTTGCCTGGTCAGGCCCTATTTTCACTTCTCAAAATGCAACACCACGCACTTGTCTGCATTAAACTCCGTTAACCATCCCTCAGTCCATTTATCCAATTGATCAAGATCCTGCTGTAATTTTGACAATTATCTTCGTTATCTACGATACCACATATTTTGGTGTCATCTGCGAACTTGCTAATCATGCTGTCTACATTCTCATCCAAATTGTTGATATAAATTACAAACAGCAATGGCTCCAATACCGATGCCTGAGGCACACCACTAGTCACATGTCTTCAGTCTGGAAAAACAAACCTTCCACCCTCACCCTCTGCTTCCTTCCATGATGACAATTCTCTATCGTGTCGGCTAGCTCTCTCTGGATCCCATGTGATCGAACCTTCCACAGCAGCCTACCATGTGGAACCTTATCAAATGTCTTGCTTGAAGTCCATGTAGACAACATCTATTGCTTTGCCCTCATTAACCTTTTTTTGTTACTATGTATAGATGAAATAATGTTAAACTAGTGGAAGTAATAAAAAGTCACGCAACTGTCAATTTCATGGCATTATCTTAGATACTTGTAGAACCATATAAAATTCTTAAGGGATTGGACAAGCTAGATGTAGGAAAAATGTTCCTGATGTTGGGGGAATCCGGAACCAGCGGCCACAGTTTAAGAATAAGGGGTAGGCTACATAGGACTGAGATGAAGAAAAACATTTTCACGCAGAGAGTTGTGAATCTGTGGAATTCTCTGCCACAGAAGGCAGTGGAGGCCAATTCACTGGATGTTTTCAAGAGAGTTAGATATAGCTCTTGGAGCTAATGGAATCAAGGGATCTGGGGAGAAAGCAGGAACGGGGTACTGATTTTGGATGATCAGCCATGATCATATTGAATGGCAGCACTGGCTCGAAGGGCCGAATGACCTACTCCTGCACCTATTTTCTATGTTTCTACGTGCATCCATGGTGTGGGAGCTGCTTTCCAGCGTTGTGGAGTGTAAATAAGAAAAACATATGGGAAGAGGATGGAGAACTTGAATCCAGTCAGGTTTGCCTGCTCCACAATGCATGTCATGTGAACACAATAAAATATTTCTGATTAAGGAATCCACACACCTATATGCAACAGGAATACTTACAATAAATCTCTCCTGCCAGGAGTTAGTGCTTGTTATTTTAGTCAGCATGTACAAAGCTATCTTTACAAACATGGTGCCTCATTGATTCAAATGAAGTAACATAAAGGGTGGTGCAGCTGGTATAGCTGCTGCCTCCCAGCCTCAGAGAGGCGGATTCAATCATGTCCTTGGGTGCTGTCTGTGAGGAGTTTGCATGTTCTCCCTGTGACTGTGTGGGTTTCCTTTGGGTGATCCAGTTTCCTCCCATATCTGAAAGACGTGCAGGTTTATAGGTCAATTGGTATCTGTAAACTGTCCCTAGTGTGTATGTGAAAGTGGGATAGCAGAACTGGTGTAAACGGGGTGGTCAATGGTCGGCATGGACTCGGTGGGCCGAAGGGCCTGTTTCCATGTCGTATCTCTAAACTCTAAATCTGTTGGCTAGCTGAAGAAAGACAAACATAGAAAATGCACGCTAAAGAAGTGGATTGTTGTTGATTCCTCGTGACTTGGTTTGTTGCTTTAATCTTTCTTCACAGGTGGATGCGGCAGTAAGTGCTGCCAAAGCTGCTTTCCCCGGGTGGTCGGCAAAGAGCCCCTTGCAGCGATCGCAGATACTTCATAAACTGGCGGACCTGATAGAGGCTCACCTGGAGGAGTTTGCTCAAGCGGAATCAAAGGATCAAGGTAATCCGATCATTTCCATCAACACCTCAGAGGCACGGTGGTGCGGTGGTAGAGTTGCTGCCTTACAGCACCAGAGACCCGGGCTCCATCCTGATTACGGGTGCTGTCTGTAAAGATTTTGTACATTCTCCCCGTGGGTTTTCTCTGAGATCTTCAGTTTCCTCCCACACTCCAAAGACGTACAGGTTTGTAGGTTAATTGGATTGGTATAAATGTAAATTGTCCTAGTGCGTGTAGGACTAGTGTTAGTGTGCGGGGGTCGGTGCGGACTCGGTGGGCCGAAGGGCCCGTTTCCTTCGGACGTCCCTCGGATTATGCTTGATCGGACTTTGCTGGCTTTATCTTGCACTAAAGGTTATTTCCTTATGTATCTATATGCTGTAAATGAATTGATTGCAATCATGTACTGTCTTTCTGCTGATTGGTTAGCATGCAACAAAAACTTTTCACTGTACACGTGACACTGAACTGGTTCCGCACTATATCTATAAACTAAAACCTGGGTGTGCGAAAGCTGGGCTGGAATACTGTCTCGCATCATGTCAATGTACGAGCAGAGCAAGACAAGGGAGGAGTAGGCCATGCCTACTTTTGACCTGCTTTACCATTTAGTAGGTGCATGGCTGCATTTGTGTCTGCCAAATCTCCCAGCCATTTCCCAAATCCCCTGAAAACACTCAGTAGTTCATGCAGCCTCTGTGGAAAAAGGTACAGAATTTCTCCTTCGGGTCAAAGACTGTTATTTTACACTTTCATGTATTTGTAGTTTTTAATTGTTCATATACCTCTATTCCCTGTTGTTCTACCAAAAAGATATGCTTGTATAGATGAAATAATGTTTTCACAAGTTATAGGAGTAGAATTATGCCATTTGGCCCATCAAGTCTACTCCCGCAATTCAATCTTGGCTGATCTCTACCTCCTAATCCCATTTTCCTGCTTTCTCTCCATAACCCTTGACACCCATTTTATTCAAGAATTTGTCTATCTCTGCCTTTAAAATATCCACTGACTTGGCCTCCACAGCCTTCTGTGGCAATGTTCTGCAGATTAACTACCCTCTGACTAAAGAAGTTCCTTCTTTCCAAAAGAGCGCCCTTTAATTCCTTTTTAAAGGAAAAACATCCTTTCCACATCCACTGTATCCATGTCTTTCAATATTCTGTAAGTTTCAATGAGGCCCTCCCTCACCCTTTTATACTCCAGCATGTAGCGGCCCAGTGCTGTCAAGCGCTCATCCTATGCTAACCCACTCATTCCTGGAATCTCTCTTGTAAACCTCCTCTCGACCCTCTCCAGACCCAGCACATCCTTCCTCTACTATGGGGCCCAAATTTGCTCACAGTACTCCAAATGCAGCCTGACCAATGCCTTATAGAGCCTTGGCATTACATCCCTGTTTTAGTTTTCCAGTCCTCTTGATATAAATTATGGGGTAGCGCAGTGATAGAGATGCTGCCTTAGAGCGCCAGAGACCCGGGATTGATCCTGACTATGGGTGCTGTCTATATGGAGTTTGTACGTTTTCCCTGTGACCACGTGGGTTTTCTCTGGGTGCTTTGGTGTTCTCCCACATTCCAAAGACATGCATGTTTGTTGGTTAATTAGCTTCTGTGAATTGTCCCTGGTGTGTCGGGTAGAACTAGTGTATGGGGTGATTGTTGGTCTGTGCAGACTCGCTGGGCCAAGGGGCTAACTCCAAATCCTCCCTCGCAATCATGAAGCACATTTCCCCTCATCAAGGAGACACAAGCCAAAATGTATTGAACAAATGTTTTCTGAGATACAGTGCATTCAAAAAGAATTCAGACCCCTTCACCTTTTTCACATCTTGTTACGTTACAGCCTTATTCTAAAATGGATTAAATTCATATTTTTTATCATCAATCTACACACAATACCCCTTAATTTAAAAGTGAAAACAGATGTTTAGAAATTTTTGCAAAATAATTTAAAAGAAATAATTGAAATATCACATTTACATAAGTATTCAGACCCTTTACTCAGTACTTAGTTGAGGCAACTTTGGTAGCGATTACAGCCTCAAGTCTTCTTGGGTATGATGCTACAAGCTTGGCACACCTGTATTTGGGTAATTTCTCCCATTCTTCTCTGCAGATACTCTCAAGCTCTGTCAGGTTGGATGAGGAGCATCGACACACAGCTATTTTCAGGTCCCTCCAGAGATGTTCGATCGGGTTCAAGTCCGGGCCACTCAAGGACATCCACAGACTTATCACGAAGCAACTCCTGCGCTGTCTTGGCTGTGTGCTTAGGGTCGTTGTCCTGTTGGAAGGTGAACCTCAATCTGAGGTCCAGAATGCTCTGGAGCAGGTTTTCATCAAGGATCTCTCTGTACTTTGCTCCTTTCATCTTTCCCTCAATCCTAACTAGTCTCCCAGTTCCTGACGCTGAAAAACATCCCCATAGCATGATGCTGCCACCAACATGCTTCACCGTGATAAGCGGTGCCTGGTTTCCTCCAGACGTGACGCTTGGCATTCAGGCCAAAGAGTTTAATCTTGGTTTCATCAGACAAGATAATCTTGTTTCTCATGGTCTGACAGTCCTTTAGGTGCCTTTTGGCAAACTCCAAGTGGGCTGTCATGTGCCTTTTACTGAGGAGTGGCTTCCGTCTGGCCACTTTACTATAAAGGCCTGATTGGTGGAGTGCTGCAGATATAGTTGTCCTTCTGGAAGATTCGCCCATCTCTACAGAGGGACTCTGGAGCTCTGTCAGAGTGACCATCGGGTTCTTGGTCACCTCCCTGACCAAGGCCCTTCTCCCCCAATTGCCCAGTTTGGCTGGGCAGCAGCTCTATGAAGCGTCCTGGTGGTTCCAAAGTTCTTCCATTTAAGAATGACGGAGGCCACTGTGCTCTTCAGGACCTGCAATGCTGCAGAAATTGTTTCATACCCTTCCCCATATCTGTGTCTCGACACAATCCTGTCTCGGAGGTCTACAGACAATTCCTTCATCTTCATGGCTTAGTTTTTGCCCTGACATGCACTGTCAACTGTGGGACCTTATATAGACAGGTATGTGCCTTTCCAAATCATGTCCAATCAATTTAATTTACCACTGGTGGACTCCAATCAAGTTGTAGAAACATCTCAAGGATAATCAATGGAAACAGGATGAACCTAAGCTCAATTTTGAGTCATAGCAAAGGGTATGAATACTTATGTAAATGTGATATTTCAGTTATTTATTTTTAATTGCTTTACAAAAATATCTAAACACCTGTTTTTTTCTTCATGCTGGGGTAATGTGTGTTGCTTGATGATTAAAAAAAAAGAATTTACTCAATTTTTTAATAAGGTTCTAACGTAGCAAAATGTGGAAAAAAGTGAAGGTGTCTGAATACTTTCTGAATGCACTGTATAGTCTGTTATCAGATATAGAGGACATGTCCTAAAACCCCAACTCGGCGGCAAGATTTCATGGAAATTGCTCAATTATCTAATATCATAAATGTTCATTTTACCCTTTGCAAATTTTAGGGAAGACTATTACTGCAGCAAGAAGCATGGAAATACCTCGAGCAGTTTATAATTTCCGTTTTTTTGCCTCAACGATCCTCCACAACACCACAGAATGTTCAGAGATGGACCATATGAGCTGCACCCACTTCACCACACGGACACCAGTGGGAGTAGGTGAGACAACTGAGAATAATCAGATATGCGGCACGGTGGTGTAGCGGTAGAGTTGCTGCCTTGCAGTACCAGAGACATGGGTTCCACCCTAATTACGGGTGCTTGTCTGTACGGAGTTTGCACGTTCTCCCTGTGACATGCGTGGGTTTTCTTGGGGATTTCCGGTTTTTCCCCACACTCCAAAGATATACAGGTTTGTTGGTTAATTGGTTTGGTATAATTGTAAATTGTCCCTGGAGTGTGTGGGAATGTGTTAATGTGCGGGGGGGGGGGGGGATCGCTTGTCGGCGCTGACTTGGTGGCCGAAGGGCCTGTTTCTGCACTGTATCTCTAAACTAAACTAGCCTCTGAACGATTCCTCTTCATTATTACATTTTCACCCTGAGAGCTGTGAATTTGTGGAATTCTCTGCCACAGAAGGCAGTGGAGGCCAATTCTCTGGATGAATTTAAAAGAGAGTTAGATAGAACTCTAGGGGCTAGTGGAATCAAGGGATATGGGGATAAGGCAGGCACGGGTTACTGATTGTGGACGATCAGCCATGATCACAATGAATGGCGGTGCTGGCTCACCCTGCACCTATTTTCTATGTTTCTACATTTTTGTTAGTCCTTTGTGTGAAAATATGCTGACATATTTTGTTGATATCGGTGAGAAAAAGAATTTCTGTCACCCGGAAGAAAATTTGTATTTGGATAGAAATTGTAAATATTTGTATGTGGTCAGAACTCATTTTAACTTGGGGGAAAAATCTCCCTCATCCCACAGCCTAGACTAAAAACTATTAGCAGAGAGAAACCACTTTGCAAATACAACAGGAGGAATGAGCTACTCTGCCTAGGGCAGTTTAATTCTCCTCAGCGTCATCAGAAATGTTCTCTGGCTTTTGGTAATAGTTACAGTTTTTCACCATTTCAGTAATATATTGTTTTCACTTATCTATAATTACTGAATGGGAACCAGGATAAAAATTACACAAATACAAAACACTCCACTTGCAGAGAGCCAGAAATAAAGATAAAGCGCTGGATATATTCAGAAGTTCAGGCAATATCTGTGATGAGCGAAAACAATTGCAAACAATTCACCAGAAGCGAACCTCTGATTTCTCTCCAGAGATATTGCCTGCTCCACTGACTATTTGCAACCTTTACTGCTTTTGTTAAACATCTTGCATGTTGCCTTCAACCAGTAAAAATAAATTAAAAGATTACATAAAGAATGGCTGCACCGTGGTAATTTTGGGGACAAAGTCCAGTAATGGTGGTGTCTTGAGTTGGTCCTAGTACAGGGATCATTATAACAACCACTAGGGATTGCTGCTTTATACATTCTGACATATTGTTTTGCAGCTGTGAATTATATTCGAAGGTGATAATGGCAAAGGGCAAAGCAAAAGACGATGTTCAGTATTTTATTCTTGTGGAGAACTGAAAATAGCCCACTGTTACACTCATGGAAACAAAGTGCATCACTATCTTATTCACTTCAGTCTTTAAATAATCTAGAGTATGTATCACTGCACCATCACTAATTTTAATAAGTAAAAATAATATCTTTTGCTTTCTTCCTGACACTTTTGATAACTGGAAAGACTTCATTAAATCTCCCTTTAAATTTCTCAGTTCCTAAATAACAAACCTTGGATAGGATGGGATTAGATGAATATGGGTCAAAAGCAGGCAGGTAGGACTAGTGTGGATGGGGCATTTTGGTCCGTGTGGGCAAGTTGGGTCGAGGGGCCTGTTTCCATGCTGTGTGACTGAACGAAAGCTGATTTCTCAAGCTCCCTGCACAACAATAGCATTTTGTTCCAACAATTCATTAAAGCCTTGACGGTTCTCTGAGATCCTTCCTATGGCAAGCTTCCTGAACCTTATGCAATGCTTCAGCATGTGGCCGACCCATGCCGTTATATTTCAGTACTTTGATTTTTAATCACTGTCTGTCTTTACAATACTAAGGATTTGTTTTCCTTTCTATAAAAATCAATTTAACTGAACCCTTCAATTTCTATTTTGCCTCTGTTTAACAATTATTTTGTGAGGAGTGCACTGCCTTTTTTTATTACAGGATGGGCAGGTTCACTGAGGGAGTTGACTCTGGGTGGTGCTATCGAAAGAATATTAATGTCTTCTGCATGGGGTCAGGGAGTGAACTGGATTCTCTATCTCTACTCCACTCCGAACCTGGTAGACGGATATAAACATAGAAAATAGGTGCAGGAGTAGGCCATTCGGCCCTTTGAGCCAGCACCGCCATTCAATATGATCATGGCTGATCATCCAAAATCAGTACCCTATCCCTGCTTTCTCCCCATATCCCTTGATTCTGTTAGCTCTAAGAGCTATATCTAAAGGGCCTGTCCCACTTACGCGACCTTTACAGGCGACTGCTGGCACCCGTCGACCAGAAAGGCGCTACGACTCTTTGGAGACCTCTCACGACCATAGGAGACCTCTCACAACCATACAGGCTGTATGGACTTGAGAGGTCTCCTATGGTCATGAGAGGTCACCCGTGACATGTCGACAGGGGTCGCCTGTATGGTCATGAGAGGTCTCCAAAGTGTCGTAGTGTCTTTCTGGTCGCCGGTGAATTTTCAACATGTGGAAAATTTCGGCGACCTATGACGGGTGCCAGCAGTCGCCTGTAAAGGTCGCGTAAGTGGGACAGGCCCTTAACTCTCTCTTGAAAGCATGCAGTGAATTGGCCTCCACTGCCTTATGTGGCAGAGAATTCCACGGATTCACAACTGTCAGGGTGAATTTTATTTTCCTCATCTCAGTCCTAAATGGCCTACCCCTTAATCTTACACTGTGACCCCTGGTTTTGGACTTCCCCCACGTTGGGGCCATTTTTCCTGCGTCTAGCCTGTCCAATCCCTGAAGAATCTTATATGTTTCTATAAGATCCCCTCTTATTCTTCTAAATTCCAGTAAATATAAGCCCAGTCGACCCATTCTTTCATGTGGGACTGAGGTGTGAATGAAGGGAAAGGTGCATGGTGAGCGTGAGAGAGGATTTGGAGTGGGCAAACCAAAAACTGAGTCTATTCTGTAGTTATCTTCTCCATTTTCTGCTAGTTTGATTTATGCCTGATCCACTGTCGAGCAAACAGGAAATAAAACAGTGAATATGCAGAAAATGGAGAGATATGGATCTTGTGCAGGCAGTTGAGATTAGTTTAGCTTGGCATCATGTTCAGCACAGACATTGTGGGCTGAAGGGCCTGTTCCTGTGCTATACTGTTCCATGTGTATGAAGGAACTGCAGATGCTGGTTTAAATCTAAGATAGACACAAAATGCTGGAGTAACTCAGCGGGACAGGCAGCATCTCTGGAGAGAAGGAATGGGTGACGTTACTGGTCGAGACCCTTCTTCAGACTGATGGCAGGGGAGTGGGAGGTATATAGATAGGGAAGTGTATGGATGAGGAAGTGTAAGGTGTGAAAACGAGACAAAGGGAATGGTAATCAAGGAAAATGTAGACTAGATCATTGTTAGTTGGGAGAAGGTAACAGCAAAGCAAACAGAGATAAGATGGTCGGAGTCAACAGCAAAGCAAACACAGTCCCCGACTACATTTTATCTCTGTTTGCTTTGTTGTTGCCTTCTCCCAACTAACAATGATCTAGTCTACATTTTCCTTTGTTACTCCAGCATTTTTTATGTCTGTATGTTCTATGGTAAGATTGGAAGGAAGGATGTTGGGGGTGAAGTATGAGGCTGTGACTTGGATTTTCTTGATAAAAGTCCTTGGTCAGGCTGTTATTCATCGATTACAGCTCGACATTTAATACTATCATCCCCTCCAAGCTGGTTACCAAACTCGTAGAACTGGGTCTCTGCGCTTCCCTCTGCAATTGGATCCTCGACTTCCTCATTCACAGACCACAGTCTGTTCATATTGATGGAAATGTGTCAGACTCGATAACAATCAGCACGGGAGCACCTCAAGGCTGCGTGCTCAGCCCCCTGCTGTACTCACTCTTTACTCATGACTGCGTAGCCGGTCATAGTGCGAACTCCATCATCAAGTTTGCTGATGACACCACTGGGACGTATCACCGATGGGGATGAGTCGGAGTACAGAAGAGAGATCGAGCAACTGTCCCATAGGGTGCCAGCACAATAACCTGGCCCTCAACACCAGCAAAACCAAGGAACAGATTGTGGACTTTGGAAGGAGTAGGATGGGGACCCACAGACCCGTTTATATCAACGGGTCGATGGTTGAAAGGGTCAAGAGCTTCAAATTCCTGGGCGTGCACATCTCCGAAGATCTTTCCTGGTCCGAGAACATTGATGCAATTATCAAGAAAGCACATCAGCGCCTCTACTTCCTGAAAAGATTACGGAGAGTCGGTTTGTCAAGGAGGACTCTCTCTAACTTCTACAGGTGCACAGTAGAGAGCTTGCTGACTGGTTGCATCGTGCTTGGTTCGGCAACTTGAGCGCCCTGGAGAGGAAAAGACTACAAAAAGTAGTAAGCACTGCCCAGTCCATGAATCGGCTCTGACCTTCCTTCCATCGAGGGGATTTATCGCAGTCGCTGCCTCAAAAAGGCTGGCAACATCATCAGGGACCCACACCATCCTGGCCACAGACTCATCTCCCTACTGCCTTCAGGTAGAAGGTACAGGAGCCTGAAGACTGCAACGACCAGGTTCAGGAATAGCTACTTCCTCATAGCCATCAGGCTATTAAACCTGGCTTGGACAAAACTCTGAACATTAATAATCCATTGTCTGTTATTTGCACTTTATCAGTTTATTTATTCATGTGCGTATTTATGTGTATAATGGTATATGGACACACTGATCTGTTTTTGCAGTCAATGCCTACTATGTTCTGTTGTGCTGAAGCAAAGCAAGAATTTCATTGTCCTATCAGGGACACATGACAATAAACTCACTAGAACTTGAACTTGGTAAATTGGAAGGATTGGACTGTTGTTCCTCACAAGTGATTCTGTAGATGATCCATTTGAAGTCGTTCTCATATCCCTTCAGTTGCTGGGTTTCTTGCGGTCTGAGAAACATCGCCTACAGCAGTTAAATAAAATAACTTTGAAAGTACACGGCCTCCTTTGAAATATTTATTTTTGTCAGATCTGTCTCTAGGGTATGGATTGTTCACCTATCCTTTGTCTTTCATGTTAAATCAACATGTGTGAACTCTTTAAGATTTTTGAATCATCATTGCTCCTCTTCCCCTACTCCCTCCCTGGACTGTTTCTTGTAGTGCAAGAGGATGAGGGGTGATCACATCGAGGTGTATAAGATCATGTGGGGAATAGATAGGGTACATGCACAGTCTTTTACCCAGAATAGGGGAATCAAGAACCTGAGAACATAGGTTTAAAGTGAAAGGGGAAAGATTTAACAAGAACCTGAGGTGCAACTTATTCCACACAGAGGGTGGTGGGTATATGGAATGAGCTGCCAGAGGGGGCAGGTGGGGCAGGTAGTATAACAACATTTAAGAGATATTTGGAAAGGTACGCGTATCGGAAAGGTTTAGAGGGGTATGGGCCAAATGCAGGCAGGTGGGACCAGAAAGGGCATCTTAGTCAGCGTTGACAGGTTGGGCTGAAGGGCCTATGTCCGTGGTATGACACTATGACTTTAACACATACAACTATTTGTATTCATCCTCAGAATGTGCAATGCTTAAATTTGTCACCATATTTGATATTTTTTTAAACCTGAAGCCCTAGTGATTTAAACAAAACTGGAAACAAGTTTTGTTCAAATAGCATAGCTCTTTTGTGCCAGTCTGATGGGCATTAGGGCAAAACTGAGTATTGAAAATGTTTTGTCGGTAACTTGGCTACTTGCTGGACCTTAAGGTATTATTAATGGTTCTAATTTCATACATTGTGAAGTGGCTAATCTTAATCTCTTCTCCGTCCCTTCAGCTGGCCTGATCAGCCCCTGGAATCTCCCACTTTACCTTTTGACATGGAAAATAGCCCCAGCTATAGCCACAGGCAACACTGTTGTTGCCAAACCGAGTGAAATGACGTCAGTCACTGCTTGGATGATGTGCAAACTCTTGGATGAAGCAGGTAGTGAAGGCTATAGATAGACATGGAATGTCTTTGTATCTTTTTATGCACCTTTTGTTTTGAAGGGCAATTTCAATGTTTCCAGCTAATGCAGAAGAAATCCATCATCACTGGCATAATTCTGAAGAGGTCATCGATCTGAAACCTGAACAATGTTTTTTTTTTTTCCACAAATCAATGCTGCTTGACCAGCTGAATATTTCCAGATTTTCCTGCATTTATTCCAGATTTCCAGTATTTGCAGATTTTGTTTTCCATGACGTTCATTGTTGTGGTCAGAATCATTGTCCTTAGTCCAACAATGCTGTGAAAGACTTGTTCTGCTCCTTTTGAGTTGGTCATAACTGTTCATATTTTTGTGAAGTTATTTCTCTGAAGCCAATTCATATCATAAGTGATAGTAATAGACTTGGACCATTCGGCCCATCAGGTCTACTCCGCCATTCAATCATGGCTGATATCTCCCGCCTAACTCCCATATCCCTTATCCCCATAACCCCTGACACCCGTACTAATCAAGAATCTATCTATCTCTGCCTTAAATATATCCACTGACTTTGCCTCCACAGCCTTCTGTGGCAAAGAAGCCCACAGATTCACCACCCTCTGACTAAAGAAATACCTCCACATCTCCTTCCTAAAAGAACGTCCTTTAGTTCAGAGGCTATGACCTCTAGTCCTAGTCTCTCCCACTAGTGGAAACATGTTACTGAGTGTCACATTGATTTCCTTCTGTATCATGTCTTAAGTCATAAGCTTTTCCCATTCCTATTTGCTATTTAATGTTTCTCTTTCCTTTCTCAGGCATTCCACCTGGTGTAGTGAACATAATATTTGGGAGTGGCCCAAAGGCTGGGGAGGCAATTGTTTCTCACCCCGATGTGCCACTGATATCCTTCACAGGGAGTACACTCACAGCACAGCACATCCGAGAGAAGAGTGCTCCATACTGCAAGAAGCTCTCCCTGGAGTTAGGGGGAAAGAACCCAGCCCTTATCTTCGATGATGCCGACCTTGATGAATGTATCCAAACAACAGTGCGATCCAGCTTTACTAACCAGGTACAAAAAGCCTACCCGGTGCTGATCATCCCTTGTACAATGGCAGCTTTTAAGGGTGTAAGATAAAGAACTCGTGAATTGATTGCTTATAATTACCCTCTTTGAGAAATGTAATTGTTATTATTATTGCATTATTTTTCCATGTTCATTGGGACGTATTAATGAATGGTTTCACTGCTTATCCTGACAACTGAGTGGCTTGGGAGCCTAATGTAAAGGGTAGGTCATCCACAGACAATAATCACTGCTGGACCAGACAAGATAATTGTGTTGCCTATCCTGAAGGACATTAATGAGCTAATTTAGTTTGTACAATAATATTCGTTCTAGTGATACGTTACAAATGCCCAATTAGGACATTTTATTCCAAATCATCACTAATAGGAGTTGAATTTATGATTTCCCTTTCAAAAGACACAGGAGCAGAATTAGGCCATTCTGCTCATTGAGTCTGCTCCGCCATTTGATCATAGCTGATTTATTTTTCCCTCTCAACCCCATTCTCCTGCCTTATCCCTGTAATCTTTTGACACCCTTACTAAGCAAGAATCTAACAAACTCCGCTTTAAAAATACGCAATGACTTGGCTTCCACTGTCATCTGTGGCAATGAATTCCACAGCTTTGCCACCCCCTGACTAAAGAAATTCCTCCTCGTTTCCATTCTAATGGAATGTACTTTGCTAACTCAATACCAATTACACTATGCTAATCCAAACAGTGCACAAAATGAAGAGGTGAAATAAGTTGCTTACAAAATGACCAATTATAATTAACTGTTTGCTATTGGTTTAATAAGTTACATTTTCTGCTTTCATAGCAAGAGGATTTGAGTATAGGAGCAAGGAGGTCTTACTGCAGTTGTACAGGGCCTTGGTGAGACCACACCTGGAGTATTGTGTGCAATTTTGGTCTCCTAAATTGAGGAAGAACATTCTTCCTATTGAGGGAGTATTGCAACATAGGCTGGCCAGGTTAATTCCCAGGATGGCGGGACTGACAAATGATGAACGAATGGATAGACTGGGTTTATTTTCACTGGAATTTAGAGCTTGAGAGGGGATCTGAAAGAAACATAACATTCTTAAGGGTTTGGATTGGCTAGATGCAGAAAAAAATGTTCCCGATGTTGGGGGGAGTCCAGAACCAGGGGTCACAGTTTAAGAATAAGGGAGTAGACCATTTAGGACTGAGATGAGGAAAAACATTTTCACCCAGAGATGTGAATCTGGAATTCTCGGCCACAGAAGGCAGTGGAGGCCAGTTCACTGGATGTATTCAAGAGAGGGTTAGATTTAGCTCTTGGGCATAATGGAATCAAGGGATATGGGGAGAAAGCAGGAACAGGGTACTGATTTTGGATGATCAGCCATGATCATATTGAATGGTGGTGCTGGCTCGAAGGGCCGAATGACCTACTCCTGCAACTATTTTCTATGTTTACTAAATGCTTGCCATTTTTGGGCTCTGTAATATTTTAATGGCAGAAGAAGCTGCTTGTGCTGAGTACTGTTCATTCTGTACTTTTTCAACCATCGTGGTGGGACTCTTGTCCACTCCTATGACTTTGCTGTAGTCCTAACCCAGTTCCTTCGGATGAAGGATTACCTCTAGTGGGGAGTAAATTCCCATCAGGAATTTGGCTGACAGCAGGGAATTGGCAAAATGCTAACTCTGGAGCAGGAACACTGCTGCTGCACCAGAGAAATGGTGGGCTTCTGAAAGATTTATCAGAATCCCGAAGTTAGTAAATTGGTTGTCCTTTTGCCCAAGAGTGAGGTTTTTAAGATAGGAAGAAATTGGAGATTGAATTTTGAGACCTGGGGAATTAATATATTCGAGGTCAATTTGAGATTCTATGATCTTGAGTAAAATGATAATAGAGGGAGCAAAGTGTGTGTGCCTGAATTTTCCCCGCTGAAATTATCATAATTGGGCGGCATGGTGACGCAGCGTTAGAGTTGCTGCCTTACAGCACCAGAGACCCAGGTTCCATCCTGACTATGGGTGCTGTCTGTATGGAGTTTGTACGTTCTCCCTGTGGCCTGCATGGGTTTTCTCCAGGTGCTCTGGTTTCCTTCCACATACCAAAGACATACAGGTTGTCGGTTAATTGGTAAAGATTGTAAATTGTCCCTCATGTGTAGGATTGTGCTAGGGATTGCTGGTCGGCTAGGACAAGGTGGGCTGAAGGGCCTGTTTCCATGCTGTATCTCTCAACTAAACTAAAAGAAAGCTGTATTTAACATGTTACATTTAAGACAAGATGCGATGGAGATGCGACTTGTTCCGTATCGTATCTCCGTCCGCACTGCGGCCTAACATCGTGGAGCTGGCGTCTCTTTGCTGGGGATCGACTTCAGGAGCTCCAACCGTGGGAGCCTGTGGACTTAACATCATGGAGCTTGCGGTCCCTTGGTTAGGGATTGACTTCTGGAGCTCCAACCGCAGGTGCTTCGATCGCGGGAGCTTCGATTGTCGGCTGCGGGAGCTTAGATCGCCCCGACTGCGGATGGATCGACCGCCCCGACCGGGGGAGGAAAGGAGGGAAGAAGATAATACTTTATTGCCTTCCATCAGTGCGCTGTGGTGGATGTTCATGTTAATTTTTATGTAGTTGTGTGTCTTGTTGCTTTTTTGGTATGACTGTATGGCAAATCTAATTCTTTGTATGTTTTTAGTATTTTTTGTAATTCTTTGTATACTTGGCTAACTAATTAATTACAATACAAATTCCCCTCTGAATTGTTCCCATCTCCTTGACATCCAGCAGAAAACAATTTTACTTTAGAGACACAATGTATCTGCCCACCAAATCCACACTGACCATACACTCGTTCTATCCTACACACAAAGGATAGCTCACAGAAGCCAGTTAACCGACAAACCTGCACAATACAATACAATTACAATACAATAAATTGACTCTTTCTTTATCTTCCCTTCTCATCCACCATTCTCCCTGCTTTGCCATTAATTGTTTAAAACAGATTCTGGCTCATGAATTCCTTTTCTCTTTTGCCAGGGTGAAGTTTGTCTGTGTACAAGTAGACTTTTTGTGCAAAGGAATATCTACAATGAGTTTTTGGAGAAGTTTGTGGAGGGTGCCAGGAAATGGAAGGTCGGCATCCCTTCAGACCCAACAGCCAACATGGGAGCTCTCATTAGCAGAGAGCATCTGGAAAAGGTTTGGTTGCACTATTGCATACTGGAATTTCAAATAGATAGAAGTGCAATAAAAAAAATCTTTGCAAAATTTAATTTCTGTTATTTTCTGTCAAAAGCATTAATTTAAATATTGTTCAGCAAAAATAAGAATATAAAATATACTTGTGTTGATAATTCAATATATATTTACATGGTTTATTTGTAAAATCTCCAATCCTAAATATGTGTGGACTTTATAGCAATGTGTGTGGCAAATAGCCTAGGATTTGGATCTTCAATTTTTTTAGAAATTCTGGCATATAGTACCAATATAAGGATATTTCTCATTTTCACGCCAAGCTCTTGACTAAGACGTCTACCATTCATATTTTTACATATATTAAGACCCTTTCCCCTCTGTAATTGCTATTGTTCAAAATTTAATTTGTAATGTGCAGCCCTCTTAACAAACACCTTGCCTCTATCAGTCCCATATCTATTTTAGCTCTGACTTTGTTTTCTCACTTCGATCTCCTACACCACTCTCACACCATTTATGATAGAGCCTTTAGTTGCTTTGTTCTTGTATATTGTTTAGCATAAGGTGGTGTGATAGGAGCAGAACTAGGCCATTTGGCCCATCTAGTCTACTCCACCATTCAATCATGGCTGATTGATCTCTCTCCCTCCTAACCCCCATTCTCCTGTCTTCTCTGCATACCCTCTGAACCCTGATTATCCTGTCCACACCCTTCCACCTTGCCTTTTCTGACAATCTTCAGAAAACTCTCAAAATATGTTCCTCTTTTTGCTGTGTCTTCTGTCCTTTACATTGTGTCGTTTAATACTGCGTCGTATCTGATCTTGTAAAACACTAGTATATCATTTTATTGTGTCACTAGTACTACATGCATGTACGTTAGTGGTTTTGCAGTAGGTTGCATTGGATGCTTAATGTCAATGATGGAGTGAAACCTTCTGTCCACAGTAATGTCTCTGTTTCCTGAACAGGTTAAGAGTTACATCAATCTAGCCGTAAGTGAAGGGGCTAAAATCCTTTGTGGTGAAGGAATTGATTCCTTGGACATTCCTGATAAAAACAAGACGGGTTATTTTCTATTGCCAACGGTGATCACAGAAATAAAGGACAGCTCTCGCTGTATGCAGGAAGAGATCTTTGGCCCAGTGACCTGTGTTGTACCTTTTGACACCGAGGAAGAAGTTATCCAGCGAGCAAATGATGTGAAATATGGTTTGGCTGCCACTGTGTGGTCACGAGATGTCGGCCGGATACATCGGGTTGCTAAGAAGCTTCATACCGGTATGGTGTGGACCAATTGCTGGCTCATTCGAGACCTGAATCTGCCATTCGGTGGTATGAAAGCCTCTGGAGTTGGCAGGGAAGGGGCCAGAGACTCGTTTGAGTTTTTCACAGAGGTTAAAACTATTACAATAAAACACTGACCCCCCCCCCCACCTCACCCCGTGATGAGCGACACATTAATTTGCAGTAATTAAAACAAAATTGCAAAAACACTATAGAAATAAATTGAAACGTTAACCATCAGTTGTAATTGTTTGTCATGGCGCACCATTCGTGATGCTTGGGGGCAAAGGATCACATCTCTGCGAATATGAGGTGTGAAAGGTGGAGGCAGCCCTCAGTAAATGGCAGCTGGTGAGTCTAGAGTAACATTGATGCGCATGAGTTACTATCTACCGGAGGTAAAGTTGGTTCCTTCATGTTCTTGTGACCAAATTGAGGGAACAAATTGGCAGGGATCGGGATCTGGAGAAAGATTGTTATTAAACAATAATTTGTAACTCGTCGTAATGTTTCGTCAAGAGTGATGTTCAGTAATTCTTCAGGAGGAAGTATAGCCTTACACTTGTGATGTACCAGTGAGGTACTGCACTACAGTACTGTCCATACAATGTAAAACGAGACAAAGCCTTAACAGTGAAGTATACTTTATCACTGGAACATATTGATTATTAATATGTGTTAGAAATGTTAAGTGTAATTTTGAAAATTAAAGTCAATTATGAATTATGGTATCTCGACTTAATTTATTTTACGTTACTTGGTGCGGTGTCTATGAAAAGTTTATCTCACAGTATCAGATATTCCACTTCCTTTCTCCTGTGAGAGTTGAGATGATTAAAACCTCTTACGAAAATTGGTGTATTTGTACTTTTTAATGCTTGCTGTGCATAAAATTTGTTTTCCCCATTTTCTGATGTTTCACTCTTCAGGGAATTGTACTGGAGATTTTCATTGTATAGGCTTGAAGAGGGGCTAAACAGCTGATTCCTATTCATAAAATAAAGGCAAGAACAAAACTTTTTAAGAAGGGAGGGAGAGAGAAAACGGGGAATTACAGACCAGTTAGTCTAACATCGGTAGTGGGGAAACTGCTAGAGTCAGTTATTAAAGATGGGATAGCAGCACATTTGGAAAGTGGTGAAATCATTGGACAAAGTCAGCATGGATTTACGAAAGGTAAATCATGTCTGACGAATCTTGTGGAATTTTTCGAGGATGTAACTAGTAGCGTGGATAAGGGAGAACCAGTGGATGTGGTATATCTGGACTTCCAGAAGGCTTTCGACAAGGTCCCACATAAGAGATTAGTATACAAACTTAAAGCATACGGTATTAGGGGTTCAGTATTGATGTGGATAGAGAACTGGCTGGCAAACAGGAAGCAAAGAGTAGGAGTAAACGGGTCCTTTTCACAATGGCAGGCAGTGACTAGTGGGGTACCGCAGGGCTCAGTGCTGGGACCCCAGCTATTTACAATATATATTAATGATCTGGATGAGGGAATTGAAGGCAATATCTCCAAGTTTGCGGATGACACTAAGCTGGGGGCAGTGTTAGCTGTGAGGAGGATGCTAGGAGACTGCAAGGTGACTTGGATAGGCTGGGTGAGTGGGCAAATGTTTGGCAGATGCAGTATAATGTGGATAAATGTGAGGTTATCCACTTTGTGGCAAAAACAGGAAAGCAGACTATTATTTAAATGGTGGCCGATTAGGAAAAGGGGAGATGCAGCGAGACCTGGGTGTCATGGTACACCAGTCATTGAAAGTAGGCATGCAGGTGCAGCAGGCAGTGAAAAAAGCGAATGGTATGTTAGCTTTCATAGCAAAAGGATTTGAGTACAGGAGCAGGGAGGTTCTACTTCAGTTGTACAGGGTCTTGGTGAGACCACACCTGGAGTATTGCGTGCAGTTTTGGTCTCCAAATCTGAGGAAGGACATTATTGCCATAGAGGGAGTGCAGAGAAGGTTCACCAGACTGATTCCTGGGATGTCAGGACTGTCTTATGAAGAAAGACTGGATAGACTCGGTTTATACTCTCTGGAATTTAGGAGATTGAGAGGGGATCTTATAGAAACTTACAAAATTCTTAAGGGGTTGGACAGGCTAGATGCAGGAAGATTGTTCCCGATGTTGGGGAAGTCCAGGACAAGGGGTCACAGCTTAAGGATAAGGGGAAATCCTTTAAGACCGAGATGAGAAAGACTTTTTTCACACAGAGAGTGGTCTCTGGAACTCTCTGCCACAGAGGGTAGTTGAGGCCAGTTCATTGGCTATACTTAAGAGTGAGTTGGATGTGGCCCTTGTGGCTAAGGGGATCAGAGGGTATGGAGAGAAGGCAGGTACGGGATACTGAGTTGGATGATCAGCCATGATCATATTGAATGGCGGTGCAGGCTCGAAGGGCTGAATGGCCTACTCCTGCACCTAATTTCTATGTTTCTATGTTTCTAAAACAGTAGGCAAAGATTAGGGCTGTTTCCTCTTCCGTGTTTACTGTTCAAAGCTGCTGAGTTGTTGCTGCATTTTTTGTTCTTCTTTCAAATTTCCAGCTCTCCAATATTTTTCTTTTGAATTGCTCCTGTTCCCGTCTCCGTGACATCCAACAGAAAACAATTTTAGTTTAGTTTAGAGATACAGCATATCGGCCCACCAAATCCACACTGACCACCTATCATCCATACACTCGTTCTATCCTACACACAAAGGATACTTCACAGAAGCCCGTTACCCGACAAACCTGCACGTCTTTGGAACGTGGGAGGAAACCAGAGCACCCGGAGAAAACCTATATTGTCACGGGGAGAACATGCAAACTCCACACAGATGGGACCCATACTCAGGATGAAACCCGGGTCTCTGCCGCTGTGAGGCAGCAGCTCTGCCACTGCGCCACTGTGCCCTTCCGTGTCGGTGAAAAACCCTATTTGGAAACTGATGATAGACTGGGCGGGGAAAGGCAGACATTTAAAACACAGGCCCTGGGCCTTGGGCTATGTTAACACCAAATCACCACAAACACCAGTGGCCAGCCACTGAAAGTAAACACACTCCACTCCCAACCTCCTCAGTGTTGCATCAGCTAGTGTTGCATCAGCTTAAAAAGCCTCCTTCTGCACTGTAATGTTGTAATTTTGTAACTTTATAGAATCAAAGTTGTATAGCATTGAAACAGGCCTTTGGCCCACTAGCCTATGCTGACCACCATGCCTGTCCATATTAATCTAAATTGCCTGCATTAATTCCATATCCCTCTATGCCCTGCTCATTTAAGTACCTGTCTAGATGCATCTTAAATGTAGTTCCTGTGCCTGCATCCACCACCTCTTGTGGTAGCTCATTCCAGATAACAATAATCCCTCTCCTTTAACTGGGGATGTAACTGACATACTTGTGCTGAGTACTTCAATATATGGCGGTCATTCTGCTAATTGTCTAACCCACGGTAAACAGTGTTGTACATACTGGTACAAATTAAGGGTTGGACTGCATATAAAGTGCATACAGTGACATGGCAGTTTTATTACTGAACCAGAAACCTGTTGAAGCCCAGTTTAAAATCAAGTGCAAATCAAACTGCGATAATTTGGGCATTAAAATGTAATTAATTCATTACAATTAAGGGCAAGGGTGGCACGCTGGTGCAGTGGTAGAGTTGCTGCATTACAGCGCCTTCAGCACCAGAGTTCCAGGTTCGATCCTGACTATGGGCACTATCTGTAGGAGTTTGTACGTTCTCCCCGTGACCACGTGGGTTTTCTCTGAGATCTTCGGTTTCCTCCCACACTCCAAAGATGTACAGGTAAGTAGGTTAATTGGCCTGGTATATGTGTAAATTGGCCATAGTATGTGTAGGATAGTGTTAATGTGCGGGGATCGCTGGTCAATGCAGACACAGTGGGCTGAATAAATCTGGAATTGAAAAAGCTGGTATAATGAAGGATACCATAAAGCTAACAGATGGCCATAAAACATCACGTGCTGGAGGAACCCAATAGGTCAGGCAGCACCACCTGCTGAGTAATAGACAATGGACAATAGGTGCAGGTGTATCTAACTTTCTTGAAAGTATCCAGAGAAACGACCTCCACTGCCCTCTGAGGAAGAGAAGTTCCTCCAGCACTTTGTGTTTTGCTCAAGATTACAACATCTTGTTATTTTTGTTGCCAAATTGTCATAAACAGTCAGTTCATTCATTAAAGGACAATGGGGCTGTCCCACTGAGGCAGTTTGAAAAGATGTCATGCTGAAGACCTCTTTTGACTATGTAGAAGACCTCCTTCGACTATGTTGAAGACTAGCTTCGACTAGCTACGACTAACTTCGGGAATATTGGACACCGAATAGTGGAGAGTGAAGACGACCTCCCTTCGTCCACCCTTTGACCTCCCTTCGACTATGATGAAGACTACGACTACCCTCGACTACCCTCGATTACCTATGACTAACATGCCGACCTACTATGACTAAACCTACGAGTAAAAAAAGTGTCGATTTTTTGTCCATGACGACCTTTTTTACTCACGGGCATATTTCAACATGTTGAAAAATACACTGCAACCTAGCTGAGGCTTTGAGTACATGGGGACTACTCTCAAGCATGAAGGAGAGTTACAAAGACGTCCTATGACCTCGTGTCGACCATGCTGCGAGTATGAGGCGAGGGCAAACTCGCCTGAACTCGCTGATTAGGTCGCCCAAGTGGGACAGCCCCTTAAAGCAAATATCTCATTGTCTAATCTAGTTTACCTGTGGCTCCAGAGCTAGAGCAGTATACTTGCAAGTAACCACCCTGGTTTTTTTAGGTGGAATTTTATCTAATCAAGCCTAGATAATTATTTGGTGAGCTAGTTGCAAAATTGGGGCTGGAGCAAAATCCTTTCATTTTCTGAGCTCATGTTAATGTTCTCTGTGAATTCGGTGGAAATTAGATAATGCTTTTGAGTACCTTTCTGGATTCATTGTCTGTTTGCAGAGTTTTGCCTTGTGCTGGATTTGACGCGAGCCTTTGTTTACCCATAACTTGGGGACTGGAAGGACTTCATTTGAAGGGGAAATATAGATTTTCTTCAGGTCTTTCTGAAGTGTTATTCATTTTATCTATAACGCCTTTGATGTGCTTGACTGTTTGAAGATTATGCAGTGGCAGCTCCCCACTGTACCAGCTGGTATCTGATATTTCTATCACGCTCACCGCTGTGATGAGAGAAAGTGGCTTTCATTGTCTTTCTGATGACTGGTGAGCACGCAACAAAAACTTTTCACTGTACTTCGGTAAACTAAACTCAACTAAATTAAATAGGTGATGTATGGCAACTTTAGGATTAAGCTTAGGGTTATTATTGTCATGTTATGACAATACAGTACAGTGCAAAGCGTTGTATGCTATCCAAACAAAACAGATATGCCATGGTATACCACAGACACCACCATGGTTCAGATGGTAGAGTCGCTGCCTCCCAGTGCCAGAGACCCGGATTTTATCCTGAATGTGGGTGCTTACTGTGTAGGTTGCATGCTCACTCTGTGACAGCATAGGTTTCCCCCGGCTGCCCCAGTTTCCTCCCACATCCCAAAGACGTGTGGATTTGTAGGCTAATTGGCCTCTGTAAATTGCCCCGAATGAGTAGGGAAAGTGGGATAACGTAGAACAATTGTGAACCGGCGATCAATGGTTGGCGTAGACTCAGTGGGCCCTAGGGCCTGTTTCCCTGCTGTAGCTTCAAAACCATACACTAATGCAATCAAGTCAAACTCGATTACAATAGATAGAGCAAAGGGGAGCTTGTTGCCAGGGATATGGAGAATGCCACGGTTAATTATGAACAATTAAATTGAGTCCGGGCAGTTAAAAGTGGTGCTCTGGAGTGAGAAAGTAACGAGTGACTTTTCCACCATCTCCACAGCATCTTCCACCAAGATGCAGGACAGAACGCCGCAGGAGATCCTTCTTCCCTGTGGCTATCAAACTGTACAGTCTGGGGTAGACTGAGACCGACACCACCCACCCGCCCCCTCCCCCACCTCACCAATCTTTGCACCTCCCCAATCCTCTCCACTCGTCGCTTTGATTTAATGTTTCATGTATTTTGTGTTTTTATGACTTCGCCGATCAATTTCCCTCCTGGGATAAATAAAGTTCTATCGTATTGAATCACATTGTATCGTATCGTTAATAAACAGCTTAAATAATCCTTCTGGTATTCATTTTTTGTGGCGGAAGTATGTTTAGTGAGCATGTTGGTGGATTTCTAACATGTTAGTTGTATTTGGTTTATGCTGCAGGGTGCAGGAGGAGTTTGTTTGTGCCGATGTCTAAGGTTTAGTGGAAGTCTGGGCTTATGTGTAGAGATCTGTGAGTGATCTCTGTGGTGCCGCTGTGGCAACCTCATGATGAGACTCTTAGCAAATACTTCATCCGAGTGTGAGAAAATCATTTTTTGATTCACTCAAAATGTGATTACATCATTAAGTGTGATTAAATGATTTTTTGATTATACACATCAAAAATGTCATGTTCATTCGCCCATCAAATCTACTCCACCATTCAATCATGGCTGATCTATCTCTCCCTCCTAACCCCATTCTCCTGCCTTCTCCCCATAACCGCTGACACCCGTACTAATCAAAAATATATTTATCTCTGCCTTACGAATACCCATTGACTTGGCCTCCATAACCTTCTGTGGCAAATAATTCCATAGATTCACCACCCTCTGACTAAAGACATTCTTCCTCATCTTTCTTCAAGGAACATCCTTTAATTCTGTGATCTCTAATCCCAGACTCTCCCACTAGAGGAAATAACCTCTCCACATCCACTCTATCCCAGCCTTTCACTATTCAGTAAGTTTTAATGAGGTCCCCCCTTATCCTTCTAAACTCCAGTGAGTAGAGGGCCCACTGCCATCAAACACTCATAAGTACCATTATAGTTCTACACAGGAGGAGAGATGTGAGATTTGAGGCAGTCAATATTTTTATTAATCATTTCGATGCATTATTTTGTATTAATCATGCAAAGCTGCTGCAAGCACAATTTTTATTGTTCCGTTCTCTGTGGGTGTGACAATTAAATGTTCTCTAGATACCGGAAATGCACAACTGTTTCATCACCCTTCCCAATGCTGTCCTGAAGAACCGTGTCCATCCTGAACCTAATGTACAGGTTGCTTCAGAGGTTGAATTTGGTTTCTGGGATTTTACTGGTCATTTGTATATTTGTAGCAGAGCTGAAGTAGATGAACTATGTGAGGAATTTGTCTTGTGCAGATGCCATACCCACTGAGTTACAAAACAATGAAACAAGCTGCACAGTTTTCAGTTTTTAGAGCTTTTATCAGATTTAAATTTGCAGCGTGGACATTATTGGAAGTCTAGTAGGACGTGGTAGTAGGAGAAGAACATTTGTTCAATGTTTTTTACTTGATTGTGAATTTTCTGGATACATTTACTGATTCCAAGCTCTCAGCTGGGAGTCAGGGTTGAGAGAATCAGAGCGTGAAGCAGCACCCATGTAAAAATCAATGGTTGCATTACTTTTGCTGCCAATTTCCACCCTGTCTCTTCCCTTTCTTTCCTGGATCTCCTTGTTGTCATCTAAAGGGATAAACCAGCTATTCGCATGTATTTCAAGCCTATTGACACCCACGGCTATCTTCCACTCTCCCCTTTTACCATTTTGCAGGGACTGTTCCCTTCGTGACACCACGGTCTACTTTTCCATCCCCACCAACCAACCAAATTCCTCGTTTAGTTTATTTAGTTTCGCGATACAGTGCAGAAACAGGCCCTTTAGCCCACCGAGTCCCTTGCCGACCAATGATACCCATACACTAGCACTTTCCTACACACTAAGGACAATTTACAATCTTTACTGAACCCTATTAAGCTACGTACCTCAACATCTTATGATATGATACGATAAACTTTATTCATCCCTGTGGGGAAATTAATCTGCAGACAGTCACAACACAAAAACTTGAAATTAAAAGTGAAAAACAAAGGACAAGCGACTGTTGGCCGTGTACGCAGCGCCTAAACCAGAAAGAACCGGAACCAACGAACAAACAAACGAACGAACGCAGACCTTGGAGTGTGGGGGGAAACCCACGCAGGTCACGAGGAGAACGTACGAGACGGCACCCATAATCAGGATCGAACCCGGGTCTCTGGCGCTGTGAGACAGTAACTCTACCGCTGTGACACCGTGCTGACCTATTTGAGTAAAGTAGTGATGGACAAGGACAAATATGAAAATTCAATCGACAATAAGCCTCCTCTCTACATCTCTGTACTCAGTCCCTTTCCTTTTGTAGAGTTCATCCGGTCATTATCACCAGTCGTCACATTCGATACATTATTCTCCGCAATCTCCACCACCCACAACGAGATTCTGCAACCAGACTTGTCTTCCACTCCCCCCTTTTAGCATTTTGCAGGGACTGCTCCTTTCACGACATCCCGGTCCAGTCTTCAGCCCCCACCAACTATCCAACTTATTATGACACTTTACTTCACAACGGCAATCAATGCAACATTTGTCCTTTCACCTCTTCCCTTCCCCGGGGACTTGGATAGTGTTTCCTAGCGAAGCAGTGATTCACTCGCACGTCTTCCTTTTCTGAGTCAGCCAGTCAGAGTTTACAATTTGGTTGGATGAACACTTTGCAGGATGCCTGTGCTCAAGGTTGCCAACTTTCTCACTCCCAAATAAGGGACAAAATGTCAAAAAATGGGACAAATTCCCGACGGCAATTCGTTGACTGACTTTTCCATGGCTGGGTGAATGATGAGTTGGCCCAGGTGTTGGACTGCAGTCAAAGCCCAGCCGGTGGGCCAGCTAAGGAGTTTTGGCCCGGGCGTCGCATGGCCAGGGCCAAAACCCCTCAGCTGGCCCACCGGCTGGGCTTTGTGTTCTGCTGCACGCAAAGTCAGGCACCCCATCTAACTCATGAACCGATGATCGGCCATGAGAAAGGGGTGGTAGTGTTGGCGGTAAGAGAAGGTCGGACAGCTGGCCGGGCTGCCGACTGATGGGGCCAAGGGCTGCATTCCATGGGCTGCACTACATCGGGCCGGGCGAGGCGGGGCCGGACGTGGCGCTCCGACCTGACAGTCCCCTCGACCCGAGTAGTTGCAGTCAAATACGGGACAAGGACAGTTCCGTATGGGAGAAACCAATTTAGCCCAATATAGCGGATGACTCGGCTAATACGGGACAGTCAGCAACCATACCTGTGCTCAGTCTGCTGGGATGCCCTAGGGTTTCCTATTGCCTGTCACTTCAATTCTCTATCCCACTCCCACTCTGAGCGATTGGTCTGCGCCTCTGTCATAACAAGGCCTAATGCAAGCTTAAGGAACAGCATCTCATGTTATATCTGGGCACGTTGCAGCCTTCTGGACTCGGTATTGAATTCTACAACTTCAGATAACTTCATTTCTCTGTCCATATTAATCACTGAATCAACATTCACTCCTTAAACAGATAACAGTCAACTCAATATTGTCAGAACATTTTTCCCCAGGATGAAAAATGGCAAATACTTGAGTGCATAGGTTTAAGGTAAGTTTTAAAAGAGATGTACGGGGCAGGTTTTTGTACACAGTGTTGTGGGTGTCTGAAATGTGCTGCCGGGGAGTGGTGGTTGAGGCAAATATGTTAGTGGCTTTTCAGAGCCTTTTGGATAGGCACATGGAATGGAGGGATATGGATTATGTGTTGGTAGATAAGAGTTGGTCTTCCCATCGTGTTCAGCACAGGCATTGTGGGCCGATGGGCCTGCTCCTGTGCTGTACTGTTGTATGTTCTATGTTTTATGACCTATTGCCTTGTTTGCAACATCCCCAGGGGCCACCCAGTGTTACTCTATCAGGCAACATCCCTCCTCCCCCACCCTCCCTGTAGCTTAACAACCTTCTTTTCTCCGCCCCTCCCAGTTCTGACAAAGAGTATTCAACCCACAGCATTTTCTTTTTTAAGATTTCCAGCATTTGCAGTTTTTTTTTTCTTAGAGCACAATTGTACATTATGCAAAAATTAGAAGTAAGGACATTTCAGTTCATTTGGCATCTTTTACCCTCCTCCCAGACTGTATTGGAGTAGGAAGCACAAAATAATGCTGTACCTTGTTTATGAAATTGAGAGAAAGAAAACATAACATTTTCCATGCTGAAAAGCACCAGATAAAGATGGATATTACATTGTAGCGTCAAACAGTGGGAAACAGGCCTTTTGTCCCGACTTGCCCACACCGACCAACATGTCCCATCTACACTTGCCTGACTTTCTTGTATTTGGCCTATGATCTTCTAAACTTGTCCTATCCATGTACCTGAGTAATTGTTTCTTAAATGTTGTGACAGTCCCTGCTTCAACTACCTCCTCTGGCAGCTCGTTCTATACACCCACCACCCTTTGTGTGAAAAGGTTACCCCTCAGATTCCTATTAAATCTTTTACCTCACTCTGGGCAAGAGACTCTGTGCGTCTCTCCGTTCTATTCCTCTTCACTG
This sequence comes from Okamejei kenojei, assembly GCA_035221665.1. Lineage (NCBI taxonomy): Eukaryota > Metazoa > Chordata > Chondrichthyes > Rajiformes > Rajidae > Okamejei > Okamejei kenojei. Next base: position 97,066,102 of record CM069135.1, read on the forward strand.
AGGATAAATTGCACACGGTAGTTCTGTGGCAACATTGCTTCCTCCATCTTGAAGAATCATGCGTGACTGAACAACTGAAAAAACAGTGCAAAATATCATCTACCTGTACCTGCTGAGGAAATGGGCATAAATGAATTAAAACCAGCGTGTAAGCTCACTTAACAAAATCAAATTTTAGATTGTGCTCTGTTCCATTGAAACCCAATTCAAACTTTGACAGCTGAGCTGTAAGGTACTGCTGACCATCCATTCTCTGGAGGACAACTGGCAATGTCATCTTTGTGGGTCAACATGTCACTGGGTTCAGTATCCTTCCATTGAAATCAAAATGAATGGGAGACTAGATCTGATGTATCTGCCCTCTAGATTAAAATGTTTCCAGGATTCAAAATCTGAGTAAATTAAGTGTTTGTTATCTCCACTGGCTAACTCATTATCTGGTGAAAGTTTCTGGTGGCAGGCTTTCCGCTTCGAGTAAACAACCTCTGGCATCTCCCCTGTCAATTAATTTCTTAGGCACAGGAAGGCCTCATTCTTCTAAGCTCTTGAGCATTCAAACCAATTTGTTCAACCTATCCACATACGGCAAATATGAGTGAAATGATTCCAGTCTATTTCTGTTGAGGTGCTAGATCAGACGAACGCATGGATGAAATGCACTAGTTAATCTAAAACCAAGACTTGGAAGGAGTCTTAAATACTGAAATTCTTTGGCATAACATCAGTCATTCATTCATTCATAATCGCTGAAAACATTAGTGACGGGGTGGTGCTGGTTTCCAACGGGAACGGTGACGGACGCACCACACATCTCTGTCCTCCAGTTCCTGCGGACGTCCGCCGCTGGAAGTATAGGATTTTGGTGTGTGTGCTTTATCATCATTCCTTACAATGCTATGTACGACAGTGATCCCAACTTCTACTGAAGTGTGGATGGCCGTTGGCTCACTAGAAGCTCATCCGCCCTTTGACAGGTCTTGTTTTTGGCCGTGCTGGGGGTCCACAGCCCCCTCCTCATCTGGCAAAGCAGGTGGGGGAGACGGTTTAGTCGCTGACTATCGGACCATGGAGCAGGTAGCACGGGATTACATGGCACTCGTGGCAGGGGGATCTCCCCCCAACCTGACCTGAATAACATCAGGAGGTGAAGTTATCTTGCAGGAATGACCCAACAGTATTGGAACAGGGTGACCCAGATTGGTTCTGTAGCTTTCTGTGTAAAATGGGCTAAAAATTACGGCTGCCAAACTGAAAAGAGCAATTAGCAATTAAATAAATGGGAAGATTAATCTGTGAGGCACTGTGAATGTAATTACTGCGTGCTCCTATAGGTCCCTGCTTTCCTGCTATGGATTGGTAGAATGTATGACTAGAGAAGAGAGGTTGGTTTTGATCAGCACAGGAAAACGCAAATCAACCAAATCACTGTTCTTGCTGTGGTGTAGTCATTATAAACCACTTACCGAATATGTTATTTGAAAGTTATTCTGGTATACGTTAAGATCAATGGAGGTGACCAATAATATAGTGGAATGGATCGACAAAGAGAAGTTAACATTGAACAGAGTGCATCATGTTATCATTGATTAAAACAAAACCACACGTCTCAAGTTAAGTAATTGAAGTCCATCTGATCGCTGTCAGGACAGGAGAAATAATTGTTGAGCAGATGGTTCCAAATGTAACCACAACCTATTTGAAATAAGATTTCATTGGTGGTTATTAAGGGTAAATGTTATCCCTCTTGATTAGTGATTGATGATTTGTGAAACTCTGCCTTATGTCGTGACAAAGAATTAGGGAGAAAATGTTTGGTAAGACCGGTGTTGCAAGGGATTAAGGGATAACTGGACTCTTATTAAATAAAAAGTGAGTTGTAATGCTATTTATAAAAATTGTTTGCTTCCAACATTAGAAACCGGGGAATGAATGGGGATTTCATTTGAATGAATCAACTGGGCTTTGCTAAATTGATGAGGTACAAGTTCTTGGAAAAAGTCATGATGAGCTCATACAGCCCACTTAAAATGCGGGCTAAAATGCCTTGTGGCTAAAATGCCTTGCGACAGGAAACATTTGTGACTGCATGCTACGTCTTTTATGCCAACGTAAATATTTATAGTTCTTAAAAATCGGAGCAACTACATTAGAAAAATAAATATATTTCATGGAAGAAGTTGAATGGTACAGTTATCTTAATAAGGAAAGATTATATCTCATGGTTTTCACAGATTATACACAGTGCTGGCTTATGGTTCTACAGCTTTATTGGAAGGAGGATTCCAATGGGCCTTGAAAACTCCAAAGGCCTAGATTTTGGCTAGGGGTCTTTTGCAAAGACACATTAAGGTGTCAAGTGCAGACAAAAAAAATACAAGGGCCACACCAAAGGTAGATTGGAAGATCAGGAAATTCATCCCAAGCGTATGAGGTCCATTCTAGAGTCTATTAACAATGCGGGGGAAAAGCTGTTGCCAAATTTGGTGGTGCATGCTTTGAAGCTTCTGTATGTTCTGCCTGATGGGGGAGAGGAGAAGAGGGAATGTTTGGGATGTGAGTGGTCCTGAATTGCATTGGTTGCTTTCATGTGGCAGTGTGATGAATAGGTAGAGTCGAAGAGGAAGACTAGTTTGCATGAGGACTGGGATGCATTCAGAACTCTGCAATTTCTTGTGGTCTTGGGGGGAGATGGGATGCTTTCCATGGTGCATCGGTAGAAAATGGTAATGGTATGGTAAAGGAGGGACTGGGCTTGTATGCACTGGAATTTAGAATTTATTGTCTATTGTCTATAGTCCTTAGAGACATGCCAAATTCCTTTGGCCTTAGTCAAAGAGTCATACAGTTTAGAAACAGGTCCTTCAGCCTAACATTCCCACACCAACCAATGTGTTCCATCTACACTAGTCCCACCTGCCTGCATTTGGCTCATATCCCTCTAACCCTGTCCTATCCATGTACCTGTCCAAATATTTCTTAAATGTTGTGATACTACCTGCCCAAACTGCCAACTCCGGCAGCACGTTCCATACACCCACCTCACTCTGAGGAATTAGAGGCATTTGTTGTAGGTAGGTCATAGCGTGAATGTGGTTGGATCAGCACAAATTGTTGGTGATGTTTACACCTAGAAGCTTGAAGCTCTCGACCACCTCCCCTTCAGTGCCAATGAGACCGATTGTGGTGTGTACTCCACCCTGCTTCCTGACGTTGATGGCTAATTCCTTCATTTTGCTGACATTTTTAAGCTTAGTTTAATTTAGCGATACAGCGCGGAAATCTTGCAATTTAACACTATCCTAGCTAGGGGCGTGGGAGAACGTCAAACTCCGTGATCGAGCCCACACTGCAAGCACTTTAAGGCACCAATTCTCCTGCTAAAACAGGGGTTGTTGTCTTGACGGGTCGTTTGAGGACCAGCCTGCTAGTGTCGGATCCGGTGACAGGAGTGCCCTCACCAGTTGGAAACCTGGGTCGGTAATTGGATGGAGCTGTTGCCATTTGGGGAATGTGGGTCTACAGTTGTGCTGTGTCATCATCAGATGGAAAATGTGGCTGGTGCCACGCAGGGGGCTGTCCGGTGAGACTGGGTACAGATCGGTGGGTGATGGTAGTAAGCTAGGTGCAACTGGGTGAAATGGCCCAGAGAGCAAGATGTGAAAGGAGACATATTGTTGTTGGGAGGAACTGCAGATGCTGGTTTACACTGAAGATAGACACAAACTGTTGGATTAACTCAGCGGGTCAGACAGCATCTCTGAAGAAAGGAAATAGGTGATCCAAAACATCACCTATTCCATTTCTCCAAAGGTGCTGCCTGACCCGATGAGGTACCCCAACATTTTGTGTCTATTCTATTATTGTTGGTTTCCTAGTTCTGGCCAGGGATTCTCTGAAGTAACATTGATGTGCTTTTGTAAAGCTGCAAAGACCTGACTCTACACAGGTCGACCATTGATTATAAGGGAATGGGACACACCAATAAAATCTAGGCAGAGACACTCAGAATGTTGCATGTGATGCGTTTGCTACTTTCCACATCTTGGTTGTTCTGTGATCACAAATCACACCTTTTGCAAACTATTCATTAAGTCCCAGATTTCAAAGACATTTTGTTTCACTTTGAAGTAGGATCACATAACACAGAATAAAATGGGAATAATCAACCAAGGTTGAAGGAGACTGGCTTTAGTTTCTTGCTGTCACTGCTCATAAATCATTACTTACTCAAATTCCACCCTTTCCTACTCTCCTGAAAATGCTGATCGTAGCTGTGGGTATCCACAGTTATTGCTTTCCCCCACTTGCTTGTACCCCTCCCAAATGGGCTATTCCTCAAGTCTCAGTTTAGCTGCTGAATAAGAGCCAGTGTCAGCAGTCTATCTCACCAAACCAGAGGTATGAGAGCCAAACCAAGATCTCGTAATTGCCTACTCTGAAAGGGTGGGATTCAACCTAGAGTTGAGGCATAAAACATGATTTTCTGCAGTACATTTAGAGAAGCCAGCTTTAACTAGCCAGGAAAACCTTAAGTGCTGCCACTTTCTCAGTGCCCACTTAAAACAAAGACACATCAGAGTTCTCGCTGCACAAGCAGACTATTTAGTTTATTGTTGTCATTTACTTGTTTAAGCAGGTACCATCGCAAGGTTTGGATGGGTACATGTGTAGGACAGGTTTAGAGGGATATGGGCCAAATGTAGTCAGGTAGGACTAGTGTAGATGGGACATGTTTGTCGGTGCGAGCAAGTTGTGTTGAAGGGCACTGTATGATGACTATGACTAAGACTTGTGCCAAGATGTAGTGAAAAACTTTGGCTTGCATGCTACCAGGTTAAATTGTACAATACGCGAGCACTATCATACACAAGTGAATGTGACAGCATGCAAAGCTGCCAAGTGGCAACTTTCACATCTCAAGTCTCTGTAGATATCAAGTCTGGTTTAGGCCCAAGGAGATATGCATTTCTTATTTTCACACTTTGTGGGTTCCTATCTCAGCCACTGCCGCTCCATGCTGCGCTTGAGTGGCTCGTACACCCGACTGGCTGCAGGGCCTCCAGCGTTGCCCCTAAATGTTTGCTCCTATATCTGCAGCTCAATCTGCAAATCTCCTGTCAACCTACAATATAGAAACATAGAAACATAGAAAATAGGTGCAGGAGTAGGCCATTCGAGCCACTGCCATTCAATATGATCATGGATGATCATCCAAAATCAGTACCACGTTCCTGCATTCTCCCCATATCCCTTGATTCCGTTAGCCCCAAGAGCTAAATCTATCTCTCTCTTGAATACATCCGGTGAATTGGCCTCCACTGCCTTCTGTGGCAGAGAATTACATAGATTCACAACTCTCTGGATGAAAAGGTTTTTCCTAATCTCAGTCCAAAATGGCCTACACCTTATTCTTAAACTTTGTCTTGCATGCTATCCTGTTGAATATCTTTTAGTTTAGAGATGCAGCATGTGAACAGACCAGCGAGTCTACACCGACCATCAGTCACCTGTTCACATTAGTTCAATGTTATCCTTCTTTCTCAGCCAATCACTAAACATTAGTGGTAATTTACGAAGGCCAATTAACCTACAAACCAGCATTTCTTTGGGACGTGGGAGGAATGTGCACTTGTCTATGATTGTGCTGATCTATAGTATGATTTTATTGCTTAACAAAGAATTTCACTGTAGATGCATGTGACAATAAAGTATAATTCAATCATTGGATCATTGGAGTACCTGAAGGAAACCCACACAGTAAAGGGCCTGTCCCACTTTCACGACCTCTGCCGATTTTGCACTTGACATACTCGCAGCATGGTCGTCATGAGGTCGTAGGAGGTCGTAGGTAGGTCATAGCAGGCCGTGATGTTAGTCATAGGTACTCCTGGCATCACCTAGGTCGGGGTGTTTTTTCTAGCATGATGAAAAATGTCCACGAGTAAAAAAGGTCGTGAATTAGGTCGTGAAAGTGGGGCAGGCCATTTACAGGAAGAACGTGCAACCCCCATACAGACAGCATCCGACGCCAGGATCAAACCTGGGTCTCTTGTGCAAGGCTGTGATGAGCTGCGGAACAAAATAGTACTGGTGAACCAAAATAGGCATGGGTGAGTAGGTTATTGTAAGTAAGTGTCACTTGGTAGCACTGTTGAGGACTTTGCTGATGGTGGTGAGCTGACTGGGTGATAATTATTAATCTTGGATTTGTCCTCCATTTGTGAACTGGATGTGCATAAGCAATCATCTGCAATAGGTGACATTTCAGGTTGGGACCCTTCTTCAAGGAGGATAAATTCTTCAGACATACCTTGAGGAGATTTCGCAATGGAGCAGTCAAAATGTAGAAAAACAAGGAACTGCAGTTGCTGGTTTACCAAGGAAAGACACAAAATGCTCGAGTAACTCGGTGGGTCAGGCAGCATCTCTGGGGAACATGGTAGGTAACGTTTTAGGTGAAAAGGGTCCCGACCCAAATTTTGTGTCTTTCCTTGGTAAACCGGCACCTGCAGCTCCTTGTTTCTACCAAGGTCAAGGTCAGTGTTCAGTTCAGTTCAGTTTTATTTGTCATATGTAGGTTAACACAGGGTCAACGGTACAATGAAATGTCTTTGACAAGACAACGGGTCACCTCAGCAATGATATTGCAAGGATAAAATTAAGGTAAAAAAAAAGATAAGATAAAAGTGACATTGGTAGGTAAAAGACAATAATAAATAAAATAATCAACATGTATGATGTGTTTATGAGTTCATGGAATGATGATAAAAACTGTTCTTAAGTCTGGTACTGCGTAGAGCCATGTTCCTATAGAGTCTGCCTGAAGGCAAGAAGGAGAACAGTCTGTGTGCTGGGTGGCTGTGGTCCTTGATGATGCTGTGTGCCTTCCGCAGGCACCGCCGGTGGAAAATGTCCTGAATGGCCGGGAGACAGTTGCCAGCGATGTGCTGTGCCGCCTTCACCACTCTCTGTGGTGATTTGCGGCTGTGGGCAGAACAGTTCCCGTACCAGACTCTGATGCAGCACGTCAGCAGACTCTCGATGGTGCAACTGTAGACGTTTGTCAGGATGCTGGCCAAACTTCCTCAGTCTTCTCAGGAAAAAGCCGCTGGCAGGCTTTCTTAGTTATTGTGTCCATGTGCAGTGTCCAAGAGAGGTCCTCAGTGATGTGCACACCGATGAACTTGAAGCTGCTGACCCTTTCAACTTCATGTGGATGGGGAGGTGACCTGCTGTCTCCTGTAGTCCACGATCGTCTCTTTAGTTTTGCTGACATTGAGAGAGAGGTTATTTTCCTGGCACCAGCTGTTTAGTGCCTTTACCTTCTCTCTATAGGCTGTCTCATTATTGGTCTGTGATGAGTCCCAGGATGGTCGTGTCGTCAGCAACTTTTAAGATGATGTTGGAGCTGTGCTTAACCGTACAGTTGTACGTGAACAGGGAGGACTGAGCGCACAGCCCTGTGGTGTGCCTGCGTTGAGGATCAGTGAGGAAGAGATATGGCTGCCAATTCTCACCACCTGGGGCCTGCCCGTCAGGAGGTCGAATATCCAGCCGCAGATGGAGGTCTCAAGTCCAAGATCTAGGAGCTTGGGGACGAGTTTTGAGGGAATGATAGTGTTGAATGCCGAGCTGTAGTCAATGAAGGGCATTCTCACATATGTATTCCCTTTGCCAGGTGGGTGAGGGCAGTGTGAGTTGCCATAGTGATGGCATCGTCCGTGGCCCTGTTTGGTCTATACACAAACTGAAGAGGGTCCAAGGTGTCAGGGAGAGAGGAGCAGATGTGAGTTTTGACTAGTCGCTCGAAGCACTTCATGATGACTGATGTCAGTGTGACAGGATGGTAGTCATTTAAACAGGAGATTAATGGTTTCTTTGGAACAGGAACAATGATGGATGCTTTGAAGGGAGTGGGAACCACAGACTGACTCAGGGAGAGGTTGAAGATGTTGGTGAACACCTCTGCCAGTTGATCAGCGCACACAGAGGGGTGAAAGACTGCAACATTCACGTGGTCCGCCCTGTTTCGACAAATGGCATCAACATGGCGTGCACAATCAAATAAGATCAAATAGAACAAGTTGTCCTACAACTTTAGGCTGTGCACGCCACACGCAAGAAGAAGAAGAAGCACACGCAGAACTGGAGTGAGAAAGCTTGGCTGCAGGTGATCTAGTCTTGGAGTGCAGGTGTTCAGTATTACACCCAGCACATTGCTCTGCTCTTGGGCATTACTTGATTTTGCGTGGAGTGATGTGAGCTCGCAGGAGTGTGCCGAAAGGCATCATCTACCTATCTCGGATTAAAGATGCAGGATAAAGTTTGCAATGTTGAGTCTAGTTAGATTTTCACTGGGCGGCAGTGTATGTAATTGGCTTCCAATCCAAGAGCTCAACATTTCTCTCAACAGGAGCTACGAGTGCCAAGGCCTTCCCTTCATTTGCCAGGTAACATGAATAACATTCCTCCCAGGAGCCTGAACTCACTCAGTTCAGCTTTATCCAGAAGAACGTGTGAGCTGACTCAGAAATCAAGCCTCCATGCTTCTTGTGGCTTCTTGATGCAGTGCCCAGATGCTGTTCTTGGCTGCTTGCCCCCTATATCTTGCAGTTGACGTAAGTTTAGAGATACAGATCGGACAAAGGCCCTTCGGCCCACCGAGTCCGCACCGACCAGCGATCCCTGCACATTAACACTATCCTACACACACGAGGGACAATTTACATTTATACCAAGCCAATTGATCTACAAACCAGCACGTTTTGGAGTGTGGGTGGAGACTGAAGATCTCACAGCTCACGGGGGGAACGTACAAACTCGGACAGACAAGCACCCGTAGTCAGGATCGAACCCGGGTTCTATGGCACTGTAAGGCAGTAAGTAGGTCTATGGCTACCCCACCGTGCTGCCAGATATATTGCACAACATTTGATGAGAGGTAGAGAGAAATTAATTCAAACCATTCCCTGCATGTCCATTTTAAGCATGTTTTCAAATTTCCAGCGTTGGATTTTAAAATTTAAAAACATTGTTCTTTTGTTTACTTTTGTTCATGTCGAAAGATAAATTGCAAATCATTGAGAAGTGTTTTCTCTATAAGGAAAAAATTCCTTATAGAGAAAACAGACACAAGAAAACAAAAAGAAAAGAAAAAACAGACGGACTGCAGGCGAGCCGCAGCTGCCAGGCAGCGCCGCCACTTCCGTCTTCCCACAGGAGGAGCTGTTGATCCAGTATTTTAATGTGGATTTCACATTAATTTCTGGTTTGTTTTAATTCTGAACTAGACACTTTGAAAAGCAAGACTGATCAAAAGCAGGTATTTAAAGTTGCAGTATTTAGTTTATTTTCTGAAGATAATGCCAATAGAAGGATGGCAGGGGTTGAGTTGCAACCTTATAGCACCAGAGTCTCGGGTTCAATCCTGACTACGGGTGCTCTCTGTAAATTTTTCCACGTGACTTGCGTGGGTTTTCTCTGAGATCTTCGGTTTCCACCCACACTCCAGACATGCTGGTTAGTAGGCTAATTGGCTTGGTGTAAGTTTACATTGTGTAATACCCTTGTGTGTGTGGGATAGTGTTAGTGTGCGGGGACTTGGTGGGCTGAAGAGCCTGTATCCGCGCTGTATGTTTAAACTAAACTAAAATTTGAAAAGCTTACTGCAGAATGGAGATAAATATTGGGTTTAAACAACATTGCATGTTTATGCTGCATAAAAATCAATGGGCTTGCCTAACATATATTTAATGCTATTTTAAACTTAGAAATGATGTCCTTTTAAAACAACACATTGACATTCTTCTACAAACTTAATCCATTAGGATTTTATAGAATTCTAACCAGCAATTACTGTTAATTACTATCCTGCAGGCTCAGGAATGTGATTGCTGTCTCGAGGGTAATTTTGCCAGATCAGCTTGCCCGTATTCTTAACCCAGCAGAACAGTCAGTTTGACTTTCAAGAGGAATTTAAAAAATATATATCATTCTGTACGATATGTTTATCACTAGCAATTTAGGTGGCCCTGATTTCTTCCAAATCAGAGGTGGCGATAAAGACATTTAATACTCGCCATTAATTGGCAGCCCCATTGCTATGGTCTTGGAGGCACCTATAAGCCAGGAAAGGTTGGCAGATGTCCTTTCCTTTGCAAGGCCAGTAACATCACCTTCATCAGCGATCACTAGAAGTCGAGTATGTATATCCTTCTGGTGGGTTCCCTCTATGGGTCTGCGGAGGATGGCTGAAGAGCCATTTTTCGGTAAATGTCCCACATGTCCCTAGTGCGTAGGTGTAGGATAGGTGTAGGGGCACGGTGGCGCAGCAGTAGAGTTGCCGCCTTGCAGAGCCAGAGACCCTGGTCCGAACCTGACTACAGGTGCTTGTCTGCGGAGTTTGTACGTTCTCCCCGTGACCTGTGTGGGTTTTCTCTGGGAAGCTCTGGTTTCCTCCCACACCCCAAAGACATACAGGTTTGTTGGCTAATTTGCTTGGTATAAATGTAAACTGTCCCTAGTGTGTGTCGGATAGTGCTGGTGGCCGGGTGATCGCTGGTCGGTGTGCACTCGGTGGGCTGAAAGGCCTGTTTTCACTCTGTATCTCTAAACTAAACTACGAGGTCAACCATGGAGCCATACACTTTATAGGGATGTGCAAATGGTACGTCCCTCCTGGTGGCTGCCTGTGTGGGACACCTTTTAATGCGAGGAGACTGGAGCTTGGACAGCCGCCAGACAGGCCCGGATCCACCGGCATGAACTCCCTGGGAGATTTTCCCTGCTGCAGCCATCTTCTGTATACTCACCCATTGTGGTGATCCATCTGCTGGTCAGCCTCCCTCCTCTGACTGTTGTGTGTGAAGGAACTGCAGATGCTGGTTTAAACCTAGTTTGAGGAAGGACATCTTTACTATTGAGGCAGTGCAGCGTAGGTTCACAAGGTTAATCCCCAGGATGGCGGGACTGTCAGATGAGGAAAGATTTGAAAGACCAGGCTTGTATTCACTGGAATTTACAAGGATGAGAGGGGATCTTATAGAAATGTATATACAATCATAAAAGGACAGGACAAGCTAGATATAGTAAAAATGTTCCCAACGTAGGGGGAGTCCAGAACCAGGGGCCACAGTCTAAGAATAAAGGGGAGGGCATTTAAAACTGAGATGAGAAAAAACATTTTCACCCAGAGAGTTGTGAATTTGTGAAATTCTCTGCAACAGAAGGCAGTAGAGGCCAATTCACTGGATTAATTTAAAAGAGTTAGATAGAGCTCTAGGGACTTGTGGAATCAAGGGATATGAGAAGAAGGCAAGTAAGGGTTACTGATTGTGGATGATCAGCCATGATCACAATGAATGGTGGTGCTGGCTCGAAGGGCCAAATGACCTCCTCCTGCACCTATTTCTATGTTTCTATAGACACAACATGATACCGTAACTTTGTACCCTTCCATATCTCTAGTTTCCCTCTCCCCTGACTCAGTCTGAAGAAGGGTCTCGACCCGAAACGTCACCCATTCATTCTCTCCAGAGATGCTGCATGTCCTGCTGAGTTACTCAGCATTTAAAAAAATAATAAATTTAATTTATGTTTTTAATTTTTATTAAAAGCATATGTACAAATAGTAATAAAGGACAAATTAGTTACAAAGTTCTTACATAGCTTCAATTTTTAAAGTTTTTTTAAAGAAAAGCAATAAAGGAAGAAAGAGATAAGAGAAACTATCAACTAATAGAAAGAAAGAAAGCAAGAAAGAAAGGAGATTACAAATATAAAGATTGTGGAGATAGATCCGGGAGATGTTGAGTATAGTTGTTCATCCAACCCTAAACTCAAGTTTTGACTTTAATTTTATGTTGAACCAGTTTACTTTTTTAAAAATTCAATAAATGGAGACCATATTTTAAAAAATAATTCTGGTTTGTCATTTAAGACAAATCTTATTTTTTCCAAATGCTAGGTCTCGGTCATTTCCGTAATCCACATTTTAATTGTGGGAGTTGCTGGTTTTTTCCAAAATGTAAGTATTAATTTTTTCGCAGTTATTAAACTGTAATCAAGAAAGTGTCTCTGGCATCGTAAAGTTTGTGCTATGTTCTGATAATCCTAATATTATTAATTTTGGATCTGGGTCCAGTTGATTATCAATAACTTTAGAGATAATTTTAAAAATGTCTGTCCAAAAATTTTGCATTTTTATACATCTTTCAAAAGTGTGACTTGAAATTGACATTTATCACAGAGAGGGGAAATACTTGGGAAGATCCTGTTTCCTTTTGACTTTGAATAGTGTAATCTATGTAATATTTTAATTTGTATTAAGGAATGTCTGGTGTTTAACGAGCAATGATGTATATATTGTAAACTTTCATCCCATGTGTCTTTCATTATTGGCTGAGCCAGTTCATCCTCCCATGCTCGTCTATATGACTCTGATGACGGAATGTCAGTATCTAAAAGAGTATTATAAATATAAGATATTCTAATAATAAAATAGAAAGTTTGGTAAAGCTAATCCTCCATTAGCTTCAGACTTACATAGATGTATTTTATTTATTCTATGGGCCTTATAATCCCAAATAAAATTAGTAACAATTGAATCAATGTTTTTGAAAACAATTTGGAAGATATATCAGAATTGATAGGAATAAGTATAATAGTTGTGGGAGAAAGATCATCTTTATAGCATTAATTCTACCAACTAGTGAGATGGGAAGTGTTTTCAAAAATTGGATGTTTCTGTGTAATTTAGTAACTAAAAAAGGAAAATTTGATTTGAATAGAGAAATATATTTCCTGGTCGCATAGATTCCAAGGTATTTAAACTTTTCGTAGGGGATTTTAAAAGAGAATTGTTGGTGTATAGACAGATTTTGTTCCGTTATTGGCATAATTTTGCTTTTATTCCAATTAATTCTATATCCGGAGAATGAGCCAAATTGAGTTATGAAATTTAATAAACTCAGAATGCTAATTTTGGGGTTTGTGATGTATAATAATACATTATCTGCGTGTAAAGAAATTTTATTAACTGCATGTTTAGTATTGTACCCATGGATGTCTGGCTCAGATCTGATACTCTCGGCGAGTGGTTCTATAACGAGGGCAAATAAAAGCGTGGATAGTGGACATCCTTGTCTACAACCTCTAGATGTGAAATTTGGGTAACAACATTTGGTTCGTCAATATTCTAGCTGTTTTATATAGGCGTTTCACCCATGAGCAAAAGTTTTCACCGAGTTGAAATTTTTCCATCACAGAGAAAAGATAGGACCATTCTACTTGATCAAATGCTTTTCAGCGTCTAGCGAGATGATTGCTAAGTCTTCATTTAATATTCTATTTGGATATATTATATTAAACAAGCGTCTCAAATTGAAAAATGAATATTGTTTAGATATAAAGCCTGATTGGTCAGGGTGTATTAATTTATCGATAACTAAACTTAATCTGTGGGCTACAATTTTAGCTAATATCTTCTGATCAGTGTTTAAAGGGGCTATGGCTCTATACGAGCCAGGGTCTTCAAGATCCTTATCTCTTTTTGTGATGTGTTATTGTTGATTCAGTCAGAGTTTGTGGTAATATCTGTTGTTTAAAGGCATAGCTGTATAAAGTTTGTAAGCGTGGGGAGACCAAGTCACTAATTTTTTAATAAAATTCATTGTTCAGGCCATCGGGGCCAGGGGTCTTCCCATTTTTCAGAGACTTGATGGTCTCTTCAATGTCTATCGTAGTTATTTCTGCACCCAATAACTCTCTCTCTCTCTCTCTCTCTCTCTCTCTCTCTCTCTCTCTCTCTCTCTCTCTCTCTCTCATTTAAACCAGAGAGGTAGCATTTCTGCAGAATGCTTTGCATGTTCGCAGAGCTGGCTGTTGTTTTTGATGAGTATAATGTCTGATAAATTGCAAAAACCCATCGTTGATGTCCTTGGATAGTGTAAGCAAGTCTCCCTTGTCTGATCTGATTTTGTAAATTGCGCGTTCGTCTTCTAGTTTGCAGAGTTGACGAGCTAACAATTTCTGTGGTTTGTCTGCAAATTCAAAATGTGTTTGTTTAGTATGCTGGAAAAGCCTTAAGATTTGAGCTGAAAGTATATGATTTAACCTATACTTGAGAGCAGCAATTTTATTATGTTTTATCATAGAAGGAGTGATCGCATTTTCTATGTCTAGCTGTTTTATCTGACTGTCTAGCTCATGTTGTTCAGCTCGGTTCTTCTTGTTTTGGAAAGCTTGAAAGGCAATAATACATCCTCTCACAAACGCTTTGAATGTTTCCCAGAGCAGGGAAACAGGTGTTTCTGGAAGATGTTTAATCTGCGAGTCATAACATGCCGTGTCGTTTAGAATTTGTTGGTTAAATCTCCAATTTGTCTGTTTCTCCGATATTCGTTGTAGTTTTACCCTAAAGGTTAGGGGAGCGTGATCGGATATAGTAATGTTATGATATTTTGAGTTATACGTATACGGAATAAGTTTGGAATCCACTAAGAAATAGTCAATTCTTGAATATGTTTTGTGCACTGGTGAATAAAATGAATACTCTCGCCCTGAGGGTTTTTCAATTCTCCAAACGTCTTTTATATTTGCACTATTTATATATGAATTTAATAATTCACAATTGGATTTTGTTTTCTTTTAAGTTGACGATCTGTCCAAATGGGGATCTAATGTACAGTTTAAATCTCCTCCAATTATCAAATTGTATTGTCCAAATTCTGGAATAGTATTAAATATTTTCTTAAAAAATAGTGGGTTGTCAAAGTTTGGTGCATAGATATTCACCAATATCAGTCTTGTTGAATGCAATTCACCCATTAATATAATATATCTACCTTCAGTATCCACAATAGAAGATGTATGTTTAAATTCCTCACCCTTATGAATTAAAATGGCTACCCCTCTTGACTTAAAGGAGAATGATGAATGATATAATTTATCAATCCATTTGCCTTTCAGTCTATTATGTGCTTCGTTTTTGAGATGGATTTCCTGAAGGAACATTATGTCAGCATTAATTGATTTTAAGTGTGATAGTACTTAACCTCTTTTAATTGGTTCGTTAACACCCTTGACATTCCAACTACAAAATGTAATTCCTTTACCCCCAATTTTCGTAGTAGTATCTTGCATCTTATAGGTTATATGGTCTGTGGTAAAGTAAATGGTTTAACACATTAGACATAGCATTCTGCTTGAATGGAGGGTGGATGGGCTTTTGTTCTGTTTGATCTGTCTCCTGAAAGTATCTCCCAAAAAGATATCAATTCTTAATAATGAAATAAGAATTAGAAATGAAATAAATAAGAGTTAAAAGAGTGCAGAAAAAAAAAGAAACAACTAAAACTACAACTTCAATCAGTGCAGTTAGTGAAAGCCACCCTATTGTGGCAAAAAAATCCAAAAACTTCCGTAGCTTTTGATAAAATTAATACTAGCTCCGATTTTAAAGAATTTTAATTAAAAAAAAGAGAAAAAGGGGAAGTAAACAGGACAGGCCCAAAATAATTTAATCCCCCCAATAAGTCAAGTATTGCTCGAATTTCTTATTGGTTGTAATTAATAATAATTTTTTATTAGTAGTAATTAATAGTAATTTAACTTGTTCACCAAACTTCGTTCTTTAAGTTGTAACACCTTAAAGTCCAATCAGTTCTCTGCCGGCTATTAAAGCCGTGGGATGATATTCACCCCTCCAACGACTTTTCAATCTCCCGAGAGAATTCGAGTGCTTTTTTGTGATCAGTAAAGAAGGATTCTGTCTCCTTTTAGGTGACTCGCAACTTAGCAGGGTACAGCAGTCCATATCTGAGCAATGGGATCTTTCTCAGGATTGCTCTTGTCTCGTTAAAAAGTGCTCTTCTCATTTTAACAACCTCAGCAGGATACTCTCCATTTCTTCCAGCAAGTCCACATTGGTGTTAGTGCTTCACACAAACTTGATCTCTAACCAGATCAACAAACTTTTCTGATCCTTTCTTCCTCATCTGCTGATCTGACTTTCCCCTGAATTTATATCTATATTATCATACATATTTTGGTGTGGAAATAAATTGCATTTTTTGTTAAACTATTTTTTTGGCACCTAATATCCTGGCTCGATTACAATCGAGTTTCACATACAGATTTAAAGGTAATAACATGAATCAAATGCAAAGGGTCTCCAATGAAGTTTCTGTAGGATGGTTCAGTTGCCTGATAACATTCCTGAATGGACGTGTATGTTTTACTCCATGAAATATGTGACTCGTCCTTGATTATTTTTGCTGTGGAAATGGCAGAGAGGTTGGTTTATGTGATGTTCTACTGTGTCCAGAATTCAGCAATTTCTTGCAGGGATGGAGCTTTTCCTAGGTTAGAGGCACAGCTGGTTTTGAGAAAGTTAAAAATTAAGATTTCTCCTGGTCTATGTGCTGTATCCAGTGATCTGAGCTATTTCTTGGTAACACATAGAGTGAAGCCAGTTGACTGATGGCTGGAGATCTCATGAGGACACTGAGGTACATCACATATTCTGCACTTCTGTGGTTGCATTTGCTTCTGTCATACTGTGAGTGCTCATATTCTGAGTCCCTCCACCATCGGAGATGTGGAAGTTCTTGGAGCCTCCTCCACTCGTTAGTAGGTGAATTGTCCATCACATTCACAACTCCACGTGACGGGACAGTAGACCTGTTGCCGGTCCTGTTTTGTTCTGGCCTTCTCTATCTTTCAGTCAGAAGAAGGGTTCCTACTCAAAACGTTGCCTGCTCCTTTTCTCCAGAAATGCTGCCTGACCCGTTGCGTTATTCCAGCACTTTGTGTCAACCTTCGGTATAAACCAGCATCTGCAGTTCCTTCCTAAACAGTAGAGCTGTGATCTGTTCCTTTGTTTTATAGGAACACCTTGGCTAAGTATTTTGCAGGCTGTTTTTGCTGTTTTACAGGGACGTTGTGGTATGCTGTTGCCTCATTAGGCTGGCATCTTGTTTTTAAATGGAAATTCTACATAATTATGTCGGTTTAGTCTTCACAGTAGGAGACAATAAAACATCCAATAATAGGGCGGAAATATTCTAAAGTTCTAAAAATCATCCTTATTACTAACACGAGGTTTTACAGAAACTAATGGGACTAAAGGCCAACATGTCCTCTGGCCCTGAAGGATTGCGTTCTAAGGTCTTAACTGGCTGCAGAGATAATGGAAGAATTTGTTTGTAATCGGTTAAAATTCACCAGATTCTGGAGACGTCCCAGAGGATTTGAAATCAGCAAATGTAATAGTATTATTCATGAAAGAAGGGAGACAGAAAACAGGAAGCCACATGCCAATTAGACTAACAACTGCCTTTGGGAAAACACAGGAATCTGTCATTAAGAAGGCAATAGCAGGACATATACAAAAGTATAAGGCAATTAAGTAAGGTTAACTGTATTCTTAAGAAAGGGAAATTGTATTGAACATTGCTAGAAAATGTTAAGGATCTAACAGTCCAGGTGGATTAAAGGAGCCAGGTAGATGCAGTTTATTAGGATTTCCAAAAATAAATTGCCATATTGTATAAGATAAGAGCACATTAGTTTGTGGGTTATACATTGGAGTGAATACAGGAGAGAGATAGAACAGCTGGTTGAATGTTGTCACAGAATGAACCTTTTGCTCAACATTAACAAAACAAAGGAACTAAACATTGACCTCAGAAAGGGGAAGTAGGGAGAACACCTGCCATTTTTCATCAGTGAGGAGAGTTAGCAGCTTCAAATCCAGGCACTAACAACTCGTACGACTTGTCCTTATTCTGTAGTCAGCACATTTATGTCATCACGAAGAAGGCCGCCAGTGCTTCTATGTTCTTAGAAGTTTAATAGAGATTCGGCATGTCACCGATTACTCAAACAAATGTCTACAGATGCACTGTAGAAAGTATCCTGACTGGTTGCACCATTGCTTCCCCATCATCGAAAATATCTACATGAGGTGCTGCCTCAAGAAGGTGGCATCTATCACTAAAGATCCCCTCCATCAAGGCCACGTCCTCTTTTCGCTGCTACCAGCAGATGGGAGGCACAGAAGCCTTGCGTTCCATACCACCAGGTTCAGGAACAGCTATTTTCCCACAGCTGCCATAAGGTCATAAGGATAGGAGCAGAATTAGACCATTCAGCCCATCAAGTCTGCCATTCAATCATGGCTGATCTATCTCTCCCTCCGAACCCCATTCTCCTGCCTTCTCCCCATAACCCCTGACACCCGTACTAATCAAGAGTCTATCTACCTCTGCCTTAAAAATATCCATTGTTTTCACCTCCACAGACTTCAGTGGAAAAGAATTCCACAGATTCACCACCATCTGACTAAAGAAAATCTTCCTCATCTCCTTCCTAAAGGAATGTCTAATTCTAAGGCTATGACCTCTAGTCCTAGAATCTCCCACTAGTGGAAACATCCTCTCCACATCCACTCAATCCAAGCCTTTCACAATTCTGTACGTTTCAATGAGGTCCCCCCTCATTCTTCTCAACCTCAGCGAGTACAGGCCCAGTGCTGACAAACACTCTGCAGGGCTCCCAACATTGGTTGAGAGTTGGGAGTGAGAAATTGTGAGAGACCAAGCCTGAGGGAGCATACTGACCGAGAGAGGGGGATGTCCCCCTTCCCATTGGTATGGGAGGGGGGACACCTTGAAATTGTGCAATCTGGTGCATACCATAGCGAGTCTTTTAATTTTCACTTGAATGCAATATTTATGCTTTCGGATTAGCTATGAATAAGGTTAGGTTAAATTACATTCCTCATTACATTTCACAGCAGAGCCAGGCTCTGATCAACAGCACATGAATGATCTTAGTATATTCATGCATGGAAATCAGATTATAATCAAACACTTGGTCCATGTTGACCAACCTGGGTCTCACTGCAAACCCGGTACTACTCCTGACCCTAACTCCAGTTGCTTACCTTCTCTCATTCCTGACCCTGAGACCAGCCTTACACCTGTCCCCCTATTCTACCCTGATCATAGCTGCTCACCTGCTTCGGCTCCCAGTGCTGAACACTCCCATTGTCCCAGCTTTGACTGCACACCTAGTACTATTCCAGACCTTGACTCTGGATGCACACTTGGCCTTGCTCCTAGCCCCTCTGCACTGACAATATATCTGGCCCAAAACTGACCCCCTAGACACTAAGTCCATAGGTGCTTATCTAATGCGGTAATCTTTTATGGGTCACTTCACAGAAACATTTTTACATCGGAGTCACGTGAGTGACTACGTGAAGAAGCCCTGCCAGGCACATGCGCGTCATTACGTCCGACGCATGGTGCACCGACGGGCTGGAGAACGCAGCTCCACTAGAGGTAAGTAGTCCCCTCCTTTTAATATAAAGGTATGGGGACGGCTCAACCAAATGGAGAATGCTCCAAACTTAATGAGCCATGTAAAATTTCAGTCGGGGTCGAATGCCCCTAGGATTCCCCACACAGCCTCTCACAGAGGCCCATACAGCGAAGAAGAATACACTGCTTATGGATATCAGTGGGAATCACCCTCTCCAGCACCTTGTTTAGGGCTGGAAGAGACCTCCCTAGAGCAGGACTCGGAAGAGCCAGGACAGGAGGAGTCTGACCCTGAAGTTGGTGTCACTGCTTTTGGGCACACACCAAAGCACATGAGCCATGCTCCAGGTGTCCCGGATGTAGCAAGGAACTTTGCTATTCCGGAAGGTACTGATGAGGCCATGGAGGAAAACCTAGCAGCCAACATCAATTACATGGCCTCTCACCAGTTACAAGATACTATAATAGAATAAACAGCCACCCGATACATAACACCTGTGAATTGTGCGTCGCTCAAAGTGCCCACTGTGAGCTCTGCTATCTGAGGCACAAATGAGTGCAATGATGCGTGGACAAGATCCAGCAGGTCCTCAAATTGGTGGGAGCAGGCATCACGACTTTTAGCAAAATTGTCGGAGGGGACCGATGTCTGGCACACAACAGGATATGCTGGCCCTGTTGTGTAATGCATTTTCGAAGTGAATTGCATCCGGAAAATAGCCATAAAACCTACACTAAACCCGCGATTTGCAGCTTTATGCAGGTCGACCAATATTCAAGCACCAAATTATTTATTTGGGGTGGACCTGCTCAAACAAGTCAAAGACCTGGAGGAAGGGGCCAAGACAATAGGCCTCATGAAGACTACGTCCCTTCTGCCAGGATGCCACCTCGCAGGTCGGGTTCGACATGAAGGGGGTCAGATCCGGGGGAAGGGCCAAGCAGAGTGGAGCCAGTGGGACGGTGGTATTACCCACCTGTATATGCCAATTACAACCCAGTATGGCGAATAAGACAAGAACTCCAAGGTCGACTATAGATGATTCGTTCAGTTCAGGATAAATCTTCTGGGGAACAACCTCCGATTGGGGGTAGGTTGCAGTTATTTTATGATGAATGGTGCTGCATAACATCTGATCTGTTTATACTGGACACTGTCTTAGGGTCTCGAATAGAGTTTATGTCAGGAATTGATCCACATGTACAGGATATGCCTAGTTGAGTATTGGTTCTTTCTGCACCAGCAGTTAAAAGAAGAAATTACGGGTTTGTCCCAAAAAGGGGTCATTGAGAGGACGACATACCATCCTCAACAATTTGTGTCCGATATATTCCCCAGACAGAAAAAAAGATGGGGGATGTAGAGTCATTCTGGATCTAACCAAGTTAAATTTCTATGTCCAGTATAGGCATTTTAAAATGGACACCTTCAATACGGCTAAACAGCTGTTATAACAAGGTTGTTATATGCCAACCATAGATCTGAAAGATGCATATTATTCAGTACCAATTCATCATCAGTATCGGAGATACTTGAAATTTAGTTGGATGGGACAACTGTGGCA
The DNA here is from genome assembly GCA_035221665.1 of Okamejei kenojei. Lineage (NCBI taxonomy): Eukaryota > Metazoa > Chordata > Chondrichthyes > Rajiformes > Rajidae > Okamejei > Okamejei kenojei. The sequence continues at coordinate 97,086,992 of CM069135.1, forward strand.
ATTTAAAGCATTACCTAATGGGTTAACCTCAGCTCCTAGGTTGTTCACAAAATTGTTGAAACCAGTGCTGGCGCTACTTCGTGCCCAGAATCACATTGTGACGGCTTATCTAAATGATATGTTAATCATAAGCAACACTCAGGAGACAGCTGAGGAGTCAGTTTCAGCAACCAAAAAATTGTTTGAAAGGTTAGGGTTTCTGGTCCATCCAACAAAATCCAAGTTAGAGCCATCCCAAAAAATTGATTATTTGGGGTTTGTCATTGATTCAGTTGATATGTCAGTGACTTTGCCTACAGCCAAGGCTGTGGAAATCAGGGAGGTCTGTACTTGTCTCGCTGAAAAACAACACCCCTCCATCCGGGAAGTAGCCAGTGTTATTGGCAAATTGGTGGCAGCTTTCCCTGCAGTGGAATTTGGATCTTTGCACTATCATAGTCTGCAACGAGCTAGAGAACAAGCACTTAAAGAACATGCAGGTCACTTTGATAGACCTAAGCAGTTACCAACCAGAGCCATCACTGAATTAGAATGGTGGTAGATGAATTATCAATATTGTACAAAAAATATTGTACAAAATGAACATTTTGGTTCAGCAACCTTCAGTGGTTTTACAAACAGATGTGAGTGCTCTGGGATGAGGAACCATGGACAGCGAGTCTAGCTGTGGTGGTAGATGGAGTCTGCAAGAGGATTTAATCCTGCACAGGCATGGTATAAATTACTTAGAATTGCTGGGTGCATTCTATGGATTAAAAGCTTATTGTTCAACAATGAATAATTTACATGTTCAGCTCCAGATTGATAATACCATGGCTGTTGCATATATCAGTCACATGGGAGGAATAAGGTCAGTATCATGTGATAATCTGGCTAACCTCATGTGGCACTGGTGTATTTCCAGAAACATCTGGGTCTCAGCTATCTACCTACCAGGTAGAGATAATGTGGTGGCAGACAACAGGTCACAAAAATTGAATGACAACATAGAATGGATGTTAAATCCTGATGTTTTTTTAAATGATTGTCAGCCGCTATGGTTTGCCAGATATTGATCTGTTTGCATCCAGGCTAAATCACCAGTTGCCTAAATATGTGTCGTGGGAACCAGATGCAGGAGCATTAGCGGTGGATGCATTCTCACTACATTGGGGACGTACACATTCTTTTATGCTTTTCCCCCATTCTGCCTGATTAGGCAATACCTCACCAAAATAGAGCAGGACTCCGCCTCAGCGTTTTGGTGGTTCCGGACTGGCCTACACAGCCATGGTTCCCATGGGTGCTCAGAATGATGACTCAGCCATTTATGACTGTCCCCAACTGCAGTAATTTGTTGGTGCATCCAGTAACAGGAGAAAGTAATCCGTTACATGATCGTATTAATTTGTTAATCTGCAGGTTCTGACCAGACCGTTCCAAGGCCTTGGACTGTCGAATAGGACCATGGATGTGATAACTGCAGCTTGGAGTGATAGCACTAAGAAACAATATGTGTCTCATATTAAGAAATGCAAGCATACCGGATGTATTGGAGTTCCTTTCTACATTGCATTTTGATGAACACTTGAGCTATAGTGCCATTAATAGTGCTCGGAGTGCTTTGTCCTCCTATTTAGGGCAGTTTTCAGAACAACAATCTATCAGGTCTCATCCGTTGGTGTCCCGATTCATGAGAGGAATCTTTAACAAAAACCCTCCTAAGCCTAGATATACAGAAATTTGGGATGTCAGTATAGTACTCACACTGCTTTGGCAATGGGCTCCAATTACGTCACTGTCTTTTCAGAAGTTAACACTTAAAGTGGTTATGCTCATGGCGCTAGTATCAGCGCAACGAGTGCAAACATTGCAAAAGTTAGGACTAGATAGCATGTATTCTTCTGCAGATAACATTACATTTTATGTGTATGATTTAATCAAACAAAGCAGGCCAGGAATGGCCGGAACCAAAGTAAGCTTTAAAACATACCCTGTTGACCAAACGTTATGTGTAGTTAAGCACCTGAGTCAATATATCGAGTTAACTAAGAATCTAAGGCTCTGAGACTGCAATGCTCATCAGTCACAAAAAACCTCATAAAAAGGTGTCAGTACAAACTATTTCTAGATGGTTAAAAAAGGTTTTGGATTGTGCTGGAGTAGACATGTGTTTAAATCTCACTCCTCCAGGGCGGCATCAACATCCACAGCGAAGGCGCAGGACGTGCCGTTAGACCAAATCCTTGGGGCCGCAGGATGTCTAAAGACAGTGCAAGGTTTTGGGCATGCTGTTTTGGGTTCGGTTTGATTTCCTTTCTTTCTAAATTTTATTTGTAATTTCCCCGTGGGACAGAGGAGTTATTACTGTTTTGTTTATTATTATTAAAAATGTTTATTGGATAATTCGAAGCAATGTTCAATACATTATTTATTCACTACTGTGTCAACTGAAGCAGTGTGTCGTATAACAAAATTTGCTACATCCATTGGCTTCCTTGTTATCTAACATACTAGTTACTTTGTCAAATAAGTCATCAATTGGTTGAACACAATTTCTCAACCATAAAATTATACTCACTCAGCTGTATAGGTATTCTGTTACAATTTCCTTCATTTTCCAAACAAACTGTCCTGAAGTCATTTTCACCCCCAATATTTTCAGTATTTTGTTGTCTTCGAAATTTTTTTTCGAAATGCAAAGTCCAATAACTATATATTTAAGCAATTTTTTAATATTAAATGTGATCTTGAGAGTACATAATATTTTCTGTGGTATTCATAACACAACAATGATAAAAGATCTTTGTTTTGATTGCACCTACCAACATGCATACATTATTATGTTACAGTTAAATATGTACCAAGGGCAAATTTTTGTTCCAATGCTCCGCATTCCCAATTACTTTTACATTGAAGTGATTGAAATCCAAGTGAAGTTTAAATGGCATCAGAAAAATAAAACCTCCAGAATGGATGATATTCATTATGTGGTTGGTTGGAGTCAGTATCAGCACAATCACTGTATTAAACTTTGAATCTTCAGATGTCCTGGTTCAAGCTAAAACTAAAGACAAATAATAACCTCCTCGCGCATTCCCAGTGCAAGTATCTCTGTCACTCCTTTAAAATATGCCCCTTCTTTGAAAAAGCTCTTAAACATCGCATCTGAATCAGTTTCCATCTGATTACACTCCTTGAGGATGTTCATCTACGTGTTCAATTAATAAAACAACAAGATTGAGGACATTTTTATTCAACCTGTCATATAAATTTGGTGGGGGGTGGGGTTAGAAATAGTCAGTGAGGTAAATACACATAATAGTTGAGTGGCAAATGACAATAGTGCTATCTTCCCAATATTTAGCTGAAGGAAATAATGGGTTATCTGGGCTGTATGTTGTGACAGACAGCCTGACACCTTGCATGTCATTTTAATATTACACTTATCCCATACCCCTGGATATTTCGGATTAATAAATTAAGGTCTTGTCAACTAATTACAAATCAGGCTAATTACAAATCAATAACATTAGGCAACTCCGAAACACGAAGCACTGAGCATTGGGATCCAGACATCACGGACAACTGGTCTCAGTTCCCCGCTCACATCTGGCAGTGTTCTCCATCTGAACCAGATTCCGCGGAGCATTTTTGAAAGTGGGGGGGGGGGGGGGCTGAGCGATCACTGATACTGACCTTGGGGGTACCCGGCGAGTGAGTGGGGCAACCGAGTGGGGGGGAGGGTGTTGGACACATACTAGGGACTTTTTGAAATTTGATGTATTAAAATCATGTTTTAGTGCATTGTAGGACTATGATTTCAATGTTTTTTGTTTGAAGTATTTTTAAGAGGTAACATTTTAAGGGGTAACTTTTTCCACACAAAGGGTGGTGGGTGTATGGAACAAGCTGCAAGGGGAGGTAGTTAAGTCAGGGACTATCCCAACATTTAAGAAACAGTTCAACTGATATATGGATAGGACAGGCTTGGAGGGATATGGACCAAAAGCAGGTAGTGTAGCTGGGACATGTTGGCGAGTGACTCGCCAGCCCTGGCTCCCCATCCGCACCTGTCCCTGCCACTGCTTCTGCTTCCATCCCTCCCTCAGCCCCGGCTCTCCAACACCCGCGGCTCATGCAGCGGATATGAGTTTTGAAATTTTCGTTGATCACAGAATTTCTCATGACGGAGCGTGAGAAATTTGTGTTCAGCGTCAGAACGTGAGAACTTGGCCAAATGTGTGATTCTCACACTCAATCCATGAGCCCTGACTCTGGTTCTTGAACCCCAGTGCGCAACCCCAATTAATGTGAGCAACAGAACACTACTGACCATATCTTGCACTACCATAGATTTGTTTACGAAGTGTGTTTTTAAACTCGTGTCTTTTTAGTTGTCTTTTTCTTTTTCACTGTGTAGTGAAATTTATGTGTAATTTATGTATAATTAATGTTTTTGTGGAGATACAAGGAACTGGATATATTGGAACCTTCAGTAAAGCACAACGTGCTGAACTTTGTGTTTTTTTTATTTTTTCTGTATGTTGTCTGAGTCTATGTGCCTCCAATTCCGCGGCTAGTGAGGTCATAATTCTATCTCTACCTCACTGCTCCAGAGCACATGATAATAAACTTGACTTGACTAGGAGTGGCTAGCTAACAGAAAAGATTTTCAGATAGGAAATTAGTTCCTTCTTACTGCTAAAGGGATCAGTGTTGGGGCCTCGCCTATTTGCAGTCTATAGTTATGACTTGGATAAAGGACTGAGTGTACTGTATGTAAGTTTATAACATGCTGCTCAGACTGTACCTGTACTAAATCATGAGGCACAGATAAGGTAAATGCACGCAGTATTTTTCCTCAGTGAAGATGAATCAAAAGCTGTAGGGCATAGGGTTAAGGTGAGAGGGGAAAGATTTAAAAACAGCCTGAGGGGCACCTTCTTCACAAAATGTGGTGTGTATATGGAACTAATTACCAGAGAAAGTGCTTGAGGCAGGTACAATAACAACTTTTAAAAGACATTTAGGCAGATGCATGAACAAAAAATGTTCAGAGGGATGTGGGTCCAACATGGGAAAGTGGGACTAGTTTAAATGAGCGTCTTTGTGGGTATGGACAAATTAGTCAGATGAGACTGTTTCTGTGCTGTTTGACTCCGTGTGTATGTTCACAGGAACTCTGTTCCAACGTTTCCCTGAAACTAACTGGGTTCACCAGAAAGTTTATTTCGTTTAGTTTAGAGAAGAAACACAGAGTCTGCACCGACCAGCGATCCCCGTACACTAAAGGCCCCTGTCCCACTTGTGCAACCTTAACAGCAACCTCTGGTGACCTTGCCCGCAACCCATGGTCGCTGCTAGGTCAACATGAGGTCGCAGGAGGTTTTATTCACTCTCCCTAATGGTCGAAAGTGGTTTCCGCGTGGTCGAGGCTTCATCGAGGTCGCTGCTTTTTTTTCCAACATGTTTAAAACCGGCCTCGACTAAAAATAGGTTGCCGTTTGGTTGAAGCCAGTGGAGTGGGGTCACTATTTACTTACAGGCAGTCGAAGGCAATCTCCTTCGCTGACCGGCCATTTTGATTGGCTCATTGGAGTTTCATGACCTAGAACAAAGCTCCTATAGCAAGCAAGACAGTGCACTCCTGCTAAAACCAATGGGTTGATGTGTAGTACACAACGGAGAGGAACGTCAGCCTTTTCGTCGGCCATTCCAGTAAACCCGACTCGACTTTGTATATCCCTCTCGCAGTGTAACCAGCGTTGCAGAGGAACAGTTTGTGTGTGTGATATAGTGTTAAATTCATAATTCATAATTCTGTTACTTTTTGTTAATGATTAATATGTTAATAAATTATAATTCTGTTAATTTTCTTTTTTAATGTTTTGGATTCAAAGTCCCGGGATTGGGATTGGACTGTGGAGGGGGCACTGAGGGCAAAGAGGCTGTGCCCACACGGCAGTGTAAAAGGGGAGACCTTTCCAATCCACGCTTCCCTCTTTCTGTCTGCGCTGTGCCTTTTCAAAATTAGTTGCCTATTTTTTCCCCAAAAAGAGCATACCGGTCCGGAGTTTGGGAGCCAGGCAGCGAGGGTGATGGGGGAAGAAACCGAAGGGCCGTCTGTTCTCAGTTTCGGATCTCATGCCCGCCCTCTTTCTCCCCGTCAGTTAGTCTCTTTAACGGGGCAGAGAGAAAATGAGGAGAAGACTTTTACCAAATCTCTTTGATTTTTACGAGGATGTTTCCATAAAACGGCTTTCGTCTCCGCACTAGTATCTTTGCTCTGCTATGGCGGACAAAGATGGCGGAGACGGAAGCCAGTTACGGAAATGGTGCCGAAGATTACCCATGAATCTACCCATGACCGTACTACGTCTTTTTCGACAAGTGCACTATCTTGCTTGCTATAGGATCTTTGGTTTCAATGCGGCCGGTCGATCCAGCTGTAGGCTTTCCAGGCGAGGGACCAAAACTTCCTGTGACCTCATGGCGACCTTGCAGCGACCATGGGTTGCGGGCAAGGTCGCCAGAGGTTGCTGTTTAGGTCACCCAAATGGGATAGGGGCTTTACACTATCCTACACCAGAGACCATTTTTACCAAAGCCGATTAATCTACAAACCTGTATGTTTTTGGTGTGTGGGAGTAAATCAGAGCACCTGGGGAACACCCACGTTGGAGAACGTACAAACTCTGTACAGACAGCACCCTTAGTCAGCATCGAACCTGGCGTTGTAAGGCAGCAACTCTACCGCTGTGCCTCGTGCTGCCCCTGTTATACTATGGAATAGTATAGTGCAATAAATATGATTTATTATAGTAAATATAGTAAAAGGGTTGACTGGCGAACGGGGGGGGGGGGGGGGGGGGGGGGGGGGGGGGGGGGGGGGGGGGGGGGTACCGCCACGAGGAAGGGGGAAGAATAATGGATAACGGGGGGGGGGGGGGGGGGGAGACAAAGAACAATGGGACCCGGGTGAGGGGAAGGGGGGGCAGAACAAAAGAGGAGCCGGCGTACTTTGTAACTTTGTCAGTGCCGTAGGTGGCCGCTATTTGTATACATTGGGTATGCAAGCAAAGAATTTCACTGTGCCTAGTCACATGTGATGGAGCATTCCATTCCATTTATTATACAATAACAAGCAATATAATAATGTAAGATCCAATGATTGGGATGCTAGGATATTGACAGGAGTAACAGTTAACACTCAGGAAAACCTACCAGTCCAGCGCGCCAAAGTCCCGAGCATGCTGGATTAATAGTTTCCTGCATGTGCAGCAAGGTATGTAAGTGATAATCAGTGGTGATTTTTCTTTATGTTTGGAATTCCTTGTAAACGATGCTACAACAAATACATTCCACGTGCCTGAAAGCTGCTGTATCCACAAGCTCTGCACACTGGTTGAAAACCAAACTTTGAAAGATTGGAACTTGGGAGTGCATCATAATAAGTATTATCTTGGGAAAATAGGTGAGGTTCCAAAATTGCTCACAAGTTTTCTGAATCTTACTTGAGATACTCAGTTTATTTCTTGTGTTTATCTTTTGATTGAGATGTGAGTCCTTTCACAATACCTCACAGATTCTGAAAGGATATTGCTCCACAGCTTGTACATTTCTACTGCGTCTGGATAATTTCCATCAACGTGCTGTCGGTGTAATGGGCAATTAGTGGAGGGTCAGTTCATTGCTGACAATAAGTCATAGTTTCATTCAGAAAGCAAGTTAACCATTCCACTGCATTCCCATGCGTGTTAAGTAACGTAGATTTGGAAATTGATCTCTTCCTCCAAATTACATGGCCAGTGGTAAATGTATTATTTAATCATCTATCGGCTGTAATCATGTGTTGTATTTCTGCTGACTGGTTAGAATGCAACAAAAGCTTTTCACTCTAGCTTGGTACATGTGACAATAAACTAAACTCAAATCGCCAAAGAAGAAAAGTGTTGGCTGAATGGGAGAGAGTCGTGATTAATGGAAGTTAACCTCTTCTTAGGCACAAAGCAGTAAAGCTTCCCTGTGCAGGAAAAAGCTCATAGCCCACATACCTCCAGACCCACAGAATATAACCAAATCAAGTGAAGTAATGAGCAATGTGTAGGAGGGAACTGCAGATGCTGGTTTATATCAAAGATAGACACAAACTGCTGGAGTAACACAACGTGTCAGGCAGCATCTCTTGAGAAAAGGAATAGGTGATGTTTCGGATCAGAACCCTTCTTCAGACTGCAGAATTTCAGACTTCAGATAGCAGTCTGAAGAAGAGGGCCAACCTGAAACGTCACCTATTCCTTTTATCCAGAGCTGCTGCCTGACCCGCTGAGTTACTCCAGTAGTTTGTGTCTATCTTAAAAAAGGAGGATTCTGAGCACAATCTGAAAGAAATAACTTTCTTGACTTTCTTGATCCTATTGCACTTCATAGTCAATGAATAAAAGTACAGTAAAACGAATGGTAGGAATCTGGAATGAGAACAGAAAATCTTGGATGTTCTTGGTACATTAATCTTTGTGGAGCGTGAAATAGGGTTAATGACCAATGAAGGTAGACAAAAGTGCTGGAGAAACTCAGCGGGTGCAGCAGCATCTATGGAGCGAAGGAAATAGGCAACATTTCAGGCCAAAACCCTTCTTCAGACTTAAAGGTGAAGCATGGGGCAACTTTTAAGCCTGCAACACATTACCAGGAGTGGGGATCGAACCCACGCGGACATATGTCCATTGGATCTTAAGTCCAACGCCTTAACCACTCGGCCATCCTGGTTTTTTGTGACCAATTATGTATTTTGAGATTCTAGTCTTGATGTAAAGTTAGGAATGTGGAGGCAACATTTTACTAACAGCTAGATGCCACAAAAAGAGTTGAGATATGGCTATATAGTCATAGTAATGATTTTGGTTGAAAGGTTTCCATAAACCATATAGAGGTGTACAAAATTATGTGAAGAATAGATCGGGTAAACGCACTGTATTTTAGATCAGGTATTTTGCCCAGAGTTGGAGCATCAAGTACCAGAGGACATAGGTTAAAGGTGAGGGGAAAAGATTTAATTTAATTACCCCTGAGGGGTAATTGTTTTTACACAAAGGGCAGTTGGTGTATGGAACAAGCTCACAGAGGAGGTAGCTTGATGAAATTCCCCATCACATCAAGCAACTGGGAACACAACCGGCTCCGGCTCCAGCTGCAGATTGCTGCCGGCGGACTGTTGGGGTGTCGGGAGCTCGCGGGTCCGGGTGGGAGACCGCTCTCCGCAGCTCCGCAACACAACTTCTCCAGCCCGTGTCGCGGGGTTGGAACGACCCGGAGCGGGGCCGAGCATCGCCCGGCGCGGCTTTAATGGCTGCGGGACATTCCAGCGCCCGCCGGGGGCTCCAACTTTGTGACTTTGGGCCTGGAGCGGGGCCGTACATCACCCGGCGCGGCCTCAATGGACATGGGACTTAACACCGCCCGCCTGGGGCTTCGACATCGGGGGAGAGATGGTGCGGGGGAGAGAGAAGAACTTTGCCTTCCATCACAGTGAGGAGGAGATCCACTGTGATGGATGTTTGTGTGAATTTAATTGTTTGCATGTTTTTCTATGAATTGTTCTGTTTGTTTGTTTGTATGGCTTGTAGAAACGGAGTTTCGTTCGAGCCTCTCTGAGGTTCGAATGACAAGCAATGAAATCAAATCAAATCAAATCAAATTGCACTAGGCAGACGCTCCTGGAGGAAATCCGTGCAGGAAGGAGCTGCACTTCACGAAATGGAACTACGCTGTGTCGCAGAGGCAAAGTGACAGCACCGTAAGCAGAGAGAGAAGGGGGCTCGACAACTACCAACCACTGCCAGTCTCCACTGCCCATGTTGCACCAAGGTGTGTGGATCGCGGATCGACCTCTACAGACATCTGCAGACCCACAAGTAGACAACTCTATGAAGAGGACAGTCATACTCATTTCGAGTGACCGCCGATGATGATGATGATTAGTTAAGGCAGGTATTATCATAACATTTAAGAAACAATTATAGGATAGGAAACATGGATAGGATGGGTTTAGAGGGATATGGGGCAAACTCAGACAGATTGGACTAGTTTAGATGGGGCATGTTGGTTGGCATGGGCAATTTGGGCTGAAGGGCCTGTTTCCATGCTCTATGACTCAATGACTAACTTGGAGATCCCTTTTCCTTTTCGGAAGACGTGCCATGATATTTTTCATTCATCTGAGAGAATAGATGTGATCTCTGCTTATTTCTCAGCTACGTTTTGAGGACCATGTGAGCAATGATACAGATTGGTCTTCTTTCTCAGGAAATTAGTTTATTTTTTAAAAAGTTGGCAAACTGGATAGCAGAATTACACTTAACCTTTTTATACCCTAAAATAAAAATTTGGAGGATGAAAACATGGGCTCTCTTGTTGTCCCAGAACAATTATCCCATGCTATCTCAGATAGTAACATGTTCTCCAGAGATGCTGTCTGTCCCACTGTGGTACTCTAGCACTTTGTATCTTTCTTTGGTAAACCAGTATGTGAAGTTCCTTGTTACTATAATATCAAATTAATTTCTGGTTTGCATTTTAACATAATGTTTACAGTACCACTGCACCTCTGAACTCGTTGTGTCTCAGGACTCTGTCGTGAGCTTTCCTCTCCAGGAAACCGAGCACATGAAACAAAGCTGATGTTTCAACAGTGAGAAAGTGCAATAATGCTGAATGTGCCAACTTTTGGATGAAACATTAAACCACGTCTGTTTGTTTGCTGAGGACTCCTGTGACATAAAGGCATTTGGATTTTGAAGAACTGGGGTTTTATCCATGGTGTTTAGACCAGAATATATCAATCAATCAACATATTAACTCAGATTCAAAAAATAATGTGCTGGAGGAGCTCAACGGGTTAGGTATCATCTGTGGAGGGAATGGACAGACCACGATTCGGGTCAGGATCCTTCTTCAGCTCAAGTTTTTTGCTCAAGATTCAAGCATTTACACTTCCTTGTGGCTCCTGTAAACTCAGATTATATGATTATTGTTAAATTTGCTGTTGAATATCTTGCACCACACTATAGTTTAAAAAAACATTTCTAACTATATACTACATTCCCGTCCATTCAGTGCCTCCTCTTCGATAAGAGACCCTTTAGGTTTAAGCAAATACTTCAGGAGGTTTTTAAGTGTGACATGTTGCAGATGGTTAAGAATTAATAGGGCAATCTGAAATAAGCATTTGGCGCTTTACTGACTGGCATCGATGTAAGGATGCAGAATCATGTGACCACGGCCTGCTCTACTTACGTCAGAAGGTGCTAATAAACTCAGTGAACCTCCACTTATGTAGAAAAAGTTAATGAGAACTAGTTAAGACTCAACTTTGTGACGTAGTTTTGACACTAAAGTTAGCAGAAAATAGCCTCATTAATTTTTACTGAGGTAGTTACGGTTAAGGAAAGACAGATGAGTGGCAGCAGCATTTTAATAAAAACACAGAAGAAAGGTATCTAGTGAGATTAGAAATTCACATGAATAATAACTTAGATTCTCTTGAGTTTACCATAATCAGCAGATTCATTATAAACCAGAGAGAGACGCTTCTGTGGTCAGGGAGTGAGGGTAAATGATTAATCACTTACTTCACTAGCTTCCTAAGAAAATGTCAACTCACTTTTGTCAACTATGCAAGTCCAGGATAAAAAGAATGAGGTCTCGCATCCCCATGATAGCTCCACTTGAAGGGATATTTGGCGACTTTGGATCGCAAATTGGCAGAGAACTTTCAAAAAGAGTGGCGCTGTTTGCCATTTGGCCCTTTAGAGTCATAGAGTGTGGAAACTTGCCCTTTGGCCCAACCTGCCCACACCGACCAACATGTCCCATCTATACTAGTCCCATCTATGCTAGTCCCATCTATGCTAGTCCCATCTATGCTAGTTCCATCTGCCTGCGTTTGGCTCATATCCCCCTAAACCTGTCCTATCCATGTACCTGTGTAAATGTTTCTTAAACGCTGGTCCTGAATTACCATTCATTAAGACCATGGCTGACCTTCTAACTTAACATTGTCTTCCTGAACCATCTGCCAAACCCACTGTCACCTATTATCCAGAAATCAACCTCTGAGCAACGATATCCCTCTGGGCTAGAAAACACAATCCCACGATTTTCACAACTAAATCATCTGGCTGCATCTTAAAGCAGTCCAGAGTCTTGTGCCACAATTTCAGGAAATCCATTCCAGCTATTGGTTACATTCTGCAAAAAATTGGTACTGGTATTGGTTTATTATTGCCATGGCTTGTACTCGCCATGGCTTATTGGCATGGCTTGTACTCGCTAGAATTTAGAAGACTGAGGTGGCATCTTATAGAAACGTACAAAATTCTTAAGGGGTTGGATAGGCTAGATGCAGGAAAATTGTTCCCGATGTTGGGGAGGTCCAGAACAAGGGGTCACAGTCTAAGGATAAGGGGGAATTCCTTTAGGACCGAGATGAGGAAAACATTTTTCACACAGAGAATGGTGTGTCTCTGGAATTATCTGCCACAGAAGGTAGTTGAGGCTAGTTCATTGGCTATATTTAAGAGGGAGTTAGATGTGGCCCTTGTGGCTAAAGGGACCAGGGGGTATGGAGAGAAGGCAGGTACAGGATACTGAGTTGGATGATCAGCCATGATCATATTGAATGGCGGTGCAGGCTCGAAGGGCCGAATGGCCTACTCCTGCACCTATTTTCTATGTTTCTATGTTTCTATGTATACCCAGATACAGTGGAAAGATATTGTTTTGTGAGCTATTTAGTCAAATCATAACATGCATGAATACAAAAAAAAAACTATTCACAATTATAATAGGTGGTTGCAATGGGAAAACTAACCAGAGTGCAGAATATTGTGCTGCAGTGTATAAGATTACAACTTCACAGTAAGTGCAGATTTAAAAAAAGGAAAAATATAAGTGCTGAAATTAGGTCGTTTGGGAGATTGGGACTACTATCTACCTCTTTGATGCTCCTCGAACTATTCTTGACTGGACTTTGCTGGCTTTACCTTGCACTAAATGTTATTCCCTTATCATGTATCTATGCACTGTAAATGGATTGATTGTAATAACGTGAACAATAAACTAAACTGAATTGAACTGGACTGCACCCTTAGCTATGAGAGGTCTATTCAGAAATCTGATAACAGAGAGAAAGACCTTATTTCTGAATCTAGTAGTAAGTGTTTTCAAGCTCTTGTGTCTTTGGTCCAATAGGAAGAATTAATGAATGGAATGTAATCTGAAGTGTGGATGAGGGAAAGGCTGCTTTGTGTGATGGACTTGACTACATCAACCTCTTTGCAACTTTGTGTGGTCTTGGGCAGAGCACTTCCCAAAGCAATTTTTGATGCATCCCGATGAGACACTTTCTATGATGCATGAGTAGAATTTGTTTAAGAGTTGTTAGAGATACATCAATACAAAAAGTTGTTTTTGCCCACTAAAAAAACTCAGATCGTATTTCAAAATGATAGTTAGAAAATCATTGGTAACAGTTACATAACACTTAACCATGTATTCCTCCAGTTGTGGCCTCCCACTTCAAATTAAACATTGAAAATTGCCCCCATAGTTTAAATACAACCTCAGTTATAATGGAATGTTTTGTGAGTGATATGTATTGAACTCGGATAAAATGTTTCCTTGTCATGCCTTTGATCTTATTCTAACATTCAATAGTGCAGCAAAAAGCAACACTGACACTGCCAGTAATGAGTGCTAACTCTGCTCTTATTTAATGGTTTCCTTTTTCCCAAAGAGGAATAAATAATATAATTTCATGTACCAATGATACTTTGTTGGCTGCAAGCATTGCTGATTAATCTGCCTGACATGTGGTCTGTTATACTTTCCTGAACACTATCCAAAGACTCGGCTACAGAGGAATAGAATGTAGTATCCAACTCTGATGAATGAATGTTATATTTCCTGGCAAATGGATTCAAGCTTCATTGATGTAAAAGTTAAAATGTGATTAACAAAAAAATATGCAGTTTGGACAAAATGTTCATCTTCAATTAATTAACACAGGCTTTGGTTACCTTGGGGAAAGTTGAATGAGAGACAACGCGATAGCCCCCTGCACATATGTAACACCTTTGCCAAGAATCATACAACTGAGTCAGCTGCTATTACAGGCAAGCCATTGAGATGCTCCACGGGTTCTTTTCCTGTTACCCATATGACGCATTCATTATATTCCTTTGGTTATGTGCTGCATGGTCATTTACAATATCTGTAGGAAATAGTGTCATACAGTGTGGAAACAGGCCCTTCAGCCCAACGCCCACTCCGACCAACATGTCCCATCTACATCAGTCCCACCTGCCTGCATTTGGCCCATATCCCTCTAAACCTCTCCTACCCACGTACCTGTCTAAAGGTTTCATAAACGTTGCAATAATGCCTCAACTGCCATCTCAGGCAGCTTGTTCCAACTCCCACCACCCTTAGTGTGGAAAAGGTTACACCTCAGGTTCCTATTAAATTTTCTCTCCCCCCCCCCCCCGCCCCCACCTCAACTTAAACCTATGTCATGTGGTTCTCGAATATTTGTTATACTTGCCCAGATTATATACTTGCCCCATTTTCACACAAAGGGTGGTGGGTGTATGGAACAAGCTGCCAGAGGAGATAGTTGAGGCTGAGACTATCCCATTGTTTAAGAAACAGTTGGACAGGTACATGGATAGGAGAGGTTTGGCGGGATATGGACCAATCGCAGGCGGGTGGGACCTGAGGAGCTGGGGCATGTTGGCCGGTGTGGGCAAGTTGGGCCGAAGGGCCTGTTTCCACAATCACTCTGTGACTCTATGAGTTGTGGAATTGAGAATCTTAAAATACTGCGCATGGTCACCGTTGTATTCTTTAGCAGTCATCTTGAGTAACAGCAGATGGTGTGCATATACATCTCCAACATGAGCAGCCAGGTTTGGAGAGCTACAGTCAGCAGCCTGATCAGAGTTAGAGCCAATCTGCTCCTCTAACTGTGCCCAACTTGCACACTGTGATTATGCCCTACAGGTCTAATTCGATCTCCAGCAGCTCACGTCGTCAGTGCTGCAAGAACTGCAGACATGCCTTGCCTTCTGCTAATTCAAATTGGTAAAGGGATTTGCCTGGGGGAGATATTCCAGCATGTCTTAGAGGAAAAATTGAGTTCCTTTTAAATATAATTATAAAACACATTTGAATGTTTTTAGGTTATTAATGTCAGGATTGCAAGGATCCTATTGATGCCAGGAACTACAGATGCTTGTTTACAAAAAGGGACAAGGTTCTGGAGGAGTTCAACGGGTCAGGCAGCATCCCTGGAAAACATGGATAGGTGGCGATTTGGGTCATCAAGACTGAAGAAAGGTCCTGACCTGAAATGTTGCATCTTCATATTCTCCAGCGATGCTGCCTGACTCGCTGAGTTATTCCAGCACTTTGTGACTTTTAGACCTTTGTAGGTTAGGCCACAGTAGAGTTGTTGCCTTAAGCCCCTGTCCCACTTAGGAAACCTCTGGAGACCGTGTGCCCCACCCAAGGTTTCCGTGAGGTTCCCAGAGGTTCTCGTTCGGTTCCCGGTGGTTCCGGTCACTCTCCATGAGTCATCAGAGGTTCTGGTCAATTGCCTGGAAAGCCTCAACCGAAGCGTGAGCTGCATCTACTGACCATAGATCCTATAGGATCTTTGCTACCGACCGTGCACACATTCACACACACAAACACATCGTGAAGGTGGGGGCCAGGGACAGCAGAGGAGCGCTTTCTGCGCGTTGAAGAAAAAAGTAAACGGCTGCCACAGAGCATGGTAAGTCCTTTAGAGAGTGCGGGAGGGGGGGAGAGGACAGAGAAGGGGAGAGAAGGGGAAAGAGAAGGGGGGAGTGAGAAGGGGGGAGAGAGAAGGGGATAGAAGGGGAAGAAGGGTAGAGAATGGGGGGGAGAAGGAGTGGAGACCATTTTAATAAGTTTAATAAAGTTAGCGGGCATTTTAACATCCGGCGGATCTTCCCACTTAGGAAACCTGAACGGAAACCTCTGGAGACCTTGCACCCCACCTAAGGTTTCCATGATGTTCCCGGAGGTTCCTGGAGGTTCCTGACACTCTCCCTAATTGTGGAAAGTGGTTTCCGCGTAGTCGCGGCTTCTGCTATGTTCCTGCGATTATTTTAAAAAAAAAACGGCCGCGACTAAACCAGTTGCTGTTTTGTCGAAGCCAGTGGTGGGGTCGCATTTTTACTTACAGCCAGTCGAAGGCCTTCACTGACCGGCCATTCTGATTGGCTCATTGGAGTTTTCGGCAAAGAAATCTTCTTTGGTTTTCAGGACCTAGAAGATCCGCCGGAAGGTAAAATACCCGCTAACTTTATTAAACTTCCTAAAACTGTCTCCACTCCTTCTCTCCCTTCTCTCTCCACTTCTCTCTCCCTTCTCTCTCCCCTTCTCTCTCCCCTTCTCTCTCCCCTTCTCTCTCCCCTTCTCTTTCCCTTCTCTTTCCCCTTCTCTTTCCCCTTCTCTCTCCCCTTCTCTTTCTCTTCTCTCTCCCTTTCTCTGTCCTTCTCTCCCTCCCTCCCGCGCTCTCTAAAGGACTTACCGTGCTCTCTGGCAGCCGTTTACTTTCCTCTTCACACGCAGAAAGCGCTCCTTCGCTGTCCTTGGCCCCCAACTTCGCGATGTGTTTGTGTGTGTGCGCGTGACCAGAACCTCTGGTGACTCATGGAGAGTGACCAGAATCCCCGGGAACCTCACGGGAACCTCACGGGAACCTCACGGAAACCTTGGGTGGGGCACACGGTCTCCAGAGGTTTCCGTTCAGGTTTCCTAAGTGGGACAGGGGCTTTACAGCGCTTGCAGTGCCAGAGATCCCGGTTCGATCCTGACTGCGAGTGCTGTCTGTAGAGAGTTTGTACGTTCTCCCATTGACCACGTGGCTTTTCTCCGTGATCTCTGGTTTTCCCCCACACTCCAAAGACGTACAGGTTTGTAGGTTAATGGCTTGGTATAAGTGTAAATTGTCCCTGGTGTGTGTAGGATAGTGTTAATGTGCGGGGATCGCTGGTCGATGCAGACCCGATGGGCAGAAGGGCCTGTTTCTGCGCTGTACCTCTAAACTAAAACTAAACTAAATAAAAAGTAATTCATAAGGATTGCTGTTCTTTGCATTCTTTCAAGTCAAGGTAGGAAAGATTTGTATTTATAAGATGCATTTCCCAACAATTCATAGTCTTTTGCAGCCAGTGAAGTATTTTGAATTGTCGTCAGTGTCGTAATATAGAAGCACTGTAGGCAACCTTTGCATGGCAATGCTTTAAAACATCGATGCAATGACCAACAGATGATCTGGCCACACACTGCTGGTTTAGAGACAAATACCACTGGGCAGAAACTCGGGTAAAACTCCACTACTCTTGTTTGAAATAGCACAGATCCATGGTGTCCATCTGAGAGATCAGATGTCTGTCTTGATTTTTCTCAATTCTGCACTTGCATTTGCATGTTGACGAGAAATCATAACTTTCCCACTCATGTCATATCAGACACAGGAGACCCTCTGTTATGTCGGTTTCGTTTGAATGATGGAGATCACGCCAGTCTCGTTTATGATGAATTCAATTCCAGGTCTCAGTAGGCAATAACCAACACACTGCAATATTCAGTTCCTTTCTGAATCTGTGCCTTCAATATTTTGCAATATGTAGCGGGTTTTTTTAGAGCTATAATGAGTGAAGAGAGGAGCCTGAGATCTAGAAGTAGGGAAAACCAATACAGCCCTTTGAAGCCTATTATAGTCATACAGCATGGAAACAGGCCCTTCATCCTAATCTACCCACATCAACTAACATGTCCCATCTACACGAGGCCCACCTGCCTGCGTTTGGCCCATATCCCTCTAAACCTGCCCCATCGGTGTACCTGCCTAAATGTTTCTTAAACATTGCTATTGTTATTTAATAAGATTACGGCTGATCCTATGCCCTCTATCCAATTTCCTGTCTGATCCCATACCCTCTGATTCCTTTGTGTCCAAATTGCTATCAGTTTCACTCTTGAATATAATGCAGCAGCTGAGCATTCAATGCTTTTTCCCAAGACTTTTACCTAGTGCATGACAGATGTTCTCTTCACCTTGGTCTTAAGTTATGGGCCCCTTTTCCTGAAGCAATGCCCCACACATTTGATTTTGGCATCTGAAACATAGAAACATAAAAAATAGGTGCAGGAGTAGGCCATTCAGCCCTTTGAGCCAGCACTGCCATTCAATATGATCATGGCTGATCACCCCGTTCCTTCTTTCTCCCCATATCCCTTGATTCCGTTAACCCTAAGAGCTATATCTAACTCTCTTTTGTAAATAGTGAATTGGCCTCCACTGCCTTCTGTGACAGAGAATTCCACAGATTCACAGCTCTCTGGGTGAAAAGGTTTTTCCTTATCTCAGTACTACATGGCCTACCCCTTATTCATAAACTGTGACCCCTGGTTCTGGACTCCCCCAACATGGAGAACATTTTTCCTGCATCTAGCCTGTTCATTCCCTTAAGAATTTTATGTTTATATAAGATTCCCCCTCATCCTTCTAAATTCCAGTGAATATAAACCAAGTCGATCCATTCTTTCATCATATGTCAGAAGAAGGGTCCCAACCTGAAACATCACCTGCCCATGTCCTCCGGAGATGCTGTCTGACCCTCTGAGTTACTGCAGCACTTTGAGTTCTATGCAAGATTCAAGCATCTGCAGTTCCTTGTGTATTCTGGACTTGGTGTCTATTTTATACACCTGATTTATTCTATTGAACATAGGCAAATCATACCGGGAGAACACCTTCATCCCCAGAATCAATCAAATGGACCTACATTATGTAGACCACAAGGCAAGTATATTTTTCTTTGGATACAAATGCCAAAACAACACACAGTTCCACAAAAGGGAATTCCTCAAAGCCCTCCAGAATCTCAGCAAAGTTTTCTTAATTTTGTACCGATTAACTGCCTTGCAATAAAGGGCAATACCACATTTGACTTCATGTTTAAGAAAGAACTGCAGATGCTGGAAAAATCGAAAGTAGACGAAAATGCTGGAGAAACTCAGTGGGTGAGGCAGCATTTATGCAGCGAAGGAATAGTTGACGTTTCGGGTTGGGACCCTTCTTCAAACTGATGTGGAGGTGTGGGGGCAGGAAGAAGAACTTCCTTTCTTCATCCCGCCCCCCCCCACCCCCACTCCCACATCAGTCTGAAGAAGGGCCTCGACCCAAAACGTCACCTATTCCTTCGCTCCACATTTGCCTTCATTATTTACTTGTGAAATCTGCATGTTTGCCTTCTGCAAAACATGAATCTGTAAACCACTGTGCATAAATAGTTACTAAATTCCCATCTTAAAAGTATGCTATATCTCTATTCTTTACTAAATTTTCCTCATTGTATTCCATTTGCCACCTTCTGTCTCATTTGTTTTATCCTTTTCTCTGTCATCTGCCCCCATCCAGATGTGTATCATCAGCAAGCTTAATAATAAATAAAAACAGAAAATTCTGGAAACTCTCAGGAGGTCAGGCAGTATGGAGTTTTCATCATGGAAACAGATCCTTCAGGTCCTCATGCCTGGTGACCAAGTTGCCCCATCTAAGATAGTCCCATTTTCTTGCGTTTGGCCTGTTTCCCTCTAATCCTTTCCGACCCATGCTCCTGCCCAATTGTCTTTTAAATTTGAAGTTGGGAGGTCATATTGCAGTTTGTGTAAGCCGTTGGTGAGACCACATTTAGAGTATTGTGTTCAGTTCTGAGCACCATGTTATAGGAAAGATATTGTCAAGTTTGAAAGGGTTCAGAGAAGATTTACAAGGATGTTGCCAGGTCTGGAGGGTGTGAGCTATAGGGAGAGGTTGAGAAGGCTGGGTCTCTATTCCTTGGAGCGCAGGAGGATGAGGGGTGGGTGATCTTATAGAGTTGTATAAAATCATGAGAGGAATAGATTGGGTAGATGCACAGAATCTCTTGCCCAGTGTAGGGGAATGGAGGACCAGATGACATGGTTTCAAGGTGAAGGGGAAAAGATTTAATAGGAATCTGAGGGGTAACCTTTTCACACAAAGGGTGGTGGACGTTTGGAAGAAGCTGCCAGAGGAGTGAGCTGAGGCTGGGACTATCCAAACAGTTAGACAGGTACATGGATAGGACAGGTTTGGAGTGATATGGACCAAGCGCAGGTAGGTGGGACTAGAGTAGCTGGGACATGTTGGCCGGCATGTAGGATAGAACTATGGGTGATTGCTGGTCTGAACAGACTCAGTGGGTTGAAAGGCCTGTTTCAACACTGCATATCTAAACTAAACTGAACTCTTCCCATTGATCCATCCTGACCTGTTGAGTACTTTCCTGCATTTTCAGTCTTTATTTTAGATAAAGGAAATGTGTCTGATAGGATGAGGCCAGGATTACTGTGGAGATAAATTACAGTGGTCACCTGCTTACTGGAAAGCAGGGGCAGTTTAGTTTAGAGATACAGCGTGGAAGCAGGCCCTTTGGCCCACTGAGTCCGCGCCGACCAGCGATCTCCACACACTAACGCTATCCTGCACACACTAGGGACAATTTACAATTATACAAAGCCCCACGCAGGTCACGGGGAGTACGTACAAATTCCGTACAGACAGCCCCCTTAGTTAGGATTGAACCCGGGTATCTGGCACTGGAAAGCAGCAACTCTACCGCTGCGCTGCCGTGCCATTAGAAAGACCAAAAATGTACAAAGCTATGAAAAGCAAAGTAATGAAGGTAGTTTGTGCATCAGAAAACAAATTAAAGGAGTGTATTCCCAGTCTGAGGAAGGGTTCCGACCCAAAACGTCACCTATCCTTTTTCTCCAAAGATGCTGCTTGACCCACTGATTAAGTTACTCCAGCACTTTGTGTCTATCAAAGGAATGTAAAGAAAAGATAGTTTGTACACCACCTTCTCGTTTATTAATGTAAATATTAACTAGCTAAGAGCTCAGAGATGGCGGCTATGTTGTGTGTAGTAGTAGTAATAATCTCTCAAACGTCTGTCACCCAGAGTTCTGTATGAGATTATGAGACCTTTCAATACAATTCACCGTGATATTGTTATTTTGTGATCATGCACTGGATTCAGGCTGTCAAATCTCATTCCCCAAATAATACCTGAAGCTTTTCTGAGCTTTATCTGGAGACTAATGGTGCGAAACCCCATCGATCTGCCACTGACCTCAAGGCTAGAAATTGCACAGAGTATGTTTGAGTAACATTCACAACCTGGTTTTTACAGCACCCGCTAAAACAGATCATAATTCAGCCGCGGCATGGTTGCCCCAGTGGCATTAAATATATGGATTAAATGGTGCAGGTCTCTGAGAGACAGCTTGCTACTAGTGTTTCTTCAGTTTTTGAGGCCATTTTCTCCCCCTTTTTTGCTGCTAATAGGAATTAATTCTTTAATAGACTGTCTGGTTTGACATTTTCAACAGCTAAAATTTTGTGCTAATGATGCTTTGTGGCCTGGGTTCAATCATGCACTAGCTCATTTTCCTCTTGGGTATGGAAGGGATTAATCAAAGGAATAGCATCTCCCTTGGTAGTTCGCTGCTGGCTGTTCACTAATTGTTCTGTTGATTAGCTCATGCCTGTTTTGTTTCTCATCCAGTAGGCTGCATTTCTGCATCCTCGGCAGCAGAGGGTGCAGTAGAGGCACTAGAGGGTGCAATATTCATCCTAGTGTCCGTTCTGGGGAACAGGGGCATGACAAAAATAAGCCATATCAAGGAAAACACATTTTTTTCCTTGTTTAACCAAATAATAAATGGTATTTTGTGTAAATCTTGGCTCATAATTAATGCAAGTCGAGAAGGTTCAGTAGAGAAAGCGTTCACAGCTCCGGAAGTGGCGGTGCTGCCCATGCAGCTGCGGCTCGCCTGCAGTCTGTCTGTCTTTTTCTTTTTTTTTGTTTTCTTTTTTCTTGTTGGACGTATGTTTTCGTTTATTTTTAGTTGTGTATGTGTGGGGGGGCGGGGAAATTTGTTTTTAGTCTCTTCCTTCGTGGGGGATGCGACCTTTTCTTGTCGTATCCCCGTCTCCGTCTGCGTCTGCGCTGAGACCTAATCGTGGAGCTGACGGCCTCCAACTGGGGCCGACCTCGAGGCTCCAGAGGCAGAGCCAGGGCTCACCACCGCGAAGCTGGCCGACTTCAGGGCTGCGGTGGCGCTGCGGCGGCGGCCCGACTCTGGAGCCTCAGAGGCTTTGGCCGCAGGCCCAGTGGACGACAACATCGGGAGCTCGCAGGTCCCAGGTTTGTGACCGATTCTCTGGAGCTCCCGCAACAACAGCTTCGTCTGCTGGACTGGAGGGTGGCAGCTTCGTCCGCTCTGGGCTGCGGAGTTTGAACCGGCCCGTTCGCGGAGCTCGGATTTGGCTGCGGGACTTACTATCACCCGGGTCACAACATCGAAAGCCTGGATCGCCTCATCGCAGAGGGAGAACAAAGAAGGAAGAGACAAGGACTTTAAGACTTTTGCCTTCCATCACAGTGAGGAGGTGCCTGGTAGACTCACTGTGGTGGATGTTAAGGGTTACACAAAAAGCTGGAGAAACTCAGCAGGTGCAGCAGCATCTAAGGAGCGAAGGAGATAGGCGACGTTTCGGGTCGAGACCCTTCTTCAGTGGATGTTAAACTGTGTTCATTGTGTGTTCTGTTATTTTATTCTCGGTCATGACTGCAAGGTACGTAATTTTGTTCAAACTAAAAGTTTGAATGACAAGGATGCTTACTTAATTTATTGAAAGGATATAGGTTTAAGGTGAGGGGAAATGATTTAATAGGAATCTTAATGGTAACATTTTTATACAAAGGTTGGTGGGTGTATGGAATGAGCTGCCGGAGGACGTAGTTGAGGCAGGTACGATTGCAATGTTTAGACAGTACAATGAAATCTGGGGGTCCTTCTTCATCAGTCACTGAAAGTAAAGAGAAGAGGAAAAAATGAGTTAAGGTCAAAGTTGGACCCTTGAAGACTGAAAAGGGTGAATTTATAATGGGGAAATGGCAGATGAGTTGAACAGGTACTTTGAATCTGTCTTCACAAATGAAGGCGCAAACAATTTCCCTGATGTGCTTGTGGCCAGAGGATCTGGGGTGGCAGAGGAACTGAAGGAGATTCACATTAGGCAGGAAACGGTGTTGGGTTGGCTGTTGGGACTGAAGGCTGATAAATACCAAAGGCCAGATGGTCTGCATCCCATGATACTTAAGGAAGTGGTTCTAGCAATCGTGGACGCATTGGTGATAATTTTCCAATGTTCTATAGATTTAGGATCAGTTCCAGGATAGCTAATGTTATCCCACTCTTATAGACCAGTTAGCCTGACATCGGTGGTGGGGAAGATGCTCGAGTCAATAAGAATAGATGAAATAGTGGCACATTTGGATAGCAGTAGCAGGATCGGTCCGAGTCAGCATGGATTTACGAAGGGGAAATCGTGCTTGATGAATCTTCTGGAATTTTTTGAGAATGTAACCAGGAAAATGGACAAGGGAGAGCCGGTGGATGTGGTGTATCTGGACTTTCAGAAAGTATTTGATAAGGTCCCACGTAGGAGATTAGTGAGCAAAATTAGAGCACATGGTATTGGGGGTAGAGTGCTGACATGGATAGAAAATTGGTTGGCAGACAGGAAACAAAGGGTAGGAATTAATGTGTCCCTTTCAGAATGGCAGGCAGTGACTAGTGGGGTACCGCAAGGCTTGGTGCAGGGACTGCAGCTATATACAATATACATCAATGATTTTGATGACGGGATTAAAAGTAACATTAACAAATTTGCAGATGATACAAAGCTGGGTGGCAGTGTGAACTGTGAGGAGGATGCTATAAAGATGCAGGATGACTTGGACAGATTGGGTGAGTGGGCAGATGCATGGCAGATGCAGGGGGGGGGGGGGGGGAGGGGGGAGAAGGAGTGGAGACAACTTTTAAGAAGCCAGAGATACACGGCTGTGAAGCTCGGCAGACATTATCCTTGGTTCTGAAAACTACTGCTCACTTTTTTTTCCCAATGAGCCAATGAAATTCACCGGTCAGCACTGCCTCCAACCTACGAGAACGTCCGAAAACCTTAAACCTCCTGGCAGCCCACTAGTACTTCCTGGCGACCCACCTAGGGCATGAGAATTCTCGCTACTCTACACGGCAGCTTCATTCTAGTCGCCGATAATCTTTTAACATGTTGGCGACCATAACGAGAAATAATTTCACGGCGACCATAACGAGACCATGACTAGTTCCCAGAATGCGGGAACTCCTCACGACCATGAAGAAAAACTCCCCGGCAACCACCCGTGACTATGTGGTGACCATGTGTCGACTGCATAGTCTCCTGCAGTCACCTAAAAAGTCCTCTAGGTGGGACAGGCCCATAAGCATGCAGGTACAGCAGGCAGTGAAGAAAGCTAATGGCATGATGGGCTTCAAAACAAGAGGAGTTGAGTATAGGAGCAAAGAGGTCATTCTGCAGTTGTACAGGTCCCTAGTGAGACCACACCTGGAGTATTGTGTGTAGTTTTGGTCTCCAAATTTGAGGATGGACATTCTTGCTATTGAGGGAGTGCAGCATAATATTCACAAGGTTAATCCCCGGGATGGTGGGATTGTCATATGTTAGAATTGAGCGGCTGGGCTTGTATACTCTGGAATTTAGAAGGATGAGAGGGAATCCTATGGAAACATATAAGATTATTAAGGTATTGGACAAGCTAGAGGCAGGAAACAGGTTCCTGATGTTATGGGAGTCAAAAACCAGGGGCCACCATTTAAGAATTATGGGTAGGCCATTTAGAACAGAGTTGAGGAAGAACTATTTCACTTAGAGAGTTGTGAACCTGTGGAATTCTCTGCCTCAGAAGGCCGTGGAGGCAAATTCTCTGGATGATTTCAAGAGAGAGTTAGATATAGCTCTTGAAGATAGCATAGTCAGGGGATGTGACGAGAAGGCAGGAATGGGTTACTGATTGTGGATCATCAGCCATGATCATATTGAATGGCGGTGCTGCCTCAGAGGGCCAAATGGCCTACTTCTGCACCTATTGTCTATTGTCTATTGGATAGGATAGGTTTAGGGGGATATTGGCAAAATGCAGGCAGGTGGGACTAGTGTAGATGGGACATGTTGGTCAGTGTGGGCAGGTTGGGCTGAAGGCACTGTTTCCACCCTGTATGACTCTATAACAATATGGATACAGGTCCTTTGGCCCTGAATCCATGCCAACCGCTGATCACCCATTTAGACTAGTTCTACATTATCGCACCTCCACATCCACTTCCTATATACTTGGGTCAACTTACAGAAGCCAGTTAACCTACAAGCTCGCTTGGCTTTGGGATAAGGGAGGAAACCTGCACACATGGAAGAAAATTACACAGCCACTGAGAGAACATACAAACTCCACATGGACAATGGTCAGGATCGAACCAAAGTCTCTGGCGCTGTGAGGCAGCAGCTCTACCAGCTGTGCCACAGGTAAAACATAACAGTAAAACGGCAAAAACATATGGGGGCCTTTTGTACTTGTGTATTAACTTGATTGTATTCATGTATAGTATTGACTGATTTAAGTGGAGAGCATACAAGCAAAATCTCCACTATATCTTGGTACAAATGACAATAATAAACCAATACCTAGGACAAAATGTCCTGGAAAAACACAAGTTACATACAGTTTTCCTGATATCCTTTCAGTACTGTGGATAGTGGATGTGGTGTTGACGTGGATAGAAAATTGGTTGGCAGACAGGAAGCAAAGAGTAGGAGTGAGCGGGTCCTTTTCAGAATGGCAGGCAGTGGCGAGTGGAGTGCCGCAAGGCTCGGTGTTGGGGCCGCAACTGTTTACCATATATATTAATGATTTGGAAGAGGGAATTAGGAGCAACACTAGCAAGTTTGCGGATGACACAAAGCTGGGTGACAGTGTGAACTGTGAAGAAGATGTTAGGAGATTTCAGGGTGACCTGGATAGGTTGAGTGAATGGGCAGATGCGTGGCAGATGCAGTATAATATAGATAAATGTGAGGTTATCCACTTTGGTGGCGAAAACAAGGGGACAGATTATTATCTCAATGGGGTTAGGTTAGGTAAGGGGGAGGTACAGCGAGACCTAGGTGTCCTTGTACACTGGTCACTGAAAGTTGGAGTGCAGGTACAGCAGGCAGTGTAGAAAGCTAATGGAATGTTGGACTTCATAACAAGAGGATTTCAGTAGAGGAGTAGAGAGGTTCTTCTGCAGTTGTATAGGGCTCTGGTGAGACCACATCAGGAGTATTGCGTACAGTTTTGGTCTCCTAATTTGAGGAAGGACATCCTTGTGATTGAGGCAGTGCAGCGTAGTTTCACAAGATTGATCCCTGGGATGGCAGGACTGTCATATGAGGAAAGATTGAAAAGACTAGGCTTGTATTCACTGGGGTTTAGAAGGGTGTGGGGGCATCTTATAGAAACATATAAAATTATAAAAGGACTGGACAAGTTAGATGCAGGAAAAATGTTCCCAATGTTGGCGAGTCCAGAGACCAGGGGCCACAGTCTTAGAATAAAGGGGAGGCCTTTTAAGACTGAGGTGAGAAAAAACGTTTTCACCCAGAGAGTTGTGAATTTATGGAATTTCCTGCCACAGAGGGCAGTGGAGGCCAAATCACTGGATGGACCTAAGAGAGTTAGAGCTCTGGGGGCTAGTGGAATCAAGGGATAGGGGGAGAAGGTAGGCACGGGTTATTGATTGGGGACGATCAGCCATGATCACAATGAATGGCGGTGTTGGCTCGGAGGGACGGATGGTCTCCTCCTGCACCTATTTTCTATGTCTATGTCTATGTCTATGTCTACTGGGCGTTCCAGAACCTTGGGGGGGGGAAAAAACCCCTTGATTTGGGAGGTTATATTTAAGTGCTACTGAAACTCCATATTTACTATGGCCTAATAAATATCCCATAAGGATGCTCTCTCCCATTTAAAAAATACTGCACACCCACTTGAATTAACTAATGACCCTACAGCTCACACAAAAGTGTCCCAATGGTCTTCATTATACCTTATGATGCATTTACTTAAGATTTCTAGTGTAGTAAACATGTCCCAAATTGTTTAGTGGGAGGTAGAAACAAAGAGCTGTAGATGCTGATATACAAAAGAAGACAAAGCGTGTTGGAATAACTCAGCGGGTTAGGCAGTATCTCTGGAGAACATTGATAGGGTCCTGGCCTGAAACGTCACCTATCCATGTTCTCTGGAGATGCTGCCTGACCTGCTAAGTCAGTGACTCTAGGACTTTGCTTTCTTTTGTTTAGGGAGGGTTATAAAAAATATCTATTAGTTAACCATGTAAGGATGACTTAGATCAGAAGATCTCAAGCTTGGTCAAAGAAATACACTTTAGGCTGTTTGTGGTCCAGCCAAGAACAACAGGTCAATAATGCTTGTAGGCAAAGTACTGGAAAAAAACTTCAGAGGGACGTTGTGCATCAGCAAATGGAGAAGCACAGGTGGACCAATTCTTTCAGACAGGATTAGTTGAGGGATGATCATGTCTGACCAGTATTGACACATTTTGAGGAGTTAACACTGAGGAATTATGACGAGGTGCACATTTAATGTGGTCTCTTTGGGTTTGAGCCTCCTTGTGTCCTGAAAAATGAGATTATTTCGGAAGGCCTGGAACTGAAAGATCTTGAGATCAGATGTAATGGAGTTGGAGAAACTAATGGAGTTGGAGAAAGGGATGGTGTCCTTACAGCAGAGAGAATGTGTGGTCAAAGCAGCTGTGGGAATCGGTAGGTTTCTACTAGATATCAGTGGATAGCTTGTCTGCTGAGATGGAGATCATCAGCATTTGAAATGCAAGAGATAGACACAAAAAGCAGGAGTAATACCAGACAGTATCTCTGGTATTCCAGCCTTTTGTGATTATCTTTGGTTTAAACCAGCAACTGCAGTTCCTTCCTACACATTTTGAACTGCATTTGACAAGTTACTTATGGCAAATTGGTTGAGAAAATAAAAACATGTGATTCAGAGGAAAGTAGCAAAATTGGATTAAAAAAAATTAAACCAGCAGACAATGGCAATGCTGTCATGGTCTTCTGGACTGACCTCTATCTTGCGGAGGCCAGATAGCAGCTCTTGTACACCACTGCTCGTGCACAAACCCCCCTCTCCTTGGACCATGACCCCCTGATGAACACCAGGCCACTGTCATCTGGCCTGTAACAGATATAATCAGATTCAGAGATTTCCCCTCCGTGGCCTCCAACCATCCAACCTGATGGCAGTCCAACCCCAACCTACAGACGTCTACCTTTTACCCCAGATCCACAAACAGTTATAGGCATGATCCAATATCTTACATGATCCAATACTATCCTACTAGATCATGGAGCATCGACAAGTGCGACACAAGAACAGACCCTTCGACCCACAATGAACACGATGCCTTACAGAGCCCCAGAGCAGAGATCCGGGTTTGATCCCGACTATGATTGCTGTCTCTACAGAGTGTGTATGTTCTTCCCATGCGTGGGTTTTTCCCGGGTGCTCTGGTTTCCTCCCACACTCCAAGGACGTACATGTATGTAGGTTAATTGGCTTTGGTAAAGATTGTAAATAGTCTCCAGCGTGTAGGAGAGTGGTGGTGTACGGGGATTGCTGGTCGGTGCGGACTCGGTGGGCCGACGGACCTGTTTCCGTGTTGTTTCTATAAACTTCTGGTGTACTCGCTGTTTCTGTCTGCTCCACTTTGACTCTCTGCCCCTTGACCAGCCATTCCCACCTACTTTTGGGCCACTTCTTAAGCCCTCCACCGTTTTGACAATTTCCAATTCACAGACCGCAACTGCCTCATCTTTACCACGGACACCCAGTGTTTCAAGACAACCATTCCCCGTCAGGATGTCCATAAGGTCCTCTACATTTTTCTGGAACCAGGTCCCAAGCAGATCCCCATCCACTCTCACTTTCATCCACCTGGCTGAACATGTTCTCACCCTCAACAACATCCCTTTAGATTCCTCCCACTTTCTATAAATCAAAAGTACAGACATGGACATTCTTAGACATTAAGAATTGTGGTACACAATTTTGTTAAACTCATTGTTTGCATGGATTTGTAATAAAGGCTGCAGTGAAATGATGCTCAATGGACTGATTAGGGATAGTCAGCATGGTTTTGAATGTGGGAGGTCGTGACTCACAAATCTGATTTTTTTTTTTTGAAGACGTGACCAAAAAGGTTGATGAGGGCAGAGCTGTAGATGTTGTATACATGGATTTCAGTAAGGCATTCGACAAGATTCCACATGGTAGGCTGCTCTGGAAGGTTAGATCGCATGGGATCCAAGGAGTGGTAGCTGAATGGATAGCAAATTGACTCAGTGGAAGGAAGCAGAGGGTGATGATGGAAAGTTGCTTCTCAGACTGGAGGCCTGTGACTAGTGGTGTGCCTCAGGGTTCGGTGCTGGGCCCTTTAGTGTTTGTCATCTACATCAATGATTTGGATGAGAACATACACGTCAAGTTTGCTGATGATACAAAAGTGAGTGGTTAAGCAGATAGTGAAGATGGTTGTGAAAGATTGCAGCAGAATCTTGATCGATTGGCCAAGTGGCCTGAGGAATGGTTGATGGAATTTAATACAGAGAAGTATGAGGTGGTGCATTTTGGGACATCTAACAAGGGCAGTGAATGGTGTAGTGGCAGATTATTATATCATTCAAGGAATCTTTCCTCTAGCTACTATGATTGAAGACGGGGTAAGGAGAAGAATCGATAAGCATCCACGAGCTCTCCACGAGACATTCAATGCAGTCTAAAGATAAATCTTCAAAACACAGCCTCTTAATTATTATATTTATTGTGGTAGTAAAAACAGTAAGATATTCATCCAAACTTCTTGTTAAAGTACATTTTGATCTTACTCGTAGTCAAACTCGTGCATGGTGGAACCTGTGCATGGTCAAAAGCTGTGACCTCTCCCCCATGCCGCTTCAAACTAAAGGGCCTGTCCCACTTACGTGTCCTTGGCACGCAAATTGAGCCGAGACGGTCGAGCGAAGGTCGGGCGCGATTACATGTGTAAGCACAACCATCTGGAGCGCGTGACGTCATTTGAAGATGGACACAAAGCTGAAGTAACTCAGCGGGACCGGCAGCATCTCTGGAGAGAAGGAATGGGTGACGTTTCGTGTCAAGACTTTTCTTCAGTCTGAAAAGAAGGGTCTTGACCCGAAACGTCTCCCATTGCTTCTCTCCAGAGATGCTGCCGGTCCCGCTGAGTTACTCCTGCATTTTGTATCTATCTTCAATTTTCTTGGCCCCGCTCTGGGAGTAGAGGTGGGGGCGAATCCGGGCTGCAATGGCCGTGAGCCCCAGGCCGAGTTTGTTTGCCTGCTTCTGCTGCTGTTGAAGGTGAGATGTTGCGTCGCGCCAGGGTCTTGGGCCTGTCGCACTTTGGCCGTCAGTTCCGCGACAGGCCGCTGGCGCGCAAAGATTTAGTTCACTGCAAGAATGTAGGAGCCCCGCGCGATGTCGGGACCAGCCCCGCACAACTCCATACCCCTCCGCGCCTCTAAGTGGGACCAGCCCCGCGTGGCCATATGGTGCCTGTACGCCTCAAGCGACCATGAGGTTGCGTAATTTGCGATCCAAGGACGCGTGAACTAAAAACAACTAGGGTCTGCGCAAGAATCCCAGCCGAAAACACGCCTCCGACTATGTAATAAATCTCACCCACATAATTACAGGCAGATAAAATGTAAAGGTAACTGGTTATAGTTATAACATATTGAGTTAAGCTAAATGGTTACTACAAATGGTAGGCCTCTGGGGAGTGTTGTAGAGCAGAGGGATCTAGAACTGCAGGCGCATGGTTCCTTGAAGTTTGAGTAGCAGGTAGATAAGGTGGTCAAAATGGCTTTTGGGACATTGGCCTTCATCAGTCAGAGTAAAGGGTATAGAAGTTGGGAGGACATGTTGCAGTTGTATAAGATGTTGTTGAGACTGCATTTATAATATTGTGTTCAGTTCTGGGCATTGTGTTATAGGAAAGATATTGTCAAGCTTGAAAGGGTTCAGAAAAGATTTACCAGGATGTTGCCAGGACTAGAGGGTGTGAGCAGGCTGGGTCTCTATTCCCTGGAGCGCAGGAGATGAGGGGTGATCTTATAGAGGTGTACAAAATCATGAGAGGAAAAGATCGGGTAGATGCACAGTCTCTTGCCCAGAGTAGGGGAATCGAGGACCAGAGAACATAGGTTCAAGGCCAAGGGGAAAATATTTAATAGGAATTCGAGGGGTAACTTTTTCAGACAAACTGTGGTGGATGTATGGAACAAGC
Source organism: Okamejei kenojei (assembly GCA_035221665.1). NCBI lineage: Eukaryota > Metazoa > Chordata > Chondrichthyes > Rajiformes > Rajidae > Okamejei > Okamejei kenojei. Next base: position 97,118,390 of record CM069135.1, read on the forward strand.
TGCCAGAGGAGGTAGTTGAGGCTGGGACTATCCCATCGTTTAAGAAACAGTTAGACAGGTACATGGATAGGACAGGTTTGGAGGGATATGGGTCAAGCGCTGGCAGGTGGGACGAGTGTAGCTTGGGCATGTTGGCCAGTGGGGCAAGATAGGCCGAAGGGCCTGTTTCCACACTGTATTACACTATGAATCTATGACTACTGTGATTGGCAGAGAGGTAATGAATAACAATTATTCCATTTCTGTAAGTTACATTTCAAGCATTTCCTCAAGTCTTGTATTTGTTTCAGAAATTCACACGTGATTATGTAAACTAACTAAACTAATGTTATTTTCTGTAGTTCTGAATTTCAATCAATAACTATCCTCCAATAGCATTTGGCAATATGAGCTACACCACTTGTCATGGCGATAGCTGACGGTAACCAAAGATCCTATAGCGGAACAAGATAGATCACTCCTTCTAAATGCAATGGGCTGACGTGTAGTACGCAACGGAACGGAACGTGGGCCTTTTTTTTTCATCCATTTTAGTAACCCGACCCGACCCGACTCGCAGTGTAATCAACGTTGCAGGGGAACAGTTTGTGTTAATAAATTATAATTCTGAAAATGAGGAGAAGATTTTTACCAAATAACTTTTATTTTTACGAAGATGTTTCCGTAACTGGCTTCCGTCTCCGCATTAGTATCTTTGCTCCGCTATGGGATCTTTGGTGCGTAGACGGAAGTGGGTTACGGAAATGGGGCCGAAAATTACCCATGAATCTGCCCATGACCATACTACGTCTTTTTCGTTGAGTGATCTATCTTGCTTGCTATAGGATCTTTGACGGTAACCCATCTCTGATAACCCCAGTTTTGCACAAAAAAAAAAACAAGATTACATTATCCTGCACTATATTGTTGTTTGAATTCTTATGACCTAGACCTCCTTTAACCAATTTTAAATGAACATAATCCCAGTACAGAGAAAAGCAAGTCATATAGAATTGTCTTCACTATTTTCTTCACTAGGGCGGCAAGGTAGCACAGCGGTAGAGTTGCTGCCTTCCAGCGCCAGAGACCCTGTTTCGATCCTGACTATGGGTGCTGTTTGTACGGAGTTTGTACGTTCTCCCTCTGACTGCATTGGTTTTCTCTGGGTGCTCCCGTGTCCTCCAACATTCCAAAGATGTGTAGGTTTGTAGGTTAATTGGCTTCAATAAATTGTTCCTCGTGTGTATAATAGAACTAGTGTACGGGAGATTGCTGGTCAGCATGGACTCGGGGCTCTATCTCTAAATCTAAACCAACATTTTTTTAATGAAACTTTTTATTACACGCACTTACAAGTTAAAATGTTACCCTGCAGTTTTCATGTTTTGAATGTAGCTGTATTCAGTTCTTATGGATGAAGGCAAATTAGTCAATCAATCAACATGGGTACTAATATTCCGTAGCCAAATGGCACTGTCATTCATAACCCAGTTTACATAGATACTTCACGGCACAGTGGCGCAGCGGTAGAGTTGCTGCCTTACAGCGCTTGCAGCACCGGAGACCCGGGTTCGATCCTTACTAAGGGTACGTTGTCCCCGTGACCGCGTGGGTTTTCTCCGGGATCTTTGGTTTCCTCCCACATTCCAAGAAGTACAGGTATGTAGGTAAATTGGCTTGGTATAAGTGTAAAATTTCCCTAGTCTGTGTAGGATAGCGTTAATGTGCTGGATATCACTGGTTGGTACTGAATCGGTGGACCGAAGGGATTGTTTCCGCACTGTATCCCTAAACATAAACTTCAGGTGGTGAGAATAAAGCTGGAATTGTACTTGTAGCTTTCATGAATCACTTTCTAGTGATCTAACATCCCCATGACCAGGATGTCATTTAAGGTGCCTCCAACCACCAGATGCCAATAGTTGCCCTCACTCAGTATGATAGCTTGCACTTGATTATTGTCCAATCAGTCTATTTTCAATCATCAGCAGCAGTGTTGGAAGGTGTGGTTGATAACGTTATCAAGTGATAACTACTCATCAATAACCTGCTCACTGATCTGCTGACCTGGTTATGACCAATTTGACCATCGCCAGGACCACTTGGTTCCACACCTACTCACAGCTTTGGTTTAAACATGGGGCCAAAGAGTTGAATTCCAGAGGTGAGTTGAGAATGATGGCCCTTAACATTGAGGCAGGCATTTGATCGAGCATGGGACAACCTGTTAAAACAAAAGTTAATTGGGAATCTAAGGGAAAAGTCTCCAATTGTTGGAGTCATACTTTGAACCAAGCAGGATGATTGCAGTTGTTGTTGATCAATCTTCCCGGCTGCAGGGCATAACTGCAGAAGTTCCTTACAATTGTACCCTTGGCCCAAACAACTTCAACTGTTTCAACAATGACCTTCCTTCCATCTTGAGGTCAAGAGTTGGCATGGTCTGCAATGATTGTGCGGTTCTATTATGCCTGCCCGATTTAAGCAAATTAAGTGCCCCATGTCACAGTGCTATGCAATGGATAGTTCCAACAAGAGTCTAATCACTTAGCATTGAAATTTAATGTCATTGCCATCATTGAGTCTTCCAATTATGACAGAAATTCACTTAGATCAGCAAGTAATTGCTGTGGTGAGAAGCTAGGTAGCCTGAATAACTCACCTATAAGTTTCTCCTTTAGTTGCAAGGCACACATCAGGCATGTGATAAGTTCTAGGAGTAGAATAAGTGATAAGTGTTAATGTGTAGGGATCGTTTGGCCCATTAAGTCTATTCCCGCCACTCAATCATGGCTGATCTATCTTTCCCTCTTAACCCCATTCTCCTGCCATACCCCCCCCCCCCCATAACCCCTGACACCCGTACTAATCAAGAATCTATCAATCGCCACCTTAAAAAATATCCATCGACTTGGCCTCCACAGAAATAATTCCACAGATTCACCACCCTCTCTCTGACTTAAGAAATTCCTCCTCATCTCCTTCCTGAAGGAAAGCCCTTTTATTCTGAGGCTATGGCCTCTGGTCCTAGACTCTCCCACTAGCAAAGGATGGAAACATCACCACCTGCAGGCTCCCTTCCAAGTTCCAAACCCATGTAGAGTTGCAGATATATTGTTGCTCCTTTGTTGGTATCTGAGTCTAAACCCCTCCCCAGTTGGGCATTTGGCATATCTTCACCAGAAGAACTGCAGCAATTCAAGTTGGCAAGTCACTATCACCTCCTCACGGGCAATTAGAGGTGGACAAAAATATGCTGGGCTTGTCTTTGATGCCCACTTCCTAAAGAAGTTTAACTAACAAAAATTAGACACTTTTTAACGTGACTGTCAGTCCAATACACTGTCAGAAATGATTGTATTAACCTCTGCTGATCTCTCACTGATCTAAGAACAACCCGCAAAACGGTAAAATGAACCTTTCAATAAGTATATATGCAGCAGCTTTAATTTAGTTTAGTTCTGCTTAGAGATACAGCATGGAAACGGGCCCTTCGCCCCACCGGGTCCGCGCCGACCAGCAGTCCCCGCACATTAATACACTGGGGGCAATTTACACTTATACCAAGTAAACAAACCCAAGCCAATTAACCTACAAACCTGTACGCCTTTGGAGTGTGGGAGGAAACAGAAGATCTCGGAGAAAACCCGCGCGGTCATGGGAAGAATGTACAAACTCCGTACAGACAGCACCAGTAATCGGGATTGAGCCCTCGTCTCTGATGCTGCAAGCGCTGTAAGGCAGCCACTCTACCCCTGCGCCACAGTGCCTTTATGTGCACCCAATTATTTTAACAGTGTAACTGAGCTGTCATACATTATTTATGAACATATTACAAAGTATAAATGGGGCAATGTTAGCAGGAAGGGAGATTTTTGACATTACACAACTCCTTAATTATAGAGACTCTCCAAACTCATGTTTTAATTGAAATTGATAGGACCACCTGCCTGTATTAATTTTTTCCATCCTGATTTCTCATGTGATTTTGCACCAAAACCTCTCTCATTGTACCTATTAATTCCAGAACTCTTCATAATTAATATGTCACTGATGCAGTCAATGGCTATCAACAAGCTTATTGTGGAAATGTTTCCATGCTATAACTGATGTGGCATCAATCCATTTAGAAAAGGTATGGAATTGTGGGGGAGAATGGAAAGCATGTGAAATGGTTCAGAAAAATTTTTTTTTTTCCTTCAGGAATGTGAAAATGTTTGTGCGCAACATTGATTGGTATGGTGAGATAAAGCTGCAATCCTGGTTTAGATTTCACTATTGAAGCTAAAGCACTAGTGCAGTGTTGATGGAGTGCAGCACTGTCAGAGGTGCCATCTTTCGGATTAAATGCTAAGAAAAAACATTGTCTACTCTGGCAGGGTTAGGCAGGCATAGAGTGTGAAAACAGGCCCTTCAGCCCAGCTTGCCCACACTGAACAACGTGTCCCATCTACACTAGTCCCACTTGCCTGTATTTGGCCCATATTCCTCTATACCTGTCCTATCCATGTACCTGTCTAATTGCTTCTTCAACGTTGCGATAGTCCCTGCCCCAAGTACCTCCTCCGGCAGCTTGTTCCGTACACCCACCTCTCATATGAAAAAGATACCCCTCAGGTTCCAATTAAATCTTTTCCCCCCTCACCTTAAACCCAAATCCTCTGGTTTTTGATTCTTCACTCTGGACAAGAGGCTTCATGTGTCTACCCCATCTATTCCTCTCATAATTTTGTACACCTCTATAAGATCACCCCTCAACCTCCTGCTCTCCAAGGCGTAGTCCTAACCTGCTTAACCTCTTCCTATAGCTCAGGCCCTTGAGTCCTGGCAACATCCTCGTAATTCTTCTCTGCACCCTTTCCAGCTTGACAACATCTTTCCTATAACATGGAGCCCAGAACACTCTAAACGTGACTTCACCAATGTCTTATGTAACTGCAACATGACCTACACTCAATACTCCGACTGATGAAGGCCATTGTGCCAAAAGCCTTTTTGACCACCTTATTTACCTATGAAAACATAGTGCCACTTTCAACAAACTATGTACCTTCACTGCTAGATCCCTCTGTTCTACCACACTGCCCAGAGCCCGACCATTCACTGTGGAGGTCCTGCCCTTCTTAGTCTTCCAAAAATGCAACACCTCACACTTCTCTGTGTTAAATTCCATCAACCATTCCTCACCCTACCTGTTCAAGATCCTGCTGTCATTTTTGACAACCATCTTCACTACCCACAATACCACCCACTTTAGTGTCATCTGCAAACTTGCTAATCGTACATCTCTTGATAAGTTAGGTGGAGCAATGGCACATGGAGGTTAATCGCAATAAGTACAAAATTATGCATTTTTTAACATTTTTTTGGACATATACCATGAATAGTCGAACCCTGGGAAGAATATTCAAACAAAGCACGTTCAGTCTTTGGACCTAAATTTGCACATCCAATAAAATTGATCAGTCATTGAAATTCAGATTTTCTTTAGAATTCTGTTTATTGCCAATTGAATGTCATGTTTTCTTAGATAATAATAAATGGTGGGAGATTGCAACCTTCACGTGGTCCACCCTGTTTCGACGAATGCAATCAACTCAATGTGCACAAACAGAAGATCAAATAGAACAAGTTGACCTCCAACTTTAGACTGTGCACACCATACGCAAGAAGAAGAAGAAGATAATAATTTTACTTCTGAGTCACGTGAGTGACTACGTGAAGAACCCGTCAGCTCGCATGTGCGTCATTACGTGTAATGCATGGTGCTGCGACTGGCTGGTTGGCGTGTCGCTCCACCAGCGGTAAGTTTAAAAGGCCTCCAGGTAAGTGTTTCCACTTAGTCTGTGGTCGTTTCTTCTCCCGTTCTTGTTACAGCTCAAGAACAGACAAACCATGGATAAAGCAAGGGTGAAGTCTCGATGAGCCGCGGAGAAAACTGCTTTGGAAGACCGCGGTCGCTGACTGCTCAGCCAGCGACTACGGACTCGGTTCACCTGGAAAGCACTATGGCTACCCCACGGGTCGGGAAAGCCAAGTTCAAGTCCAACAGGCCAATTTACTCGGATGAGTCCAGCCGGGAGGATTCGCCTCCTGCAATGGGAAGCGTCTTCGGATGCCTTTCCTGAGTGGAGCATCTTATGGAGAAGATGCTCCAACATGATATACTCCACAGTTGGGAGTCATATCACAGAGGGTCTCGGGGGCCCGCAGTAGCGCCTGGTGCAGGGCTGCATTATATTTCCCTATCCGAGGATGGGAGTGTAGGCCATCAGTCCTGGGCGACTCGCATTTGAACGAGCTGGTGGTCGGATACCTACCATGGTCTCTAAGTTCGCGATGTCGTCGCTGGTTGGGGAGCCGCTGGACGAAGAGCTAGCGGCCAGTATAAATTACCTTGCTTCTCACGAACTTCAAGAATAGGTGATGATGGATACGGCCATCAACTACCACATGCCCAGCAACTGTGCCTCCCTTAAGGTACCGGCAGTGAATAGTTCCATTTGGAGCTACATTGGTGGGTGCATTAAGACCCAAGAGGTCAAGTTGCAGAGAATCGGGGGTGACAGCATTTGCCAGGTCAGTAGACGTCAGCTCCCTATCTGAGGAGCAACGGGACGCAATGGCATTGTTGTGCAACGCACACTTTGAAATAAATTGCTTTCGCAAGAATGCCATTCGTCCCGTCCTCAGCCCTAAACCTGCGGGGTTGCGCAGGTCTAGCAATGTACAGCCTACCAATTATTTATTTGGAGAAGACCTGTCCAAGCAAGTGAAGGAACTGGACGACGAGTCGAAGGCTGTGGGGCTACTTCGGGCTCCGCCTGCGAACAGACCGGGGTCCTTTCGACGGCAGCACCCCTATGCCTCTACCAACACCAAATGGTCTGCGGAAACCACCTCTAGCTCGAGGACCAAAAAAAATGGCTGGAAGTCTTTTTTAGGACATGGCCCAAGCCGGCCGACAGCGAAGATGCGCAACTGGCACACTCTAGCACCTCAATCTCCCAAATTGGGAGATTGAATGGGGAGGTAATGAACATCAAGACTCAACCAATAACCACTGAGGTAGGTGGGTCTGGTTTGCCATGGAACATACGGGGTGTGGGTCTGTTGCATGTTGGTGGCAGGTTATGTTTCTTTTTGCATGAATGGAGGTGGATAATGTCTGACTTGTTCATACTGCGCAGTATAGATGGGTTCGAAATTGAATTTTCTGGCTCATGGCCACCCACGCAGCATGCTCCAAACCATACCTTTGTTCATTCACAACAGGATGGTTTGGAGGTTCAGGCTGAAATTCAGGCATTATATGAAAAAAGAGTAATTGAAAAAACGTATCATGAACCTCACAAATTCATTTCCAACATTTTTACCAGGCAAAACGAGGATGGGGGGGGGGGTGCTGCATTATCTTGGACTTGATCCAACTTAACACCTTTGTGCAGTACAAACATTTCAAAATGGAAACCTTTGTTACTGCCAAACAATTGATTTCCAAGGGATGTTATATGGCTAGCATTGATCTCAAAGAAGCCTGCTATTCGATGCCTGTTCACAAGGGTCACAGAAAATACCTGAAATTTAACTGGATGGGGCAGCTATGGCAGTTTAAAGCGTTGCCTAATGGGTTGACCTCAGCTCCCAGATTGTTCAATAAAATATTGAAACCTGTTCTAGCTCTATTACAAGCTCAAAAACACATGGTAATGGCTTATTTGGATGATAGTTTTATCGTAGGTAAAACTCTGGAGTTTACTATTTCGTCGGTCTCAGCTACCAAGCTTGTGTTAGAGCAGTTGGTGTTCCTAATTCACCCAGTAAAATCCAGGTTGACACCATCCAGAGTTATGGATTATTTAGGATTTACTATTGACTCCAATCACATGTCTGTGACTCTGCCTAAAGGCAAGAGATTGAAGTTAATAGAAGCCTGCAATCATCTTATTACACAACAGCTGCCTTCAATTCGGCAAGTGGCCAGCTTAATTGGACAATTGGTGGCCACCTTTCCAGCTGCTAAATATGGACCTGGGTTTCAGCTACCTACCTTCCAGGTAGATTCAACACGGTGGCGGACACCAGGTCATGTAAATTCAATGACAACATAGAATGGATGTTGAATCATAGAGTGTTTAAGGATATTGTCTCCAGGTATGGAACACCGGATATCGATTTGTTTGCTTCAAGATTAAATCATCAGTTACTGAAGTATGTTGCATGGGAGCCAGACCCAGGGGCAGTAGTGGTAGATGCCTTCCCGCTACATTGGGGAGGAATGTTTTTCTATGCATTTCCCCCATTCTGCCTTGTCAGTCAATGTCTGCAAAAAAAATCAGCAGGACTCTGCCTCTGGCATCCTGGTAGTCTCTGACTGGTCTACTCAACATTGGTACCCTCTCATCCTGGGCATGGTTGTAGAACCATTCATGACGGTTCCCAAAAACAGGTCACTGTTAACTAACCCCATTTCTGGGGCAGTACATCCTCTGCATGATCGGCTGAACCTATTGGTTTGCAGGTTTTGAGAAGTCCTTTCCTCGGACTGGGACTAGCTGTGCTAACTGCGGCCTGGAGAAGCAGTACCCAAAAACAACATGCCTCCGACATAAGGAAATGGGAAGCATTCTGTGCGCAGTCCAATATTTTGTATGACACAGCGCACATTTTGGATGTTTTAGAGTTCCTCTCAAAACTGCATTTTGATGACAAATTAAGCTACAGTGCCTTAAATTGTGCCAGAAGTGCGCTGTCGTCATACTTGCTGCTGAGTTCAGGACACCAGCCTGTGGGGTCTCATCCTTTGGTATCGCGGTTCATGAGATGAGTCTTCAATTCAAACCCTCCTAGGCCCAGATACACTGAAATTTGGGATGTAGGGGTGGTCCTTACTCTGCTTTGCTCATGGTTTCCAGCAGCATCCCTGTCTCTACTGCGGCTCACATACAAGGTGGCCATGCTCATGGCTCTAGTGTCAGCTCAACTAGTCCAGTCATTGCAGAAGCTATGTCTGGATAGGATGCTCACTTCTGCCAGCGGTATCATCTTTTTCGTGTATGACCCTATCAAACAGAGTAGACCAGGTACTTCGGGTCTCAAATTACAGTTCATGGCGTACCCCTTGGATCCCAAATTATGTGTGGTCACTTACCTCCAGCTATACATCAATGTCACCCAGGGGCTTAGGGGGTCTGAGTTAGCATTATTTATTAGCCTCGAGAAACCACATAAGAGGGTTTCAGCTCAGACCATTTCCAGATGGCTTAAACAGGTTCTGGCAGATGCTGGGGTTGATACTGAATTGTTTAAATCTCATTCCACCAGGGCTGCAGCTACGTCCGCAGCGAGGGTCATGGACGCCCCGCTAGACCAGATTCTATCGGCTACAGGATGGTCCTCAGAACATACATTTCAAACATTCTATAACAAACCTTTAGCCAGACCAGGTGTGTTTGCGAACTCGGTTTTAAGTTTGGGTTTAGAGTCTCTCTCGGGTAGAGAGGTGACTATTGTTGTTTTCTTTATTTACATTAAATTGTCAACATGTTTCATTTATGTCATGACTGAACACTCTTTTTTGTCCACTCTTCCTTGGTCAACTATGCAGTGTGTGACGCATGGACTCGTTCCACGGCATGAAGTCACAGAGCTTTAAAATCTTCACATAGTCACTCACGTGACTCCGAAGTAAAATAGTAAGATTAAACGAGAACTTACCAATTTGAAGTTTGATCTTTATTTTATGAGGAGTTACGATGAGGGATTACTTGCCTTCCGCTCCCAACCCCTCCTCATAAAAGTCAGCTAGTAGTTCTGGTTTCTCGAATCATACTATTCTCAGGTCAACTGTTCCTGTCTGTGACTTCACACTGCTGCTTTGAAGATTGACGTGCATGCGAGCTGACGGGTTCTTCACGTAATCCCTCATCGTAACTCCTCATAAAATAAAGATCAAACTTCAAACTAGTAAGTTCTCGTTTAATCTTACTATTATAATACTTCAAAATTAATTAATCAGATTACATTGTGGATGGTTTCTCCATGTGATAAAGTGTTTTAATAATGTTATTTTCTTTGACTTTTCCAATAATTGCTCATGCACCTGTTTTCATGACATAGAGTTATGTTCTAATGCAAACTGCGCCATTGCAGTGCTTGGCAAACAGAGGGATCACCAGTCACCTGCTAGGAAATACTTTGAACACTTGCTTGCATCAAATCCATTTTTAATCTCCAGCAATAGATATATTTAGATATTCAGATATATTCGATATTGTGGTCATCCATGCCTGCATTGTTCTCTGGCACCCAAAGTGAATTACCTGCCTCTGTACTATAGCCACTTTCACATAAGAAAACGGGACCACCTGGGAAAGTGATTCCTATTGATCCTGTATATTGAGTCTGAAGAAGGGTCTCGACTGTCACCCATTCCTTCTCTCCAAGGATGCTGCCTCAAGGGAGCATCAAGAGAGCATGAAAATAACTTTAGGTTTATTATTGTCATGTGTAGAGTGAAAAACATTGTCGTGCATGCTACCAAATTAATCTTCTCTTCTTATCGTGTCAATCTTGTTACAAATGTATTTTTTAATTTATTTTTAAATATTTTATTTATTAGAGGTAAATACATCAATGTACTTCACATATATATTGTTACAATCATTGTACTCCATAATTTTATGGCTTTTAAAGAAAAAGAATAGAAAGAAAGAGAGTGAAATAGGTGAAAAGATTTGTGATAGTGAAAGAGCGTGCCAAAAGGGAGCAGAAACCCTTGGTCAAAGAATTAGAGAAAGGGGGTTAAGAGATAGATCCTTAAAAAAAAAAGGAAAAGGGAAAAAAAAGCCAGTTACTCTTATATATATCACGCAAAAGGAATCCACCAACTCCATAGTTTTTCATCCCCCCCCCCCCTGCCAAGGCCCGAGGTACTCCTGCTCCCTATCTTTGTAGCAATTCTATAAATGCAGACCACGTCTGAAAGAAGCGTTCTGATTTTCCTTCCAGGCGGAATCTCATATCTTCCAGATGTAGTGTTTCAAACATAGTTGAAATCCACATATTTAATGTTGGTATAGGAGCATTTTTCCAGAATTTTAAGATTATTTTTTTTCCTATTATTAAGCCGTAATCAAATAAATTCTTTTGATACTCATTTAATTCCGGACTACCTTCTGTCATTCCGAAAATAATCCATTCTGGCTTTGATGTCATTTTTATTTTAAACACTTTTGTGAAAATTTCAAAGATTTCAATCCAAAACCTTTGAATGTTTGTACAAAAGATGAATGAGTGCGCTATAGTAGCTTCTTGACACTGGCATTTATCACAAATTGGCGAAACTTTAGGGAAAAATGTATTTAATTTAGTTTTTGAGTAGTATAATCTATGTATAATTTTAAATTGTATTAAAGTGTGTCTTACGTTAATTGAGCATTTGTGCACATTTAATAAGTATTCTTTCCATCTTTCATTGGAAATATTTATGCTTAGTTCGTTTTCCCACTCACCTCTAATACCTTCCGTTGTTGGTATTACTGCATATAGTATAATATTATATATATGTGAAATTAAATTTGGTGATTCCGCCTTTGTATTCATTACTTCATCTAGTAAGTCTAATGGCATTTTGTGAAATTCATGTGCATGTTTTTTCAAATAATCACATATTTGGGAAATATTTAAAACTACTGATTGCTACCCAGATTGTATTTTAGTTGTAATTGTTTAAATGATAATAGTTTTCCCGTATCATACAAATCTCCCAAAGTTTTAATTCCTGCTCTTTCCCATTGTATGCATGCTTTGTCTATAATCGAGGGTTTAAACAGAGGGTTTTTAGCAATAGGAGATAGGAGAGATAAGTTTCTTAATTTTAAATTGTATTTTATTTGTTTCCAAATTCTGATTGTACTATGTATAATTGGGTTTTTGTTGTAGTTTGTATTATTCACCGTCATTGGTGAAAGAAGGATCGCACCAATATTAAAGGGGGAGCAGTCCTCTTTTTCCATAATGATCCATTCAGGTTGATGAAGAGCATTATCCAACAATTGAATCATATTTCTAATATTTACCGACCAATAATAATACATAAAATTAGGGAGTGCTAATCCCCCTACTACTTTGAGTTTATTCAGGTGTGGTCTTTGTATTCTATGAGTCTTATAATCCCAAATAAAATTTGTAATATCTGAGTCCAATTTTTTAAAAAACTTTTTGGGTAGATATAGTGGGATTGATTGGAACAAGTATAGAATTTGTGGTAGAAAAATCATTTTTATGGCGTTTATTCGACCTATTAAGGACATTGGGAGCGTTTTCCAGAATTTAATTAAATGATGTAATTTCTTAAGTACAGGGTTATAGTTTGCTTTAAACATGTCTTGATATCTTCTAGTAATTTCAATGCCCAAGTATTTAAAATTTTCCCCAGCTATTTTAAAAGGAAATTGTACGAGATGTATAGAATCTTTCGGTTTTATTGACATGATTTCACTTTTATTCCAGTTTATTCTGTAACCTGAAAATGAACCAAAATCCTCAATTAAATTTAAAATATTGGGTATAGTGATATGAGGCTTTGTGATATACAAAAGTACATCATCAGCGTATAATGATATTTTATTGTTTGAATATTTTGTCTTGTATCCGTGGATTTTTGGATGAGTTCTAATACTTTCCGCTAGTTATGAGGGCAAATAACAATTGTGATAATGAACAACCTTGTCTATTACCCCTTGACAGTTGAAATTTTGTGGATAAAATATTATTAGTTAATATTCTGGCCGTTGGCTTATTATATATTAATTTAATCCATTGAATGAAATTCTCTCCCAGTTGAAATTTTTGCAATACCTTACCCATATACTTCCATTCAACCTGATCGAAGGCTTTCTCTGCATCCAGCGAAATAATTGCGAGATTTGGATCTTTAGTTTTGTGTGAGTGCATTATATTAAGCAGACGTCTCAAATTATTAAATGAATGTCTCTTGGGGATAAACCCCATTTGATCCGGATGTATTAGTTTAATGGCGTACTTACTTAATCTTCTTGCTAATATTTTTGCTAATATTTTTTGATCTGTATTTAACAACGCAATAGCTCTATAGGATCCAGGTTCTTCCTCATCTTTATCTTTCTTAAGTATTAATGTAATCGTAGATTCTGCTAATGTATCAGGTAATATTTGTTCTCTGAAAGTGTGTGTGTACATTTTCTGTCGACGAGGACTAAATATATCGTAAAAACTTTTATAGAATTCATTACTAAATCCGTCGGGACCTGCTGTTTTTCCATTTTTTAATGAGAATATTGTTTCTTCTATTTTCTTATTTGAGATTTGTGCTCCCCTTGTTACAAATGTTGACCTTGCTGTCATCGTCCGTCCTGAAAAGGACGCAAGCTTCCGGCGACAATCAGTGTGGCCATCACTTGTCGCAATAGATGATGGTGGTAGCAGAATTAGCTCAGGATTCTTCCAGTTTCCAGCCCCGCGACGTGGACACTTCTGCTATGGGGCCTAACAAATAAATCAGATAATACTATACACAAATACATCCAAGCCAAACTCAAGTATTCTCAGTCTGAAGAAACTCAAGACTCTCAGTCTGAAGAAGGGTCTCGACCCGAAACGTCACCCATTCCTTCTCTCCAGTGATGCTGCCTGTCCCGCTGAGTTACTCCAGCATTTTTTTATTTTTCTATCTACAATGTAAACCAGCATCTGCAGTTTCTTTCTACACATACAGTGCAATAGGTAGATATAAATGCACAATCTTTCTTTCTGTCAAATCCGAGTCACAAGTACTCAAATTACAGGACTTGTTCCTGAAATTATGGCATTGCAACGGAAATAAGTCTGATTCTGTGACCTTCAAGAAAGGAACAGAAGCAACACTTACAGGGAACATGCTTCAGAAAATCAGTCAAAATGAGTGGACAGAAAACCAACCACCGCATATCACATTTCGCTTGGGTAGTTTACACCCCAGTGGCATGAACATCGACTTTTCTAACCAGATAGCCCTTGCTTTCTCTCTCCATCCTCTCCCCCTTCCCAGTTCTCCCACCAGTCATACTGCCGCTGCCTACATTCTATCTTTGTCCTGCCCCCTCCCCTGACATCAGTCTGAAGAAGAGTCTTCAGCATTTTGTGTCTACCGAATATCACAATTCTCTACTGGGTTGTATTTGTGAGAAACTTTCCCTCTGAGAACAGACACTGTTTTCATGGTTGGAGCTTGGATAGACTACAAATTACCTTCACTGAGATTGCAATTTCAATTTGTTCCACAAATTCTTTATCAGCATTACATTAGTTTATTCAGAATGGTCAGAATGAAAGTCAACTTGCTCATTGTGCATTTTTGCAGCTTGAGCTAATTTCTAGGTACTTCAGGAAAAAAGAGGTCGCCATTAATTTAAACCTCACTTTTCTTAAACAAATATTCATTGTTTTCATTAATTAGTATGAAGAGCAAGGTTTTCGTGAAAGATCTGACACTGCTGTAGAATCTTACCCAAATTACATTCAATTGGCTGTGTCTTTTGGTTCTCCCTGTCATTCAATAAAAGGGTGGTAATTTGGCACAGCTCTACATTTCTCTCTGTAATTAACAAAGCAAAGATACACACTTAAACCAACTAGTGTGACGTGGATGTAATAAGCCTCAATGTTGGCTTAACGTAGATTGAACTTTTATATTTGTCCTTGTCCATCACTACTTTACTCAAATGGGGCAGCACGGTAGCACAGCTGTAGAGTTTAGTTTAGTTTAGAGAGACAGCATGGAAATAAACCCTTCGGCCCACCATGTCCACGACAACCAGCGATTCCCGCACATTAACACTACCCTACACACAGTATGGACAATTTACCCATACACCAGTATTGGAGTGTGGGAGAAAACTGAAGGTCTCGGAGAAAGCCCACGTGATCACGGGCAGCATGTACAAACTCCGTACAGACAGCACCCGTAGTCGGGATCGAATCCGGGTCTCCGGTGCTGCAAGCGCTGTAAGGCAGCAACTCTACCGTTGCGCCCCCGTTGCTGTCTTACAGCACCAGAGACCCGGGTTTGATCCTGACTAAGAGTGCTGTCTGTATGACGTTTTTACTGTATGTTTCTCCGTGTGCCCCGGTTTCCTCCCACACTCCAAAGACAATAGACATTTAGATAGAGCTCTTAAAGATAGAGAGGTCAGGGGATACGGTGAGAAGGCAGGAAAGGGGCACTGAATGTGGATGATCAGCCATGATCACAGTGAAGGGCCGAATGGCCTACTCCTGCACCTATTCAACAGAATAGGAACAGAATCGCATTGAATGGTGGTGCTGGCTCGAAGGGCCAACGGGCCTACTCCTGCACCTATTGTCTATTGTCTATTGTCTATAATAATTAATGATCACAGAAGGCTGTAGAGCCTTTGGATGTCATAGGTTATGGGGAGAAGGCAGGAGAATGACAGGAGGGAGAGATAGATCAGCCACGATTGAATGGTGGAGAAGACTTGATGGGCCGAATGGCCTCATTCTGCTCATATCACTTAGCAACATGCTAATGTATGGGGATCATTGGTCGGCACAGACTTGGTGGGCCGGATGGCCTGACTCCACTCTGTATCTCTAAACTAAAATAAACTGAAAAGCTCCCAGCATTTGCAGTCTAATTAATATTAGGTTAGAATATTTTATTGAAAGCTCATCTCTTATTATTTGAAATAATTTCTTGATGATAGTGATAATGCTCTTCGATTTATAATTTTTGGGTTCAAACTGCTGCAAGGGAAAGATAAATAATTGACTGGACAAATAAGACAATTACATTAGCAGTCTAAGTGGATTGTTACTACCCTGGAGACAAGGAGATGATGTTCCATCTGAGCAAAGTCTGGAAACCATGAGGCTGCAGTGCTCTGGGAACTTGCCATATCCCATGCCGATTACATCGAGCATAGTTTTACTCTGTCCGAATGCACACCAAGTAATTAAACCCTGGAAAGGTTGAAGGTGTTTGTCAGATAAGAGACTGTTGAGAGAGCCACAAGGTTCTGGGAGTGGAATTCCCTGCAGAGAAGTTGAAAAAAACCTCGGATAAGTTTTAATATGAATCGTTAACTGTCAGTTCACAATTTGGAGTGCTATCATTTCTTTAAAGAAAAGAATGGCGATATGTATTCATATTCACATTCTTGTGATCTTAGAAAATCACAAAGTTGGTGGGTATTGTTAATTGGGAGGAGGATAGTCTTACGTTAGAGAACTATATTGATCAACTGATTAGTTAGGCAGAGCAATGGCAGGTGGAATTTAATTCTAATAAGTGCAACATTTTTGTGACGTGTGATGAATGTTCGGACTCCAGGGAGAATTGAGGGACAGAGGGTCACACATGTAAAAGCATGTTTTAATGACATGATTTGTTCATTGTTAAACAGTGAGGATTTTACCCAGGGAATGGTGGCATTTGGATCAAGTGCAGGCCAAGGGAATTAGTTTGGCTTGGCATCATGTTTGGGATGGACATGGTGGATCGAAGAGCTGTTCCTATGGTCGACTGTTCTATGTTCCATTTCATTCATTAAACATTTTAATAGCACCCATTTTTCTGTACATTAAAAGTATACTTTCAAAAAATCTCTTGGTGGGTTTACTGTAAAATTCTCGATGGAATTAATTTAAAGATAATACCCTTATTTGGATTGCCAAAGCTGGTCTTGCTGAAGGAACCTGCCCTAAAAAATGTTTCTCAGGTTTTTCTCTCCCAATCCTAATTTGTCTCCAGCCACAATGAACAGTGTGCCCCTCCTGCCTCAATAAACCCCGATCCAGCAAAGCAGGAGCACGAACAAGCTCCCTGAGGGATTTCCACGCACTTCCCCCTTTTGTAAAGATAGCCGTGCCTGTATCGTGACTCCACTGTGAGAAAGGAACAGGAAGGTCACCAGGGATCGTGACTAGCTATGCCTCAGCATCTTGTCCATTTCAATGAAGCTCTCTGAACGTAAACTCTTGCTGTTGGAACCGTGAGGGCAGGGCTTCAAGCTAATGCATTCAAGTGCATTGAGGCAGCCTTAGGCAAGTCAAGTCGAATTTATTGTCATATGCACAGGTGAGGCGCAGGTACCAGGAAAATCTTGCAGCAGCATCACAGGCACATAGACCCGCACAACACACAAAACATACAGCGTGGAAACAGGCCCTTCAGCCCAACTAGCGCACACCGGCCAACAATGTCCCAGCTACACTAGTCCCACCTGCCTGCGCTTGTTCCATAACCCTCCAAGCCTGTCCTACCTATGTACCTGTTTCTTAAACGTTGGGATAGTCCCAGCCTTAACTACCTCCTCTGGCAGCTTGTCCCATACACACACCACCTATGTTATACAATTATACATAAATTATACATCAGTTTAGTATAGAGATACAGTGCGGAAATGGGCCCTTTGGCCCACCGGGTCCGCGCCTGCCAGCGATCCCCGTACACTAGCACTATCGTACACACTAGGGACAATTTACAATCTTTACCAAAGTCAATCAACTTACAAAACCTGTACGTCTTTGGGGTGTGGGAGGAAACCAGAGCACCCGGGGAAAACCCAGCCAGTCATGACGTGAACATGCAAACTCTGTTCAGACAGCACCCATAGTCAGGATGGAACCTGGGTCTCTGGCATTGTGAGGAGCAACTCTACCACCGTGCCACCGTGCCGCTCTAAAAGACAGTGAAAAGAAAAACATCAGAAAAACAAGACATTAGTGCAAACCGCACGTAGAAAACAAGTCCATAGCCACACAAGAGATGGTCCACAGTGACCCATTGCGGAGGTGTGATTAGCGTTGTGCAGGGTGGTTCAAGAAATGGATGGCTCTAGGAAAGTAGCTGTTCCCCAAAACCTGGCGGTGAAGGACTTCAGGCTTCTGAACCTCCTGCTTGATGGTAGCAGTGAGAAAAGGACATGATTTGGATGGTGTGGGGATCCTTGATGAAAGGTGGCTCCATCCTAAGGCAAAACCTTGTAGGCACCTTCAGTGGTGGGGAGGGCAGTGTCCATGATGGGACTGGGCAGAGTCCACCAATCTCGACAGTCTCTTGCGTGCCGGTGCATTGACATTTTCCATATCAGGCCGTGATGCATCAGTCAGGATACTTTTTACAGTGTAGGTAAAAGAACTGTAGCCACTGGTATTCGAAGAAAGAAAAAAAACACTGGAGTAACTCAGCAGGTCAGACGGCATCGCTGGAGAACATGCCAAATTTCTTTGTATTGTCAAGAAAGTTAAGATGGCGTCACATCTTTTTAATGATTACAGCCTTAAGCTGTGACCAGGACTGGTCTCCTGGGATGTTAATGCCCTTTCCCCCCAACCCGGCCTCTACCCGGGCACTTTCCGCCGCAACTGCAGCAGACGTAACACCTGTCCCCACGCCTCCTCTTTCAATTACATACAGGGATCCCAGCAGCACTTCCAGATGAGACAGAGCTTCGCTTGCATCTTTTCCAACCTCATCTACTGCATTTTGTGCTCCCGATGTGGCCTCCTTTACATCGTTGAGACCAAGCGTAGATTGAATGTCTGATTTGCCAAACACAGTGGGGCTCGGTCTGCCAAGGTCCACTGAATCTCCCAGTTGCTAACCATTTTAACTCTGCTCCCCATTCCCACACTGACCTTTCTGTCCTAGGCCTCCTCCGTTGCCAGAGTGAGGCCACACACAAACTGGAAGAATAGCACCTCATAGTCAGCTTGGGTAGCTTACAACCAAATGGGCATGAACATTGAAATCTCCAATTTCAAGTTAAGCCCTTCAACCCCCTTTTCCACTGCCGCTCCACCCTGGTGTGCACACACTTCTCCCACCACTCCAGTTACCCTGCTCCTGTCTCCTTTTTCATGTGCTCATTTCCCATCTCAGACTCCCACATTTCTTTTATTCCCTCCTCATTTGCCTCCCCCATATCCCGTTCCATCCAAATCCTTTCCTTCAGCTTTACATTTTACTCCTCCTCTTCTTTCCTTGCCTAACACCTTTTATCTCCTTTTCACTTCTAGTGCTTGATGCTTAATGGGCCTGTCCCACTTAGGCGATTTTTTCGGTGACTGCCCGCGACTGTCACGGTCGTAGCAGGTCGTCGCAAAAGCGGCGACTGGAGCCCCCCCCCCCAGGACAATGTCTATGACAATCTACCACCTAGTCGGTCGAGCTACGGCAAGCTACCGACAACCGGCGACCCATTAGGACGTCCACGTACAACGACCACACCTACGACAACCTACGACCACGCAGGCGACAACCTACGACTAACAAAGTCAACCTAAGTCCACCTGCGACAAGCTACAACAAGCAACAACCCTGTCGGTGACAACTGAAGGTGGGGCCTCAGAGGCAGCGGGAGCCTCGGCGGCGGTGGGGCCTTGGCGGCGGGGCCTGATCAGCAGTCAATGAGCGTGAGGGGGACTGCTGTGAGCGGAAAACAACGGAGGACCCAGCGTGGGGGGACTGCTGTGTGGGATGGTGGAAGAACAAAGGGGGAGCTGGTGTGGGGGAGGGAGGGAGGGGGGGGTGCACTCTAGTTTAGAGTCATCTGCCCAGGGGTTAAGTCTGTGTTTGTTTGTTCGTTCGTTCCGGTGAAGGCGCTGTGCACATGGCAGCCAGACAACAGTTTTCTTTTTCTTTTTTTCACTTTTAATTTAATTTTAATTTCAAGTTTTGTGTACCTTGTTGTGTGTTATGACTGTTGGCAGACCAATTCCCTCCAGGGATGAATAAAGTTCTATCGTATCGTATCATAACAAGTGTGCTGGGACACATGGAGCCTGTGGGTGTAAGAATTAATCATTATTCCACAGAAGTCTCTCTGAACATTAGGATGGCATGGTGGCATAGCGGTAGAGTTGCTGCGTTACAGCGCCAGAGACCCAGGTTCGATCCTAACAATGGGTGCGGTCTGCGCAGAGTTGGTACGTTCTCCCCGTGACCTGCGTGGGTTTTCTCTGGGATCTTCAGTTTCCTTCCACGCTCCAAAGACGTACAGGTTTGCAGGTTAATTGGCTTGGTATAATTATAGGATAGTGTAGGTTAGTGTTAGCATGTGGAGATCGCTGGTCGGCACGGACTCAGTGGGCCGAAGGGCCTGTTTCAATGCCGAATCTCTAAACTAAACTAAACAACACTCTGGTTTTGCTCACTTGCTCATGGGGGAAAAAAATTACACTCTTTCCTGGAGGATGCAAAGCATTGGTATTGCTCACTTGTTTTAACCATTTCAATGCAGCAGTCTGTCTTCTCTTGCCTACATTAGCAATGGAAACTTTGATGGAATGCCAGAACACCACTGCGAATGAGATCTACGACATTGACAGCTGTTGGCAGCACTGTGCTTTCAAAGCCTTCTGGTTGCAGGTTCACAAGAATTATGCAGCATGACCCTCTCAAAATGTTCCCTTGTAAATCTAGCGTCGTTAGACCTCTGACCGACAGAGTGGAATGCGGTTCTCTGGCATGAGCAGTTTAGTTTAGAGATACAACGAGGAAACAGGCCCTTCGAACCACTGAGTCCGCACCGACCTGCGACCCCGCACGCTAACACTATCCTACACACACAATTTACAATGTTACCGAAACCAATTAACCTACAAACTTGTACATCTCTGGAGTGCGGGAGGAAGCCGGAGCACGCGGAGAAAACCCACGTGGTCACGGGAAGAATGTACACACTCCGTGCAGACAGTATCTGTAGTCAGGATCGAACTAAGGTCTCTGGCGCTGTAAGGCAGCAACTCTACCGCTGCGCCACCGTGCCGCCCTGTAACTGGTAAAACCTGATTTACCCTTCCACTTCATTTCCAGAATTAAAAGGCAAGAGATTAAACCTACAGATAACGTCACTGTGACACATTTGAAGCATTTGGGAGAGAACAGATAGCAACACAACAGTGACTGCAGAGCATCACTGCACACATGCCAACAGTTAAAACTTGCATAAAACATTGATGATAATTTCATATGGATCAGCAGAAAATGTGTAGCTAGCCGCCGACAAATATTTTACATTGATTTCCTGGAGTAGAACAACACATATTGAAAGTACCTGTGGGAATATTAGTCTGCAGTATTGTGTCTGCTCTTAAGGTGGTGGAAGCAGATAAAAAAGTGGCATTTAAGATGCAGATGGGTAAGAATTGGTCTTGGCATCATGTTCGGCATGGATTTGGTGGGCCGAAGGGCCTGTTCCTGTGCTGTTCTCTTCTGTGTTCTGTGTTCTACAACTCATCTGTTTCTTCACCCAATGAACGTTAAAGGTGGGAAACTGGTCACATTGCAAAAGGGTACATTTTCATCTTACCACAGTAATCCAATACATACAAGTTTCAGATTTGAAGTAACTGCAGTATTTTCTTTTATAATACCAGCATGTGTTCCCACCTTCGATATCATACCTCATGATGGAAGGGTGAAAGTGGATCATTGGCTTTTAAATGTTGATCACCGGGAATTTATCATGAATTGGTAAAGTCGGCTGACCAACTTGCCTCATCTACACTAGTCCCACATGCCTGCATTTGTCCCATGTCCCCCAAAACTTTCCTATCCATGAACCTGTCCAAATGTTTCTTAAATGTGATAGTACCTGCTTCAACTGCCTCTTCTGGCAGCCCTTTCCATATACCTACTACTCTTTGTGTAAAAAAAAGTTGCCCCTCGGGTTTCTATTAAATCTTTTCCCCATCACCTTGAACCTACAGTGGCTTGCAAAAGTTTTCATACCCCTTGAACCTTTCCACATTTTGTCACATTACAACCATAAACGTAAATGTATTTTATTGGGATTTTATGTGATAGATCAACACAAAGTTGTGCATAATTGTGAAGTGGAAGGAAAATGATACATGGTTTTCAAATTTTTTTACAAATAAAAAACTGAAAAGTGTGGCATGCAAACGTATTCAGCCCCCTTTACTCTGATACCCCTAAATAAAATCCAGTGCAACCAATTGCCGTCAGAAGTCACCTAATTAGTAAATAGAGTCCACGTGTGTAATCTAATCTCAGTATAAATACAGCTGTTCTGTGAAGGCCTCAGAGGTTTGTTAGAGAACATTAGTGAACAAGCAGCATCATGAAGCCCAAGGAGCACACCAGACAAGTCAGGGATAAAGTTGTGGAGAAGTTTAAAGCAGGGTTAGGTTATAAAAAAATATCCCAAGCTTTGAACATCTCACGGAGCACTGTTCAATCCATCATCCAAAAATGGAAAGAGTATGGCACAACTGCAAACCTACCAAGACATGGCCGTCCACCTAAACTGACAGGCCAGGCAAGGAGAGCATTGATCAGAGAAGCAGCCAAGAGGCCCATGGTAACTCTGGATGAGCTGCAGATATCCACAGCTCAGGTGGGAGAATCTGTCCGCAGGACAACTATTGGTCGTGTACTCCACAAATCGGGCCTTTATGAAAGAGTGGCAAGAAGAAAGCCATTGTTGAAACAAAGCCATAAGAAGTCCCGTTTGTAGTTTGCCACAAGCCATGTGGGGGACACAGCAAACATGTGGAGGAAGGTGCTCTGGTCTGATGAGACCAAAATTGAAGTTTTTGGCATAAATGCAAAACGCTATGTGAGGCGGAAAACTAACACTGCACATCACCCTGAACACACCATCCCCACTGTGAAACATGGTGGTGGCAGCATCATGCTGTGGGGATGCTTTTCTTCAGCAGGGACATGGAAGCTGGTCAGAGTTGATGGGAAGATGGATGGAGCCAAATACAGGGAAATCTTGGAAGAAAACCTGTTAGAGTCTGCAAAAGACTTGAGACTGGGGCAAAGATTCACCTTCCAGCAGGACAATGACCCTAAACATACAGCCAGAGCTACAATGGAATGGTTTAGATCAAAGCATATTCATGTTTTAGAATGGCACAGTCAAAGTCCAGACCTAAATCCAATTGAGAATCTCTGGCAAGACTTGAAAATTGCTGTTCGCAGACGCTCTCCATCCAATCTGACTGAGCTTGAGCTATTTTGCAAAGAAGAATGGGCAAAAATTTCAGTCTCTAGATGTGCAAAGCTGGTAGAGACATACCCCAAAAGACTTGCAGCTGTTATTGCAGCGAAAGGTGATTCTACAAAGTATTGACTCAGGGGGGCTGAATACTTTTGCACGCCACACTTTTCAGTTTTTTATTTGTAATAAAATTTGGAAACCATGTATCATTTTCCTTCCACTTCACAATTATGCACCACTTTGTGTTGGTCTATCACATAAAATCCCAATAAAATACATTTACGTTTGTGGTAAAACGTAACGTGACAAAATGTGGAAAAGTTCAAGGGGTATGAATACTTTTGCTAGCCACTGTATGTCCTTTGGTTTTTGGCAATAGTTTTATTTACAGATCGAATCCTATAAGAAATGTTAAATTGATCAAGGATTGCGATGATACATCTTTATCCATTTTCCGTACGACTATTGGTAATTGGGTGGAATTAATACTGGTTGGAATATCAATAATTTTCTAAAACAATTCACCAAATCTCTCCAAATAGCTGATGCGCAACAGCTGACAAGTACTGTGCTACAACAGAATGTGTCACATGACAATTTATTGCTCTAATTCTCGAGTTTATAAATTAATCTGGTTAGTGCAATGACAAACCTTGATTCATGTTCAATCTAACTCATGCTTGCTTTCACTTTTTTACCTATGACCTACATACTGGAACCAGTCTGTTGATTCAGTATTTCCACAATATTCAAGCTACTTTATTTTCTGGAATGCCATGAGACTAAACCTGATTTGCACCCAGTGCGATACGGCTTTATTCACATGTGATCAACAGTTCTTGGGAGAGGTCTTCATACAAGCTTGCAGCGAATGGTTCACCCCGACAGTGTAATCTCTCTTTAGCCGCTGCTGGGATGAACTCAGAATGTGCTTGTGGCGTTTTTTTGTAGCAAGAGTAGTTCTTGTTGGCGGCACGTAAACTGGTGGATGTGATCTTGCCGGCTCTTCACTCTGCGCTGGACCACTTGGACATCAAATGCACGTACATCAGGCTGTTGTTTGTAGGCTACAGCTCGGCATTCAACGTCACCATCCCTTCTGAACTCATTGGCAAACTCGGGGAACTGGGTCTCTGCATCTCCCTGTGTAACTGGATCATCACCTTCCTTGGCAGCAGACCCCAGCTGGTACAGATTGGCAACACCAACTCCTCCTCACTGAACATCAGCAAAGGGACACCTCAGCGCTGCTTGTTTGGTCCCCTGTGCTAATCTCTCTATGCCCATGCCATCTTTAAAATTCACCTCGTATACCATCATGGTTGGGTGAATAACAGTTAATGATATGCCCGAGTACAGGAGGGAGATCGATAATTTGGTTGAGTGAAGCCGGAACAATAGTCTTACGATTAGTTTAGTTTGGTTTAGAGATACAGTGGGGAAAGAGACCCACTGAGTCGGCGCTGACCAGCGATCCCCGCACACTACACTATCCTACACACTCGGGTCAATTTTACCAAATCCAATTAACCTACAAACCTGTACCTCTTTGGAGTGTGGGAGGAAACCTGGAGAAAGCCCACGCAGGTCACGGGGCGAACGTACAAACTCTGTACGGACAGCACCCGTGGTCAGGATCGAACCCGGGTATCTGGGGCTGTAAGGCAGCAACTGTACCGCTGCGCCGCTGTGCTGCCCTCCAAAACCAAGAAGGTGGCGTCAGGAAGGGAAAGCTGAGGAATCACAGCCCTCTGACCATTCTCGCTTCTCACTGCTACCACCGACAAGATGATGCAGGAGCCTGAATCCGGTTACTGCAGGTCCAAGGGTAGTTTCCCCCATCAACCATTAGGTTCTTGAACCATCCTGCACAACCCAAACCTCAACTCTACCTCAGCACCACATCACTACAGACTTTGCACTACTATGGTTGCTCCATGTACTTTGATTTATTTTTGCACTATCATCATCTGGTTTACTTAGAATAGCTGATCATTTATTATATATTCATTTGTTGTGGCTGCATCTAATGTGCCTGTCAAGTTGCAGCCTGTCATAATTTCATCAATCATTCTGCTGACTGGACAGCACGCAACAAAAGCTTTTCACTGTACCTCGGTACAGATGACAATAAACTAAATAATGGGGATCACTGGTCGGTGTGGACTCGGTGGGCTGAGGGGCCTGTTTCCGCGATGTATCGCTAAACTAAGCTAAACTTCAGAATATTGACCAAATGCGGGCAGGTGGAACTAGTCGATGGGACATGTTGGCCGGTGTGGGCAAGTTCAGAGCACTTCCATCCCCTTTCTCCATATTGGTTATCATCAACGATCACAAACTATTTTGCTAGGTTCTATCTGTTCTATCTACTTTGTATTTCCCTCATTAATAAACATAATGCATTTCATTCTGCGAAATTTAATTCTGCAACGTACTGAAAATGAAGTTATTTTAATGCTACGTGAAAGATGGCTCAACCAAGATTTCAGGAAGCTTTTTGTGCAGGAAATGAAAATTCCAAGAAAGGCCTTATCTTGATATTTCATTGCTATAATCTGTACTTGTATTACGAGTGACATTGGCAAGGCTGACTAACATGATGTGGACACAAGGGTCTGCATAATGCTGCTTTACAAAGAAATACACAAAGTGCTGGAGTTGCTCAGCGGGTCATAGAGTGATACAGTGTGGAACTTGCCCATACCGGCCAACATGTCCCAGCGACACTAGTCCCACCTGCCCGCGTTTGGTCAATACTCCTCCAAATCTGTCCTAGCCATGTACCTGTCTAACCTGTTTCTTAAATTTTGGGATAATCCCTGCCTCAACCACCTCCTCTGGCAGCTTGTTCCACACACCCACCGCCCTTTGTGTGAAAACGTTACCCCCTCAGATTCCTAAAGATGGGTCAGGCTGCATCTCTGGAAGAAATGAATATGCAACGTTTTGGATGGGACCCCATCTTCAGACTGTTGGTGATAGTGGGGGATAAAGCTGGGGGAGAAAACTGCCCTGAGATTGATGGTGGATTTTCCTGATGTAGCTCCTGTGCTGATGACACATACGGAAAGAAGTTCTGTTGCAACATCACTGGCTGGTGCAGGACAATGAATGCTTCATCTTACTCCCACATAGATATCTGATGGGACTGAATCAACTGGCTGTGTCAGAAAGAATGAAACTTGTTGCATGCGCAGGGTCCACTGTGCTTTGCAGATAATCGGAAACGTTCAGCCATTGGAACAGCTTTTTAAGCCTTGTTCAGAGCAGCTGTAGGGTGTGCTCCTGCAACTTAATAATCCACTCAGCTATATTCATTGATAAGGTTGTGGCATGGGATAATTTGTAAACTGAAAACTATAAGTGCGGGCTGTCGCAAA
Organism: Okamejei kenojei; assembly: GCA_035221665.1. Taxonomy (NCBI): domain Eukaryota; kingdom Metazoa; phylum Chordata; class Chondrichthyes; order Rajiformes; family Rajidae; genus Okamejei; species Okamejei kenojei. Next base: position 97,144,770 of record CM069135.1, read on the forward strand.
TGATTCTATCAAACCTTATTAAAGGCCCATTCACATCAATTGATGATGCAGCGGTAGAGTTTCTGCTTTGCAGTGCCAGAGACCCGGGTTCAATTCTGACTATGGGTGCTGTCTATACGGAGTTTATACGTTCTCCCGGGGAGACCTGCGTGGGTTTTGTCCAGGTGCTCCAGTCTCCTCCCACACTCCAAAGACGTACAGGTTTGTTGGTTAATTGGCTTAGCAAAATTGTAAAAATGTTCCCGAGTGTGTAGGATAGTGTCAGTGTATGGGGATCGCTGGTCGGCACGGACTCGGTGGGCTGAAAGGCCTGTTTCCGCGCTGTATCTCTAAACTAAAAGTAACTCTAATATTTAGGTTGCTACAACTTAAACTGAATTTTTATTTGGACTCGGTCAGTAAAATACTATATAACGGACGCCCAGTGATTTGGATTTGTGCTCAACGAGTTCTCATCGACCAGCGATCCCTGCACATTAACACTAACCTACACACCCTAGGGACAATCGTACACATTCACCAATGATGGGCCGGATGGCCTAATTCTACTCCTATTCCTTATGGCCGTATGACCTTATGATCAGGATTACAATACCTTCTCACCATTTTTAGCCAAAGTACAGTATTTCCAAATGTGCTGTCTTATTGCTTTCATTCTGACCAGTATCAGGTGATTTGCCACAGAATAGAGGGATAATAATGTAAAGCAAATGTTCACTACAAAAAGTACTTAGATGATAGATCCTCCTTAGTTTACTGTAGATTACTGTCACAGCTTTTGTTGCGTGCCTACCAGTCAGCAGAAAGACAATACATGATTACTATTTAAATATTTTTATTTGAATTTCACAGCAATTTGCATACATACAATGATAACAGACAGTTATAGTCAGGGCATAATTGTGCAACAGTATGTAAGCGACCCTTACCCTTACCCCCCCTCAATCCACCCGAATTAGGTCGGAACCAAACGGGGACAAACAACACTCACATACGTACACATCCACACAAATACGATAAGATAAACAAAACAAAATGTACAAAAAAAAAGGTGGTGGGGGGGGGGGGGGGGGGGGGGGGGTGTTGAGGGGAGAGCACCTGCAATAAGACAGAGCAGTGATAGAAGGCACTCAGTCCTCTTCCAAGTCCGGAAACAAGTTGAGAGAGTTAACAAGTTCCAGGAAAGGGTTCCATGTATCTAGGAATGTCTTGGTAGAGCCTTTTGAGAGTAAGTTTTTCAAGCTCAAATTGTAGAGACCTCTTGATCCAGCGGGCATGTGTCGGGGACAAACCAGTTAAGCAAGATTTTCCGGGCTCAAGGTTGTAAAAGCCAGGACCCGCTTCAACGCAACAGAGAGGTTGGTGTTGGGAGGAGTACCAAAAATAGCTGACAGTGGGTTTGGAGGAATAGTCTGGCCATTGGCTCTGCTTATCACATCAAAAGTACTCCTCCAAAAGGCTGCCAGCTTAGGGCAAGACCAAAACATATGGCTATGGTTGGCAGGGGATTGATTACATCTGTTGCAGGTGTCCTTGACAGCGGGGTATATTCTAGATAATCTTGCATTTGTGTAGTGGACTTTGTGAAGGACTTTGCATTGGGTTAGGCCATGACGGGCACATATGGAGGAAGAATGGATCAGATCCAAGGCAGAGTCCCATTGCTGGTCTGTTAGTTTCATATTCAGCTCGCCCTCCCATGCAGCTTTTAATGAGGTATGAGGATTCAATATTACCGACCCTAACAAGTTAAACAAAAGAGATGCATTTCTTCCGGTTGGGATCTAGAGCTAGGATGGAAGCGGTCAGGGTTTCAGGGGGGCGATTTGCGAAGTGAGGGAATATCTTCTTCACAAAATCCCTAATCTGGAAAAAATGGAAAACGTGGGAGTTTGGGAGGCTGTAGTTGGACGAAACCGCAAAGGACGAACAAATACCATCCTTGTATAGGTTTTTGATACTACTGATACCACTACTATGCCAGGTTTTGAATGCGGAGTCTGTACTTGAAGGTTTAAAGATGTGATTTTTAAGCAGTGGGGTCAAGATGGAAGGGCCTTGTAAACCAAAGTTTTTCCTGAGTTGACTCCATATCTTGAGCGAGAGGGAAGCAATTGGGCCTGCACCCACAGATGTTGTAGAAATGGGGAGTTTGGAGACTGCAACGGGAGACATGAACTCGCCTTTTCCATGTGTACCCAGGTCGGTAGGTGGTCGCAATCATCATTCATCCAATACAGGATTTTTTGCAAGTTAGCTGCCCAATAGTATCGCCTAAAGCCAGGAAGTGCCAAACCGCCGTCACTCTTAGGAGACTGTAGTATCGTCTTTCGAATTCTAGCCAGTTTGCTACCCCATCAAAATTTAGATATTCTCCTTTCTAATTTATCAAAAAAGATTTAGTGGTAAGTATAGGGACGTGTTGGAAAAGATACAGGAATTTGGGTAGGACAACCATCTTGACCAGATTTATCCGGGCCGCGAGGGATAATGGTAAAACTGACCAGCGGTCAAAGTCTCTTTCAGCTTTCTCAACCAGAGACAGGAGGTTTGTGCGGAACATATCAGATATAGGTGTTGTGATAAAAACGCCGAGGCAGCGAAAACCCGTCCTCCGCCCATTTAAACGAGGTTAAAGAGCGAGGGAGCTGCTTAGCCAATGAGTTAATCGGTAATAGCTCACTTTTTTGGTCGTTATGTTTATAACCAGAGTACGCACCGAACCGTTCTAAAATATTCGTAATCACAGGGAGAGAACTGACTGGATTCGAGATGTACAGAAGCAGGTCATCTACATACAATGAGACTTTATGAGTTGTGTCAAACCGTGTAATACCTTTAAAGCCGTTCTCTGAGCGTAACCAAACCACCAAGGGTTCTATCGCAACAGCAAACAGGAGCGGTGATAATGGGCAACCCTGCCTGGTACCTCTCCGATGGGGGAAGTGGGGCGACAGTGTGTCGTTTGTTTGTACTGAGGCCACCGGGGACGAGTATAACAAACTGACCCAAAGAATGAAACTATTGCCGAGGCCAAACCTGTCCATCGCCTCATATAGGTACCTCCACTCGACCCTGTCGAAAGCTTTTTCGGCGTCGAGGGAGATCACTATCTCCGGGGTCTCACTACTTGGTGAATGGATGATGTTAAGGAGAAGCCTAGTATTGTGGGAGGACTGTCGGCCTGGCATGAACCCTGTTTGATCTAAAGAGATAATAGAGGGCATCACTTGCAGAAGACGGAGCGCGAGGACTTTAGAGAGGATTTAGAGGTCCACATTCAGGAGTGAAATTGGTCTGTAGCTACTGCAAAGCAGGGGATCTTTCTCCTTTTTAAGAATTATGGAAATAGTAGCCCACGACAAGGTGGGCGGTAGGCGACGATGTAGAAACGCCTCATTGTACATATCTCTCAGGACAGGTGCGAGGAGAGCAGGGAAAGCTTTGTAATATTCTACAGTGAAGCGGTCAGGGCCGGGCGACTTTCCGCTTTGCAATGATGTGATGGCCGCTTGGACCTCAGCAACAGTTATGGGACCACCCAAGTCTCTCGTGGCTTCATCGTCAATTCGGGGAAACGTCATACTACGGAGCATGTCATCTGCAGTGGGAGGACAATCGGAAGCGTATAGTTCAGCATAGAATTTAGCAAATGCTTCATTAATTCTAAGAGGATCAGTGTGGATCTCCCCTAAGCTAGATCTAATGGCTGGAATTAGCCGTGAAGTCGCCTCGGTTCTGGCCTGATAGGCCAGAAACTTCCCAGCTTTATCTCCAGATTCAAAAAAGTGTTGCCTAGATTTAAGCAGTCGTAGCTTAGCTTTATTAGAAGACATGAGGTCAAAGTCTGTTTGTAACCTAAGGTGTTCTTTATAAAAAATAGGGTCTGGGTCAGATGCATATTTGTCATCAATGTCATGATTACATGATAGATGATTACAATTGAGTCATCCATAGTGCACAGATACGTGATAAAGGGAATAACGTTTAGCACAAGGTAAAGTCCGATTAAAGATAGTCTGAGGGTCTCCAGTGAGGTAGATAGTAGTTCAGGACTGCTCTCTAGTTGTTGATAGGATGGTTCAGTTGCCTGATAGCAGCTGGGAAGAAACTGTCTCTGAATCTGGAGGTGTGTGTTTTCACACTTCTGTGCCTCTTGCCTGATGGGAGAGGGGAGAAGAGGGAGTGACCGGGGTGAGACTGATCCTTGATTATGCTGGTGGCCTTGCCGAGGCAGTGTGTGAAGTGTAAATTGAGTCAATAGAAGGGAGGTTAGTTTGTGGTCCAGGACAAGTTGCTGGTGATATTTACTCCTAGGAACTTAAAGCTTTTCAACCATCTCTACTTCTTCCTTTTCCCACATGTAAATTCATTTCACGCAGGGGCGGAAAACACGGGCGGAGCCAGAGGGGGACACGTCCCCCCCATGTTTTGAGAGGTGGGGGACATTCCCCCCAAGTTTTTGTGATCCGGATTTTAAAATCTCCGCTTTCCGCGATACAGTGGAGGTGGGACTGCTGGACGAGGGCGCTGATTGGACGAGAGAGACGTCGGTCAGCAGGCAATGGGGGCAAGACATGATGATTCAGCGCGATGATTGGAGGAGGGAGGAGTGGGAGGGTTGGGACTGAGGATAGAGTGCGGTGATTGGAGGAGGGAGACGAGGCACAGACCTGCTCCTCATCCGCAGCCAGGATCGATCCCGGCCGGGTCTCCAGCGCTGTCCCGTCCCCACCCAAGTGCCCCCCCCCCACCCCATGAGACGTCGGCAGTCAGACGCGAGCTGTACCCCCAGGCCCACAGCCAACGCAGACAAGCAGCGCTAAACCCATTGGTCGGTGGGGGCGCTGCAAGCCGGCTGCCTCTGTCAGCAGCGTGTCCGTTCTTTTCTACTTTTTTTTGTTTTTTTAGTATGTTTTAGTATGTTTTAATGTATGTTTGTAATGTTTCTCGGCGTGGAGCGGGTGAGCCCTCGCCGGGGCTCGCCGGAGGGAAGCGCTCCGTTTCACTGGCCCACGGCAGCCTGAAGCCGCGGTCTGCAGAACGGTCAAGCTGGCGCGGAGCCTGCAGCCCAGAGCTCCAGCCGTCCGTGCGAGAAGAAGAAGCCACCACCGCTGGCCTGCGGCCTACATCTACCGCGGGCGCGGTGGGGACTTACCATCAGGAACTGGATCCCTCACCGGGGACCCCTGGAGGGGAGCTTCTGTCGCCAAAAAATTGTGTATCCCCCCTGCCCCCCGGTCCCCTCCATGTTTTGATAGCGAGTTCCGCTCTTGATTTCACGGGCACACCAAGCGAACCTGTGGCAGAACTAGTTACCAAATGTCACTGCTAGGTACCTGGAGACACTGGGCCCAGTAACTGACATATTGCCCTAGGATTTCCAAGGTTATGATAGATGATATTTTTATTCCTTTCCTCAAACTTTCTTCTGACTCCTTCAATGATTCAGTGAAACTTTATTGTCACATGTACAGTGAAATTCTGTTTTTTCATACAATACACAAAGAGTCACCACATATCTGGCACCCACAAAGTTATAAAATTACTCATTAGAGTCCCGATGGTCCCTCTTATGCGACGTCTGTGTGGACTCTGTAGAAGTTTCAATAGACCAGATTGATATTTAAAATTAGAATATTATGATCCCACCTCATCACGATGCCTCTCAATTCTGCAGCTAAAATCCTGCTATTGTCCAGCTTCACTGGGAGGCAAGTATTTTAGGTACACAAAATGCTGGAGAAACTCAGTGGGTGCAGCAGCATCTATGGAGTGAAGGACATAGGCAACGTTTCTGGCCAAAACCCTTCTTCAGACAAGAAGTATTTCAGGTAACCCGAGCCACATATATGACCCAGGTTACGAGGTCTGAAGAAGGGCCTCGACCCGAAACTTCACCCATTCATTGGATCCAGAGATGCTGCCTGTCCCGCTGAGTTACTCCAACATTTTGTGTCTACTCCAGGTTACGAGGATTTGGTAACTTTCTTGCGTTCTAGTTGGAGGTCAACTCTGACGTATTACAACTCACCAGTCAAAGAGAACATGAGAATTAATTTATAGATATAGTGCGAAAACAGGCCCTTTGGCCAACCGAGTCTGCACCGACCAGTGATCCCGCACACTAACACTATCCAACACACACTAGGGAAAATTTACATAAACACCAAGCCAATTAACTTACATACCTGTTAAAGAAGGAACTGCAGATGCTGGAGAATCGAGGGTACACAAAAGGCTGGAGAAACTCGCTGAGTTTCTCCAGCCTTTTGTGTACCCCCTAACTTACATACCTGTACGTCTTTAGAGTGTGGGAGGAAACCGAAGATCTCGGGGAAAACCCACGCAGTCACAGGGAGAAATTACAAACTCCGTACAGACAGCACCCGAAGTCGGGATCGAATCAGGGTCTCTGGCGCTGCAAGCGCTATGAGGCAGCAACTCTACCGCTGTGTCACCATGCTGCAAATTTCCTGCATACTGCAACTTTCGACTTCAAAATATCAGTGCCTTATTAAAATTGCAATTTGACATTACTATTATTTCTAATAGAAAAATGCATAACTTTGACACTAAATGCACTCACTCTTGAGAAACAAGGCGCCTCTTTCACAGAACAAATGTGGTCAGATGACCTTGTAAAATTGCCTAATTGTAAATTACTTAGTCAATAGCACATTATTGCTGAATATCTCAGTTAACACCTTCTCAAGTGCATACCAGCCAAACCTGTCTTCTTTGGTCCATTATCTGCTGAAATAATTCATTTTAGTTTTTTGTTGCATGTTTGTGTTAGTTTTTGTTTAATCTGATTTCTTGTTATTCTGCAGCTGGAATGCTTTTAAATTATATAGTCACTGGTGAATAAGGGGTAGGGCATTTAGGACTGAGATGAGGAAAAGCGTTTTCACCCAGAGAGTTGCGAATCTGTGGAATTCTCTGCCACAGATGGCAGTGGAGGCCAATTCATTGCATGTATTCAAGAGAGAGTTGGATGATGCTACTAGGGCTAACGGAATCAGGGGACATAGGAAGAAAGCAGAAACGGGGTACTGATTCTGGATGATCAGCCATGATCATATTGAATGGCAGTGCTGGCTCGAAGAGCTGAATGGCCTACTCCTGCACCTATTTTCTATTTTTATCTGCCTATGTAAAAGGTTCTTAAATGCCAACATTGAAAAAGCCCTCACCACCACTTACATTCTAGGCAACCAGCACTGTTTTAAAAAACTTGTCCTTTAAACGTTCCTCCTCTCACCTTATAGGTATGCCCTCTGGTCTCTGACATTTCCATTCTGGGAAAAAGGTTCCTGCTGTATACCCTATCTATGTCTCTCCTAATTTTATACACTTCTGTCAGGTTTCCCCTCCCTCCGATGCTTCAGAGCAAACTACACAAGTTTGTCCAACCTCTCATTATAGTTAATACCCTCTAATGCAGGCAGTATTCTGGTGAACCACTTCTGCACTAAGCCTTCATGTCCTTCCCGTAATGGGGCAACCAGGACTGCACGAAATACTTCAAATACCACCGAAACAAAGCTGCATCATTACTTCCTGTAGAAACGAGGAACTGCAGATGCTGGGTTATCATGGGAAGACTCAAAAAGTAACTCAGCGGATCAGACAGCATCTCTGGAGATCATGGGTAGGTGACGTTTCAGGTCTGGACAGAACTGAACCAAAATGTTACCTATCCATGTACTCCAGAGATGCTGCCTGACCTATTGAGTTACTACAGCATTTTGTGTCATAATTTCCTGACTCTTATAAAGAATGCTCCGACCGATGAAAGCAAGCAAATTATATGCTCGGTGAGACCAAGCGGAGGCTTGGCGATCGTTTCGCCGAACACCTCCGCTCGGTCCGCATTAACCAACCCGACCTCCCAGTGGCTCAGCACTTCAACTCCCCCTCCCATTCCGTATCCGACCTCTCGGTCCTGGGCCTCCTCCACGGCCAGAGTGAGCAACACCGCAAGTTGGAGGAACAGCACCTCATATTCCGCTTGGGGAGTCTGCATCCTCTGGGTTTGAACAATGAATTTTCTCAATTCTGTTAACCCTTGCTGTCTCCTCCCCTTCCCACCTCTCCCTCAGCCCTCGGGCCCTGGCATTCCCTATCTCTCTATCTCTCCCCCACCCTAGTCGCACTAGCTTCTCATTTTCACACTACAAACAGCTTACAATGGCTTGTTCCTTTATCATTGATACTTTTATGCATATCTTTCATTCATTGTTCTTTATCTCTCCACATCACCGTCTATATCTCTCGTTTCCCTGATCCCTGACCAGTCTGAAGAAGGGTGGTGACACGAAACGTCGCCTATCTCCTTCGCACCTTAGATGCTGCTGCACCCGCTGAGTTTCTCCAGCCTTTTATGTACTCTCGATTCTCCAGCATCTGCAGTTCCTTCTTTAACAAAGTATATGCCTTCTTTGCTACTCTTTTTATTTGTGTTGCCACTTTCACGAAGCTATGGACTTGGGTGTGAGATCCCTGTACACATTAATGCTGTTTAAAGGTCTTGATAGGCATGTTCCCCCTTACATTGGGCCACCCAAAGAGCAACACCTCACACCCGCTTGTATTAAACTCCATCTGCTATTTCTCCACCCACATCTACAACAGATCTCAATTCTGCTGTATCATTTTGACAGTCTTCCTCATTGTCTGCAATGCTCCAAATGTTGGTATCATCTGCAAACTTATTAACTAACCAATCTACATTTATATCCAAATTGTTTATATATATATATATATATATATATATATATATATATATATATATATATATATATATATATATATATATATATATATATATATATATATATATCCATATTGTTTATATATATATATTACATCCAACAATCATCCCAGCATATATTCCTGCAGAACCCCACCAGCCACACACCTCCAGCCAGGAGAACACACTTCTGATTACAAGTCTGAAGAAGGGTCTCCACCCGAAACGTCAGCCATTCTTTCCCTCCACAGATGCTGCCTGTCCCGCTGAGTTACTTCAGCTTTTTGTGTCTATCTTCAGTTTAAACCAGCATCTGCAGTTCCATCTTACACACAATATTCCACCACTTCTCCCTGTCTTCTATGGGTAAGATAAGGGGCGGCACAGTGACGCAGCGGTAGAGTTGCTGCCTTACAGCAGTTGTAGCACCGGAGACCAAGGTTTGATCCCGAACACGGGTACTGTCTGTATGGAGTATGTATGTTCCCCCCTTGAGTGCCTGGGTTTTCTCCGAGATCTTCGGTTTCCTCCCACACTCCAAAGACGCACAGGTTTGTAGGTTGATTGGCTTGGGTTTGCATACTTGGTGTAAAAGCTAAATTGTCCCTAATGTGTGTAGGATTGTGTTAATGTGCGGGGGATCGCTGGTCGGTGCGGACTCAGTGGGCCTAAGGGCTGTTTCCGCGCTGCATCTCTAAACTAAACTAAACTAAACTAAATTCAAATTACCAAGTCACAGTGGATTCACAACATCTTAGTCTTCTGGATCACCGTATTCACAAGGGACTTTGTCGAATGCCTTACTAACATACAAGTAGACAGCATCCACTGCCCTACCCTCATCAATCAATTTGGTCATGTATTCATAAAGCTAAGTCTTATTCATAAGTTCTCGAAGCAAAATTAGGCCATTTGGCCATCAAGTCTACTCCGCCATTCAATCATGGCTGATCTATCTTTTCCTCTCAACCCTATTCTCCTGCCTTCACCCCATAACCCCTGACAACCTTACGAATAAAGAAGTGGGAAATCAAACTAGTAAAACATGACCTGCTGCAGACAAAGCCATGCTGACTGGCCCTAATTATCTCATTCTCTTATAACTGCAAGTAAATCCAATCCTGAATCATCCTCTCCAATAGCTTCCCTACCAGCCTATAACTTCTGGATTATCTTTAATCCCTTCATAAATAAAATAACACCTTTGTACCTCCGCAGTCCACTGGGACCCCACCTGTGCCTAGATAGCACACAAAGATCCTTGTCAAAGTCCTTAAAATGCCCTCATTTGCCTCTCTCTGTCACGCTGGGGCTGGATCCCATCAGGCCCTAAGGAATGGTTTTCAAGAGGCCTCCTCCATTGATAGAGTGAGGCCACATGCACATGCTGGAAGAACGGCACCTCATATTTTAGAAACATGAACAGCAGATATGGTTTACAAATAAAAAGGCACAAGCATTATTGACCTGTTATTCCTGACTGGACCACTACTGCCTAAAGTCTATTTCTTTGACCAAGCTTGAGATCTTCGGATCTAAATCATCATTACATGGCCAACTATTTTTTGATAACCTTCCTACTAAACAAGAGAAGAGAAAGTGCTAGCGGGTCAGGCAGCATCTCGGGACAACATGGATGGGTGACGTTTCAGGCCAGGACTCCTCTTCAAACTAGATTTGGCGGAGATTAAAGTAAAGCCGAGGTCCATTGCAGGTGTGGGTGAGTGAGGCCTGAAGCTGCGGGAGAGGCAGAGCGAGGGCCTGATGGTGCCGGCGGTCAGAAACATGGTCACAGAGCAGGAGTGGAGGAGGAATCACAGAGGGGGAGCAGTGAGATGGGTCTCACAGAACCTCTGTCCGAGAGAACTATTTTGTTTGGGTAGCCTGTAACCTAATGGTTTGAACATTGAATCCTCCAATTTCAAGTAATACCCCCTTCCCCACTGACGTGCACATGTTTCCATTTCACCCCCCTCTTTCCCATCCCCCCCTGTTCAATTCCACCCATATTCCCTCCTCCAGTTTTACATTTCACCCCTCCTCTTCTCTCCTTATCTGACAGCCTTTTGTCTCCTTTTCACCTCTAGCCTCTGTCACTTACCTCAGCTGCCCATCTGCCAGCCACCTGTACCCATCTATCGCTCGCTAGGCTTTGCCCCACCCCACCTTTCTTTTCTCGTACAATCAGTCTGAAGAAGATCCAAAATGTCATCTGCCCATTTCCCCCACATGTTGCATGAGCTGCTGAGATCCTCCGGCACTTTGGTTATTGCTCAGGATTCCAGCGTCTGCGGATATTTGTGTTGCCTCCTTGATGTCAAAACTGTCCTTGAATATTGTAGAAACACGGAACTACAGATGCTGGTCTACACAAAGGGACACAAAGTGTTGGAGTAACTCAGCGAGTCAGGCAGCATCTCTGGAGAAGATGAACAGGAGACATTTCAGGTTAGGACCCGTCTTCAGACTCCCGGGTCAGAATGTGGTCGTAGAGCAGGAGAGCAGCAAAGATCACAGAGAAGGGGCAGTGAGAGAGCGTCTCACAGGACACCCGTCAAGGCAAGGAGGACACCCTCTTCAAAGTAGTCATACTTTTTTGGAGATTTCACAATGGAGCAGTCAAAATGTAGAAATGAGGAACTGCAGATGCTGATTTACACAAAAGGATACACAGTGCTGGAGTAATTCAGCGGGTCAGGCAGCATCTCTGGAGAACACACTGATGAAGGGTTCCGACCCGAAATATCATCTATCCATGTTCTCCAGAGATGCTGCCTGAACCGCTGAATTATTCCTGCACTTTTTCCTAGCCTGTCAGTATATCCGGGGTTGATTTCACTTAACAGGATTTGCTGTTTTCATGTTTTATTAATGATACTGCTCTAGTTTATTGAGCTACTCCATTGAGGGTTTATATATTAGAAGTGTTCTGATCTGCATGTTTATGGGTTCAGGCCTTGCTGAGTTACCATTGCAGCACCAAGTAGGGACTGCCTTCTTTGAGCATTGGAAGAGGCTGCTTGACAATTTGGGTGGGAGCATTGCAAAGTATCAGTGAGCAGAGGAGCTTTTCATTTTCTGCTTAAGATCTATCCTTTAGCTACGAAAAGCAAAATCATTGTTACAAGAAGGTAAAAAGCTGGGAAAACACAGCAAGTTTGGCATATTGTACGATGCGATTGTATTAATATAAGACTTCACTAGGCTGTTTGTAGAAACAAGGAACTGCAGATGCTGGTTTACAAAAAAATACACAGTGCTGAAGTAACTCTGCGGGGCAGGCAGCAAGATGGCGCCCAAGCCCAGTGACCCTCTGCATGCTGGTCCCAGAAGTAAATCTGCATTCACACGTTACAATCGCTCCACTCTTTAAAACCTCTACTCCAACAGTAGCATTTCTTACTTTAACCATGCTGTTCGCTTTATCATGTACTATCTGTACACTGTGAATGGCACATCGTGAATGACTGCGCACTGAGGCTTTTCCCTGGTGGCATCAAAGCCATCCACCCAGTAACTGATGCTGTCCTGGCCTGGATGTCTACCCTTTAGGCTGTGCAGGACATACGCAAGAAGACTGTGAATGGCTCGATCATGTATTGTCTTTCCGCTGACTGGATTGCATGCAACAAAAGCTTTTCATTGTACCTTCGAGACACGTGACAGTAAACTGAACTAAACTGCACATTTCTGGAGAAGATGGAGTTAGTTTATTCAGGACTCTGTAAAGCTAAAACAGCTGGTAAAGTAATTCGAAATAATTCCGTTGTAATGCAGAAATGGATTTGCAGAAAGCAGGCTCCTATGGGTAATGGTGAATTATCAGTTCAGTTTAGTTTATTGCCACATGTACTGAGGTACAGTGAAAAGCTGCTGTTGCATGCTATATAGCCAGTGGAAAGACAATATATGATTACAATCAAACCATTTACGGTGTATAGATACATGATAAGGGAGTAATGTTTAGTGCAAGGTATAGCCAGTAAAGTGCGATCAAAGATAGTCCGAGGGTCATCAATGAGGTAGATAGTAGTTCAGGACTGCTCTCTAGTTGTGGTAGGGTGGTTCAGTTGCTTGATAACAGCTGGGATAACAACGGTTGGTCTTCGGGCGCCGGGAGTCGAAGAATGGACCGATTTGAGTGGAGTTTAAGAAGATCACAGTTAAAGTAAGAAATGTTGCTGTAGGAGTAGAGAATTACAAGTGTGGAGCAATTATAATATGTGACTGTAACGTATTGGGTCAGGACACTTCTCCAGATTGATCTGCAGGTTGTTAGACAGCTAGTTGTAGACATCTGCAGATAGTTCTTCCAACTGAGATGTCAGATTTCAGACGTTTGTAAAGAGGATTTTGCAAGGTGGACAGGGCTGTGGCCTCGCCACATTGTAGTTTGTACCAAGGCTGACACCTAGTAGTCTGTCCATTTTTATTCTCTTGCTGTTTGTATGTAACAACTACAAGGCTTACTGAAACATTGCAGAGTCAACCAGATGGGGTGGGTCTGGAGCTATGTATAGACAAGGCGGGGTAAGGATGTCAGGTTTCCTCCCCTGAAGGACAATAGTGAATTAAATGAGTTTATACAACAATCAAGTGTTTGTTGTGGCCATTATTATTGAGATTAGTTGTTGCTGCTCCTCCACACCAGATTATTCACCAAATTAGAATTCCACAGCTGTGTAAACTGAATATTTGTTAATCAGCATGGTGGCGCAGCGGTAGAGTTTTAAGCCTTATGCCCCTGTCCCACTTAGGAAACCTGAACGGAAACCTCTGGAGACTTTGCGCCCCACCTAAGGGTTCCGTGCGGTTCCCGGAGGTTTTTGTCAGTCTCCCTAATGGTCGAAAGTGGTTTCCGTTTTAAAAATCGGTAATTTTTTAGTCGAAGATAGTTGCGATGCTAGTTGAAGGTGGTTGCCGGAGGACAAAAACCTCCGGGAACCACATGGAAACCTTGGGTGGGACGCAAAGTCTCCAGAGGTTTCCGTTCAGGTTTCCTAAGTGGGACAGGGGTATTAGTGGGACAGGGGCATTACAGCGCCAGAGTCCCGGGTTCGATGCTGCCTACGGGTGCGGTCTGTATGGAGTTTGTACGTTCTCCCTGTGACCACGTGAGTTTTCCCCGGGTGCTCCTGTTCCCCCTCCCACTCTCCACAGTTGTACAGGTTTGTAGATTAATTGGCTTTGACAAAGATTGTAAATTGTCCCTAGTGTGTAGGATAGTGCTCGTGTATGGGGATTGCTAGTCAGCACGGACTCGGAGGGCCAAAGGGACCAGTTTCTGGACTGTTTCTCTAAACTAAACTAAACTAATCGTATCTCTTCTGTCTGGAAATGGTGTAAACTGGAGGGAGATGAATTAGAGCAATAGAGAGAAGAACAAAGAGCAAGCAATACTGGAGCTGTAAGATATAGAACACTGTGAAGTTGGAAACCAGAAATGCATCAACACTTTTGTCACCTGGACTCTACGGCACTCCATTCCATCGGGGGCAGTCACATTGAGTTTAGTTTAGAGACACAGCATGGAAATGGTCCTTCGGCCCAACGAGTCCATGCTGGTCATCAATCACCCATTCACATTAATTCTATGTTATTCCATTTTCTCACTCACTCCCTCCACATTAAGGGCAATAAAGAGGCCAGTTAACTCACAAGCCCATATGTCTTTGGGATGTGAGAAGAACTCCCGGTTAAAACCCATGCAGTCACAGGGAGAGCATGCAAACTCCATACAGTTAACACCCGAGGTCAGGATCGAACCGGGGTACTCTGATGCTGTGAGGCAGCAGTTTTACCACCTGCACCACTGTGCAGCCCTCTCTACACCTTATATCTCCTGTCTCCTCACCCCAGCCAAACACCTGCGACTTAATCAGCCAGTAGGGCCACTGCCTAACAGATTCAGAGAGCCAGGTTCAATACTGACCTTGATTGCTGTCTATATGGAGTTTGCACGCTCTTCCTGTGACTGCATGGGCTTCCTCCAGGCGCTCCAGTTTCCTCTATTGTTCCAAAAATGTGTGTTGATAAATTAATTAGCCACCCAGAAATTACTCCCAATGTGTTCGTGAGTGGTAGAATCTGAGACAAGTTCATGAACGTGGCTAGCTAAATATTAGATTCACAGATAATTAGTGTAAATGGTGAGTGCAGACTTGATGGGTCAAAGGGCCTGTTTCTGTGCATAATCACATTTGTTTCCTTGCTTTTTCAGTTCTGACAGTCACTGACGTGAAGAATTTTCAGTTTCTCTTTCTATTGATGCGACCTGATTTAGTTTTAGTGTTAGCGATACAGTGTGGAAACAGGCCCTTCGGCCAACCAAGTCCACGCCGACCAGTGATCACCCTTATACTAGTTCTATCCTACACACTAGGGACAATTTACAGAAACCAATGAACCTACAAACCCGCACGTCTTTGAAATGCGGGAGGGAAACCGGAGCACCTGGAGAAAACCCGTGCGGTCATAGCGAGAACGTACAAACTCTGTAGCCTGCACCCGTGGACGAGATCGAACCTGTCTGCTTCTACGCTGTATCTCTGTCACTGTAAGTCAGCAACTCTACCGCTGCCCCAGCTTCCAGCATTCTCTATTTTGATGTGAGATTTCCAACATCTGCAGTTTTGTTTTGGTGTTTGATTACAAAATATGGTTGTGCGTGAGAAATAGTGCCAGAGTAGGAAATTTATCAAAGATTAACATAGGAGGCATCTGCTTTATAAGTTGATAACCTTTCATAGAATAATTGTTGAAGCCTGCAATAGGGCAAATGTTGCACCTGAGGGCTAATCCTGATAAGCCACTGAAAGTACAGCCAGGGTGTAGTACAAGGAAGCAGTCTCAAGAATCACTGCATATGCAAAAGGGACGACTTGTGGTAAATTGCAGACATTGAATCTTTCTCTGGATTAGGTTTCTAAATGCTGGGATTGTTCGTGCCAATGTAATTATGCAGTTAGCCAGAAATGCAGTTAGTCTAAACTAAAATGTGTAGCAAGGGAGTACCCAGGCAGTCTTCTAGCACTGTGTGAATGCTTTGTTTATATAACAAATTTATTATTTAGCTATAAATGAATGCTCGTGGCATTTCTTCATTGTCTTAACTGGGAAGGTTTCTGCCTCGCACAATACTACACAACAAATAGCAATGGTCATAAATTAAAGCACATGCAAAGAATATATCAGATCACTATTTAGCATTTACACTGATTGTTTCTGCCTGGTTTAGTTTAGAGATACAGAGTGGAAACTGGCCCTTCAATCTACCAAGTGCACGCTGACCCATTCGCAATAGTTCTATGTTGTCCCACTCTCGCATCCACTCCCCATGCACCAGGGTCAATTTAAAAAAGCCAATTAAAGTACAAACCCACACATCTTTAGGATGTGGGGGGAAGCTACAGAAGGATGAACCTACGAGGTGCATACACTTAATGAAAGACAATTGTGTGGAATATGCAGGGCTAAGGAAGAATGGACTATTTTGCTCAAGATGGTGCTGAAGCCAGGCGTGCTGGTCCCAGATGTGAATATGCAATCATTCATTACAATCGCTCCACTCTTTTAAATCTCTATTCCAACAGCAGCCTTTCTTACTCTAACTACACTCTTCTTAATCTCCTCTCAGATCTGTCATAGAGTCTAAACGGCCTGTCCCACTTGAGCGTCATTTGCGCGTCACGCAGAATCCCAAAATATTGGGGCGCAGCACGCTACCGCACGTCACTGCCTAGGCCACCACGCCTCACCACACTCCATGCACGCCGTGCGCGTGTCACGACGCGCGCGTCGTGTGTCGTGATGCGTAAATTGATGTCGCGTAAATGACGTGCAAATGACGCCCAAGTGGGACAGGCCCTGTACATTGCGAAAACAGGCCCTTCGGCCCATCTTGCCCACACCGACCAACATGTCCCACTAGTCCACCAGCCTGTGTTTAAGCACATTTCCCTCTAAACCAGTTCTATCCATGTACCGGCCAAATTGTTTCTTAAATGTTGCAATAGTACCTGCCTCAACCACCTCCTCCGGCATCTCTTTCCTTACACCCACCACCCTTTGTGTCTGTCAACTGGACTTTATCCTGCACTAAACATTGTTCCCTTTAACCTGTATTTATACACTGTGGATAGCTTGATTGTACTAATCAAGTACAGTCTTTCCGCTGACTGGATAGCACGCAACAAAAAAGCTTTTCACTGTACTTTTCACTGTACTCGTGACAATAAACTAAACTAAAATAATAATTTGACAGGCACAGATCTATCATGCAAACGCCACACAGAGAGCACCCTGCACTCTGGTGCTGTGAGGCACTAGCTCTTCCAGCTGTGTTGCAGTACGGACCTTAAAGAAGTGTCATTGCAGCTTTCACAATTGAGGACGGCGACTACTCATCACAGCATTTTATAATAGCTTCAAACATTAACAATAGTGAAGCTATCATCAACTCAACAGGGTTGGCCCACGTGTGATTCAGTCCTTTAAATATAGTCTAAGCATCATAATGGGCCTCACATCCAGACAGACATTCTTGCAGAACAAGATTGTGAAATAAAGTCTCAGAAACCATAAATCCACCACAACATTATTAATGCCAAATTTAAAAAAAATTACTCTGGAGTAAACCATGGTACTATTAAACTCAGCTACGTTCACCCATTGTTCAATGGATGACAGAAGGAGGGTGTAATGAAAGCAATGAAAAGAATCAGTTTCTGGTTATAGAAAATGATATGAAGAGATAACAATGAGCCTATTATGTACTGTGCCATAATTAAACTTCTGAGTCATTATTGGGTTGAAAGAACAATGACTGAAAGTGGAGAGAGAGGAAGCTAGTTATGCCGCTCATAGTGATGAACAGCGTAATGTGAGATGGACGTTTGAATGTAATAATATTATCAGAGCTCCCTCGCACATACAGTCATAGACTTATGCAGCACCCTCGGCCCAACTTGCCCATGCTGACCACCATACCACATCTAAACTAGTTCCCTTTGCCCACATTTGGTCCATATCCCTCAAACTCTTTCCTATCCATGTACCTGTACAGGTATTCATAAGTCAGCCATTCGTAACCCAGGGCCGATGGTAAGAACCAAGAGTGTAATTTCTGCCAGAGATGGGTAGCTTCTGGGTGTCTCCTTAAATGGGTGGCACGGTGGTGTAGTGGTAGAGCTAGTGTCTTACAGCGCCAGACCCGGGTTTGATCCTGACTATGGGTGCTTGTCTGTACGGAGTTTGTACGTTCTCCCAACACCTGTGTGGGTTTTCTCCAAGATCTTCGGTTTCCTCCCACACTCCAAAGACATACAGGTTTGTAGGTTAATTGGCTTTATAAAAGGGAACATATTTATTATTCTCAAGAAATGCAAAGAAATTTATAACGTTGGCAAATGTGCTGTTGTGGCTTGCTCTGATTTTACTCAGATAATTACATATTTGAAAGCGGCAGTTAAAGCAAATGCTTAAATTAAGGTCAATTAGATGCAGATGTCTATGAGGTATGTTAAGCTATGACAAAATAAAGAAAACTATAATACCCATATTGCTTTATCATCGCATTAAGTTGTCAAACACAACGCCCATGTCTAATGCACTGAAAGGCTTTACTTTAAATCAAATAGATGAAGACTTCTGAAGATAATGTGAAAATTGATGGCCAAGTCATATAGCAGAGCTCTGGCACATTTATGTTTGACCAGGGCATGGTGATGTGGAGTTTGTACACTTTAAGAAGCACCACATTGCAACTTTTCACACTTTTATACAATATAGGAAATGTAACATGGGAGGGAAGTATGCCTGAAAATAATTATTTGAGACACAACGAACTGCAGATGCTGGTTTACAAATCGATGTGGGAATTGCGTGTAATGTGATGCAAAACTAGATGACAGATTGGGCTGTGAGGAGGTTGCAGAGGGACTTGTAGGACATGGACAGATTAAATGGGGCAGCACTATGGTCCTCCCTCACAGCTTCAATCGGACATCTGGCACATTAGACACATTGAGCTGCGGGTGTTGTTTTACAATAATGCACAAAGAGCTGGAGTAACTCAATTGTTCATGCAGCATCTCTGGAGAACATGCATAGGTGACATTTCTGTTCAAGATCCTTCTTCAGGCTTGTAATAGAGGGGGGAACGCTGGCAAGTTGGTAGATGAGGGGGTGGTCGGTTGGCAGATGGGAGGATAAAGGCAAGAAGACAAAGGTGGGACAGTGGTAGAGCTGCTGACTTACAGCGTTAGAGACCCAGGTCCGATCCTGACTACGGGTTCTGTCTGTGTGGAGTTTGCACATTCTCCTGTGACCGCATGGCTTTTCTCCAGGTGCTCCGGTTTCCTCTCACGCTCCAAAGACGTGCAGGCTTGTAGGTTAATTGGCTTCTGTAAATCGTCCCTAGTGTGTAGGATAAAACTAATGTACAGGGTGATCGCTGGTTCGGAGTGGACTTGGTGGGCTGAAGGGCCTGTTTCCACACTGTGTCTCTAAACTAAACTAACCTAAACTAAACTAAAAATGAAAAGGAAACAAAAGGGTGTCGGATAAATGGAGCAGAGGAGTGAAATGGAAAACCAGAGGGAAAATATAGGTAGATGGGGATGGGGAGAAGAGGAAAGGAAAGCAGGATAGTGGGAGAGATGGGTGCATAGCAGGGTGGGGCATAGGAAAGGGGGGGGGGGGGGGTAAAGGAGAGTGGGGGTTGTTGCTTAAAATTGGAGCATTATTTGATATTGGGGAACTCAGAATCAGTGAGACCTAGAACTGGTTCATTGATGTTATATCTTGATGTAATGTTGGGGGCAGGTTGAACAATGCGGATCTTACCACATGCAATCTCAGGAGGACTAAACTCAGGAAGAATGTTCAGTGCAGTACAGGACATGGTATAAATTATAAAGTAGACAGAAGTTGAGAAGGCTGCACAGGATAAACAGTCTGAGAGCTCAGAGAACTGCCTGAATATTAACAAGTTTATCTCTTGTTCACTGATTACTGTTTTGATAGTCCATGTTTGCAAGTCTGCACATCCCCAGCTCCACTAGCAGCCAACTCTTTCTGTTCAGCAACTCAAGACAGTGACTATTGATTTTGGTGCAATTCTCCTGCATGATTAATGAATGGGTTGGAACTTGTTGAGAAATGCTGACAGCTGGGCGGCACAGCGGTAGAGTTGCTGCCTTACAGCGCCAGAGTCCCGGGTTCCATCCTGACTACGGGCGCTGACTGTACGGAGTTTGTACGTTCTCCCCGTGACCTGCGTGGGTTTTCTCCGAGGGCTCCGGTTTTCACCCACCCTCCAAAGATGTACAGGTATGTAGGTTAATTGGCTTCTGTAAATTGTAAATTGGTCCTAGTGTGCGGGGTTACCTGGTCGGTGCAGACTCGGTGGGCAGTAGGGCCTGTTTCCACGCTGTATCTCTAAACTAAACACCTTGTCAAACCTGGCATTTGCATTTGTAGGCTGTCCGGAAACTCAAGACTCCTGCATGTATGTGAAAGTCCTGTACCTTATGGCTGTCCAGCCTCTCCCTAAAATTAAGTTCCTTGAGTTTTTTTTGTCCTTGTAAATCCTCATGAATCTTTTCTGAACTCTTTTTAGTTATATTGCATCTTGCCTATAACAGTGACCAAAAGTGAACACGATTTCCAAGAGCAGCTTCACCAATGACTTATACAAACGTACGATTGTATATTTCATTCTCAATGCCCTGACAAATAAAGGCCAACAAACCAACATGCCAAAAGCATTCACTCTTACCTTGTCTATCTGTGACGGCACTTTTATTACATACCTGTACACCTAGGTACCTGTGTTCTACAACACTCCGTGGTACCCTACTGTTCACTGTGAAAGTTCCACCATAGTTTGACTTTCAAAGATGTAACGCCTCACAATTATCTGAATTAATCTCCATTTACCATTCCTCAGCCACTCAGATTGGTAATCTACCCAGTTGATCAAGATCCCGCAGTAATTCTTGACGTCATAGGTGTCCAAGATACACTATTTTGATGTGAACCCCCTGCCCCTCACCTGCACACACCTATCACTTGCCAGGCTTTGTTCTGCCCCCACCTCCTATCCAGCTTTCTTCCCCTACTATAATCAGACTGAAGGTTCCAACTGAAAATGTTGCAGATCCATTCCCTTCAGAAATGCTGCTTTATTCGCTGAGACACTGCAGCACATTGTGTTTTACTATGCGTTTTCAGCATCAGCAGTTCATTGTGTCTCCAACTTACTAATCATGCCATGTACTTTCTCATTCAAATCATTGCTATAAATGAGAAACAACAATGTGCCTAGAAGTGATCCCTGAGGCACACCACAATTCACAGGCCTCCAGCATCACCCTCTATCTCCTGTCATGAAGTAACTTTATTTTGCACTATACAATATTCCCTTTATCGTGTATCTGTACACTACAGATAGCCTATTAGCTTTCCCTTGATTCCATGCGATCTACAGTCAACTTCCAGAGTAGAGTTCAGTGCAGAACCTTATCAAAAGCCTTGCTGAAGTCCATACAGGCTTGCACTAAACGTTATTCCCTTGCCATCTATCTATACACTGTAAATAGACCAATTGTAATCGTGCATTGTGTTTCTGCTAACTGGTTAGCTTGCACCAAAAGCTTTTCACTGTACCTCGGTACACATGACAATTAGCTAAACTGAACTATGTTTACAGTCATGCTCTCATTTTCCTTCTCAGTTACTTCTTCAGATATCAAATAGTTTTGTTTATTGTCGTGTGTACCGAGGTACAGTGAAAAGCTTTGATTTGCATGCTAACCAATCAGCGGAAAGACAATACATAATGACAGTCGAGCTTTCTGCAGCGTAGAGATACATGATAAAGGGAATATTGCTTAGTGCCAAATAAAGTTCAGTAAAGATAGTCCGAGGGTCTCCAGTGTGGTAGATAGTGGCTCAGGACTGCTCTCAAGTTGCTGATAGGATGGTTCAGTTGCCTGATAATTCGTATCAAACTCATCTCAAAATCAAACAGTCAAATTCTGGCCCGTGGTCTTAATGTCAAGTGTGTATATGGTACCAAGTGCAACACATGAGGGTCTGAAGAAGGGTCCCGACACGAAACGTCACCTGTTCATGCTCTCCAGAGATGCTGCTTGACCCTCTGAGTTACTCCAGCACTTTGTGCCTTTTATTACATGAGAAAGGAACCAGTTCATGATTCACCATCATCACTTTTACAGCCAATTGTCCATTTCCCATTACTAATAATGCCAGAGGTCTGTCTCATTATTGTGTCATTGCACATTTAGGAAAAACTCTGAAAACGGTGATGTCAGCGTCACCATTTTATCACCACTCTTGGTTATAGCTTTAGAGATGCAACATGGAAACTGGCCAATCGGCTCACTGAGTCTACATCGACTTCTGATCACCCATTTCTTCATTACCCCATTTTCTCACTGACTCCCTCCACACTAGGGGCAACTTTACAGAGGCCAATTAATCTACGAACCCGCACATCTTTTAGAAACCGTAGCACCTGGAGGAAACCCACGTTGTCACAGGGAGAACATGTAAACTCAGACAGCACCCGAGGACAAGATCGAACCTCAGGTCTCTGGTGCTATGAGGCAGCAGCACAACCAACTGTGCCACTCTGCGTGGGATGATTGCTGATTGAAGCCCTGGTCCAGAACTTGGCATTAAAGAGAGGGGTGGAGGATTTGGGAAGATAGTGTGGGGGGGTGGGTTTCGAGCTGTTCATTTCAGTTTTCTGCTCTTACAGCCACAAGTCAATGAAACAATATTGCATTTTGGGAAGCCTGTTACCGTGCTGTATGACATTCTTGCTATTGAGGGAGTGCAGCACAGGATCATGAGGTTAATTCCGGTGAGGGACAGTCATATGTTGAAAGAATGGAGTGACTGGACGTATACACTGGAATTTAAAAGGATGAGAGGGGATCTTATTGAAACATATAATATTATTGAGGGATTAGACATGCTAGAGGCAGGAAACATGTTCCAGATTTTGGGGGAGCCCAGAACCAGGGGCCACAGTTTGAGAATAAAGGATTGGCCATTTAGAAAGGAGATGAGGAAAAACTTTTCACCCAGAGAGTTGTGAATCTGTGGAATTCTCTGCCTCAGAAGGCAGTGGAGGCCAATTCTCGGGATGCTTTAAAGAGAGAGTTAGATAGAGCTCCTAAAGATAGCGGAGTCAAGGGATATAGGGAGAAGGCAGGATCCAGGATGTGGATAATCAGCCATGATCACATTGAATGGCGGTGCTGGCATGAAGGGCTGAATGGCCTACTCCTGCACCTATTGTCTATTGTCTATTATGACTGTGACACCGTCCATAGCTGCTTGTCCTCCATCCAAAGCCTATTGATCTGGCACTTGTGTAGTTACTAAGCATTACTTGTAGCACCAGAGAGGGCATCACATACACTGCTCTTTACCAGCAGACAGTCATAACTTCATTTCAGAAATTCTCAAGCATGTACATTTAATTATATCCTCCTTCTGATATCAGTCATGAGCAAAGCATTAGTTTCTCTGAACATAGACACAAAATGCTGGAATAACACTGCAGGGACAGGCAGCATCGTGACCCTTCTTCAGATATTTCTCTGTCTAGTTTAAAAAACAATTCCCTGCAGCCAAATAGAACCATGCGATAAAGGAAAGAACTGTTTTAACACAGAAACATAGATTGCCAGCAAATGTGAACTGTAGATAGTTCATTATTCTCTAAAATTCATTATTCTATAGTGTGTCTAAATATTTCATGAACTGTAAAAGAAAAAGACACTCCAGGATGGGTATGAAATATTGATGTTGTTCCAATGTGCTGCTGGTGCAAAAAGAAATATATTTTCTCAGACTTAATGGTGGCCCACAGGATAGATCCCAGTTCCATCCCGGTCCCATGGTCCGTATATCACCAGGGGGATGACAGTGCTGGTTACTTCTCCTTCTACAAGGGTGATGAACACACCTTGTGTGTGCCTAAAATACTAACACTCGGTGTGCGGTTGCAGCCTCTGTTCCAATACCTAAAATGGCTGCTCCTTGCCTTCTGGCTGCACTTCACGCCCACCATCCTCATCTTTGGACACCCTGTGCATAGGGGAGGGGGTACAGCTGAAGACGTCCTGGTTGGGTTGCTCCTAGGCCTGACCAAGTTGGCCATCCGCGAGTCACGGCGCCAGGCGGAAGAGGTTCTCTGCCCGAGTCGGCTGCCTGCCCTTTTCCTGGGTTACAGCTGCGCCCGGGTAGTACTAGAGATGGACTACGCGCTGTCCTCGGGCACCCTGGGGGATTTCCGGGACCGGTGTGCACCGCGGGGGGAAGGGAATATATCCTTGACAAGGATTGTAACATAGTCATTTAACACACGGTATATTTCATATTTAAGAATATTTGTTTTATTTTGTACTATGGTAGTGGGTTTGTTGGTATTGTTTTGTATTGTACATATTATTCTTGTAACTAATTGATTAATTTTATTTTTGGTTACAAAAAAAAGACTAGTACGTCCTGATTTCCAAAAACATGAAGAGATTAATGTTTCTCACATTGAAATGCACAATACCATCCAGAAATCAGACTAATTCTGTGATTTCACACGCAACAAAAAATCTTCAGAGTGCATCTGCACAACCATCTGTTTTCAGATGCTTCCTGAAAGTGCTGCAGAAAATATGCGATTGCTCATTTGACATTTGCTGTTTTCAGTTACTCTGTTGCTAACACTCCAAACGACAAATCAACGTTGTTTGCTGAAGTCAATGCCTCTACTTCCTTAGAAGGCTTAGGAAGGTCTGCATGTGCCCAACAGATGCGCTGTGGAAAGCCTTTTATCCAGATGCATCACAGCATGGTTTAGGAGCAGCTGCATCGAAGACTGCTAAAAATTGCAGAGAGTTGCAGCCCAGACCATCACACAAATCAACCCCCTTCCATTGTCTCTAATTACACCTCTCCCATTGGGCAAAAGGTATAGAAGTGGTAAAACGCACACCTCCAGATTCTGGGACAGTTTCTTCCCAGCTGTTATCAGGCAACTGAACCATCCTACCACAACTAGCGAGCAGTCCTGAACTACTATCTACCTGATTGGAGACCCTCGGACTATCTTTGATCGAACTTTACTGGACTTTATCTTGCACTATTCCCTTTACCTGTAGCCCTTGTGGCTAGAGGGATCAGGGGATATGGAGAGAAGGCAGGTACGGGATACTGAGTTGGATGATCAGCCATGATCATATTGAATGGCGGTGCAGGCTCGAAGGGCCGAATGGTCTATTCCTGCACCTATTTTCTATGTTTCTATGTTTCTATGTGAAAGTGGGACATGCCCTTTAGAATCACAGTGATGTTCAGAATGCTAGATGGTTTTTCAGTCTATCGTTGCTTTACTAGTTTTTTGAAAGACCCCCTAAGTCTTTCACCCTTTCCTGCATCCATTTTGAATTTAATTATGGAATGAGTTTTCAATTTCATCTCTGAAACTTTTCAGTTTCTTCTCATTTACCCTCCAGCTATTCTTCTAGTTATTTTAGGAATATATCCTTGAATTATTTATCCACTCAACTGAGGGATAATTTCCCTCTCAACTTGAACATTCTCTGTACCAAGGAAAACATTCCTAACAATTCCATCCTCTTTTATAATTAAATTCCTCCATCACTTAATTCAGGTAAATCCAAGGACCTATTTAAAGCACGATGTTCAGAATTAACAGCAGTTTGTTCCACACAGAGGGTGCTGGGTATATGGAACGAGTTGCCAGAGGAGGTAGTTGAGGTAGGAAATATAACGACATTTAAAAGACATTTGGACAGGATAGGAAATGAATATGGGCCAAATGCAGGCAAGTGGGACTAGCGCAGATGGGGCATCCTGGTCGGCATGGGCACAATGCTGCAGAGGTAGAGTTGCTGCCTTAGACCTGGGTTCGATCCTGACCATAGGTGTTGTCTATATAGAGTTTGTACGTTCTTCCTGTGACCGTGTGGATTTTCTCCTGTGCTCCGTTTTCCTCCCACATTCCAAAGAAGTGCCTTTGTAAATTGTCCCTTGTGTGTAGGATAGAATCTATGTACGGGATATCGCTGGTCGGCACGGATTCGGTGAGCTGAAGGGCCTGTTTCCACGCTGTATCTCTAAAACTAATAAGTTGGGCCAAAGGGCCTGTTTCCGTACTTTATGACCATCAATGACTCCACAGTTGTCCTTCTGAGATGAGTGGTTTATACATTTTCTAGCAGGCTTTCTATTCTTTTTATACTATTTATAAATTAAAGTCATATTTTTTTCATCAACCTTATTACTTTATGCAACATGCAGAGGTATAGGGTTCATGTTATTGAATTTAGTAACTCAATAACATGTTCGAATGACACATAGACAGTTCAACTTCCACTACAGCCACTGGGGAATTCACATATCTGAACATTCAACATATCTGAACCTGGCATAAAAAATAGGTAGATAGTCAGAACCTTTTCTTTGGGTGGAAATGTCAAAGAGGACATTACTTTAAGGTAAATGAGGCAAAGTTTAAAGGAGATGTGGGGGGGGGGCAGGTTTTTTACACAATAGATGGTGGATGTCTGGAACCACCAACACTTTGTAAACCAGCAGCTGCAGTTTCTTGTGTTCACAATAGAAGAATATTAGCCATTTATTGCAGCGGAAGCTCATACTGTAAGATCCAAAGCTGGAAATGTAATATGTTAACAGTACAGGATTTTATTATAGATTCATAGAGAGATTCAGCACAGAAAGAGACTCTTCAGTGCACCCATTCCACACTGATCATCAAACACCCATGCTTATGTTAATCTTACCTTAGCCCTTTTTAAATTGATATGAAGTTTGAGACTAAGATTGATAATGCACCTTTGGAATGTGGGAGGAAAACTTAGGTCACAGGGAAATGGAGTCTGAAGCAGGTACGGCCCTAATGTTCACTTGTCCATGTTCTCCAGGGATGCTGCCTGACCTGTTGATTTACTCTGGCACTTTGTGTCTTTTTTCATTAAAAGGTAATGAAATAGAGTAATGGAGGTTCTGAAACTATTGGTTCTTATATGAATCCATGAATATACCTCATGCAAGGATATTTGTCACATTTACCAAATTTCATGATCATAAGTTATAGGAGCAGAATTAGGCCATTCGGCCCATCAAGTCGACTCTGCCATTCAATCATGGCTGATCTATCTTTCCCTCTCAACCCCATTCTTCTGCCTCCTCTCCATATCCCCTGACACCAGTACCAATAAAGAATCTAGTCACTGTTTTATTTAGTCTATGTGATGAAAGGAATGTGGTTGACACTTAATGCTGAAATTGCCTAAGCAAGCTACTTAGCTTAAGATCCATTAGGGATGGGCAAGTAATGCCTTTAGCTTATGAATAAGTTTTAAAAAAAAAAAAGTCACATTAAGGATTTAAGTATTTGAATACCACTGTGGTTTTGGGCCTACCCAACTCTCAACATGATGGTTATTATATTATGTTCTTTTCCCATCTTTTATGGTATCATAGTTTTCATATTGAGCCCCACTGGTGACACACCTATCATTTCAGCAATTGTGGGTATTTGGTTAGGCCATATTTGGAGTATTGTGTGCATTAGAGGTGGTCTCATTACAGGAAGGATGCGGTGGCTTTCGACAGGGTGCAAAAGAGCAACATCAGAATGCTGAATATAGACGCAAAAGGCTGGGGTAACTCAGGTGGCATCTCTGGAGAATAGTAAGATTAAACAAGAACTTACCAGTTCGAAGTTTGATCGTTATTTTATGAGGAGTTACGATGAGGGATTACGTGAAGACCCCGCCTCACGCTGGCAACGGCATACTTCAAAGCAGCGGCATGAAAAACACAGAACACCAAAAGCCGGAGTAACATAGTAAGGCTCATAAAAAGACTCAGAAACTACCATTTGATCATTTATTTTATTGAGGGTGGGAGGCGGAGGGCACGTAATCCCTCATCGTAACTCCTCATAAAAAAACGATCAAAACTTCGAACTGGTAAGTTCTTGTTTAATCATACTATTTTACTTCGGAGTCACGTGAGTGACTACGTGAAGATTTTAAAGCTTTCTGTGTTTTTTATGTCGTAGAATCAATCCGTACGACAGTCCGGCTAAGTAAACACATACATGAGAAACCAGACTAATGTTAGATCATTTCAACAATTAACTTTTTAATGGTTTAAAGACCCATATAATAACCCTCCTTATATCTGAGGGAAAATGATTACAAGTGATAAAAAGATAGGAGTGACTACACCATTGATTATAGCAATTAATAGTAAACAAAGCAGGTGAATTATAGTGCTCCCAACACCGCGTGTCCAAAGCTTGTCATAGTGTGAACAGGTTTATTGTAGAACTTTGAAAAAGTTCTTCTCTACTCCACCCTGCGACTTTTAAAAATATGCTCGAGAGGCACGTCCCGCCCCTTTGCCGCGTGACGTAGCTGCCGCCCTGGTGGAGTTGAGATTTGAACAACAACACATCAGTGTCTACTCCCGCTAAAACCAACACCTGTTTCAACCATTTTGAGATAGTTTGAACTGAAGCTTTTGTGTGTGGGTTTTTTGTGCGTAACCATTAACGCTTTTTCATTTCCTCAAAAGTTGTCAGTAACTTTAATATATTTGTTCTAATGTTTAACCACACACAAAGTAGGATCAATATGATAAGCTTGAAAGGTTACCTTTGTTCCAGATCTCCCTGGTCTGCTTTGTTTGATCAACTCGCAAACATAGAACACAACATTATCTGTAGTCACATGCATACAGTCTAAACGCAACATTTTGTAAAGTTTGCACTCTTTGAGCTGAGACCAGTGACATTAACATGACTAATTTCAATGTCAATCTTTCCAATGTCATCCCTTCAATTGGAGTCCATGTCTAAGTAGCGCAAGTACAATTGCTCACATCCCAAATCTCTGTGTATCTTGGTTTGGGTGGATTAATATAAAGATTCCTTTCATGAATCTAGATATTAATGGATGCGACCCAATTGATCTTGATCAGTCATAAGCCCTAAATAGGACGACAAAGCACTGCGTGCAGTGTTAATGGCACTGTAACTTAAATGTTGCTGAAAATGCAAATTGGCAAGGAATTCCAAAACATTTGCAATATTTACAGTATCATAAGAAATATTTGACTGTGTGCAAAAGTCTTCCCATTTCTTAATATGTGTCATATATTGCTTTTGTGTGCTATTGCGCCATGATGCAACCATAACTTTCATAGTTTGGTCCGACAATCCCAGCTCCTGTAGTGGTCTGGTCAAAACCTGCAGATTAACAAATTCATATATGCATACAATGGGTAAATCTCTTTAGTTACCGGATTAGTCAAGATATCACTACAGTTAGGAATCGACATATATGGTTCTTTAATCATATTCAGCATTACTGGGAACCAAGGTTGAGTTGGCCAATTTGGAACTACCAACAATCCAGAAGCAGAATCTTCAGGCATCTCTGAATCAAAGCAAATGGTGGAAAAGCATAAAAGAACATCTTTCCCCAGTGTAATGAAAAAGCATCTACTGCTACTGCATCTGGATCGTGTTCCCAAGACACATAAGTAGGCAACTGATGATTAAGCCTAGATGCAAACAAATCTATTTCTGGCAACCCAAAAATTGGTTTACAATATTCTTAAATATTGCTGGCTTAAGCATCCATTCCGTTATTATCTTTAAAATCCTGGACCTTTCATCTGCTACCAATTGTCCTTACCCGGAATGTAGCTTGCTGAAATCCATATTTGGCGACCAATACACCATTGCCATCTCTCATTGGCCAGACAATCACATGATACTGACCTAACTCCCCCCATGTGATTAATGTATGCAACCGCCGTTTTATTGTCTAACTGTATTAACACATGTAGACCTTGTTTAGCACAACAATATGCTTTAAGTCCATAAAAGCACCCAATAACTCCAAATAGTTAATACCATAAACTTGAAGAAACGCTTCTTCTTCAGCTTTCCATCTACCTCCACAACTGGAGGACGAATCTGTAGCCCCCAATCGAGAGCACTAGCATCCCGTTTGTAAAACCATTTTCAGGTTGTTTAATCATGATATTCTTAGCAGCTTGTGGGACATTTTCAACCCACCATTGTAATTCCAACACAGCTTCTTTTGTTAATTGCATAGGCCTGTCAAAGTGACCTGCCTTCTCTTTAAGAGCCCTTATTTTGTCCCTTTGAAGATTTTGATAATGTAATGGACCAAATTCCACTGCCGGGAAATGCTGCTACCAGTTTCCCAATGGTTTTTGCCACTTCTCGGATGGAGGGATAAGGTTTGTGAATGAGGTAATTACAAGTCATCAAGATGTCATTGGCCTTCTCTGTTGGCAAAGTAACTAACATAGTCACTGAGTTAATTACAAACCCCAAAAAGTTAATTGATTGTGCTAGCTGCAGCTGGGACTTAATTGGATGAATCAAAAACCCTAGCTTTTCAAACAAAGCTTTAGTAACTGAAACTGAGTGCTCAGCTGACTCTTAAGTATCACTAATGATCAGAATATCATCCAGATAAGCCATAACAATGTGTTTCTGTGCTCTTAATTGGGCTAAAACTGGTTTCAACAGTTTTGCAACGAGTCTAGGATCCAAACTCAATCCTTTGGTAAAGCTTTTAAACTGCCATAATTGCCTCAGCCAATTAAATTTTAAATACCTCCTGAAGCATTGATGAATTGCTACAGAAATAATAGGCATCCTTCAAATCAATCTTAGCCATATAACACCCTGCTGAGAGAAGATATTTTGCAGAGTACTGAATGTCTTCATCTTAAAATGTTTGTATTCTACAAACTTATTCAGATCTGTAAGGTCCAGAATAATTCTGCAACCACCATCTTTTTTTATCTCTTCGAAATATATTAGAGACAAATTGATGCTTATGTTCATAAGTCTTATCAATTACGCCTTTTCCAGATAATTTGTCAATTTCCACATTAATCTCCATTCTTTCCTCTGCAGAAAACACATAAGCATAAGCAGATCTATTCTGTACAGGAGGATTAACCCCTTCTTTAAAATAATAATGGCTCCTGAAACTGCTTGTAATACATATCGATCAGAAGTAATGTTAAGCCAGGCATTATAAAATTTTTGCAATCTCCCTCCAACTGGAGGGTCATCCACAGTTTCTTTAAGTATATAAGTCTTTAATACCTCTCCGTATGAGCATGGTGGTCTCCTTCTTCCCGAATACAGGGAAGCACTTGCCTGCACAGCACGATTAGTATTTTCGTGACAAACTTCTGCTTCTATAATGGAAATCGAAACCCCTTCGGGTCGAAAAACCCCTTCTTTGTCCAAAAACAAAAGGTTTAACATTGCTAAAAATATTTAGCTTCGTCATTCAACTCTTTCAGCTGTTTCGGCAAAATTTTCTCCAAACAAATACCCAGGAGCTTGAACTCCACTTTCTTGACACAGGCTTGCAAATCAAGGGTGAAATATGGGCCGAATCGCCGTTTTCCTCATGCAATTAATTTCATAGAATGAATTACATAAATATAAGCCCAAAATAAAAAATATCCTTTTGAATCTTTTCCGTTTCCAGATTCTCATTTGCCTGCCATAGGCCGTAATGGCGGCAGAAAGAAATTAATTTGAGCACCTTTTGAAACTTCAACTTCTAGGGCTCTCATACTTGGAGTCATAGACGTCCATATCCTCGGATTCACCGTAGGTACTTCCAATGAGGCACAATTTATTGGAGCTTTATATAATTCTGATGTTTCATTCATCACAGAATTGTGAAGTTGGTGAGATACCATATAATTTATGTTGCAGCTAGGATTTCTTCCATAGCCTCACCACTTCCTTCAGGTATAGCAAACTCTTGTGCTATCCCAGGCACATTAGGCCTTTTCTTTTTACTTTGTGGTGTGCTTTCAAAAAGCCATATAGCCACCAGCAGGGTCTGCCTTCTGCAGCCCTAATCAATTGGGATATCATCCCATGAACGTCTTCCAGCCCAAATCCTGGGTCCGGAGTATCATATTCCCAACTTGGCCCACAGCCATATTCATCATATTCAAACCCCTCAGGGGTTTTTTTTGGGATTCCATCTGGGTACTCTGACCCTTGTCTCATTATTGTTTGGAGAACTTTCTCCATATGCTCCATTTTTAGCCACATAGTTTTATTGTCTGGAGGTCTTTCAATATCAGAGTCATCAGAAACCACGGGCCTCTCAGATTTCTTTTTGCATTTTTTAGGAACATTTTCCTCCGTGGTTATTATTTCTGGAGAATCTGGAAACTCACTATCGGGTACATCAGCGGCCAACGGTATCGGAACCGGGTCCGCACTAACTTCGCGTCCCGTATTTTTTACTTTCACCCCGGGAACATCTTTTTACCCGCGAAAACTTCTTTCCCGATTTTTCCATTTTCCTTTAAAAATCAGTGCTCAATCAGCACTTTAACGTGGCTCTAAATTTCCTTTTTAGTTTCGTTTTGTGGAGCCACCCAGCGTAACCTAAAAAACGCCCCGGTGTAACTTCACTTACCTGCGGGCCGTTCCGACCGCTGCCGAGGAGCTGCTCCTTACTGCAGCTCCTCCTCGCGCCGTCAGCGTTGACGTCATGCCGTTGCCAGCGTGATGCGGGTCTTCACGTAGTCACTCACGTGACTCCGAAGTAAAATAGGAATAGGTAACTTTTCTTTTCCTTCTTCATCAGTGCCGACTCTAATTTGTTCAGAACCTTTCATACCTTTGTTTCATACCTCTAGTTTTCTTCTCCCCTGAATCTCAGTCTGAAGAAGGGTTTCAAACTGAAACATCACCTATTCCTTTTCTCTAGATACACTGAGTTACCTCAGCATTTTGTGTTTTTTTACAGTGTAAACCAGCATCTGAAATTCCTTCCTATGATGCTGCTTGACCTGTGTAGTTACCCTAGCAGTTTAGGTTTTTTATTCTTCTATTGCACCTGCCTGGAATCTTTAGAGCTATAACTCGGAAACAGGCCCTTCGGCCCACCGAGTCCGCATTGACCCGCGATCATGTTGTACATTAGTTCTGTCCTACACACTAGCGACAATTTACAATTTTACCAAAGCCAATTAACCCACAAACCTAAGCGTCTTTAGAGTGTGAGAGGAAACTGGAGCACCCGGAGAAAACTCACGCGCTCACAGGGAGAACGTATAAAATCCGCACAGACAGCACATGAGGTCAGGATCAAACCCGGGTCTCTAGTGTGGTAAAGGGGCTGTCCCACTGCGGCGACCTAATCCGCGAGTTCAGAAGAGTTTGCCCTCGACTCATACTCGCAGCATGGTCGACATGAGGACCTAGGAGGTATTGGTAACTCTCCTTCACGCTCGAGAGTAGTCCCCGCGTACTCGAGGCCTCAGCTAGGTCGCGGCATATTTTTCAACATGCTGAAAAATGCCCACGAGTAAACAAAGGTCGCCATGGAAAAAAACAATATTTTTTTTACTCGTAGGCTTAGACGAGGTAGGTCGTGGCATGTTATTCGTAGGAAATCGAGGGTAGTCGAAGGTAATCGAGGGTGGTCATAGATAGTCTTCAACATAGTCGAAGGGAGGTCGAAGGAGATCGAAGGAGGTCGTCTTCACTCTCCACTATTCGCTGCCCAATTTTCCAGAAGCTAGTCGAAGCTAGTCTTTAACATAGTCGAAGGAGGTCTTCAACATGACACTTTTTCAAACTCTCCTAAACTCTTCTAAACTTGCCAATTTGGTCGCCGCAGTGGGACAGCCCTTAAGGCAGCAACTCTACCACAGTGCCCCAGTGCCACCTTAATCTGTTGATTGTATAACGGGCCTGTCCCACCAGCATGCGATAGCATGCGTCTAGCGCGACCAAACGTGGTCGCTTGAGGCGTACGGCCTCGCAGGGCCGGTCCCAATTCGAATCGCGGAGGTGTATGGAGTTGTGCGGGGTTGGTCCCGACATTATACTCACCACTCAGCTGGGCAGGAGGCGGGCCGACTGAATTTGAACGTCGCACGGCATCGGGCGGTGATGTCATCATGCAACGACACGCTGCGCTGTGATGTCATTGCGCAATGCCATGAGCTAGGCGTATGACGTCAAATTGCTGCGTACACCGTCAAGACGCTGCGTACGTCCTCAATGCGGCTGTGGGCCGACAGGCCGTTGGCGCGCGGAATTTTTGGACAATGTCAGTTTTTCGGAGTCCCGCGCGATGTCGGGACCGGACCCACACAACTCCATACGCCAATATGGAATATGCCATACGTAATATGTTAATATATATTAGGCACCTTGGTGCCATATTCATGTACTTACTTCTAATAAAATAAAAATAAATAAAATTTAAAAAAAACTCCAATGGCCTCTGGCGATCGAAGTGGGACTGGCCCCGCGCGGCCGTACGGCTCAAGCAACCACGTTAGGTTGCGCTAGCCACATGCAGTCGCATGCTGGTGGGACAGGCCCTTTAGTCAATAAGTTCTAGGAGTAGAATTAGGCCATTTGGCCCATCAAGTTTACTCCGCCATTCAATCACGGCTGATCTAATTTTCCCTCTCAACCCCATTCTGCTGCCTTCTCCCTATATCCATTTACATGGTTAATAATCATTTTCTCGTTTTGATTCAACAACATTAAAGTTGCGTATAACCTCCTTGCATTGATAGAACAGTTTCAAGATAGTGAAACTCCTTTTCCTTTTCGTCATCCCTGCATCAAGTGCACAGATTTCCTGTTTCAAAGTTTGTCACAAAATGACAAAAGCAACATTGCCAGTGGAAGGAGTGTCTTTTTCTCAGGCATCTGGTATGAAACAAAGAGGAGGGGCTGATTGTAGAGTTTGCAAAGTTATTGCATCCCTGATTCCGTGACCCATTGTTTAGCTAGACGAGCTGGTGCCTGGGCTCCAGATATTCTTCAAAGTGATATTTAAAATCCAGATGCACTCTCTACTGGTTTACAGAAGAGGCCCTCCAGCCTTGTTCAGAGAGGCGTTTGATGGCTGAGCCTTCGTTAACTTCATCCAAGGCTTCTGCTTATAGTGTTGTTTTACGATTTCCTAAAGAGGATTTCCCCACAGCCTGTTCATTCTATTGAAGCTATGGCATTAATTCCCAAATATGTAGAAACAAAGAACTTCAGATGCTGGTTAATATACAAAATGACACAAAGTGCTGGAATATCTCAGCAGGTCAGGTAGAAACATAGAACCTTAGAAAATATGTGCAGGAGTAGGCCATTCGGCCCTTCGAGCCAGCACCACCTTTCAATATGATCATGGCTGATCATCCAAAATCAGTACCCCGTTCCTGCTTGCTCCGCATATTCCTTGATTCCGTTAGCCCTGAGAGCTATATATAACTCTCTCTTGAAAAATATCCAGTGAATTGGCCTCCACTGTCTTCTATGGCAGAAAATTCCACAGTTTCACAACTCTCAGGGTTTTTCCTCACGTCAGTCCTAAATGGATTTTTCCTCATCTCAGTCCAAAATGGCCTACTCTTATTCTTAAACTGTGACTCCTGGTTCTGGACTCCCCCAATATCGGGAACATTTTCCCTGTATCTAGCCTTTCCAATCCCTTAAGAATTTTACATGTTTCTATAAGATTCCCCCTCATCCTTTTGAATTTCAGTGAGTATAAGGCCATTCGACCTATTTTTTAATCATATGTCAGTCCTGCCATCCCAGGAATTAACCTGGTGAACCTTTGCTGCTCTCCTTCAATAGCAAGAATGTCCTTCCTCAAATTAAGAGACCAAAACTATGCACACTACTCCAGGTGCGGTCCCACCAGGGCCCTGTATAACTGCAGTAGGACCTCCTTGCTCCGAGACTCAAATCCTCTCGATGTGAAGGCCATTAGCTTTCTTCACTGCCTGCTGCACCTGCATGCTTGCTTTCAGTAACTGATGTACAAGCACACCCAGGTCTCGTTGCACCTCCCCTTTTCCTAAACTGACCACATTCAGATAATAATCTGCCTTCTTAATCTTGCCACCAAAGTGGATAACCTCACATTTATCCACATTATACTGCATCTGCCATGCATCAGCCCACTCACTCAATCTATCCAAGTCACCCTGCAGCCTCGTAGCATCCTCCTCGCAGCTCACACTGCCGCCCAGCTTTGTGTCATCCGCAAACTTGGAGATGTTACATTTAATTCCCTTGTATAAATCGTTAATATGTATTGTCAATAACTGGGGCTCCAGCACCGAGCCTAATTTCTTTGTCTTGGTCGAACAGCATCCGACGTCCTCTCCTCGCCAGTCCACCTTTTTGTCCCAGGGGTGCCTCCCGCAGCCGACCTTGAAGGTGCGGTCAACCACATTCCAGTACCCTTTCCTCTCCTACTGGCCTTGCACCATTCCTGCCATGTGCGTTGTTGTCACCTTTGGGCTCTGATCATAAGAACAGTGGCTTTGCCCTAAATTAGTGTGAGGTGACAGGTTCTTAGTTTGGAAGATAATGGAGATGGGAAAGAGTTTGTTCCAGGTATCTCACTCTCCTATGTTTCTACTCTACTGCTGTCTTTGAGAAGACCAGATAGTAGGGGCATTCTCAACCAAACTGTGATTATCATACCTGGGAACACTCTTGATTTTAAGTGGAATTTCTGCTGATTTCCAGAGCCATGGTGACTCAAGTACAAGGAGGGGATAAATGCCAGTGTCAAGAAGCTACTATAGCGCACTCATTCATCTTCTGTACAAAAATTCAAAGGTTTTGGATTGAAATCTTTGAAATTTTCTTAAAAGTGTTTAAAATAAAAATGACACCAAAGCCAGAATGGATTATTTTCGGAATGACAGAAGGTTGTTCGGAATTAAATGTGTATCAAAAGAATCTATTTGATTACGGCTTAATAATAGGAAAAAAGTTTATCTTAAAATTCTGGAAAAATGCGTCTATACCAACATTAAATATGTGGATTTCAACCATGTTTGAAACATTATATTTGGAAGATGAGACACTGCCTGGCAGGAAAATCAGATTGTTTCTATCAGACGTGGTCTGCATTTATAGAATTGCTACAAAGATAGGGTGCGGGAGTACCTCGGGCCTTGGTAGGGGGGATGAAAAACTATCAAGTTCGTGAATTCCTTTTGCGTGATATATATAATATAGTAACTGGCTTTTTTTTTCTTTTCTCTTTCTTTGTCTCTCTTTCGTTTTTCCTTTTCTTTTCTAGGGTCTATCTCTTAACCCCCTTTCTCTAATTCTTTGACCAAGGGTTTCTTCTCCCCTTTGGCACGCTCTTTCACTTTCACAACTCTTTTCACCTACTTCACTCTCTTTCTTTCTATTCTTTTTCTTTAAAAGCCATAACATTATGGGGTACAATGATTGTAACAATATATATGTGATGTACATTGATGTATTTGCCTCTAATAAATAAAAATATTTTTTAAAAAAATAAATAAATAAAAAAAGAACAAGGAGGGACGAGACAAGGACTTTAAGACTTTTGTCTTCCATCGCAGTGAAGAGGTGCCTAGTAGACTCACTGTCGTGGATGTTAAACTGTATTTATTGTGCGTTTTGTTATTTTATTTTATGTTATAACTGCAAGGCATGGAATTTTGTTCAGACTGAAAAGTCTGAATGACAATAAAGGATACTTTACTTTACTTTTTAGTGACTTTTGGACACAGACACAAAATGTTGGAGAAACTCAACGGATCAGATAGCATCTCTGGAGAAAAGGAATAGGAGACATTTCTTCCGACTGTACATTTCTTCAGGACACTTTAGATCAGCACTAAATGTAATAGCTTCTCTCCATTGCCTACCACCCACCCACCTCATCCTGACCAGAAACATCCAAAAATTCTCAAGTATGATTGATCTGTTATTCAGAGGTATATGTTTATAAATTCATCAAATAAATCCCCATGTCCTGATGATCTGCTTTCCAGAGTTTTGAAAGAGGTTGATGTGGAGAAAAAGGATGCATTTGTCATCTTCTAAAATTCCATACATTCTCAAATGGTTCCCATAGATTAGAAGGTCAGAACATTGAAACCGTTACTCAAGAAAGGAGGAGGAAGGAACTGCAGATGCTGGTTTTCACTGAAGATAAACAAAAAAATGCTGGAGTAACTCAGCGGGTCAGGCAGCATCTCTGGAGAAATGGAATAGGTGACGTTTCGGGTCAAACCCTTCTTCACACTGAGAGTTCCCAGTCTGAAGCAGGGTCTCAACCTGAAACATCACCTGTTCCTTTTCTCCAGAGATGCTGCCTGATCCGCTGGCTTACTCCAGCATTTTGGCTCTAAGGAAGGAGGGCAGCCGCAGGTACCTAAGCATTCATATCACAAGTAAGTGACTGGATGTACCTTAACCTGGTTGGGCAACCGTACTGTTCTTGACCACCTGAACATGCAGATAGTGGTGAACACCGCTCACATCATCGCTTGTCAATTCCTTCCATCCAGTCCATTTTCACGGTGTGTTGTATCAGGAATGCTGGATGTATCGTTAAGGATGCCTGCCATTCCAGCCACTCCCTTTTCTCTCTGCTACGTTCTGGGAGAAAATACAGGAGCTTGATAGCAGAAACAGGCCCTTCGGCCCAGCGAGTCCACTCCGACCAGCGATCCCCGCTCACTAACACTATCCTACACACACTAGGGACAATTTACATTCTTCACCAAAGCCAATTAACCTACAAACCTGCACGTCTTTGGAGTGTGGGAGGAAACCGGAGCACCTGGAGAAACCCCACACAGGTCACGGGGAGAACGTACAAACTCTGTACAGATAAGCACCTGTAGTCAAGATCGAACCCAGGTCTCCGGCGCTGTAAGGCAGCAACTGTACCGCTGCGCTACTGTGCAGTCAGACTTGTACAGATTTAAAGTGTTTGTTCCCCATCACTATCCAACTCCTCAATCTAGGACACTGAGGTACACCCCTCAAACAAGAGGAGGTGGTGAAACTGCCACCCAGTGGACCACATGAGTGGCAACTGTGTGATGTATAAAGAAAATACAGATGCGTTAACACCACTATATATCAAACTAACACTGAATGCATAGACTGACACTAACAACGTGTTAAGATATTTTCACTACTTTCTTTGCACTTTTTTCTTTTGTATAGATTATTATTTAAAAGTAAAGTTTACTTATGAAATAAATAAACGTAAGTGACTCCCAGGAGTTGCATAATAATCACTGTTTCTCCAGTACTTAAAAGATTCATATGTTATGATAGAAAATAACTGAAAAGAAGCTATATTAATCTTTAATAATAAACTCTACCTCAAATGCACTAATTTGCAAATAATACAAAAAGTTTAAAAAAAAGCCGAGGGTATAGGTTTTATTTTTGAGAAAGATTTTCCCCACAATGAATGCGTTATGTGTGAAAAATCTGAACTGTTACACATTCAAAGTGGAAGGTTATTTTTACAGGCTGAAACCAAATGAAACCTGATTTCAACAGATGATCCAATTGTAACTGAATGGCCTCAGATTCTGAAGGGCAATCCTTTCAGTGTACTTCAGGGACTAGACAGACTGGATTTTCTTGGTGCAAGCAGGTTATTTTGTTAACTTGCATTTTAACATGCCTGTTGATGAGTTGATCTTTAAAAGGGTTTTTGCAATATCCTCTTGTAATGCTTGTTAAACATTATTACTGTGTATTGGGGTATGGATCAATCCATATTTGTAAAAGATATACTGCGCATAATTTCTCTGGTTGTTACTATGAAGAGGTAGCAATGGATAAGCTGACCAGTAGAAGACAAATGGGAAACATTTTAACGTCATTACCATTACTTTGAATCAGGCTCGCATTAGTTTAGATCGGCAACGTTTCGGTTCGAAACCCTTCTTCAGTCTGAAGAAGGGTTTCGGCCCGAAACGTTGCCTGTCTCCTTCGCTCCTTAGATGCTGCCGCACCCGCTGAGTTTCTCCAGCTCTTTGTGTACCCTCGATTTTCCAGCATCTGCAGTTCCTTCTTTAACACAACAGATCATCTGTTCTTACTAGTTCCATATTACCGCACATTCGAATCCACTCCCGACACACTAAAGGCATTTTCAGAGTCCAATTAATATACATACCCACACATCTTTGGGATGTGGGAGAGAACCGGAGCACAGGGAGAAGGTGCAAACTCCACACAGGTATCTGGTGCTGTGAGCAGTTCTATCACCTGCGCCATTGTGCCGCCCTTTACTAAGGGATAATCCCATTATTAAGCTTAGTTTTTTCAAGCAGGGATATTCCCACTTGTATGAGATTTGTTGCTACTTGCTAAAAGTGTGAATACAGAAAAAACAGGAGTAATGGGTAAGACATGGGGAGCTGGAAGAGTGAAGGGTGGTGTGATGAGTCGGGATTGCATGGTGGTTAGGCAGAGATTGCTGGACATTTAGACAGACACAGAGTGCTGGAGTAACTCAGCGGGTCAGGTAGCATCTCTGGAGAAAAAAGATGGGTGTTGCTTTGGGTCAGGACATTTCAAGTCGGGACGCTTCTTCAGACTCAACATTCAGATTGGAAATTTACATACCCAGCAGGGGAAGAGGTATTCAGACACCAGGGCCCATGAAAGTCTAACACTAGAAGCGGAGACTTTACTGCACGGTGGATTATAACAAAGTCAAAATATACATCTAATTAAGTATTTGCCTTCTCTTAATGTTTCAATTGCAAAATGTTCCACATGGTGTGTTAGTGAATTATAAGGACCATTAGGTGCACATGTTCATCTTCCTGTATGTGGTCCTTTAAATGCATCAATAACGTTTGTTCTTTGCTGTTGTGGCATCCACATTCTAGCTTGTGTCAGGATAAGAAAGTTCCATCTGATATCCATGGAATCTCGTTTTGATCTTGGCAGTGTATAATTGCTCCATCTTTATATACTTTCATCCCCTTAAAGACATCCCTGAGTTGTCGTCATCTCTCGGTGACAGCCATCAGTCAGGATGAAAACGTGCCACTCGAGACAACCTCACAGAAACACATCTTGTTCTTAGACTGAAAGGAGAAAATAACCCAGTGGAATTCAGTCAATAGAGACGCAAGAGACACAAGTTCATAATCTGAATTAAGCCATTCAGCTCATCAAGTCTACCCCGCCATTCAATCGTGGCTGATCCATCTTTCTCTCTTAACCCCATTCTCCTGCCTTCCCCCCATAACCCCTGACACTCATACTAATCAAGAATCTATCTATCTCTGTCTTAAAAATATCCATTGACTTTGCCTCCACAGCCTTCTACGGGTAAAGTACCACAGATGCTGGAATCTTGAGCAAAAGGCAAACGACTGGAGGAACTTAGCGGGTCAGGCAGAAACTGTGGAGGAAATGGAGAGACAACATTTTGGTCCATGACGTTTAGTTTTATTTTTTTTTGTTTTTAGAGATACAGCGCGGAAACAGTCCCTTCGGCCCACCGAGTCAGCACTGACCAGCGATGCCCGCAGATTAACACTACCTACACACACAAGTGACAATTTTACATTTATACCAAGCCAATTAACCTACAAACCTGTACATCTTTGTAGTTTCGGAGAAAAAAGACGCAAGTCACGGGGAGAACGTACAATCTCCGTACAGACAACACCCGGAGGCAGAATCGAACCCGGGTCTCTGGCGCTGTAAGGCAGTTTCTCTACCACTGCACCACTGTACATCTTGAAACAGATTGTAGCTGGGGTGCAGAAAGCTGGAAAAGAGAGGTCGGGGGCAGGGTGGGCAAAGGATGAGTGATAGGTGGATACACATGAGGGCTGTATGATGGGTAGAGGAAGCAACAGAAGAGAATTCAGCCAATATTTGGATTATTCTGAACTATCTAACAAAATAAATTAATTCCAAATTAATTTGGAGTCCATCTTTTCTTTATGCATAATAAAACCTGAATTAGCTAGAAACAGACAGCAGGTCAGACAGCATTCTTGGATAGAGAAACAGAGTTAATGTTTCAATTGAAGATTTCAGGCATTTGCAGTTTATCATGTTCATTTCTTCTCTGTGATTAACAGCAGCAACCAGCTGCTACCTTAACAAAGTGATAAAGCTTTGACCATGTGATCATACTACCACTTTAACCTGATGTTTCTCTGATGCAGATTGTAAAGCACCATCAGCTCTGTACATTTCTGGTACAGCTCTATACATATACAACACAGATACCAGACAAGCATTACAATCATTGATTCATAGATTCTTACCGTGTGGAAACGGACCCTTCGGCCAAATTGCCTGTAACGGCCAACATGTCCGTCTACACTAGTCCCACTACCTGCTTTTGGCCCATATCCCTCTAAACCTGTCTTATCCATGTACTGTGTGGACTTGAATATTTATTTTGACTATTATTTTTAACACTGCATGAATACTCAGACGAATGAATAGGGTCTGAAGTTACATATACAAGCATTGAACACGTCTGCAAGAGTTTTGCATGTGCGACCACTTTCGTTTTGTTTAGTTTATTGTCGTGTGCAGTGAAATTGTTGTGTGTTAAGCAGTCAGCGGAAAGACTATACATGATTGCGATTGAGCCATCCACAGTGTGCAGATTGAGCCCGTGATGGGCAGTTTACACCCAGTGAACGGAATAATGTCAAAAACAGGCATTTTTTAATATCTTTGTGGGAGAGCACAGTAAAATATTAAACACAGTAAAATATTGGTATTGGTTTTGTATTGTCACAGTGAAAAACATTGTTTTGCGTGCTACCCAGTTTGTACATCATACTATACATGAGTACAATCATACCATACATGAGAATAATAGGTACTACAAAAGAGGAAGGAAACAGATTGCAGAATATAGTGTTACCACAGCAAGAGAAGATACAGATAGAAAATAAATTGAAACAAGATAGATTGCGAGATTGGGAATTTATCCCTAGTGATAGTGAATTAATCCAGGTGAAAGGTCGTGTGTATATTGTCTTTCAATTTAGAGGCAAAGGATGGATGATTAGCAAACTTGCGAAAGCATTCATTTACTGGTTTAACAACATCACAATATAATGATGATAT
The DNA here is from genome assembly GCA_035221665.1 of Okamejei kenojei. Lineage (NCBI taxonomy): Eukaryota > Metazoa > Chordata > Chondrichthyes > Rajiformes > Rajidae > Okamejei > Okamejei kenojei. The sequence continues at coordinate 97,187,594 of CM069135.1, forward strand.
CATACCAATTGTCCTTGAGAACAATATAACAGTAATGATGGGTGTAACAAATGCCGATGTGACGGAGCACAGCACTATACTGTTAAGTGTTCTGATCAAGGATAAGCCAACCACATAGAGGCCTAACACATAGCAAGAGTCCCTTTGGCCCAGCTCGTCCATGCCAACCAAGATGCCTCATCTAAGCTGGACCCATTTGGCCAAACACACTTTTAACTTTTCCTATCCAACGTCTTTTAAATGTTGTTATTGTATCTACCTCAACTACGTCCTCTGGCAGCTCGTTCCATGTTCCCACCATTCTATGTCCGAAAAGGTCAAGTCAAGTCAAGTCAAGTCATGTCAAGTCAAGTCAAGTTTATTCGTCACATACACATACAGAATATGCAGTGAAATGAAAAGTGGCAGTGCCTGTGGACTTTGTGCAAAAAACAAACAAACAAACAACCAACAAACTACAAACAGAATCACATGTTCTTTTTCATATTAAATATTTTGGGCAGTATTGTGGTACAGTAAGTTAGTAGAGTTAGTCCCTGGTGAGATTGGAGTTTATAGTCCGAATGGCCTCTGGGAAGAAACTCCTTCTCATCCTCTCCGTTCTCACAGCATGGCAGCGGAGGCGTTTGTCTGACCGTAGCAGCTGGAACAGTCCGTTGCAGGGGTGGAAGGGGTCCCCCATTATCTTATTGGCTCTGGAGTTGCACCTCCTGATGTATAGTTCCTGCAGAGGGGCGAGAGAAGTTCCCCTAGTGCGTTCGGCCTAACGCACTACTCTCTGCAGAGCCTTCTTGTCCTGGGCAGAGCAAATACCAAACCAGATTGTAATGTTTCTGGATAAGATGCTTTCCACAGCCGCAGAGTAGAAGCACTGGAGGATCCTCGGAGACACTCTGAATTTCCTCAATTGCCTGAAGTGGTAAAGGCGCTGCTTTGCCTTACTCACGAGTGCGGCAGCGTGTGATGTCCATGTCATATCCTCAGGTTGCTCTCAGGTTCCTATTAAATATTCCCCCTCTCCCAATAAATCTACGTACATTAACCCTTAACCCTGAAGAAGGGTTTCGGCCTATTTCCTTCGCTCCATAGACGCTGCCGCACCCGCTGAGTTTCTCCATCAATTTTGTCTACCTTCGATTTTCCAGCATCTGCAGTTCCTTCTTGTACATTAACCCTTTCTATACCCCTCATGATCTTACACTGTACATTCACCCTTTCTATTCCCCTCATGATCTTACACACCTTTGTCAGATCACCCCTCAGCATCCTGTGCTCCAAGGAAAAATGACCTAGCCTTCCCAACCTCTGCCTATAGTTCAGGCCCTCAAGTCCTGGCAGCACCCTCATTAAAACTCTGCACTCTTTCTGCTTTAATGGCATCCTTCTTATAACAGGGTGATGGGAACTAAATGCAATATTTCAAATGCGGTCTCACCTTGTAGAACTGTTGCATGATGCTCTAAATTCTACAGTCATTTCCCTGACTGATAAAGGCAAGCATGCCAAAAGTCTTCTGCACTACCCAATCTATCTGTGATGACACTTTCAGGTAACTATGTACTTGTACACCTAGATTTCTCTGCTCAACAGCACTCCAGTCTGAAGAAGGGTCTTGACCCGAAAAGTCACCATTTCCTTCTCTCCAGAGATGCTGCCTGTCCCACTGAGTTATGCCAGCATTTTGTGTCTATCTCCTATAATCCATTCTATATTTCCTTGAGCATCGTCTGCTTTGATCTCTCATTTTCACACCTTACCCTTCCATATCTCGAATCTCCTTCTCCCCAGACTGTCTGAAGAAGGGTCTCTGCCCGAATTATCACCTATTCCTTCTTTCCAGAGATGCAGCCTGTCCCTCTGAGTTACTCCAGCGTTTTGTGTCTTCTCCCGAGTACCTTACTAATCACTGTGAAAGTCCTGCTCTGGTTTGACTTCCTAAAGTACAAACCCACACACTTATCTAAATTAAACTACATTAGAAATTCCTCAGCCCACTGGCTCATTTTGTCAAGATCCCACTGTAATTTTTGATAACCGTCGTTATTGTCCACGATACTACCTACTTTACTTTGGAGTCACGCGAGTGACTACGTGAAGAAGCCCCGCCAGGCGCATGCGCGTCATTACGTCCGATGCATGGTGCACCGACGGGCTGGAGAGCGCAGCTCCACCAGCGGTAAGTAGTAAACCGGCAGGTAAGTGATTTAAAACTTTTCTGCGGGTACTTAAACTCCGTGAGACTGGCTCAGGAGCCAGCGGGAGTTGTTAGACAATGGAGCGAGTTGTAAAAAGGTCTGTCCTTAGTAGGAGCTTAACTCGCGGGCCTCGCGAGTTAGTGCTCGCAGATCAGGTAGGGAGATACCGGCTGCAGTAACGTCGGCTCCGACACCGACTGCTGATCTACTGGCAGCTCAACTCCCTCCGTTAACTCCAGCGCTTCAGGGCACTGAGGCCACTCCGGCAGGGAGAAAGGCCAAAAGGAAATCTCTCAAGCCCGTTTTATCTGACGAGTCTGATGAGGAAGACTCCCCTCCTCTAACAAATAGGTCTGGGGACGCCTCGGCCAAATGGAGAAAATGCTGCAAACCATGATGAGCCACGAAATATTCCAATTGGGGTCAAATGCCCCTAGGATTCCCAAAACAGCCTCACGTAGAGGCCCATATGGCGAGGAGGATTTTACCGCCTATGAATATCAGTGGGAATCACCCTCGCCAGCACCTTGTTTAGGGCTGGTAGAGACCTACCTGGAGCAAGATTTGGGAGAGCCAGGGCAGGAGGAGTCTGACCCTGAAGCTGGTGTCACTGCTCTTGTGCACACACCAAGGCACATGAACCATGCTCCAGGTGTCCCGGATGTGGCAAGAAATGTTGCCATTCCGGAGGGTACTGGTGAAGCCATGGAGGAAAATCTGGCTTCTAACATCAACTACATGGCCTCTCACCAGCTACAGGATTCCATTATGGAACAAACAACCATGCGTTACGTAACACCTGTTAACTGTGTGTCGCTCAAGGTGCCCACTGTGAACTCTGCTATCTGGGCGCAAATGAGTGCAACGATGCGTGGACAAGAGATTCAGTTCCAGCGAGTCCTCAAATTGGTGGGGGCAGGGATCATGGGGCAAAATGGTCCAAGGGGCACAGATGTCCGGGACATAGCAGGATATGTTGGCCCTGCTGTGCAATGCATACTTTGAAATAAACTGCATCCGGAAAATTGCTATTAAGCTGACACTGAACCCACGATTTGCAGCTCTGTGCAGGTCATCCAACATCAAAGTGCCAAATTATCTATTTGGCGAGGACCTGCTCAAACAGGTCAAAGACCTGGAAGAAGAGGCCAAAACGATTGGCCTCTTGAAAACGTACGTCCCTTTGGCCAGGATGCCACCTCGCAGGTCTTTTTCGACAGGACGGGGGTCAGATCCTGGGTCAGGCCCAAGCAGAGTGGTACCAGTTGGATGGCATTATTACCCACCTGTGTACGCCAACTACAACCCCAACATGGCAAGGAGAACAAGAAGTTCAAGGTCGACTATGGAGGCATGGGTGATTCATTCAGTCCAGGATAAATCCTCTGGGGAACAACCTCCAGTTGGGGGTAGGTTACAGTTATTTTATGATAAATGGCGCTGCATAACATCTGACTTGTTTATACTGGACACTGTCTCAGGATCTCGAATAGAGTTTATGTCAGGAATTCATCCACCTGCACAAAATATGCCTAGTCGGGTATTGTTTTTTTCTGGACCAGAAACTCTGCAGGTAAATAAAGAAATTGGGGTTTTGTTCCAAAAAGGGGTATTTGAGAGGACGACATACCATCCTCAACAATTTGTGTCCAATATATTCCGCAGACAGAAAAAAGATGGTGGGTGTCGAGTCATTCTGGATCTAACCCAGTTAAATTTCTATATCCAGTATAGGCATTTTAAAATGGACTCCTTCAATACTGCTAAACAGCTGTTATCAGAAGGTTGTTATATGGCAACCATAGATCTGAAAGATGCATATTATTCAGTACCAATTTATCATCAGTACCGAAGATACTTGAAATTTAGTTGGATGGGACAGCTGTGGCAATTTAAGGCGTTGACCAATGGGTTAACCTCAGCTCCTAGGTTGTTCACGAAATTGTTAAAACCAGTTCTGGTGCTACTTCGTGCCCAGAATCACATTGTGATGGCTTATCTAGATTATGTTTTAATTATAAGAAACACTCAGGAAACAGCTGAGGAGTCAGTTTCAGCAACCAAACACCTGTTTGAGAGGTTAGGTTTTCTCGTCCATCCAACAAAATCTAAGCTAATCCATCCCAAAAAATTGACTATTTGGGGTTTGTCATTGATTCAGTTGATATGTCAATGACTTTGCCTATGGCCAAAGCTGTTGAAATCACGGAGGTCTGCACCAGTCTCACAGAAAAGCAACAACCCTCCATTCGGCAAGTAGCCAGTGTTATTGGTAAATTGGTGGCGGCTTTCCCTGCAGTGGAGTTTGGACCCCTGCACTATCAAAGTTTGCAATGAGCCAGAGAACAAGCACTTAAAGAACATGCAGGTCATTTTGATAGACCTATGCAGTTGCCAGCCAAAACCATCGCCGAATTACAATGATGGATAATCAATATTGCACAAGTACCAAAAACATTTTGATTCAACAACCTTCAGTGGTTTTACAAACAGATGTGAATGCTTTGGGATGGGGAGCCACGACAGCGAGTCTAACTGTGGTGGTAGATGGAGTGTGCAAGAGGATTTAATCCTGCAAAGGCATGGTATAAATCACTTAGAATTGCTGGGTGCATTCTATGGATTAAAAGCTTGTTGTTCAGCAATAACTAATTTACATGTTCAGCTCCAGATTGACAATACCACGGCTGTTGCCTATATAAATCACATGGGAGGAATAAGGTCAGTATCATGTGATAATCTGGTTAACCTCATTTGGGACTGGTGTATTTCCAGAAATATCTGGGTCTCAGATATCTACCTACCAGGTAGAGATAATGTGGTGGTAGACCACAGGTCACGGAAATGTAATGACAACATAGAATGGATGCTAAATCCTGATGTTTTTAAAATGATTGTCAGCCGTTATGGTTTGCCAGATATTGATCTGTTTGCTTCCAGGCTAAATCACCAGTTGCCTAAATACGTTTCGTGGGAACCAGATCCAGGAGCAGTAGCGGTGGATGCATTCTCGCTACATTGGGGACGTACGTTCTTTTACGCTTTTCCCCCATTCTGCCTGATTAGGCAATGCCTCACCAAAATAGAGCAGGACTCCGCCTCAGGCGTTTTGGTGGTTCCGGATTCGCCTACACAGCCATGGTTCCCATTGGTGCTGAGAATGATGACTCAGCCATTCATGGCTGTCGCCAACTGCAGTAATTTGTTGGTAACTCCAGTAACAGGAGAAAGTCATCCTTTACATGATCGTATTAATCTATTAATCTGCAGGTTCTGACAAGACTGTTCCAAGGCCTTGGACTGTCAAGTAGGACCATGGATGTGATAACTGCAGCTTGGAGAGATAGCACTAAGAAACAATATGTGTCTCATATTAAGAAATGGGAGATGTTTTGCTTGCAGTCAGATACATCTTATCATACTGCAAGCATACTGGATGTATTGGAGTTCCTTGCTACATTGCATTTTGATGAACACTTGAGCTATAGTGCCATTAATAGTGCTCGGAGTGTTTTGTCCTCCTATTTAGGGCAGTTTTCAGAACAACAATCTATCGGGTCTCATCAGTTAGTGTCCCGATTCATGAGAGGAATCTTTAACAAGAACCCTCCTAAGCCTAGATATACAGAAATCTGGGATGTCAGTATAGTTATCACACTGCTTCGGCAATGGGCTCCAATTATGTCACTGTCTTTTCAGAAGTTAACACTTAAAGTGGTTATGCTCATGGCGCCAGTATCAGCGCAACGAGTTCAAACATTGCAAAAGCTACGGCTTAGATAGCATGTACTCTTCTGTAGATAACATTACGTTTTATGTGTATGATTTAATCAAACAAAGCAGGCCAGGAATGGCCAGAACCAAAGTAAGCTTTAAAGCATACCCCGTTGACCAAACGTTATGTGTAGTCAAGAACCTGAGTCAATATATCGAGGTAACTAAGAGTCTCAGAGGCTCTGAGACAGCAATGCTCATCAGCCACAAAAAACCTCATAAAAAGGTGTCAGTACAAACTATTTCTAGATGGTTAAAACAGGTTTTGGATTGTGCTGGAGTAGACACTCATGTGTTTAAATCTCACTCATCAACATCCGCAGCAAAGGCACAGGACGTGCCTCTAAACCAAATCCTCGGGGCCACAGGATGGTCTAGGGATGCGACCTTCTCAAAATTCTATGATCAACCTGTCCTGACAGTGCAAGGTTTTGGCATGCTGTCTTGGGTTTCGGTTTGATTTCTTTTCTTTCTAAATTTCATTTGTAATTTCCCCATGGAACTGTTTTGTTTATTATTATTAAAAAATGTTTATTGGATAATTCGAAGCAATGTTCAATACATTATTTATTCACTACTGTGTCAACTGAAGCAGTGTGTCGTATGGAATGGATCTACGGCATGAAATCACAGAGCTTTGAAATCTTCACATAGTCACTCACGTGACTCCGAAGTAAAACAGTAAGATTAAACAAGAACTTACCAGTTTGAAGTTTGATCTTTATTTTATGAAGAGTTACGATGAGGGATTACGTATCCTCCGCTCCCGGCCCTCATAATCGCAAAGATCATTTGGTAGTTCTAGTTTTCTGTGTCTTACTATATCACTTCGACTATAATTTCTGTGTTTTCACGCCGCTGCTTTGAAGTATGACGCGCATGCGCCTGGCGGGGCTTCTTCACATAACCCCTCATTCGTAACTCCTCATAAAATAAAGATCAAACTTCAAACTGGTAAGTTCTCATTTAATCTTACTATTTTAGTGTAACCTGTAAATTTGCTAATCTCGGCTAGTACATTGTCAACTGAATCATGGACATAGCTGACAAACAGCAATGGGCCCAGCACCGATCTCTGAGGCACACCACGAGTCACAGGCCTCTGGTCATTCAATGAACTAAAATATGGAGAACATAAAGATGTCAAACAATTTTTGTGGTGATGAATTTGTGGAAAGGCTGTGGAAGCCAAGTCAATGGATATTTCTATGGCAGAGATAGAGAGATTCTTGATTGGTACGGGTGTCAGAAGTTATGGGGAGAAAGCAGGAGAATGGGGTTAGGAGCGAGAGATAGATCAGCCACGATGTCTGTGTTGAATTATGTTGTGTATTGTGTCCTATTTTAATTGTAACGCTGCATGGTAAATTACACTTCACTGCACCTTATGGTGCATGCGACAAATACATTTCAACTTGAATTTGAACGAACTTGATTGAATGGCGGAGTATACTTGTTGGGCCGAATGGCCTAATTCAGCTCCCATCTCTTATGACCTTATGACTTGTGATCCTGTGTGCTGCAATCGAGAGCTAGTCGATACCTGCTCTGTAATGAACCCGGTGCTCATACAGATTGTGGCACTCACTAAATCTAGAGTGAACCAGCGATTCTTGCTTTCAAAGGGAGTTCTGAAGAACTGGTTTAGTGTGTCTGAAATTCTAAAGGAATTCTTCAGTGGTATGTTGTGGTGCTGAGTGAGGAACCCACAAAAACACAAAGCAAGACAGAAACCCATCTGTCAAATCTGCTGACTTGAAAGCTGTTATATCTTGTCTTTCTGTTGTTTCTCCATATGGAGTGACAATTTATGCAGTGTGTGTTTAACTGCAAAATGTTTAATATATAAAGCTGAGAAACAAGATAAAATGCCCAATGACAAATATTTGCTAACTACTGAGTATTCTGCTCTGGTAAACAATGTACCCACCATCAAAGACTCTGACTAATAGATTCCTCCCAACAACAACCTCCGCCAGGGGTGGTGGTAGAGGCAGATTCAATACAGGCATTGAAGGGGCTTTTCGATCATGTTAGGGATTTGCAGGGAATGGAGGGATCATGTGCAGGCAGATGAGATTAGTTTAACTTGCCATCATGTTCGGCACAGATATTGTGGGCTGAAGGGCCAGTTCCATTGCTGTAATGTCCCATGTTAACACTCCTCTCACCCTCAGCTTCCATCATTGGCCTCAGCTGCCTGTCGTTGCTCCCACTTGAGTCCTTAGAGTTAGCACTAGTTCTGGACTCACCTCATGTTCTTATTGTGCACTTCACATTGCCTGAGTAATGGTGACAAACAGGTGATCACTGAAGTTGCTGTGTCCCAAGATCATACCCATTAGCTCACTGTGCATGAACCAGACATTTCAAGGACCAGGTTTATTTTAATGGAAATACACAAAATGTTGGAGTATGGATAGGTGAAGTCTGAAGAACGGTTCCTACCTGCAGAAGTCATCTACCCTTGTTCTCCAGGGATGGTGCCTGACCTGCTGAGTTACCCCAGCACTTTGTATCTTTTTTGTAAACCACCATTTGTAGTTCCTTGTTTCCACGTTTCTTTATTTTTGGGGTGGATAACCTCTCTGAGTTGCATCATGCTATGATCCATCAGTTGTAATTTAATGTCCCTGGTAAATGGAACTGGTCGGAAGTGGTTTTCACTCAATTAAAAATCAGATTTCTGGAACTTAATCGACCTAATTGACATAATTGGTGGGCCTGTTATACTGTTTTGCACAATGACATTAGCATGAAGAACATAACCTATGATTAGCCAAAGTAAACAGGCATCAAACAGCAGTGGAGGATAATAACAGACCCTAGTCTGCTGCAGTATCGTAAACAAGATCTGAAGAGAGAACATTTAATTAGTTGTACAAGAACTGAGGAAACTTTGCCCCATTTATGGCCTTGTACCAGTCTGAGAAAATAGGGGCAACTTCTAACTTTATCTACTCTTTCCTTTAATTTAAAGAAGGCAAAAAGATTCCCGAGCACTAGCATCATATAGGGCAACTGAACATTTAGAGTTTTCTTCATTAGAAAATTTGCTACTTCCAACAAGCTGGGCCTTAAAGGAAATTTATGTTTGTGTCTTATTGCTGACCGGAGAGATGAATCAAAGGAAGACAATTTGGAATATGGTGCTGGCTGGTAAGGCTGTTAAACCCCTGTCTCACAGTGCGAGTTGGCCCACGAGTGACCCCGAGTTTTCACTCGTGGTAATCACGTACGATGAACGTAGCGGCAACGTCGGAACTCGCACGATCAACTTGTCCACTCGTGGCGCTAACGGCAGGTACTTGGGAAACTTGTTAACTCGTGAAAAAAATCAAACATGTTTGATTTTTTCCACGAGTCAAATTAACTGTTCAAGTTAAAAATGGAAACATTTAAACTCGTTGCAATAACGTAATGGCCCGTGCGTTTACCTTAGTGTCTCGTGAGTCTATCGTGGGAACTTTCTTATAATCTTAAAGGGACTGAACCAAAGATAGTCACAAAATGCTGGAGTAATTACATGTGGTTAAGTTACATGTGGCTCCGGGAGGTAAAGAGGCTTGAGAAATATAAATGCTGAAATACGCGCGGATCAACACGGGGTATCCAGAGCTGAAAGTTGCAATGAAATGAGATTGAACAAGACGACTTTGACACAAAAAGCAGGAGTAACTCAGCGGGACAGGCGGCAGGAGAGAAGGAAAAATGCAAAAAAAGTGAAACTATCGCCAGGGAAAATCGAGAACTTCTTGGCTCCCTTCTCCTCAGACCTAAACGCAGCGATCCCCCCTTCTCTGTGTTATGTGTGTCAACATGCATTCATTCCTGAAATCAGAGAAAAAGGCGAATGTATTCCCCCCCTCGCCCCCGAAAACAAACCTAATCCACGTTTCCCAAACACCAGTCCGAAGAAGGGTCTCAACCCGAAACGTCACCCATCCCTTCTCTCCAGAGATGCTGCCTGTCCCGTGAGTTACTCCAGCTTTTTGTGTCTATTTTTCCCAAACACTCGTTAGAATCAAGAAGCCATCTCTTGGGCTTTATGTATGAGAACCATCTCCACTTTCAGGGTTTTTCTAGAGGGATTAAAACTAATTAAATGTGTGGAACAAACTAAAAATGCAAAACTGGAAATAAAATTAAGTTTGTCTAAATATCAAACGCGTATGCATTGCAATTTGCAGCGGAGACACTGGATAGAAAGTATTCAGTAGCGCGCACACCACACACACATATGTCCTACTTCCCGCTGTTAAGTTACTATTTGCTTTCAGTGTTATTGTTTATCTCTTCTTATATTCCAGCTGGAGCTGTATTTTCACCGACTTGCTACCCCCCCCCCTCCCCCCCCCCCCTCCCCCCTCCCCCGCTCGTGGAGTTACTCAGCAGTAGGCAACCCAGGAACCACGCAAAGTATATATACAGCACATGGACATGTCTATATACATATATACACACATACACATGTCCATGTGCTGTATATATACTTTGCGTGGTTCCTGGGTTGCCTACTATATATAACTATATTGCCTACTATATTGCCTATATATAAAAAGAGAGAGAGAGAGAGAGAGAGAGAGAGAGAGAGAGAGAGAGAGAGAGAGAGAGAGAGAATATATATATATAGAAACTTAGAAACATAGAAAATAGGTGCAGGAGTAGGCCATTCAGCCCTTCGAGCCTGCACCGCCATTCAATATGATCATCGCTGATCATCCAACTCAGTATCCTGCACCTGCCTTCTCTCCATACCCCCTGATCCCTTTAGCCACAAGGGCCACATCTAACTCCCTCTTAAATATAGCCAATGAACTGGCTTCAACTACCTTCTGTGGCAGAGAATTCCACAGATTCACCACTCTCACAATTGCAGTATATATAATATATATATGTATTTGTAGTATAATATGTATATACATATTATATATATTATATATATTTCAATTCCAACCCCGAAGCAATTGAGAGGCGATTTCTTGGGGCCATGTAATTTAACGTGTGTCTTTGCTTTTAAAAGTGAAGCTGTTTAATTGTTTACGCTGCGCTGTGTTTCGTGTTGGGGAGAGTGCTGTTACAATGCTTTCGATTCTATTCTGCCCTCCCCCTTCCACAGAAAAATGCCTAAATTTGTCTTTGTGCCCGCTCTCCTGGGAGCAATCCAAACCAGGGGAACAATGAACCCTCAGAGGCTTCGCGTTCCTTGCTCCTATATATGGACCTCGCTCGCTCGCAACTGTATGAACGCTCGATCAACCAGACATCGGCCAACACGGAGGCCTGATTACTGAAAACAAAGTCAACTTGTACCAGACCTCATCATCTTCCTTCCGCCCACCCGTAACCACCGCACCACACTTTCAACAGAAACCTTAATATTTAAAGAATATGTTTTTGAACATTGGATTGTCTGAAGAAGGGTCCCGAGCAGAAACGCCACATATGTGTGTGTGTGTGTGTGTGTGTGTGTGTGTGTGTGTGTGTGTGTGTGTGTGTGTGTGTGTGTGTGTGTGTGTGCGTCTGTGTGTCTGCTGTCGGGTCCCGGCGGCCGCTCAAAGTCAGTCACCCGAGCTGCTTCCTTCCTCGGAAGTGGCGGCCAGTTCTGCTGTCCGTGCCCGGAGCGCTGCGGCAGCCTCCCAAGCTAATTCACTCCGTGGCCACAATAAAACCATATAGCTATGACAGCACGGAAACAGGCCATCTCGGACCTTTTACTCCGTGCCGTTTACTGTCACCTAGTCCCATCTACCTGCACTCAGACTGGACCGTGGCAAGTGGGTTACTGACCCCAATCCCCTCCTTCACAACGCCAGACTCCCCAAATACTATGAACTGAGCTCTCCCCCCACCCCGGGAAATACAGTATTTAAAAGCATAAAGCACCAAGAAATGCACTTACCACGTTATTGGTTGCTGGAGGGTGCGCATTTTCCCTTTGTAGGTCGTATCAATAGATGCGGCGCGCTGAAATAACTCAAAGCCACAGGATGGAGATGTATTTTAACATTGTTGCTTTATTAAAACATACCTTAATTCACGGTTGGCTCAAGAGTAACGGGAGAGGAACTTGGTAACTCGGAGGAGGAACTTGGAACATCGCAGAAATGACATACCCGTGGGAACTCGGTTAAACACTTGAACATAAACTTGAAGTCTCGTACACAACCACGAGTCTTTCACTCGGGGTACCTCGTGGGTCAACTCCCACCGTGAGACAGGGCCATTAGGAGATTGAGTGAAATTTTGCAAAGGGCAGATGAAGGCAAAGATGCTACATGACTCTTGGTCCCAGAGCCAAACAGTAGGACGGTGAACTGGGGAAGTCAATGGAAGTGCCTTGAGAGCAACGAAGAAGTACTGAAGGTGAATGAAGTTAGACAAATCTCCAGAGCCTGATCAAATATATCCGAGGATGTTGTGGGAAAACCAGAAAGGAAATTGCAGGAGTCCTGGTTGAAATTTACGAGCCATCCTTCAATACAGGAAAGGTGCTGGAAGACTGGAGGGTGGCAAATGTTGTGCCTCTTTTCAAGAAAGGCTGCAGGGAAAATGCTGGGAACTATAGGCCAGTGAGCTTAACGTTTGTAGTTGGAAAGTTATTAAAGAGTAATCTGAGGGATAGGTTATACAGGCAATTGGATGGGCAAGGGCTGATTTGGGATAGTCAGCATGGTTTCGTGCGTGAGAGGTCATGTCTCACAAATCTGATTGTTTTTTGAAGACGTGACCAAAAGGTCGATGAGGGCAGAGCTGTAGGTGTTGTATACATGTATTTCAGTAAGGCATTCGACAAGGTTTGGCAAGGTAGGCTGCCCTGCAAGGTTAGATCGCATGGGATCCAAGGAGTGATAGCTGAATGGATAGCAAAATTCCATGGCTCGATGGAAGGAAGCAGAGGGTGAAAGATTGCAGCAGGATCTGGATCAATTGGCCAGGTGGGCTGAGGAAAGGTAGCAGGAATTTAATGCAGAGAGGTGTGAGGTGTTGCATTTTTGGACGTCTATCAAGGGCAGGACCTACAGAGTGAATGGTAGGCCTCTGGAGGGCGTTGTAGAGCAGGGAGATCTAGGAGTGCAGGTGCGTGGTTCTTTTAAGTGCGAGTAGCAGGTAAGTTGGACAAAAAGGCTTTTGGCACATTGGCCTTCATCAGTCAGAGTACGGAGTATAAAAGTTGGGTGGTCATGTTGCAGTTGTATAAGACGTTGGTGAGACTGTATTTAGAGTACTCGGACGTGGCTTCAAAGGACGAGAAGCCGAAGTGAAGAAGTGGAAGCCAAATAACCGAACGGAAATGATGCCAAAAAGCCAAATAACATGAACGGACACGACGCTGAAAAGCCAAATAACTGAATGGACACGACGCCTAAAGGGCCAAATAACCGAAAGGGCACGACGCCTAAAAGCCAAATAACCGCACAGACACGACGCCTAAAAGCCAAATAACTGAAAGAGCACAAAGCCTATAAGCCAAATAACCAAAAGGGCACGACGCCGAAAAGATACGAACCCGAACGGACCCCACGCCGAAAGGACAATACGCAGAACGGATATGACATTGAAAAGCTGCCGAACGGACATGACGTCTCTGGGGACGGGATTTGTCCGAGACCTTGTCAGCGATTGGTTCAGACCCCTGCGTCCATCACCCATTAATTTTCTTTTGCCGCTTTTGGACTTTCCTGAATAGTCGCTGCCTGTCCCGCTGAGTTACTCCAGCATTCTTGGCTTCCACTTCCTCGCTTCAGCTTCTCGTACTTCGACGTCCTGTCCGCACACAGTATTTAGAATATTGTGTTCAGTTCTGGGCACCATGTTATAGGAAAGATATTGTCAAGCTTGAAAGGGTTCAGAGAAGATTTACGAGGATGTTGCCAGGACTAGAGGGTGTGAGGTTGAGTAGACTGGGTCTCTATTCCTTGCAGTGCAGGAGGATGAGGGGTGATCTTATAGAGGTATACAAAATCATGAGAGGAATAGATAGGGTAGATGCACAGAATAGGGGAATCGAGGACCAGAGGACATAACTTAAAGGGGAAAAGATTTAATAGGTATCTGAACTTTTTCACACAAAGGGTGGTATGTAACAAGCTGGCAGATGAGGTAGTTGAGGCTGGGACTATCCCAACATTTAAGAAACAGTTAGACAGGTACATGGATAGGACAGGTTAGGAGGAATATGGACCAAGTGCAGGCAGGTGGGACTACTGTAGCTAGGGCATGTGTGGGCATGTTGGGCTGGTGGGCCTGTTTCCACACTGTATCACTCCATGTGTATGACTCTATAACAGGTCAGAAAAGGCCAAATCAAAATATTGGAACTTTTGTTGCCAGAGGAGGTAGTTGAGACAGGTACTATAACAGTATTTAACACACAGTAGGACAGGTACATGCATAGGAAAGGTTTAGAGGGATTTGGGTCAAACGGAGACTAGCTTAGGTAAGACATCTTGGATGGCATGGATGAGTTGGGCCAAAGGGTCTGTTTCTTTGCTATATGACTCTTGGACTACGACTCAAAGAAACGTTTTAGCACTCTGCAGTGTGTCCTAAACAGATAAAGAGAGATTTACCTTGACCTCAAGTTCAATGACCGACGGCAATTCTCACGTGACCATGTTCCAATGATAAAGTACAGGTGGATTGTTTGGATTTCTAGTCCGCTTTTCCACCTCATTTCACTCAAAAGATCTATAATATTCACACAGCAGTGGAGGATATGTACATAACTGGGAATGAAGGTTAAATGTACATATGTTTGAGGGAAAATTAAAGATAATAAGTTTGATATATTAATTAATTGTTGAACAACTTAAAGTTTATACTGTGTTTGTGAGACATTGCCTCCTTAGTTTGATTGTGATTGAAGGAATGTTGCAGGACTTGGGTTGCTGAGGACTTTGTTGTGCCCTAGAAATCCAGGTTCTGGCCTTCACTCAAACAACACCACAGGGTGGCACAGTGGTGTAGCGGTAGAGCTGTGCCTTACAGCACCAGAGACCCGAGTTTGTTCCTGACTGCGGGTGCTGACTGTACGGGGTTTGTACGTTCTACTTGTGACCACGTAGGTTTCCTCTGGTTTCCCCAGTTTCCTCCCATACTTCAAAGGCGTACAGGTTAATTGGCTTTGCTATAATTGTGCGTGGGATAGTGCTAGTGTAGGGGATGATCGCTGGTTGCGGTCTCGGTGGACCGAAGGGCTTGTTTCCGCGATGTATCTCTAAAGTCTGAAATAAAGGTCTGAAAGGGATATTGGATATATCAGTTTTTTGACAATTTTTTATTTGAATTAGGATAGAAGACAGCACCTAGATAGATTTTCAAACACTAATTTGGTGGGATAGAACGTGTGACATTTAAAGAACCTAGCTGATTTTCATACCACTCAGTCAGTGAAGATGGAAATCAATTTAATGGATTATTCACTTTGTCATCTCCATGGTGCTTATTTTCTCTCTCGTGCTTGCAAAGTAATCAGGCTGGTGGCCAAACAGCCACCTGCATATAATAATCTGCTCTTCCAAATGCGAGGAGTTTAATTTTCAATCTGCAAGTGCGCAGTCGACAACAAATGTTTCGCAAATAGATACTTGTGAAATGCCTGTTGGTGTCCAGCGCTTTTCCTGGATGTTCCTCTTGTCTCTGATCCTGGATGTCCCACCTCACCTCAGTGAAGTCTGCCTAATTGCTGAATATGGTCCACCCGCTTCCTGAGCCCGGACTGAAGGTAACAACTGAAATGATAAAAGCACGAGAATAAAGCACATTTTATTTTTGCTCCCAAATTATTCAATCCAAATTATTAAACAACATAAAATTTTGCCTCCAAATTATTCCAAGCAAAATTTAAGCTGCAGACTTTAAAGTAGCCAGGAAGAGAACGATGTTTCTTAAACACTATCTGCTGTTTCTCATCATGCATTAAGCGGGTAGACTTGGCTCCAGGCGTGCTCTGTCTGAACCAAGATCTGGTGTCTCCAGGATTCATCCGATGCAGTCGGCAGTAGGAAGGCCTGTTTCCTGTCCTGCACATTGTAATTAGGCTGCGAGCTATTTCAGATCTGGAGCTGTGAAGTTGCAATTTTTTTTGGCTGTGGAGACTCAGGGCTTGGGTGGGGAGTGACTCGGGGCAGGGAGCTGAAAGACTTCATGCATTGTCCCTGCCTCCAGACTAACTGTCTCAGCAGATGAAATGTGCAGGAAGGAACTGCAGATGCTGGTCTAAAGGACAAAGGACAAAGGACAAAGGACATTTATTGTCACATACACCAATTGGTGTAGTGAAATTTGTCTTGCCATGCAGCACACAGATAAAGATAAGACATAACATTAAAGAATTTAACAATAAACATGAAAAACATCCCCCCACAATGGTTCCCATTATGAGGGAAGGCACAAAGTCCAGTCCCCATCCCCAGTTCACCCATAGTCGGGCCTATTGAGGCCTCCACAGTCGCCGCTATGGGGGCCGATGTTACAGGCCCTTCTTCACCGGGTGATGGTACTCCGGCGTCGGGAGAACCCTCTCAGCGGCTCGGGGTGCCTGTAACGGCCGCTTCCTTACTGGAGACCGCGGCTTCCAACGCCAACAGGCCGCGCTGAATGGAGCTCCACAACTGGCGATCTCGCCGAGAGATCCCAGGCCCCCGACGTTAAAGTTGAAATTCAGCGCCGCAGCCCCACGGCCGGCCGCCCCACAGTCCCGCAGCTCCGCGAAGTTCACCTGCGGTCTTCAGCTCACGGAGCTCCAGCGTGGCGACCCAGGCAATGCTTCGCCCGCTCCGCTCTGCGATGGCGCTCCAGCACTGCGCCACTACCGAAGCCGTGGTTCTGGGCGGTCCCCCCAGGAAATACCGCTCCAGGACCGCGGGTAGGCCGCGAGGACGGGTCGACGGTGTAGCCCGGAGAAAAGCTGCCTCTCCGACCAGATAGAGACCCTAGAAAGCAGTTTCCCCCTTACCCCACCCCCACATACCCGTACAGGACGGAGCCCCCGAAGATAGACACAAAAAGCTGGAGTAACTCAGCGGAACAGGCAGCATGTTGTTAAAGAAGGAACTGCAGATGCTGGAGAATCGAGGGTACACAAAAGGCTGGAGAAACTCAGCGGGTGCAGCAGCATCTAAGGAGCGAAGGAGATGGGCGACGTTTCGGGTCGAGACCCTCCGGTCGAGCCGGTCTCGACGCGAAATGTCACACATTCCCTCTCTCTAGAGATGCTGCCTGTCCCGCTGAGTTACTCCAGCTTTTTGTGTCTAACTGTCTCGGCAGATTTCCGATGGCTTTTGCATGAATACTTTGGATTCAGAGAGGCGTGCTTGCTTTTGGATTTCAGAGAGTTAAATACTGTGCATTAAGGACCACAGTTTTCTATTAAGTTATTGAGTTTAGTTTAATGTCACGTGTACCGAGGTACAGTGAAAACCTTTTGTTTCATGTTAACCAGTCAGCGGAAAGACAATACATGATTACAATCAAGCCATCCGCAGTGTACAGATACATGATAAAGGGAATAGTGTCAATAACGATTAGTACAAGATAAAGTCCAGTAGAGTCCGATCAAATATAGTCCGAAGGTCTTCAATGAGGTAGATAGTAGCTTAGGACTGCTCTCTAGTTGTTGGTAGGATGGTTCATTTGCCTCATGACGGCTGGGGAGAAACTGTCCCTGAATCTGGAGGTGTGTGTTTTCACACTTCTTTGCCTTTGGCCCGATGGGAGAGGGGAGAAAAGAGATGACCGGGATGCCAGGTCCTTCTGCTGCTGGACATTGGGGGGAAGGGTGTGGTGAAGACCCCCCCCCCTCAAATGAGGGAAGGGATATCACCCCAGGGGGCCACATGAATGGCACGGATGCTGGGTATAATGACATTTCTATGAACACTACCAACTACAAGGCTAATGAGTGTATGTATGGCTGCTGATAATATCGGTAAAATGTTTGCACAGTTCATGTTTTGTTTATATTTCTGTCCTGAATAAAGTCTATTTAGATTATTTTTTAAATTAACCTGCAAATAATATTGATTCTCCCTCCATGTATTTTTGGGGCTGAAAAAGTGAGATTTTAATTTCAGACCATGTTACTTTTTCATGGCTCTGAAAATGCTCCACAATTCATACTTATGAGGCTGTTGTTAATGTACAAGGGACTGCATAAAAGCTAAGTTATTTGCTTAAGTATCCTAAAAAGTACATTTTGTTTTCCTGTCTGCAGGAAGATTTGTGTTTTGAGTATTGATTGAACCTCATCAGGCTTAGATCCTGTTCTGTATACAATAAAAAGACGATTGTTTCATTATGTTTTTAATCCGGCAAATAATACTGCATTATGATTAGTATCACTGTTTAAAACGGCCTTTTAAAACAGTTGATGGCATATAACATGCCTGGGGTTTAGATAATTAAAAACCTCCTGAAATAAGAAAGATCTCTCCTTTCAGCACTAATGAAGTGGCTTGACGTGCTGTTTTTTTTCCTAACAAAATTGACTTTGGTAAAACAGCAAGGGTTATAAGGGTCAGCAGACATAGTAAATTATCCTTGACCATCCCTTTGCAGCCTTCACAGTGGTGTAAGAACATAGAACAGTGGAGCACAGGAACAGGCCCTTCGACCCACAATGTCTCTGCTGACCACGATGCCATGTTAAACTAATCTGCGTACACACGATACATATCCATGTGCCTATTCAAAAGCCTTTTAAATGGCATTATCATACCTGCCTCCACCACAACCCACATCCCACAAAGACTTTTACCTTGGACACCTTCTTTAAACTTTGCCTCTCTCATCTTATAAAACTATGCCCATTAGTCTTTGATATATCCACCCTGGGACAAAGGCTCTGACTGCCTACCCTCTCTATGCCTCCTATAATTTCATATACTTCCATTAGGTCTTCCCTCAGTCTCTGGTGCTCCAGAGAAAACAACCCAAGTTTCTTCAAGATCTCATACCAAATACCCTTTTATCCAGGCATCATTCTAGTAAACCTTTCTCTGCACCCTTTCCAAAGCCTCCAAACCATTCCTATAATGGGGCAACGGGCAATCTGGCCGATCCAATGTCCTATGAAACTGCACCATGACTTCCTGACTCTTATACTCAATGAAGCAATGAAGAAAAATATACCATTTGCTTCTTTACCACTCTACTCTGCCACTGGGAAATACCTGAAATACCTGGATTGGTTTGTTCTGAGGTGGTTGCGGGGAGTGTGGTGTGGGGCGTGGCGAGGGGAGGTACTAACAATGCAATGCGGCATGGGGAGATATTAAAAATGCAGTGGTGCATGGGGAGGTTCTAATAATGCAGTGGTGCATGGGGAGGTACTAATAATGCAGTGGTGCATGGGAAGGTTCTAATAATGCAGTGGTGCATGGGGAGGTACTAATAATGCAGTGATGCACTAATAATGCAGTTGGAATTGGAGTGAAGGTATTTATGGTGACATTATGGAATTGATTGATTTCTTCTGTATTCCTTCCTTTTTTTCACTTTCTTTCCCGTTTTGTTCCTTCCTTTCTTCCCTTCGATTTTTCCTTTCTTTCTTTCTTTGACAACTACTGTCCTCATCCTCTCAACATAAAGCACACGTCTTTTTCCACTTTTCATTTCTAATGAAGGCTCCTTGACCTAAAACTTAACTCTCACTCTATGGATGAAGTTTGGCCTACCGAATCCTCCCAGCATTTTCTGCTTTTGCACAGATTTCTAACATCTGTAGAAGTTGTTCCTGTCCATGGCTCATTGCCTTTGGTAAAGGAAAAAGGAGAAAATATGGCATGTCTTTTTAAAAACCTTTGGAAAATGGTACATGCTGTTTTTTCATTCGTGCATCTTATTGTACGGGTTGAACCTTCCCACAAAACAATGCCCAGAAGAGCTAATAATTATTTTCAGACAAGCGTTCAAGTACTCAAAAGCATTTGGATCTTAATATTACATGATGTGCTTAAACAAATGAGTGAGATCAGTAATGGACTAATCCACCCAATTATGGCAACAATAGGGTTCTCATTTAGGAACAGTTCTTTAACGTTGTAAATATACTGTATGTTCGTATGATGGATCCAAGCTCTTAGAGGATATGAAACCAAGTAAAGCAGGTACTATCATAATATTTAAGAGACTTTTGGACAGGTACATGGATAGGGTAGGTTTGGAGGGCTATGAGCCAAGTGCGGGCAGGTGGAACGAATGAAGATGGGGCATGTTGCATCATAAAAAATTCTCCTCCTCTCTTCTCTGTTGTTATCAGACTACTGAATGGTCCACTGATAACCTAGTGTGTTTTTTGATGGAGGGGAAAGAATAGTGAGGACAAATAATTTGTAAATAGGGATGTGGATTGTGCTAATGTGGTGACAGGGAAGCACAGACAAAGCTTGAAGGTAGAGATATAGAATACAGCCGTGACGACACCCAATTTCAAGAACTTCATTGATTATGTTATAGCGTGCACCCATCGTTGTAACAGTAAATTAGGTCTACTGTCAATGAAGTTAGACTTGTGGATAATCATTTTATTCTGTTTGTTACTTAAGTCTTTCTGTAAGCTCCATTCTGTAATCAAGACCCTTGTTTTACTGTTAAGCAGGTTTCTGCGTAATCTTGTCAACTGAGAATATAAAAACCATACCAAAGTCGCACTCAGTAGATTAACCTTGACTGGTCTCCTGGTCTGCACCAGTTTTAATAAAACGTTACTTCACCAACTCCGCCTGCCCTTTCTACTTTGCTCCAACAGTGTTGTCCTTACCTCATTACATTCATTGCACTTTTATTTTATCTGCACTTTCTATGTAATTAATGCTATGATGTTGTAGCAATATGTGCTGCATTCAGGTATTTTTCTCATTGCCCTGTTGCAATTGTATATGGCTTGATTGTATCCAACGTTATAGTTTGCAAACAAAATTTCTCACTGTTTCTTGATGACAAGTGACAAAAATAAAGTTATTAGCTGAGTTAACGTAGAGTGCTCTGGTTTGGCCCATGCCAGATGAATCATTTAGACAGACACAAAAATCTGGAGTAACTCAGCGGGACAGGCAGCATCTCTGTAGAGAAGGAATGGGTTAAAGAAGGAACTGCAGATGCTGGAAAATCGAGAGTACACAAAAAGCTGGAGAAACTCAGCGGGTGCAGCAGCATCTAAGGAGTGAAGGAGATAGGCAATGTTTCGGGCTGAAACCCTTCTTCAGACCTTACAAACTGGGCGTCATCGGTAGACAGGTGGAGGTCGGCGGCAGCATCGGCGTGGAGGTCGGTGAAGGCAACATCCTGGTGAGTACTGGAGGCGCTCCTCGTGGCCAAGATGGCGTTGGGGGACTGGCCTGCAGCCGGTCGAGTCGGGGATTGTCGGTGGCAGGAACGGCCTGGAGGCATTGGGTGAGTGAGGCCCGAAGATTCGGGAGAGTCAATGCGAGTGCCGGCGTATTGCAACCAGGGTGGATCTTAGTGCCTGGTTGGAGAATTGTACAGTGTGGCGGCAGATAGCCAGTCGGTACCGATAGGGGTTCCGAACTGGGAGGCAGGGAACTGGAGCTCGAGGTATGAGATTTGGGGGGGGGCAGTTAGAGAGGAGGTTGTGATGATGTTTCGGGTTGACCTAGGACAGAAAGGTCAGCGGAGATCGGATACTTGGCTAGTTCGAAGTGATACATGTTGACATGATTTTGAAACTTAGATATAAATTAGGCAAAAGGTCATCATCCTAGCCTCATGACGAGAGATTCCACATCAAATTCCCTCATAGATTTCTTACCACGAAAGGCGTTTTAATTCCATGGCATCATGGAAATGTTTATTTTGTGAATGGAGACTTTCCATGTCCCAATGTTTAAAGCTGACGGTGACATTGGTATTTATGATTACTGAATTTGTAATGGGATGAAGATTACTGTGGGAATGGACTGAATGTTAGGCAGATTAATGGTCTGGTCTATATGAATTCTCAGGCTGTCAACCTCTGCCCATTGAAACATCTGCAATTTAAACGACAGCTGTTAACTATAGACTGACCTTGTGCGTCAAACATTTAAAAAAAAATGACCCCTGAAGGATCGTTGACTATGTGCCTTTTAACCCAGTCTTTTGCGCATTTAAAAGCAAACTATCTACAATGTTATTCTGATCGGTTACTGCCCTTGACCTTACACAACTCCCCTTTGGGGATACTTTTTAAAGCAATTATTGTCGTTGAAGAAAGGGTCAGGCACATCATTTATTATGTGAAGTCAGGATTTAATAATTCCCATCCTTGCAGCAGTCAGTGTCTTCTGTTTCCAACATGAAATGATATCACATTTGCTTATTGTAATGAATTTGGTTGTCAAAATGCCTAAGGTGCGATCCTTATTTGTATCCTGATTGATGTATTCCAGTTTCCAATTAGCATCTATTACCTTCTTTATCACATATGCTGCATGTTGACCATATAAAATTGAAACAATTTTTGATCTCAGACTAACAAGCATGCCAGAGTGTTTCCTTAAACATTACAAAGTCGGATAGAGAAATAGTTGGCAATGTTACATAAATAAAAAGCAATAAAACTAAGAAAAACCCGAAAGCAATTTTCATTGAACAGCTTATTCCCTTGCACACTTCTGGCTCCAGAGTAAGGCTTAGCAATGCTGGACAAGCTACATATATTGATGTGGATAAATCTATTTTAAATGAGACAAACAGCTGGATGTGTACAATGCTATGCTTCATGCTGTCAGCATGTCAGAGATTATGAGGAAGGATATTATAGCTCTCATCAACAACTAGAAGGGTGCGAGGGAAAACATCAGAAATAGTTCATTCATCTCTGTTGAATGTGGATTACTAAATTCTGTACAAGGACATCACCATCACATGTCTGCCCAGAGGAAATTCAGTCAGCACAACAACTAGATATGATTACAATCAAGGCACCCATAGTGTACAGATACAGGATAAAGGGAATAATGTTTAATGCAAAATAAAGTCCATAAAGGTCCAATTAAGGATGGTCCAAGAGTCTCCAATGAGGTAGATGGTAGCTTAGGATCACTCGCTAATTGGTGATAGGATTGTTCAGTTGCCTATTAATAGCTGGGAAGAAACTGTCCCCGAACCTGGAGGAGAGTGTATTGACCCTTCTGTACCTCTAACCAGATGGGAGAGGGGAGAAGAGGGAGTGTCAGGAGTAAGAATCGTCCTTGATTATGCTGCTGGCCTTGCCAAACTGTGCCATACCTGGCAGGAAAATATGTTGCGCTGCTTAGGGATACTGTTGCGTACATGTGGGACGGGACGGGAGGGGGGGGGGGGGGGGGGGGGGGGGGGAGGTGGTAGGTGGTGGTGGACACATGCCTGGTCAACTTAGACAAGAAGAAACCCATTGCCAGAGCGTCACACACATACATGATGGACGAGTCCTCCAAAAATGGGCTTTGTGGAGGGAATCAGGATCTGAAGAAGGGTATCGACATGAAACATCACCCATTCCTTCTCTCTTGAGATGTTGCCTGTCCCACTGAATTACTCCAGCATTTTGTGTCTACCTTCGATTTAAACCAACATCTATCTTTGATTACAACTGCTCTGGCAAAGGCATCGGTAGCAAATTGATGGTGAGAAACAGAAAGCTTCCCCATCCAGCCCAGAGTAGGAAAGTTTGCCTACTTTCCTCTGTCTTGTTTGTGTGTTACGTTGTGTCTGTTGCCAAATCCATCAGTCACAAAAGGGGTGCTGATGCCAGGCAATGGGGACACTCAGATCAAAACCTCCCTGGACATGGAAGATGTCATCGTTTTCTGCCTGGACCTGCGGTCTTCCCGACTATTGATTCTATGAACAGATTAAAAGTGAAGCCATATTTTGTTAGCCATTGGCCTAAATGTTCCCCACATTGTCAGGTCTGACCTACTGACGTTTCTGGGAATCTGGTTTGGGAAGAACCAGGTTCATGTAGAGTGCATAGCCAAGGTGAAACAGAAATTGGGAATATGTGAGCAATGCTTTTCCTCAATGATGGGTGGAAACCTGTTCTTTTGGTGCAAGATGCTCTCAGTGTTTCTGTACCTGGTGCAAGGGTGACCGTCCAGTGCCGTGGCCGTCACCAGAGCATCTTCCGTTTCACCGGGAGATCCAGAATGGTTCACATCTATCACATAGTGATGTTCAGGTCTCCAGAGCAAAGTGGGTAATTCACACCCAACGCAGCCCTTATCACTGTGCTTCTGTGGCAATAATAAACTAAACTAAAGTAAACTAAGCTAATAATGAGGGCTGTAATGTATTTAACCTATATTTATTATTTAATTCACATGTTTAATCAATAATGTTTTATTATTAATGTTTAATGTTTTATGTATCATTCCTAATTGTCACTGTATGTCACTTGCGGGCGGAGCACCAAGGCAAATTCCTTGTATATGAATACTTGACCAATAAACGTATTAATCAATCAATTCATTCATTCATTCATTCTATCCATCCTCAGGCAAAAAAAGACTTCAAACGGGGTTTTAATGGCTGTGCAGGAAAGAACTGCTGATGCTGTTTTTTACCGAAGATAGACACAAAATGCTGGAGTAACTCAGCGGGTCGGACAGCATCTCTGCAGAATAATAATTGATGACGTTTCGGGTCAGAACCATTCTTCAGACCTAATGGCTGTGACCGTTTAATTTCTGCGTTTAATGCCTCACTTCACCTTAAAGCTGCTGGGAATCAATGGAGAATTCAGCATTTGCCAAAACCTAAACACCAGAATCCTTTGTTCCTGTTCACCAGATGGGAGTTTTTTCTTCCTTATGAAAGCCATCTAAAGTTATAAATGCCTCAATCACTTCTCAGACACCTGTACTGAAAGGAATAAATGCCATCAAGAACATTCAACATTATTGACAGTTCTTACATGACATTAGCTGGATTTGATTTTCTACAACAGAAGTAAAAGGAGTAAGCAGGAAAATGAACCCAGGTCTGAGGCAATCACCAACAATAGAAAAAAGAAAAACACAATTCTATTTTATTCCTCACCAGTAGAATCCATCATTTTGATGATCATAACATTTTAAAGCATTATTTTAAATAATTCCTTAAAAGAAAAAAAATGGATTATTGCATCATTCTATCTCCAAGATGCAGTTGCTTCCAACAAATAAGTTATTAAACAATTTTGGCTAAAAAATAAGTTGAACTCTTTTAATGACACGGACATGGTATTCTGATATACGAGTATTTCAGCATATTACACATTCTACTTCTTATGCAACCTAAATGCAATGACTCTTAAATCAAAAGACTCAGTTATACTAGCATTGTGTTGGTATGAAATATATATTACCAGCAAATCAACGACACAGAAACACACAAGGGTGGAGAAGTATCGAAAATTAAACACTTCAGACTTCAGGAGCATAACAGGATGACTCAGAAGTCATCTAAGTTGAGAAGTAATGGAGGATATTTGGAATGAAAAAAAAAAATTCCAAGGTACCGTAACTTCATCAAAAAATGATTTAGCAAAACAAGAGTTATACTGGAAGAAAAGACAATATATATCCCCCTATATCAAGCCTATTAGAGTAATAGGATGACTCAAGAACAAAGAACCTCGAACAGTACCGCATAGGAACAGATCCTTCAGCCTGTGAGGCTGAAGGATCTGCCTTCTGACTTCTGATTTATATCCTTCAATCCCAGCATATTCATGTGCCTTGTCTAAAAGCCTCTTAAAAGTTCCATATATCCATGTACCTATTAAAAGTTTCTTAAACGTTGCAATAGTCCCTGCCAGAACTACCTCCTCCAGCAGTTCGCTCCATACACCCAACACCCTTTGTGTGAACTGTTCACCATGTCACAGGACTGCTAACTTAGATTTTGAGATCTTATGGTGGGGAACTCAAATCTCTCAACTCATTGTTGAACCAACTGAATAAACCAACTCTGCAATAGGTTAGGAAATATGAAAGGCATGGCGTTAATCTTTGGAACAATGTCAGTACACAAATGGAGCAATGTATTTTGATGAGATTTAAGGAAGCTGAAAAAGCTTAGTAAATACTGTGAGCATGTTATGGAGACTAAAAAGAATAAACTGAAAATACTGGATATCTAAAACAAATGAGAAATAATAAAGCAACATAGCCACAATTCCATCGAAGGCCCTTTGTGAATGATAAAAGGCCAACTGGAGATGTTCAGGGATGAACTGCAGATGCGGGTTTAAACTGAAGATAGACAGCATCTCTGGAGAGAAGGAATGCGTGACGTTTCGGGTCGAGACCCTTCTTCATACAGGAACTGTGGGAATGGGAGACACACATTTGTTTAAAAACTGTGATGAATGAAAGCTGTGTCATTTTCCCACTTTACTCCTTAGTTGGCATTTCTGTAGGATGGTATCACAAAAGCTACAAATTGAGTCGATAACGTATTCAAGACAACATCAACCTCATCACAAAGCCAATAGTTGTTCAACCAGAGCACAATTTCATTTGAACTTAAAGGCTTAGTTGATGTCTAGATACGGATTTATGCTTTAAAATAAGTTGCTTCTTGTTTAAATAAATTGTTGTGGTTAACCCAAAGTCAGTAGTTAAAATCTACACAGAACAGCAATATCAGCATTTATACTGTTTCAACAACTGATTAACAGGCATGACCATCTTTGAACATTTGTACTTGCGTTTAATGCAAATATTGTTCCTTCTCCTGTTATTTTCTGTTTCAGAAGCAATTGCTGGCCTTTAGTAACTTGTGTTCAGCAAAATTCTGATGGTTATTTGCTTCTGAAGGTAAAGCATTAAAAGTAAGCTATGTTTTACATCAGCAGGCACTCCATTCTTTGTCACCTCATTCAAATGTGACAGCAATTATTTTTTAAAGGATTCGTAGACTATTATATTTTTATGCCAGAAGATTCCACTTTTTAGCCTGCCGTCTATTGCATAGAATATAGAACATAGAACAGCACAGCACAAGAACAGGTCCTTTGGTCAACAATGCCTGTGCCGAACATAATGCCAAGACCATCACTTATCTACCTGGACATAACTCATAACCCACTATTCCCTGCATATCCATATGTCTATCCAAAGGTCTTTTAAATGCCCTGCTCCAACCATGACCCCCCACAGTGCTTTCCAGACAGTTTTCACCCTCTGTGTGAAAAACATGCCCAGCACATCTCTGTTAAAGTTTGGGTCTGAAGAAGAGTCCCGACCCGAAACGTCACTCATCCTTTTTCTCCAGAGATGACCCGCTGATTTACTCCAGCACTTTGAGTTTATCTTCCTTTAAACTTTACTTTTCTCACCTTAAAGCTATGGCCTTCAGTAATTGATTTTTCTATTCCAGCAAGAAGATTCTGATTGTCTACCCTATACAGTGCCCTCCATAATGTTTGGGACAAAGACCCATCATTTATTTATTTACCTCTGTACTCCACAATTTGAGATTTGTAATAGAAAAAAATCACATGTGGTTAAAGTGCACATTGTCAGATTTTAATAAACACACCTAAAGGCCATTTTTATACATTTTTTCACCATGTAGAAATTACAGCTGTGTTAATACATAGTTCCTCCATTTCAGGGCACCATAATGTTGGGACACATGGCTTCACGGGTGTTTGTAATTCCTCAGGTATGTTTAATTGCCTCCTTAATGCAGGTATAAGAGAGCTCTCAGCACCTAGTCTTTCCTCCAGTCTTTCCATCACATTTGGAAACTTTTATTGCTGTTTATCAACATGAGGACCAAAGTTGGGCCAATGAAAGTCAAAGAAGCCATTATGAGACTGAGAAACAAGAATAAAACTGTTAGAGACATCAGCCAAAATTTAGGCTTACCAAAATCAACTGTTTGGAACATCTTTAAGTGAGGGAATTAGTGAAATGGAACCTAGGTAGAAAGATGGAATACAGTGCACAGAGGATGAGGTCCAGTTGAATGATAGAACATGAAGATACTCATTGTCAGTTGTGCTGGGGCCACACTGCAAGCACAGTGACTGGGGCAGGTGGGAAGGTAACCCATTGAAAATCCAGCACTGTACCCACAGTACTAGATGGATAGAAAACCCTTGCATTCCCTCTCACTCCGTCCCTCCCCAACCCTAGTCATCGTATTAGTTTCAATGTCGTCCTGTTGAGTTTGACTGTCTATATAACTCGTTATCACCTACCCCACAGCCAAAAATGGACCATCCTGGGCTCCACCTTCCCTTGATCATCATTGCTTTTTTGCGTATCTTTCATTCTTTTGTACCATCTATATCTCTCATTTACCTTTCCCCTGACCCTCAGTCTGAAGAAAGGCCTCGACCTAAAACATCACCTATTCCTTTTCCCCAGAGATCCGCTGAGTTAGTCTGGCTTTTTGTGTCTATCTATGGATAGAGAAGGTTTGGAGGAATATGGGCCTAGCAGAGGCAGACGGAACAAGCTTAGATAGACATCTTGGTCAGCATGGATGAGTAGGCTCTAAGGGCCTGATTCCATGCTGCATAGCTCCAACTATAATATGGCACAATGGAGAGGGATAGGCAGAAATTGGCCCAGAGGAAAGAGAAAGTGAGAATCTTGGTTGGAACTGTTTAGTAGTGTTAGGTGACAATGCTCGTATATGCTGTGCTCCTATCCAGTTTCGGGTGGGATTAAGGAGGAAAATATTAGCTTTAGAAACAAAACGAAAATGCTATAACATTTACTTTCAAACACAAAAAAGGGCATAGGGAACGTGCACAACACAACACACCATTCTGTAAATAGCTCAAGTATTCTCCACTGAATTACTGTATGCTCTAACAAAGTGCCCAGCTGATTTAGAGTAAGTCTAAGGTGCGGATTCTAGCTGAATAAACACCGTTACAACAGATTGGTTTCTAGGCACCTGCATGCAAACTTGTGAATTGTAAACACAATGTATAACTCAGGACAAGTACATTAATATTGAGGGGAACAAGTTGGTTTACAATGGAGAATTACAGAATGTACTTTACAAACAGGTTACTTACGAAGAAAACAAAATGTAACACAGATTGACATGAGTGATACAATTAAATATTAAGCCACAAATCAGAGAATTCCTAGGTTCACTCCCTGGTCTGTGCTGAACTGTTTGATCTTGGTACATCTCACGATCCAAACAAACCAACACCTAGCATTCCAGTTTTATTTTACTGAATTGCATTCTTAAATTCGTAAATTTATCATAATCATAATCGTAAGATTAAATGAGAACTTACCAGTTTGAAGTTTGATCTTTATTTTATGAGGAGTTACGATGAGGGATTACGTGAAGAAGCCCCGCCAGAGCACCTGCGCGTCATACTTCAAAGCAGCGGCTACAGTCAAAGTGATATAGTAAGACTCAGAAGACTAGAACTACCAGATGATCTTTGCGATTATGAGGGTCGGGAGCGGAGGGCACGTAATCCCTCATCGTAACTCCTCATAAAATAAAGATCAAACTTCAAACTGGTAAGTTCTCGTTTAATCTTACTATTTTACTTCGGAGTCACGTGAGTGACTACGTGAAGATTTCAAAGCTCTGTGATTTCATGCCGTAGATACAGTTCCATACGACACACTGCATCGGTTGACACAGGATAAACAAATAATGTATTGAACATTGTTTAAATTATACAATGAACGTCTTAAACAATAAAAGAACAGTAATAACCCCTCTTTCGCAGGGGAAAATACAAAGCACCCAAAACAGCATGTCCAAATCCTTGCATTGCGAGGACTGGTTTATCATAAATCATGAAAAAGGTTCCTTCACTGGACCACCCTGCGGTGAGGATTTGGTCTAAAGGCACGTCCTGCGCCTTTGCTGCGTACGTTGACGCCGCCCTGGTGGAGTGATTTAACCACATCAGTGTCTACTCCAGCATAATGCAAACCTATTTCGGCCATCTAGAAATAGTTTGTACTGATACCTTTGTATAAGGTTTTATGTGGCTGATGAGCATCGTTGTTTCAGACCCTCTGAGACTATTGATGACCTTGATATATTGGCTCAGGTGCGTGACTACACATAGTCTTAGGTCAATGGGTACATTTTAAGCTTATTTTGGTTCCAGCCATCGCTGGCCTGCTCTGTTTGATTAGATCATATGCATAAAATGTAATATTATCTACAGCAGAATGCATGCTGTGCAGTCATAACTTGTAGCCCATTGCCAAAGCAGTGTGAGAACTATGCTCACATCCCAGATTTCCAAATATCTAGGTCTGGGAGGGTTTTGTTAAAATACCTCTTATGAATTGGCCAACAATAGAGTAGAATAGATCTGACAGAGTGTTGTCCGGACCCTTGCCCTAAATAGGAGGACAAAACACTTCGAGCACTACAAATGGTACTATAGCTTCACTGCTCGTCAAAATGCAATGTAGCAAGGAACTCCAATACATCCGGTATGCCTACAACAGATATATTTGACTGTAACAGAACATCTCCCATTTCTTAATATGAGATACATATTATTTTTAGTACTATCTCTCCAAGCCACCGTAATCACATCGACGGTCCTAGTCGATAGTCCTAGTCTCTGGAACAGTCTGAAGATACAAATCAACAGATTAATATGATCATGTAAAGGGGAACTCTCCTCCTGTCCCAGGGTGAACCAACAAGTTGCTGTAATTGGGGATAGTCATGAATGGCTGTGTTATCAATCTCAGAACCAATGGGAACCATGGCTGTGTGGACCAGTTAGGAACTAACAAATGCCTAAGTGTAGTCGAGACATTGACTAATGAGGCAGAATGGGGAAAAAGTGTAAGAACGTACGTCCCCAATGTAGCGAGAACCCTTCGCTACTGTCCCTGGATCTGGTTCCCATGATACGTATTTAGGTAACTGGTGATTTAACCCGGATGCAACAGATCTATGTCTGGCAATCCATACTGGTTGACAATCATTTTGAAATTTTTGGATTCAGCATCCATTCTGTGTTGTCATTGAATTTACGTGACCTGGTTTCTGCCACTTTCATGTTATCTCTACCTGGTAGGTATATATCTGAGATCCAGATATTTCTCGTAATGCATCAGCACCAGATGAGGTTAGCCAGATAGTCACAGAATAATGACCTAATTCCACCCATGTGATTGATATGCAACAGCTGTGGTATTATCAATCTGAAGCTGCACATGCAAATCATGCATTGTTGAGCAGAATGCTTCAGGCCACAGAATGCATCCAGCAATTCTACGTAGTCTACCCCATGTCTCTGCAGGATTAATGCCTCTTTCACATTCCATCTGCCGCCACAGCTAGACTCGGTATCCATGGCTCCCCATCCCGAAGCGTTTACATCAGTTTGTAAACTAAAGGTTATTGAGTCAGAATGTCTCTACTACATCGTGAGACATTAGTTACAGTTTTAGCCATAGGCAAAGTACTGACATGTTAATTTAATCAATGATGAACGCCAAATAGCCAATCATTCTAGATGGTACTAATTTGGATTTAATTAGATGGATGAGGAACCTAACCTCTCAACAGGTGTTTGGTAGCTGAATATTATGCATCCTTCAGATCTATGGTTGCCATATAACACCCTTTTGATACTTGTTGCAATACTGAAATTTCCATTTTAAAACGTTTATACTGGGCTTGAGAATTAAGTCTGGTTAGGCCCAGAATGACTCGACACCCACCATTGTTCTTTTGCCTGGAGAATATTGGACACAGATTGTTGAGGCTGATATGCCGTCCTTTCAATTACCCCTTTCTTGGAATAATATACCAATTCCATCATTCACCTGTAGAGTTTGTGGTATTGAAAACCCAATACCCGACTAGGTGTATTTTGTACGGGTGGATGTACTTCCGAGATAAACCCCATTCGAGACCCCCGGATACAGTCCAGTATAATAGATTTGATGTTATGCAGCACCATGTATCATAGAACAATTGCTACCTACCCCCGACTGGTGACTGATCTCTAGAGGATATATCCTGGACTTTCAATTATCCCTTCCTGTTCTGAAAGGGTATGGTTCTTCACGTAGTCACTCATGTGCTCCGAAGTAAAATTATAATCATACATTATTAGCCAAGTATGTTTTGCAACATTTGAGGAGTTTGATTTGCCATACAGTTATACCAATAAAATATAACAAGACACACAAAATACATTTTAACATCCAGCACAGAGACTCCCCCACATTCCTCACTGTGATGGGAGGCGAAAAAAAAAGTTCAAATCTCCTCCCTTCTTTGTCCTTCTTGGTCAGGGGCCTCGAGCCTTCCGTTGACAGGACGATCTTGGCTCCCGTAGCCAATGGTTGGCCCTCCGCTTTGGGGCGATCAAGCTCCCGCATCGAGTGGATCTCAGCTCCCCCTCGCTGGGTGATCTGAGCTCAGGTCGGGTTAGTCAAACCTCCTGTGACTTTGTAGCTTCCCGACATCAGTCTCTACCCGAGACTGCGAGCACCTCGATGGTGAAATCCGCAGGCCGCGGTTGGAGCATCGATCCTAGGCAAGGGATCGCAGGCTCCGATGATAAGTCCACGGCTCTGCGGTGGGGTTCAAAGTCAGTCCCGAGCAAGGCCGCCAGCTCCATGATGTTAGGCCGCAGAGGGACCGGAGATACGATCCGGAAAACAATCGCATCTCCGGCAAGGTAAGAGATTGAAAAAAAAATTTCCCTGACCCCACTCCCCCCATATAAATCAAACCATAAATCATTATGGTTTGAACATTAACACTCACTTTTAAAACACACTAAAAATAACCAAAAATATGAAAAGTCAGACAGACCGTTGGAGAGGCTTCCATCGCTGACGGCGCCACCCGATGTTCTACGAGCAGAATTAGGCCATTCAGCCCATTAAGTTTACTCCGCCATTCAATCATGGCTGATCTATCCTTCTTTCTTAACGCCATTCTCCTACCTTCTCCCCGTAACCCCTGACACCAATAATTTGCTCACCACCGATGATAATATAATTGCCCTGTAATTGCTTACCTTATCATGGTCTCCTTTTTTTAAACAATGGTTGAATATTGGCAACTCATTTAGAGTATTGTGTTCAGTTTTGTTCACCATGTTACAGGAAAGATGTTGTCAAGCTGGAAAGTGTGCAGGGAAGATTTACGAGGTGTTACCAGGGCTTAAGAACCTGAGCTATAGGGAGAGGTTGGGCAAGGTAGGACTTTCTTCTTTCTTCTATAAGTGATCTTATTATGAGAGGAATAGGTGAATGCAAAGTATTTTGCTCAGATTGAGGGAATCGAGAACAAGAGGACTTTGGTTTAAGATGAGGGGGGAAAGATTTAAGGGGCTGTCCCACTTGGACGACCTAATCCGCGAGTTCTGGCGAGTTTGTCCTCGACTCATACTTGCACCATGGTCGACACGAGGTCCTAGGAGGCCTTTGTATCTCTCCTTCATGCTCGAGAGTAGTCCCCATGTATTCGAGGCCTCAGCTAGGTCGCGGCGTATTTTTCAACGTTGAAAAATGCACGCGAGTAAAAAAAGGGCGCCATGGAAAAAATCGATACTTTTTTTACTCGTAGGTTTAGTCGTAGTAGGTCAGCATGTTAGTCGTAGGTAATCGAAGGTAGTCGAAGGTAGTCGTAGATAGTCTTCATCATAGTTGAAGAGAGGTCGAAGGGAGGTCGAAGGGAGATCGAAGGAGGTCGTCTTCACTCTCCACTATTCGGTGTCCAATTTTCACAAAGTTAGTCGTAGCTAGTCGTAGCTAGTCGAAGCTAGTCTTCAACATAGTAGAAGGAGGTCGAAGGAGTTCGAAAGAGGTCTGCTACATGACATTTTTTCAAACTCTCCTAAGCTCTTCTAAACTCTCCAATTAGGTCGCCCAAGTGGGACAGCCCCTTTAAACCTGAGGGATAACGTTTTTATACAAATGTTCCTAGGTATATGGAATGAGCTGCCAGAGGAGGTAGTTGAGGCAGGTACGATCATAACATTTAAGAGACAATTGGACAGGTACATGGATAGGATAGGTTTTAAAGGTTATGGGCCAAGCGCGGGGAGCTGGGACTAGTGTAGATGGGGTATGTTGGTCAGCGTGGGCAAGTAGGGCCTAAGGACTCTATGACTTCTACCTTTCATCACTGATGTGTGACGTTCACACCTGCTTTAAAAGAGCATCAATAATACCAGTGCCCA
The DNA here is from genome assembly GCA_035221665.1 of Okamejei kenojei. Lineage (NCBI taxonomy): Eukaryota > Metazoa > Chordata > Chondrichthyes > Rajiformes > Rajidae > Okamejei > Okamejei kenojei. The sequence continues at coordinate 97,221,704 of CM069135.1, forward strand.
AGAAGGGTAAGGTGATTTGCTTCAATGACCACTGACCGGTGGCACTAATATCCATGGTGATTAAATGTTTTGGGTGGTTGGTTATGACACATGTTAATTCCTCCCTTGGTTAAGAACCAGGACCCACTACTATTTACCTACCGCCACAGTAGATCAACAGGAGATGTGATCTCGCTGACTCTTCACTCTGCAATAGACAACTTGAACAATAAGAAAACTTACGTCAGGCTGCTGTTCATCGAATACAGCTCAGTGTTCAATGCTGTCAACCACTCCTAAAGTATTAGCAAACTCAAGGAACTGGGGTCTCTGTTCATCCCTTTGCAATTGGATCCTTGACTTCCTCATCAACAGACCAGAATAAATATGAATTGGCAACAACACTTCCTTCCTGATAACCATCAGTACAGGAGATCTCAGGGTATGTATACTCAGTCCCCTTCTCTACTCACTCTATCCCATCACTGTGTAGCCAGACACAGTTCCATCGCCATCTTTAAATTTGCCAATTATTCAACAGATGTTGAACGTATAGAGAGTTGTGAAGTTCCCCCAGAGAGTTGTGAATTTGTGGAATTCTCTGCCACAGAAGGCAGTAGAGGCCAATTCACTGTTTGAATTTAAAAGAGAGTTAGATAGAGCTCTAGGGGCCAGCAGAATCAAGGGATATGGGGAAAAGGCAGGCACGGGTTACTGACTATGATCAGCCATGGTCATAATGGCTCAAAGGGCCAAATGGCCTCCTCCTGCACCTATTTTCTGCGTTTCAATGTATAACAGATATAATGAGTCACAGTACAGGAGTGAGACTGCAATTTTAATTGAATTGTGCCAGACCAATCTTGCTCTCAACATCAGCAAGAGCAAGGAGCTGATTGTTGAAGAAGGAACTGCAGAGGCTGGAAAATCGAGGGTACACAAAATGCTGGAGAAACTCAGCAGGTGCAGCAGCATCTATGGAGCGAAGGAGATAGGCGACGTTTCGGGCCGAAACCCTTCTTCAGACTCTAATTGACTGGAGCTGAATGTTCACCGTACAAGAGGAAAGTAAATGAATCACAAACCTGTCTTCATCAATGGGTTGGAGGTGGAGAGAATCAATAACTTCAAGTTCCTGAGCAAATGCATCTATAAAGATCTGCCCTGGGCATAGCACATTGAAGCAATTACAAAACCTTGCTTGTTTGAATGACAATAAAGGGCAATTGAATTGAATTGAATTGAATTGAAAGCCCATCAACACTACTTCTCTAAGGATTGAAGGGATTCAATATGTCGGCAAATACTCCCTTGCATTCTGCAGGTGTACAGTAAAGAGCATACTGACTGGTTGCATCATGGTCTTGTTCAGCAACGTGAACACCCAAGAATGAAAGAGATTACACTGCATGGCCCATCACACATACTGACCGTCTCACTATTGATGGGATCTATAGCCAAGTTATTTTAAAAAGACAGCCATCATCAAGGCACCACGCTGCCCCGGCTATGCTCTCATTTCACTCCTATCATTGGAAAAAGATACAGGAGTCTAACCAGGATCAAGAATAGCTTCTTCCCAACAGCCATCAGGCTCTTGAACGGCACACAACAGTAACCTCAGTTATTCACTTCTATGGACTGACTTTGGTTGCACTAAGAACTTCTTATTTATTTGTACTAGTATTGTAATCATTAATTTATTGTGTTTTTTTGTTTGTTTGTTATATCATTTATTATATCTGGTCAGACTCCAATTGGAGTGTTGTTAACAGTTTTGGGCCCAGTATCTGAGGAAGAATGTGCTGGCGTTGGAGAGGTTCCAGAGGAAGTTTACGAGAATGATCCCAGGAATGAGTGGGTTAACATATGATGAGCGTTTGATGGCACTGGGCCTGCACTCGCTGAAGTTAAGAAGGATGTAGGGGGAAGATGTTTCCACTAGTGTTAATGTCAAGGACCAGAGGCCATAGCCTCAGAATAATAGGACGTACCTTTAGAGGAGGAATTTATTTAGTCAGAGGGTGGTGAATCTGTGGAATTCATTGCCACAGACAGCTATGGAGGCCATTGGGTATTTTTAAGGTGCAGATTGACAGATTCTTGAGTAGTAAGGGTGTCTAGCATTATTGGGAGAAGGCAGGAGAATGGGATTGTGAGGGGAAAATAAATCAGCCATGGTGGTCCGAATGGCATAATTCTGCTCCTATAACATATGAACTTACAAACATATTATCTATGTGTTTTGCATTTACAGGCCTATTATGTTGCTGCAAGTAAGAATTTAATTGTTCCATTGTCGGCACTTATGATATTTAAATGCTCTTGACTCTCTCTTGACAAATCATTCATTTAACAAAATGTTAATCTGTTTAACACTTCCTCCTCCATAATTCTCCCATCCAATATTTCACTGCGATATCATCATTATCCACCTCTTTTGTGAACCCAGCCACAGTACATTCATTCAGAATGTTACCCACATCCTCCTTCTCCACATACAAAACATATTTATGATCTTTAATAGTCGCCACTGTTCCCATGATTATTCTCTTCATGTGCTGAAACTTGGGATTTTATTTGATTTGACTTGCCAATATTTATCCATGCTCTTTGTCTTTGCACTGTACTTTTTAATTTCAGTCCTGTACATTCCATACTCTCCCAGACTTTCTGCTGCGTTAAGCTCCAAATGGCAAAGCCGTTCTTTCTTTGCTATTATGGATCCTCCAGCTATCTAGTGGGTTGCAGATATAACACTCTCTCCCTTTCTCTCTGTGTTTAGCCTAAAACCCCACAAATCTCCATCTTCAATGCCTCCTATTGCTCTGAGTATTTAACCTTCTTTGACTGTTCTGAACTGTACAACGCACGAACAGGCCCTTTGGCCCACCATGCTGCGCTGAATATGATGCCAAATGAAACTAATCCTTTCTGCCTGCACGTGATCCATATCCCTCCATTTATGAATGTGCCTATCCAAAAGCCTCTTTAATGCTACTATCATTTCACCACCATCCCTGGCAATGTGCTCTATGCACCTACCACTCTCTGTGTAAAAAACATGTCTTGCACATCCTCCCTACACTTTCTCCATCTTGCCTTAATGCTCGGCCTCTGGTAGTTCCACCCTGGGAAAAAGGCTCTGACTGTCTATCATATCGTATCGAGCATTGTGGTCCCAGAGGGCCCGTTCCTGTGCTGTGTTCTGTGTTCTATATCTATGCCCCTCATAATTTTATGTAGTTCTATCAGGTGTTCCCTCAGCCTCTAATGCTCTGGAGAAAACAATCCTGGCAGCATCCTAGAAACCTTATTGTTCCCTGAGATTTCATGTTAACTTTAAAAAATAGTTCCAAATGTATTCCCCATTTGGCATAATGGGATTTGAATGCAATTAATCTGAATCAACTTTCCAGAACTCTGCCTGCTAGTCATCGGATGGATAACTAGCGCACACACAGCACACAATATAACTCTGATGCTTCTCTTAAATGTCCTATCATGAGATCCTTTCCATTCATTTTAGAAAGCAGATCAAGAATGAGTATATCTTCTAATCCAGAAGATGGCTATACCTCTTCTGGCATAAATAGGGTAGACAGTCAGAACCTTTCTACCAGGATGGAAGCATCAAATACCAGAGGGCATAGTGCAAAGTTTAAAGGAGATGTGCAGGGTAAGTTTACACAGAGAGTGGTGACTGCCCAGAACGTGCTGCCAGATGTGGTGGTGTAGGCAGATACCATTGTGGCATTTAAGAGACTTTTGGATACTCACATGGATATGCAGGGAATGGAAAGATATGGATTATGTGCAGGCAGGTAAGAGTTGATCTTGGCATCATGTTCAGATGTTGTGTTCCGAAGGGCCTGTTCTTGTTCTGTACTGTTAGGAGACAACCTTAATGATTTTGTTCAAATTTCTGGAGTGGTATTAAAGATGCAATGTCATTACTCCGAGGTCAGAGATTTGCTACCTGGGGCATGATGACATCAAAGCGTCAGCTGTTTTTATATTGTTTCTTTATTTTGTATTCCATTAAGTAAATCCTGGCAGTTTCGCTATATGACCTGTGAGTAGCTTTATCCTCAGAGCAAAGTAAAGGTCAAAACAGAAGTCTGCAAAGAATTGTTCCTGAGAGCTGGTGAACAAAACCTGCTGGTGAACCCAACCTGCATATTGAAAAACATCTCAAAAACCTTTACAGATGCATTATCGAAAAAGGCACGGAAAGCAAAAGGAAAAGGGAGATGGTTGAACCATGGTAAAAAAAAAATCAGCAATTTTGCATTTTTTTAACCTCAGGGTGCATAATGAAAGGAATGCATGAATAAATGCAGCTTTACTGAGAGGGGAGAGGGGGGAGAAGGGGGTGGGGAGAAAGTGAGGGGGGAGGGGGGAAATGGAGTCGGGGAGAGAGGGAGTCGGGGAGAGGGGAGAAGAGTAACTGAAAAGGGGAACGGAAAAGGGGAATAAGAAAGGAAAGTGAGGGAGGAGGGGAAGAGGGGAGGGGAGAAGGGGGGGGGAGGAATGGAGGAGGGGTGAGGGGTGAGGGGTCAGAGGAGGGAAGGAGAGGAGGAGGGGGAGAAATTCTCAAGATTATGGTTGACATAACTGAACCTGCGGTGGAGTGAATAAATTGATGGGTAATGAATCATGTTTCCACAAGGAGATGTAAGGTGGACAGGAGTAGAGAGAGGGTGCAGTTTTGTGATGCTAAGTGGTGCCCAGAGAGCAGGTAATATGCTAGGCTGTACAGAATTAGAACTAAATGAGCCAGGGAAGATCTAAACAAATGTAAGGGTAAAGATCACATTCGCCATAATTTAAATTCCTGTATATTATCCCCTGAACAACATGGCCACTGCCACATCTGGAAATTATTATGAGTTGTTTCTTTCGACAAGGTCCCACATAAGAGATTAGTATACAAACTTAAAGCATACGGTATTAGGGGTTCAGTATTGATGTGGATAGAGAACTGGCTGGCAAACAGGAAGCAAAGAGTAGGAGTAAACGGGTCCTTTTCACAATGGCAGGCAGTAACTAGTGGGGTACCGCAGGGCTCAGTGCTGGGACCCCAGCTATTTACAATATATATTAATGATCTGGATGAGGGAATTGAAGGCAATATCTCCAAGTTTGCGGATGACACTAAGCTGGGGGGCAGTGTTCGCTGTGAGGAGGATGCTAGGAGACTGCAAGGTGACTTGGATAGGCTGGGTGAGTGGGCAAATGTTTGGCAGATGCAGTATAATGTGGATAAATGTGAGGTTATCCACTTTGGTGGCAAAAACAGGAAAGCAGACTATTATTTAAATGGTGGCCGATTAGGAAAAGGGGAGATGCAGCGAAACCTGGGTGTCATGGTACACCAGTCATTGAAAGTAGGCATGCAGGTGCAGCAGGCAGTGAAAAAAAGCGAATGGTATGTTAGCTTTCATAGCAAAAGGATTTGAGTACAGGAGCAGGGAGGTTCTACTTCAGTTGTACAGGGTCTTGGTGAGACCACACCTGGAGTATTGCGTACAGTTTTGGTCTCCAAATCTGAGGAAGGACATTATTGCCATAGAGGGAGTGCAGAGAAGGTTCACCAGACTGATTCCTGGGATGTCAGGACTGTCTTATGAAGAAAGACTGGATAGACTCGGTTTATACTCTCTGGAATTTAGGAGATTGAGAGGGGATCTTATAGAAACTTACAAAATTCTTAAGGGGTTCGACAGGCTAGATGCAGGAAGATTGTTCCCGATGTTGGGGAAGTCCAGGACAAGGGGTCACAGCTTAAGGATAAGGGGGAAATCCTTTAAGACCGAGATGAGAAAGACTTTTTTTCACACAGAGAGTGGTGAGTCTCTGGAACTCTCTGCCACAGAGGGTAGTTGAGGCCAGTTCATTGGCTATATTTAAGAGTGAGTTGGATGTGGCCCTTGTGGCTAAGGGGATCAGAGGGTATGGAGAGAAGGCAGGTACGGGATACTGAGTTGGATGATCAGCCATGATCATATTGAATGGCGGTGCAGGCTCGAAGGGCTGAATGGCCTACTCCTGCACCTAATTTCTATGTATCTATGTTTGTTGCTTGAGAGAACTGAGCAAAAATCTGCAGCCATGAAACAGAACAGGGCAGCACGGTGGCGTCCAGAACTGCACGCAATATCTCAAGTGGCCTATTGTGTACATTACTGGTCACCAGTTGGCAGATTGTTTGTCAAAGGGTAGAGACGAAAAGACAAAACGTGTGAGATAAGGATAGAAGAGGTGAAAATTGTGGTCAGAGGACAATCATCCCCTCCAAGCTGGTTACCAAACTCGCAGAACTGGGTCTCTGCGCAACCCTCTGCAATAGGATCCTTGACTTCTTCATTCACAGACCGCAGTCTTTTCGTATTGGTGGTAATGTGTCAGACTCGATAACAATCAGCACGGGAGCACCTCAAGGCTGCGTGCTCAGCCCCCTGCTGTACTCACTCTATAATCATGACTGTGTAGCCGGTCATAGTGCGAACTCCATCATCACGTTCGCTGACGACACCACTGTTGTGGGACGTTTCACTGATGGGGATGAGTCAGAGTATAGAAGAGAGATCGAGCAACTGTCCATATGGTGCCAGCCCAATAACCTTGCCCTCAACACCAGCAAAACCAAGGAACTGATTGTGGACTTAGGAAGTAGGATGGGGACCCACAGCCCTGTTTATATCAACGGGTCGATGGTTGAAAGGGTCAAGAGCTTCAAATTCCTGGGCGTGCACATCTCTGAAGATCTTTCCTGGTCGGAGAACACAGATGTAATTATTAAGAAAGCTCATCAGCGCCTCTACTTCCTGACGGGGAGTTTGTACATTTAGAACAGGCCCTTTGGCCCACAACGTTTGTGCCGAACTTGATGCCACTGGTAGAGTGCTGCCTTACATCGCCAGAGATCTGGGTTCGATCCTGACTATGGGTGTTCTCCCTGTGACGGCATAGGTTTTCTCCGGCAGCTCCAGTTTCCTCCCACGTTCCAAAGACGTAGAGATTTGTATGTTAATTTGGTTCGGTAAGTTGTAAAATTGTCCTTAGTTTATGTAGGTCAGTATACGGGGTGATCGATTGTCGGTGTGGACTCAGCGGGCCGAAGGGCCTGTTTCCGTGCTGCATCTCTAAAGTCTAAAGTTAAAGCGATCTCATCTGCCTGTATGATCCATTCCCTGTACCTCCAGGTGCCTATCTAAATGCCTCTTAAATGCCCCTATTATATAATCAAGAATTTCATTGTCCTATCTGGGACACATGACAATAAAACTCTCTTGACTTGACTCTATTGCATCTTGTTGGAGGATAAAGCTGGGAAAGAGGGGTGGAGGTAGAAGAAAACGTGCTAAACATCACCCATTCCTTCTATCCAGAGATACTGCCTGTCGATAGACAATTGACAATAGACAACAGGTGCAGGAGTAGGCCATTCGGCCCTTTGAGCCAGCACCGCCATTCGATATGATCATGGCTGATCATCCACAATCAGGACCCCAATCAGTATCCCGCTGAGTTACTGCAGCATTTTGTGTCTATCTTCTGCTAAGTGAAAGGTAGCTGGGTGGCTACAGGCAAGGGGGTGGGGGCTTGATTGGATGGGTGAATTCAGTGCAGCAGGAATCTCAGTGCGGGTGGGGTGGGGCAGTCAACATGGCACTCATAGCCATCAGTGAACTAATGACATAAACCTTCCTGGACAGGCAGCATCTCTGGAGAACATAAATATGTGACGAAGGGTCCCGACACAAAACATCACCTATCCATGTTCTCCAGAGATACTGCCCAGTTACTGTGTCCCTTTGTGTACCAACCAGCATCTGCAGTTTAGTTTAGAGATACAGTGTGGAAACAGGCCCTTCAGCCCACGGAGCTCACGCCGGCCAACAATCACCTCGTACACTGACACTATCTTAAACACTAGGGACAATTTACAATTTTACCGAAGCCAATTAACCTACAAACCTGTACATCTTTGGGAGGAAACCAGAGCACTAGGAGAAAACCCACACAGGTCACTGGGAGAATGTACAAAATCTGTACAGACAGCACTCATAGTCCGGATCAAATCCGGGAGTCTGGCGCTGTAAGACAACAACTGAACCACTGCACCACTGTGCCACACCTAAAGTTCCTCGTTTCTACAAAAAAAACGACCCTTTCTTGATCTCCATCACTGTGCTAGGAACTCCATGAGATTACCTGCAATTTGCCTTTAAATGGTCGAGCTGTAATTGGCTCATGATGGTTCTTGTTGTGCCTGTTTGGCCTAATTGTGGTGCTAAAAATTATAGATACTTCCTGATGGAGGTCACCTCTTCCCCTCTCGCCTCCGTAGAACATGAATTTAAGACTAAGGGTCCCGTCTCAAAAACCCACCTATCCATGTTCTCCAGAGATGCTGCCTTATTTGCTGAGTTACCCCAGCATTTGGAGTGTGGGAAGAAACCGGAGCACCCGGAGCAAACCCACGCAGTCTTAGGGAGAATGTACAAACTTGATCCAAACAGCACCCGTAGTCAGGATCAAACCTGGGCCTCTGATGCTGTAGTAGACAATCGCGTGGCTATCCCTCGAGGTCAAGGATGATAGTCTACGTTCCATTGTTTTTATGGACACTCAGGTGGCTTATGAGCCCAATCGTGGCTGTGAAAGTTCTTCGGCATTCAGCACAGGTAATCCCAGACGGCAGATCGGGCTTTAGTAATTTTTTTATTGATAGATTAAATTTGTATGTGGTGCTTAGAAACCTACACTTTATTCAATAACATTTTTAAAAGCTTAACCAAACAAAAGAATAGAACAAATCTTTCTTCTGACCTTTGCTCTTTGGCACAAATAAGTACAATCAGTGTTTTAATCCTGCAATAGAGATTGCAATAAATGGAGTCATTCTTTTCCATTCAGCGCCTTCATCCTCTTTACTTGGAGATTATCTCTGAGCTGGAATAGTGCCCAGCCACAGATTCATTGAGCAGTCATAAAACAATGAGATCTGAAAGAATAGCAAGTGTTAAGCAATTTGCTTACTGACCTTGAAGTGAGCTCTCACAGTGTGTGAGTGTGCAGTGAACCAGACCAAAGAACTCAAAATCAGATTTGACTTGTCCCCCAGGTTCCCTTAAACGTCCCTTAACTCCCTTATTAAGATTATAAGTAATAGGAGTAGAATAAGGCCACTTAGCCCATCAGGTCTACTCCACCATTCAACCATGGCTGATCTATCTCTCCCTCCTAACTCAAATCTCCTGCCTTCTCCCCATAACCCTGACACCCGTACTAATCAAAAATCTGTCTAGCTCTGCTTTGAAAATATGCATTGACTTGGCCTCCACAGCCGTCTGTGGCAATGAATTCCACAGATTCACTACCCTCTGACGAATAAAATATCTTCTCAGCGCCTTCCAATTGATGACACTGATTTTGCATTGGTTGCCGATTACACTGTTCTCACTCTCCCCTTGCCATAGGTGTCTCCCCCCCCTCAGCAGAAGTGAGTTCCCCCCCCTTCAAGGTCTAGTTATGGCTCAGCACCAAAAGGTTCTGCCTCCTTGTGTCAGCAGATTGATGCTCGCTGAGTAGATACCCTTCACCCGCCTGGCCCGCCGAGTTACTCTAGCTCTTTGTGTCTTTTTTCATTTAATCCAGCATCTGCAGTTCCTTGTATCCGCTGTCTAACCATGACGGTTCGGAGGATGAGAGGTGATCTTATAGAGTTGTGCACAATCATGAGGAATAGATCAAGAAAATGCACAGTCTTTTGCCCAGAGTAGGGGAATGGATATGGACCAAACGCAGGCAGGTGGGGGTAGTGTAGCTGGGATATGTTGGCTTGTTATCCATGTAACTGCCAAGGTACCTACCTGTTTAAGAGACATTTGGGCAGGTATACAGATAAGATGGTTTAGACGGTTATGGGCCAAACACGGGCAGGTGGGACTGGTGTAGATGGGATAAGTTGGTCAACGTGGGCATGTTGGGCTGAAGGGCCTGTTTCCATGCTGTATGACTCTATGACTATGATCTTGCGATGGAACCATCAAGTGGCGTATACGATTGCTCAGCTGGGTGTGCATTAGGGGTTGGGGGGCAGTTGGTAAGGGTGGGGAGAAGAGGATCACATGGGTTGCAGATACTCCTTCACTCAAGAGTAGCGCTGCAGCTGTGAAAGTGATGTCCAATGACAGACACAACTTGAGGATTTCAACTTCCTTGACTTCAGTTCAGTTCACTTTAGTTTTATTGCCTCGTGTAGCAAGGTACAGTGAAAAGCTTTGGTTGTGTGCTGACAGTAGAAAGACAAAACATTACAATCGAGCCATTTACAGTGTACAGATACATGATAAGGAATAAGAAATATCGCTCTCTCTGGGCTTTGCGCTAATCTTTCTTGTCTCCACACTGTCAGAGGCTAAGCTTTCTTAACAACCACGAGGACATGAAAGAATCTATTTTGGACAGCATATTACTACAGGGATCTTATCTCTAAAGATATTAGGATGTATCAAAGGGCGTGTGGTGTCATTTGAGTTATATGTGCTTTACTAAGGAATCACTCAAGGCAAGCTATTGTTGCATTTACTGATGTTAAGCTGCTGAACACTAATCCACTTACACAAACTATTTTTAAAAAAGGACACAAAGTGCTGGAGTAACTCAGCGGGTCAGGCAGCATCTCTGGAGAACTTAGAGATTGATGGGGCGATATGATTAGATATTATAGGGATAGTTATACCCCTTTATATGGCGACTATTGCATACCTTGGGTATGCAAGCAAAGAATTTCACGGTGACTTGTCACATGTGACAATAAAGTATTCATTCATTCATAGCTGATTATTCTGGCCGGTTCCCGAACCGTCACCTATCCTTGATCTCCCGAGATGCTGCCTGACCCGCTGCGTTACTCCAGCATTTTGTGTCCCTTTATGTTGTAAATCTGCCTCCGCTTGCTGTCTTGCGGCTTCCCTAACTATTTATCTCATTTCAGTGACATTGTCAGCTCGATCTTGTTAAAGAAGAGCCAAATTTTATTTTGAAGACATATACAAAAAGATGGAGTAACTCAGTGGGTCAGACAGCATCTCTGGTGAAAAGGAAGAGGTGACATTTTTATTCCTATTCCTCTTTCTTCTCTCAAGAGATGCTGTCTGACCCGCTGAGTTACTACAGCTTTTTGTGTCTATCTTCGGTTTAAAAACCAGCATCTGCAGTTCCTTCCAACAAATTTTATTTTGCTGGCTTATGGAATGGGAGTGCTAATAAATCATTAGCATAAATGATCAGCAATAATGAAACCAAACTGGTGTGGGAAGGGAAACACGTTTATCATCAGGAATGTTCGCAACATTTTTCGAATGTTTCTAAACAGGTATTTCAAAATCAGGTTGTAGCCGCATTAAACAGCTGGTTACTATTTATCTATTTGCCCTGCTTGATTGCAAATCGCAGGTTTAATTCATTTTCAATCAGAAAATTCAACCAATCCAGTAACTGTCTTCAAAATAAAATTTGGCTCTTCTTTGACAAGATCCAGTAATACCAATTTGTGCAGTTTTGCTATAGCATGTAGTCTATGTATCAGGAAGCAATGCCCTGCCCTTACTGACTATTTGAAAAATGTTGGAACCCTGCATTTGATTGCTGATAAATGCGAGATTTTGCACTTTGGGAAGTCAAACAGGCCCATCACAGTGAATGGCAGGGCTCTGGTGAATGTTGTCGATCGAGGGGTGCAGGTACATAGTACCTTGAAAGTGGCATCACAGGTAGATAGGGAGTTTCAAGAAGGATTTTGGCACAATGGCCGTCATCAGTCAGGGTATTGAGAATAGAAGTTGGGATGTTATATAACAGTTATACAAAATGTTGTTGAGGCCACATGTGTTCAGTTTTGGTCACCCTGCTATAGAAACCTAAGGGGCAATTTTTTCACACAGAGGGTGGTGGTTATATGGAAACTGCCAGAGGAGGTAGCTGAGGCAGGTACTATAACACCATTTAAAAGATATTGGACAAAGGTTTAGAGGGATATAGGCCAAACATGGGCTGGTACGGCTCATATAGATGGGGCATCTTGGTAAGCATGGGCAAGTTGGGCCAAAGGCCCCATTTCCATTTTTAAGACTGTAGACTTTAGACTTTAGAGATGCAGAGAAACATGCCCTTCAGCCCACTGAGTCCATGCTGACCAGCGATCACCCCTTACACTAGCACTATCCTTCACACTAGGTGCAATTTATAATCTACAGAAGCCAGTTAACCTACAAACCTGTACATCTTTGGCATGTGGGAGGAAACCGGCGGCCCCAGAGAAAACCTACGCGGTCACGCGGAAAACGTGCAAACTCCATACAGACAGCACCCGTGATCAGGATCAAACCTGGGTCTCCGGCACTGAGAGGCTGCAACTCAACCGTTGCCCAGGAATTAAGGACTTTACACCTTTCAAGATATGATGATTTACAAATCAACGGATACACGTAATACAGACTGAAATATGAAACATTTCAAATATTTAACTTGTTCCACCAACAGTTTACAAAGCAGAAAAAAACAAATTGAAATCTTGAAGAAATACAAATACCCATGCAATGTGGACAATGTGACATCAGTGAGAAATGTGGTAAACCTTGTTATAACACATAGTGGCACACCTAGTCAGATGGGCTACATTTTGTACATTGAAACTCTGGTCCCTTTTGTAAAAGGACATTGAAATGTACCTTCCTCGGTAACTGAATGTTCCTGGCAGCATGCCCAGTTACAACGGAATAAGGGTTGTGTAATACGCTATGGAATTACTGGTTAATGAAAATCAAAGTGGTACATTAATTCTTCTTCTTTAAAGCAAGAGAAAAGTTAATGAACACTTTGCACTGTTCAATGGCAAAACATTAATTATCAGTGGAATGTTCTAACCAGAATATTTTAATAGCTAAAAAAAAAGTTTGTTTGGTATAAATTATATTTTCTGTAAAAATATTTTTGATTTGAAGATGAATACTACATAATTTATTTGTACATAAATAAATGATGAAGCTGTCAGTGAGTGGTTGCTTTGGATTTATAACCTAAATTGAATGAGTACCCGATTTATATGTTTGCCATCTTAATATTTGGAGTTGGAACTTTTAGTATCGAAAAGTACAGCACTAACAGAGATAAGGGAAACGAGAGATTCACTAACTCTTAGATTCACTTTGGCCTACAATATCGATTGTGATGCAAAAATAATCTAATCATACTTGTCTGCACATGATTTATTTATTTGCACATCTTTTTGTATTTTTTAACATATCTTTTATGCATTGTTCTTTATCTCTCTACATCATTGTCTATATCTCTCGTTTCCCTTGTCCCTAACCAGTCTGAGGAAGGGTCTCGTCCTGAAACGTCACACATTCCTTCTCTCCAGAGATGCTGCCTGTCCCGCTGTGTTACTTCAGCTTTTTGTGTCTATCATGATTTATATTGTTCCATTCCCTGCGGGGAAGCTTTTTACACAGAAGGTGTGGGTGCCTGGAACGCACTGCCAGGCATGGAGGTGGATACAGGCACGATAGTGCTATTTGAGAGTCATTTAGATAGGCACATGGATATGAAGGGAATGGAGGACTATGATCCCAAACAGGCAAAATAAATTAATTTATCATGTATTCATAATTGGCACAGACTATGTCGGTCAAAGGGCCTGTTTCTTTGCTATACTCTTCCACCTTCTTTAAGCTCATAAAGGTCATGTGATAGGAGCAGAATTAGGCCATTTGGCCCATCAATTCTATTCCATCATTCAAACATGGCTGATCTATCTCTCCCTCCTTTTCTTGCCTTCTCCCCATATCCTCTGACACCGGTACTACGCAATAACCTACCTATCTTGTGGGTTTTTTATATATATAAATTATGATGTTTTTATGTGATTTACCATGATTTTATATATATTTATGATATTTGATATGCAATGCATTTTTAATGTAATGTTGCCCCTTGTCTGGACCTTGAGTCTGTAATAAAGTTGTTATTATTATTATTATTATTATTATTATTATTATTATTATCTCTGCCTTTAAAATATCCATGACCTCCACAGCCTTCTGTGGCAAAGAATAAGTGAGTTTGGTATTCCGAAAAATGCAATGAATCATGGGATTTGTTTTTTTTTGTAATAATATTTTTATTAAAAGGAATCCATCATAACAACAGTATTACAATTTTTCCAATACACAACCAACTTATTTCAATAAGTATACGAATGTTACGAATAGTACTTATAAACTTCTATTTTTTTTTAAAGTAGAAAAAGAAAAGAATAGATTTTAATCAATAAGAGTGGTGATTAAATAATAATTTTGATTATAAAGAAAGAGAAAAAGAAAAAAGAGGAGTAAAAATATATATGTATATGTATATATTCTTGTTATATGTATTTAATTAAAATAAAGTATTATATAGAAAAAGAGAGAGATTATACTATACATCTTAATAGTGAATAACAATTTCAAATAGCAATATTAATGGAGACATGTATACAAATCAAAAAGAAAAACAGAGAGTTATTTTCATCAAATCCTGCCGGGTACCCATTGAGTTGTGATGCTAAGAACAGCTACCCCTTCAAATATTCTGTATATGGAGACCATATCTGTTCAAAGAGTTTCGTATTTGTCCATTGGGACAAATCTGATTCTTTCCAAATGCAACGTCTCCAACATTTCCATTGTCCACATTTTAATTGTGGGGGATAATGTTCCCTTCCAAAATTTCAATATTAATTTTTCCCTATTATCAAACAGTAATCCAAGAAATTTCTTTGGTTTACTGTTAATATTAGATTTGAATCCGGAACTCCTAATATTATTAATTTTGGATCTGGGTCCAGGTTAATTTTAAGAACTTCAGAGATAACTCTAAAGATTTCTATCCAATAATAATTAAGTTTTATACATGTTACAAAACTATGCGTTAAATTAGCTTCCAAGTTCTGACATTTATCACAAATAGGAGAAATGTTAGAATAAATTCTATTTAATTTCGCTTTTGAATAATGTAATCTGTGTAATACTTTAAATCATGGGATTTGTCTACGGCCATTAGAGAAAAAAAAAGCGAACGCTGGTGCCAGGTAGCAGGAGCGCAGGGTGTAATAGCGAGAGGGGGGGGATGCGAGAGGAAGACAGGGGGAGAGGCTGGACCGGTGGAGAGACGGCGAGAGGTGAGGGAGAGAGAAGGGGGGTGAGAGACGTGCGTGTTTGTGTTGTATTTACAGATGTGTTTAGTTTAACATTCTGCGGGGAGTGCCGTGATTTGCACGTTGGTTGCAGAGGCGGGCAATGTCCGGTCACTCCCTACAGTCCGGGGTGGGGGGATGGGGGGGGGGGGAGGTGAGGGATTGTCCAAGCGCCGGGGAGTTCTTGCGGAGACGGGGTGTCCAGGATCTGTAGTGAAGCCGCGATAGTGAGTTTCTCTCTCCCCATCCCTCTCCCCATCCCTCTCCCTGCCATTTCGCCTTTACCCGCGGACAGGCGTCGTTCTGCAGGAAGGAACTGCAGATGTTGGTTTACATCGAAGGTAGACACAACGTGCTGGAGTAACTCAGCAGGACATGCAGCATCTTTGGAGAAAAGGAATAGGTGACGTTTCGGGTTGAGACCCTTCTCCAGAGATGTTGCCTAACCCACTGTGTTACTGCAGTATTTTGTGTGTATCCCCATTGATGACTGGTGATTGGCTTTCACCGGCACCAAGGGGGTTAACCGACAGGCACTGGATAAAGCGAGAGGTGTAGCGGACGGTCCGCGGCCCGTCGGGGAACGGGTTCCTTGGGAGTTCGAGTAGAGTTGTGCTGGAGTCAGTGCTTCTTCTCCGCGCTGGCTGTGGGCCTGGGGCCGCCACTGCTCCGGGTCGGGGTCCCTTAAGTCTAGGGTTACTCCGGACATATCCGCCCCGCCCCGGATTAAAATGGATTCTTAGCACATATCTATTTTAATATCTTTAGCCAGAGGGTGGTGAATCTGTGGAATAAGCGAGTTCGGTATTCCGACTACTGGAGTTAGCGGCACTAGTTCTCCTTTCTCCACTGATCCATGCAGAAATCTCAGCAGTGACAATCTAATGAATCACGGTCCGGTCCCGCTCAGCCTGGGTGTATGGGTTCCATTCCCACTCGGCTGGGACATTCGGAAGGGGACGGGGACAGTAGTGAAACCGCTCACAAATCTGCCTCCTGGGGTTATGCAGGAGAGGGGTGCGTGGTACGCCCCTGTATAATCACCCTGTATAACCCGGGAGGGCAGCCGAATGAGAATGGAACCCATACACCCAGGCTGAGCGGGACCGGACCGTGATTCATTAGATTGTCACTGCTGAGATTTCTGCATGGATCAGTGGAAAAGGAGAACTAGTGTCGCTAACTCCAGTAGCAATTCAACAGCGCTTGCACCACCAGAGATTCGGTTCGATCCTGGCTACGGATGAAAAGCAGGTCTGTATACACGCAGCAGCTCAGCTGCCGAGAATGTTTATTTCCTGGGCATGCGTGTCGGAATACCGAACTCGCTTATTCCACAGATTCACCACCTCTGGCTAAAGATATTTCTCCTCATCTCCTTCCTAAAGGAACAGCCTATAACTCTGAGGCTATGACCTCTAGTCCTGGACTCTCCCACTAGTGGAAACATCCTTTGTGCCCTTCTTAACTTCCTCATTTTTTTATATTCAGGCAGATAGATCACAATTTCTTATGCTAGGTTCTCTGAGGCAAACGGCTATCTTTTTACTTCGTTGACTAATCCATGAACACTCTGATGCTTACTCACTGCTCTTCATCTAAACTAATAGTAGGTGGATGTTAAAATAGATATGTGCTAAGAATCCATTTTAATTTCAGACTTTTTAATTTTTCCAATTTTTCAATGTTCAATGTGGTCTAATTGTACAAGATGTATTGGATGAGTCTTTATGTGAGCGCGTATACAGATAGTTCTGCTATAACATGGCCGTTGCGTTCTTTAGAAACATGATTCGGAACAAAATTATAAAACAATTGTCATGGGGAAAAGAGAGGGGCTGGAGAGTTTATCACTCGCAGTGACAAAGATATTTCTCCCACAGGATTTTTAAAAGTAAAGATCTTTATTTGCTACATTTATTTTTGTTACTGCAAGCAGAAGGTTCTAAAGGCTGCATATTATATTGTTTAATATCAATGAACACCATGGTCACCCCTTGCACCTTTCTCCTCTTTTCCACGTGTTTTCAGACTAATGTCTTATTTTTGGACAGCTTTCTTTTACAAATTCATGTGTAATTTATGTATAATTCATGCACAATTTGTTCATTGTTTGTTTGTCTATTTTCTAGTGCCCTCCCCTAATTCCCCCATTTACTGGTGCCCCACCCTAATTCCCCATTTGCTGGTGCCCTCCCCTAATTCCCCATTTACTAGTGCCCTCCCATAATTTCCCCTTTACTGGTGCCCTCCCCCAATTCCCCATTTAATGGTGCCCTCCCCTAATTCCCCATTTACTGGTGCCCTCCCCTAATTCCCCATTTACTGGTGCCCTCCCCTAATTCCCCTTTTACTGGTGCCCTCCCCCAATTCCCCATTTACTGGTGCCCTCCCCTAATTCCCCTTTTACTGGTGCCCTCCCCTAATTCCCCATTTAATGGTGCCCTTCCCTAATTCCCCATTTACTGGTGCCCTCCCCTAATTCCCCTTTTACTGGTGCCCTCCCCTAATTCCCCATTTACTGGTGCCCTCCCCTAATTCCCCTTTTACTGGTGCCCTCCCCTAATTCCCCTTTTACTGGTGCCCTCCCCTAATTCCCCATTTAATGGTGCCCTCCCCCTCTATGACTATGACCTGAAACATCAGCTATGGATATTCTCCAGAGATTCTGCCTGACCCTCTGAATTACTCCTGCCCTTTGTGTCCTTTGGTTTTAATTGTCTTTACTTTCTCTCTCTCCATGTGTGATCTAAAAAAACTCCCCCTTGCAAATCTAAAGAAGGGTCTCGACCCGAAACGTCGCCTATTACCTTCGCTCCATAGATGCTGCCTCACCCGCTGAGTTTCTCCAGCATTTTTGTCTACCTTCGATTTTCCAGCATCTGCATTTCCTTCTTAAACATGAGGTTTGACTGATACCTGTGTAAGTGTCTGAACAATTAATAAGTGTTACTTCAAATCACACTTCTCTATTTAAGTGGGAGACAGATTTCAGGGAATCTTCTGACGTGCACTGAGAAGTAAACAAATCCAGTTCGTTGGAATTGGAAAACTAATTGAAAACTAATTTTCTGAATGAAGTGAGCAATAAAAGGAATTGAAATTGGGGGCCAACTTGTCTGGCTGATGCACAACATCCTTTCAAGTTTCCCGGAAGGCTTGGAAAGTATGGACAGTTCTCTGACTCACATGGAACACATGAAATAACTAGTGTTCACTTGTTAACACTTTGCGGCCTTCCAAATAATGTAAAATATTTTCTGATTAAGATCATCATCCTTTTATGGTGAGGGATATTACTAATAAGTGGTGTTTTCAAAACCATGCTGTGCCTTCAGCTGTTTCAAGTCAAGTTTACTTCAGACTTTAGACTTTAGAGATGCAGTGTGGAAATAGGCCCTTCAGCCCTCCAAGTCTGAGCTGACCAGCTATCACCCTGTACACTAGCACTATTCTACACACTAGGGACAATTTACAATTTTACTGAAGCCAATTAACTTACAAACCTGTACGTCTTTGGAGTGGAGAAAGAAACCGGAGCACCCGGAGAAAACCCACGGGGAGAACGTATAAACTCCGTACACACAGCACCCATAGTCAGGATCAAAACTAGGTCTCTGGTGCTGTAAGGCAGCAACTCTACCGCTGCGCCATTGTGCCGTCCAGTGTTTAGTGTCTTGTGCGTACGAATGTTGAGGTACAGGAACAATGAAACCTCTTGTCTTCCTTGCCCTTCCTGCAGCTCTGTCAAAGGAGCTGAATTCCTAATGTCCTATATTTTGAAGTAACGAATGTTGTAATCAACTAAACAACAAATAGACAATAGACAATAGATGTAAGAGTAGGACATTCGGCCCTTCGAGCCAGCACCGCCATTCAATGTGATCATGGCTGATCATCCCCAATCAGTACCCCGTTCCTGCCTTCTCCCCATATCCCCTGACTCCGCTATCTTTAAGAGCCCTATCTAGCTCTATCTTGAAAGTATCCAGAGAACCTGCCTCCACCGCCCTCTGAGGCAGAGAATTCCACAGACTTACAACTCTCTGTGTGATAAAAGGGTTTCCTCATCTCTGTTCTAATGGCTTACACTTTATTCTTAAACTGTGGCCCCTGGTTCTGGACTCACCCAACATTGGGAACATGTTTCCTGCCTCTAGCATGTCCAAACCCTTAATAATCTTATATGTTTCAATAAGATCCCCTCTCATCCTTCTAAACTCCAGAGTATACAAGCCCAGCCGCTCCATTCTCTCAGTCTATGACAGTTCCACCATCCCTGGAATTAACCTTGTGAACCCATGCTGCACTCCCTCAATAGCAAGAATGTCCTTCGTCAAATTAGGGGACCAAAACTGCACACAATACTCCAGGTGTGGTCTCATTAGGGCCCTATACAAATGGAGAAAGACCTCTTTGCTACTATACTAAACTTCTCTTGTTTTGAAGGCCAACATGCCATTAGCTTTCTTCACTGCCTGCTGTACCTGCATGCTTACTTTCATTGACTGATGAACAAGGACCCCCAGATCCTGTTGTACTTCCCCTTTTCCCAACTTGACACCATTTAGATAATAATCAGCCTTCCTGTTTTTGCTACCAAAGTGGATAACCTCACATTTATTCATATTAAACTGCATCTGCCATGCATCTGCCCACTCACCCAACCTGTCCAAGTCACCCTGCATTCTCATAGCATCCTCCTCACAGTTCACACTGCCACCCAGCTTTGTGTGATCTGCAAATTTGCTAACATTAGTTTGAATCACTTCATCTAAATCATAGATGTATATTGTAAATAGCTGCGGTCCCAGCACTGAGCCTTGCGGTACCCCACTAGTCAAATGTAATAGCAAACGTTATCATTCACCTGTACTGCAATCAACTCAATTTTAAATCGAAGGTATGGAATTTATCAATTTATGAATTTTCTGCCATCTTTATAATGGAAAAAATTGCAATGGCATTGTTTGCTATTGTTGTGAGGCACTAGTAATATTTTGCTCTGTGCAGCTTATAATCATCAAGTTTGCTTTAAAGCATATATTATTTGTTGTGTTGTTGCGTTTCATGTGCAAGTGAAGTGGTGCAAATAAGACAATGAAACACTCTTGACTTGATATCATCAGGATTAATTTCCAGGCTAAAGACACTGTTTTCTGTGTCAGGTGAAAAAGATCTTTCTGTTCCCATCAAACTCGTATGTAATCCAAAAGCAGATGCTGAAAACGTTAATAAAATTGCAATCTCTGGAAACACTCAGCAGATCAGGCAGCATCTGCAGAGAAAGGAGAAACAGATCATGTTTTAGAATGATAGAGATTTGGCAGAGATAGATAGATAGATTCTTGATTAGTACGGGTGTCAGAGGTTATGGGGAGAAGGCAGGAGAATGGGTTTAGGAGGTAGAGACAGATCCGCTCAATGACATTCTTCCTATAGCCGGGTGAACAAAGCTGAACATAATATTACCAATGTGTTGTACAACTGTAACATAATATCCCAACTTCCCTACTCAGTACCTTCACTGATGAAGACCACTGTACTGAATACCTTCTTAACCATCCTATCTTCCACATTTCCAATGACATCTATTAACTGTAGATAAACCTTCTCCAGAGATAACCTGCTGGATCTCTTGCTCCCTTCTATTTTAGCTCCCTTCCCCATTCCCACACTGGGTCTCCTCTATTGCCAGATTGAGGCCACACACAAACAAGGAACAGTACCTCATATTCCACTTGCGTAGCTTACAACCTATCGGCATGAACATTGAATTCTTCAATTTTAGGTAACTGACCTTTAAACACCCCACTCCCCTCCCTCTCCCCTTTTTCCCACTCTCTTCCCTGTACCCCTTTCCCCTTTCCCCTATTCCTGGCCCCTTTCCTTCTAAGTTCCTTCCTCTGGCTTCTCTCCTTATCTCACACTTTTTGTCTTTTCATCTCTGGCCTTTGACCAACTATATGCAAAACAAAAACAACCCTTACTGTATCCACCTATTACAAGAGGAGTTGAGTATAGGAGCAAAGAGGTCCTGCTGCAGTTGTACAGGGCCCTAGTGAGACCACACCTGGTGTATTGTGTGCAGATTTTGTCTCCAAATTTGAGGAAGGACATTCTTGCTATTGAGGGAGTGCAGCGTAGGTTCACAAGGTTAATTCCTGGGATGGCAGGACTGTCATATGTTGATAGAACAGAGCGACTGGGCTTGTATCCTCTAGACTTTAGGATGAGGGGGGATGGTATTGAAACATATTATTAAGGGTTTGGACATGCTAGAGGCAGGAAACATGCTCCCGATGTTGGGGGAGTCCGGAACCAGGGGCCACAGTTTAAGAATAAGGGGTGGGCCATTTAGAACGGAGATGAAGAAAACATTTTTACCTAGAGAGTTGTGAATCTGTGGAATTCTCTGCCTCAGAAGGCAGTGGAAGCCAATTCTATGGATGCTTTCAAGAGATAGTTAGATAGAGCTCTTAAAGATAGCGGATATGGTGAGAAGGCAGGAACGGGGTACTGAATGTGGATGATCAGCCATGATCACAGTGAATGGATGTGCTGGCTCGAAGGGTCGAATGGCCTACTCCTGCATCTATTGTCTAATGTCTATTGTTTCCAGACTTTGCCCTGCCATCTTCTCTTCTGTCCCCTTGCCACAAACAGTCTGACAAAGTGGCCTGACCCGAAACATTGCCTATCTGTGTTCCGCAGAGATGCTGGCTGACCTTTTAAGTAACTCCAGCACTTTGTGTCTTTTTTCAACTGATGGCTGAGAAATTCCTAGCAGTCAATATCATTAATAACTTCCCCTGGACCACCCATATTGAAGCAATGGCCAAGAAAGCACGCCCACGCCTCTACTTCCTTGGAAGGCTGAGGAAATCCGGCATGTTCCCAATAACTATCAACAACTTCTACAGATGCGCCATGGAAAGCATTTTATCAGGATGCATCAAAGCTTGGTTTGGGAACCGCTCCATCCAAGACCGCATGAAATTGCTCCAAATTGTGGAGGCAGCTCAGAACATCACACAGACCAACCTTCTTTCCACTGACTCAATTTATACCTCACGCTGCCTCGGCAAGGCCTGCAGCATAATCAATGACGAAATCACCCTGACCATGGCCTCTTCTCCCCTCTGGCAAAAGATATAGGTGTGAAAATGCACACCTCCAGATTCGGGGACAATTTGTTTCAGGTGTTATCAGGCAACTGAATCGTCCTAACACAACCAGAGAGCAGTGCTGAACTACTATCTACCTTATTGGTGTCCCTCGGTCTATCTTTGATCGGACTTTACTGGCTTTACCTTGTACTAAATGTTATTCCCTTATCAGAACTCCACAGGAGATCCTTTTTCTCTGTGGCTATCAAAGTGTACAACACCTCCCCCTTCTGTCGTGGTGTAGACTGACTGCCCTTGCCCCCCAATCTTTGTACATCCCCAATCCTGGACTTCCCACTTGTCACTTTAATATTATGTTTCATGTATCTTGTGGTGTTTTATAACTGTTGGTGCTGTAAATGGCTTGATTGTAATCATGTATTATCTTTCTGCTGACTGGTTAGCACACAGCAAAAACTTTTCATTGTACCTCAGTACAATGACAATAAACCTCAGTATCAGTGACAATAAACTAAACTGGCTTTGCTAATGTACCATAGTTTATCTTAAGTTCTGGCCCTGGCTGCTTCCTTTTCATTCGAGCGCTGCTCCTGCGAACATTCCAGATGGCCGAAGGCACAGCAAAGTGCCATTACTGACAAAATGATAATTTTCTTGTGAGTGTGAGGTTCTATTAGTGATGACTACTGCTGGAAAATATGGTTCCCAGAATTACAGCAAATTAAAGTAAAGGTCTCATGTTTGAATCATGGTCCTGGCACTCATATTCTTAGCATCTTGTTCCCACATTGAGTAAGTACACAATAGAATGCCCAGCTATTACGTGTTGCTTACATGTGTTTAGACTCAACATTGACAAGTCAACATGAGAGCTCATCACTGCATTCCAGCTATGTAAACACAGCAACAGTGTTTAACCATGGTTGGGTTAAGGTTGTCGATATGCGATTTTCCAGACTTAAAAGGTAAAAGAGCATTTGATAAATGCTAAACAATACTGGGTCTACAGGATTTACAATTACCTTCATATCTTTGCATCGAGAGTAACAAGTATAATCTAGGTGCCCAATTTCCCGAATACTTTCCACTATTATCTAATACGGGGATAGTATTCCCCAAATACTATCTACCTCATTGTTGATCCTTGGGCTCTCTTTGATCGGACTTTACTGGCTCTATCTAGCACTAAACGTTATTCCCTTATCATGTATCTGTACACTGTGAATGGCTCGATTGTGATTATGTATTGTCTTAGCCCACAACAAAAGCTTTTCACTGTACCTCGGTACACATGACAATAAACTAAACTGAACTGAACTTGCCTTCTGTTGACCAGGCCAGCTGGGAATCTCGGATGCAAATCTCTTCACTTCCCCTTCCCACTTCCATACATGACATGTCTGTCCTCTGCGTCAGTCTGACGAAGGGTCCCGACCCAAAACATTGTCAATCCATTCCCTGCACAGATGCCTGACCTGTCGAGTGCCTCCAGTCTTTTGCTTTTTGCTCAAGATTCCAGCATCTGCATTTTCTTGTGCCTCTATATTCTATGGCCTGGTCGAAATGAAAAGCAGCTTAAATACCATATCGACCTTTACTCCTTTTGTTGAAACTTTCAGCAGATGTCCTGGGTCCTCTATTCCTCTACAGCCTCCCCAGTATCCTTCATTTGTCAACTCAATGGGTCCAATATATGTGGTGGGAATGGACTAACAATGTTTCGGGTTTGACAAAGGGTCCTGAGCTGGAAACGTCCCCTAACCATGTTTTCCAGAGATGCTGCCTGACCTACTGAGATACTCTAGCACTTTGTGTCCTTCATTTAATGTGCATTTCATAGCTTTGTTGCACCTTTGGAAATACATTGTTTTCAATTCCTCTGAACTAAATCCTACTCACCACCTTCATTCCTGATTAAACACACCATCTAAAGCTTTCCTCTTCGATGTCAATACCTGGCATTTATCTTGTAAATATCTTGCTCAAATCGTGCACTGAGCGAGCATATATACAGTGGTACACTGTGTAAACGAACTAGTAACAACTTTCCATTCACAAAATCGCTCATCAACCATCACACATTGCTTCCTGCCAATGTTAATTTTGGATCAAATTGGTCATACTCTCAGATTGTACATTTGTGTCCATTCAGCCTTGTGGGACCTTATGAAAAGTCTTGCCAAAATCCATATTTACTGCATTAAACTCGCTGCTGTTTTGACCTTCAGTAATCCCCAGAAAATGTAATAAGAGTCATCGAGTCATAGAGTGATACAGTGTGGATACAGGCCCTTCGGCCCAACTTGCCCACACCGGTTAACATGTCCCAGATACACTTGTCTCACCTGCCTGCGCTTGGTCCATATCCGTCCAAACTTGTCCTATCCATGTACCCGTCGGCTTCTTAAATTCTTAAATTCTTAATTGAGTGAGTCAGATGAAAGCTTCCCAGAGGAAGTCCGTTCTGACTGTCTTTGATTAATCTGTGTATTTCTAAATGAATGTTTATCCTCTCCTTGGAATTGGTTCCCACAATTTGTACACCGCTGAAGGTAAACTAACTCATCTGTAAATACACGTTCATCCTTCCCTTCCTTTAAAACAGTGGCACAATGTTAGGAGTTTTTTCCAACCTCTGGTACTGCTCTGTGGCCAGGGGTATTGCAACATTAACAGGCAAAGTCACTGCAATTGAATTCCGAGCTTCTTTGACAAACTGTTTATATTTAACGCGGGCCTGGCAAATGATCCACTTCCGAAGATGATAAACGCCTTAATGCTTCCTCTTTCACTCATCCCATGTGATGTTTCACACTTGTCTGCTTTGGCAACAACATTGACATCATCATTTTTGTTAATGAAGACAAACAGAAAATATTAATTAACAGGTTTACTCACATCCTCCACCTCCACACAGATATGACCTTTTTAGTCCTTGAATGCCCTTAGTCACCCTTTTCCTCAAATGTGCTTAAGAAAACATATTTTAATTTAATTTTATTTTATTTGTCAACATTTCTTTCCTAATTTTCCTTTTAATTTTGCTCTTGCATCATCTGTACTTTTCCAGCCTTTCTGTATTATTCAGCTCTTTGTTTCTGGCATAAACTTTGGTCATTAGGCTTTTCTTTTACTTTCTATAAACTGTCATTCAAGGAGTCCTAGATTTGATCGTCCCATCTTGGTCATAAAGTCACAGTCATCGAGTCACACAATCATACAACACAGGAATGGGCCCTTTGGCACTTCATGACCATACCAACCTTATTGCCCAATACTAATCCCATCTGCCTGCATTAGAACCATATCTTTATATGTCTTGTCTACTTAAATGTCTAACTAAATGCCTTTTAAACTTCATAATTATATTTAATTCTACCGCCTCATCTGGCTGTGTTTCAGATATCAACCATTCTCTGTGTAAAATGTTTACCCCTAAAATCCCCTTTAAGTCTCCTACTTCTCACCTTAAATCTATGCATTCTTGTTTGCAATATATCTACCGAGGGAGAAAGATTTTGACTATCAATATATAATCCCCTATAATGTTATCAAATTCAATCGAGTCACCCATCAGCCTTGTTCTCCAGGGAAAAACTTCTCCAATCTCTCCCTATAAATAAGGTCCTCCATCCATGCAATATTTTAGTTTATTAGTTTAGAGATACAGCATGGAAACAGTCTCTTCATCCCACTGGGTCCACGCCAGCCAACGATCCCCGCACATTAACACTATCCTACACACACTAAGGACGATTTACACTTACACCTACATAACCTACATACCTGTACGTCTTTGGAGTGTGGGGGGAAACCGAAGATCTTACAAACACCGTACAGACAGCACCCGTAGTCAGGATCGAACCTGAGTCTCTGCCGCTGCAAGCACTGTGAGGTAGCAACTCTACAGCTGCGCCACTGTACCGCCCATCCTGGTGAATCTGTTTATCCAGAACAATCACATCCTTCCTATTGAGTGGTGCCTAGAATGACACACAATACTACCAGTGTCATCTAACCAGTATTTGCAAAGTTGCAACATGATGTCCCAATTCAAATATAATGTATGCGCTGACCTATGAAGGCAAACATAGAAACATAGAAAATAGGTGCGGGAGTACGCCATTCAATATGATCATGGCTCATCATCCAACTCAGTATCCTGTACCTGCCTTCTCTCCATACCCCCTGATCTAGGGCCACATCTAACTCCCTCTTAAATATAGCCAATGAACTGGCCTCAACTACCTTCTGTGACAGAGAATTCCAGAGACTCACCACTCTCTGTGTGAAAAATGTTTTTCTCATCCCAGTCCGAAAATATTTCCCCCTTATCCTTAAACTGTGACCCCCTTGTTCTGGACTTCCCCAACATTGGGAACAATCTTCCTGCATCTAGCCTGTCCAACCCCTTAAGAAATTTGTAGGTTTCTATAAGATCCCCCCTCAATCTTCTTAATTCTAGCGAGTACAAGCCAAGTCTATCCAGTCTTTCTTCATATGAAAGCCCTGACATCCCAGGAATCAATCTGGTGAACCTTCTCTGTACTCCCTCTATGGCAAGAATGTCTTTCCTCAGGTTTGGAGATCAAAACGGTACGCAATACTCCAGGTGTGGTCTCACCACGACCCTGTACAACTGCAGTAGAACCTCCCTGCTCCTATACTCAAATCATTTTGCTATGAATGTTAACATACCATTCGCTTTCTTCACTGCCTGCTGCTCCTGCATGCCTACTTTCAATGACTGGTGTACCATGACACCCAGGTCTCGCTGCATCTCCCCTTTTCCTAATCGGCCACCATTCAGATAATAGTCTATTTTCCTGTTTTTGCCACCAAAGTGGATAACCTCACATTTATCCACATTATACTGCATCTGCCATACATTTGCCCACTCACCCATTTTCCAAATTTGCCCACTCACCCAGCCTATCCAAGTCACCTTGCAGCCTCCTAGCATTCTTCTCACAGCTAACACTGCCCCCCAGCTTTGTGTCCCCACAAACTTGGAAATGTTGCATTCAATTCCCTCGTCCAAATCATTAATATATATTGTAAATAGCTGGGGTCCCAGCACTGATCCTTGCGGTACCCCACTTATCACTGCCTGCCATTCTGAAAATGACCCGTTTACTCCTACTCTTAGCTTCCTGTCTGCCAGCCGGTTTTCTATCCACATCAATACTGAACCCCCAATACCGTGTGCTTTAAGTTTGTATACTAATCTCTTATGTGGGACCTTGTCGAAAGCCTTCTGAAAGTCCAGATATAACACATCCACTGGTTCTCCCTTATCCACTCTACTAGTTACATCCTCGAAAAATTCTATTAGATTCGTCAGACATGATTTACCTTTCGTAAATCCATGCTGACTTTGTCCAATGATTTCACCACTTTCCAAATGTGTTGCTATCCCATCATTAATAACTGACTCTAGAAGTTTCCCCACTACCGATGTTAGACTAACTGGTCTGTAATTCCTCGTTTTCTCTCTCCCTCCCTTTTTAAAAAGTGGGGTTACATTAGCTACCCTCCAATCCTCAGGAACTACTCCAGAATCTAAAGAGTTTTGAAAAATTATCACTAATGCATCCACTATTTCTGGGGCTACTTCCTTAAGTACTCTGGGTTGCAGCCTATCTGGCCCTGGGGATTTATCGGCCTTTAATCCATTCAATTTACCTAACACCCCTTCCCGGTTAACCTGGATTTCACTCAGTTCATCTCATTTGACCCCCAATCCCCTGTTATTTCTGGCAGATTATTTATGTCTTCCTTAGTGAAGACAGAAGCAAAGTAGTTATTCAATTGGTCTGCCATGTCCTTGTTCCCCATGATCAAGGCACGAATGCCATATGCCTTTTTTCCCGTCATATCCACCTGTTAGAGTCATAGAGGCGAAGTGTCATACACTGCATGGAAACAGGCCCTTTGGCTCAAATTGTCTATGCCGACCAAGATGCCCCATCTAAAGTCCTAGCTGCTGATTTGGCCCATATCCTTTAAAAAGGTTCCTATCCATCTCTCTGTCCAAATGTCTTTTAAATGTTGTTATAGTACCTGCCTCAACTACCTCCTCTGGCAGTTCGTTCCATCCACCCACCACAATCTGCACAATAATGTTTCCCCTCAGGTTCCTACTAATTCTTTCCCCTCTCACCTATGTCCTCTGCTTCTTGATTCTCCCACTCTGAGTAAAAGACTGTGCATTCACCCTCTCTATTATTTTCGTCATTTTAGAGACCTCCATAAGATCACTTCTCAGACTGCTGCACTCCAAAGCTCAGGTCCTCAAATTCCAGCAACATCTTTGTAAATTTTCCCTGCACTCATTCCAGCTTAATGACACCATTCCAAAGGAAGGTGATGAAAACTCAGCACAATGCTCCAAATGCAGTATCACCAACGTATTGTACAACTATAACATAACATCCCGCCCGACGTCTATACTCAATAGCCTTGATCATGAAGGCCAAAGTACCAAAAGCCTTCCTGACCTACCTGTGATCCCACTTTGAGAGAACTGTTTTTCTTTGTGAGAACGCCTCTATCCCTTGGTATCTCCTTCCTGAATTCCTCTAATTGGACTGATTTATTTGCTTGGTCTGGCCTATTTGTGAACCCAGACCTGCCTTCTCAAATTGCAGATCTCTGGAAATTACAGATGGGCAAGAAGTGCCAGTCGTGTCGGCGACTTCCATATCCTGTGCAAGATTAATATAAAAAGAAGCTACAATTAAGGCCCAACCTAAATTGCGGGATAGCCTTCCTGAAATTGTGGCTGAATTGCAGGCTAGACAGTCATCATTGCAGAAAAAATAGACTTATGTTTATTGAATGTGGTCATTTTGCAGGTCAGTAGGCTTATTCCTTTACTGGAGTAAGATAAAGCTTAAACAATACTGTATAAACATTTTTAATACTTTTAAAAGAAATTTACATGCCTGAGAATGTTTTACTTTAGTCACTAATGTTATTTTCTCAATGGTGTGCTGCAGTTCATTGCTCAAAGGTAGGGATGTGATTGGTTTGGATTATGTCACATATAGATGGAAATGGGTCTGGAGTCCAGGTCTGGCAGCTCTAGCAGGGGCCAAGAGGGAGGTCATAAACTTTAGGAATGCCAAGTGGGAATGGTCGGCTTAATGGCGGAACGGCAGAGTTGCTGCATTACAGTGCCAGAGACTCGGGTTCAATCCTGACTACGGATGCTGTCTGTACGGTGTTTGTATGTTCTCTCTATGACTGCACCGGTTTTTCTCCTGGTGCTCTGGTTTCCTCCCAACCTCCAAAGGTGTACAGGTTTGTAGTGTACGGGTGATCATTGTTTGATATGAACTTGGTGGGCCAAAGGGCCTGACTCCACACTGTATCTCTAAACATTGAGAATGGGCATCAAGGGTTATGGGGAGAAGGCAGGGAAATGGGATTAGGAGGCAGAGATCAGCCATAATCCAATGGCGGAGCAGACTCGATGACTCGATGGGTCGGATGGCCTAATTCTACTCCTATAACTTGTGAACTTGTGAATGCCGAGAGGGCATTTAAAGACCTTATGAGGCTTGAAAGAGAGAGCGATCAGAAACCCCTGAAGCACCCGAGAGGAAGATATTCCCTGGAAGTGACAGGAGGTTGTCTGATCCAACACATTGCAGTAGAGGCAATCGCAGCATTACTATAATTTAGCGTGGGTCTTGGCAGTAATACAATATAACACAGTATTTGGTAATTGGATTAATTTGCTTAATAGCCTTGATTTTCTTTTTGGAAGCGAACTCTCTGAATTGTTGGTTGAGGTTTAGTAAAGAAAGAAAGGAAAACATGATCAGCATGCCCCACATCACTACCTCATTTTGAGGCAGATGCATTTTTAACTTAAGACACAAAATGCTGGAGTAACTCAACAGGTCAGACAGCATCTCTGGGGAAAATGAAATGGTGACGTTTTGGATCGAGACCCTTCCCCAGTCTGAAGAAACATCACATAATCCTTTTCTCCAGAGATGTTAACCACTGAGTTACTCCAGCTTTTTGAATCTATCTTCAGTTCGAACAAGCATCTGCAGTTCCTTTCTACATGTTTTAATTCAGATTTACTTACAGGAAGCAAAATACTGATAGATTAAATCTGTTGGTGCAAGTGAAACAGAATAGAAACCTCCATCATCAAGAAAGCATTCCTGTCGCGTGAGGTGGGAGCATTGGCTTATTTGGAACAGATAAATCTATCCTCTTAAGAATGCACTTGGATTGTTCCTTGGACCAATATGGCGGAGCTGCTGCTTCACAGCAGCAGAAACCTGGGATTGATCCTGGCCTCGGGTGCTGTCTGTGTTGGGTTAGCACATTCTCACTGTGACTGCATGGGTTTCCTCCAGGTACTCCAGTTTCCTCCCACGTCAGGAAAGATATTGTCAAGCTTGAAAGGGTTCAGAGAAGATTTACAAGGATGTTGCTAGGACTAGAGGGTGTGAGCTATAGGGAGAGGTTGGGTAGGCTGGGACTCTATTCCTTGGAGCGCTGGAGGATGAAGGGTGATCTTATAGAGGTGTATAAAATGAGAGGAATAGATTGGGTAGATGCACAGAATCTGGTGCCCAGAGTAGGGGAATCGAGGACCAGAGGACATAGGTTCAAGGTGAAGGGGAAAATATTTACTAGGAATCCGAGGGGTTCACACAAAGGGTGGTGGGTGTATGGACAGATAGGGTAGGTTTAGAGGGACATGGGGCAAAAATAGGCAGGTGGGACTAGTGTAGATGGGGCACATTGGTCGGCTGGGCGAGTTGGGCTGAAGGGCCTGTATAACTCTATAGAACAGTACAGCACAGGAACTGGCCCTTCTGCACACTATGTTTTTTCAACAAACTGGAAAAGTAAGAAACCATGCATGTTTGAATTTGCAGAGGATCACGCAAAGCTCTAGAGACATGTGCGGTTGAATTCACATTTGGCAAATGTTCAGATGAAAACTATTAGGCACAACTATTTTACAGGATAGTAGGCTGGATGACTCATGGATGATTCACCTAAGGTCTAGTCACAATTTCAAGCCCTTGGTTTATTTGTTAAATATTTTTATTAATTGTAAATACATATTAATAGAATATACTTCTTACATATATTCGTAATATTATTAATATTAACATTTAAGACTTATTTGAATTTCTATACATTTTGGTTTATACATTTCTATACCCTTGGTTTATTTGGATATTGAAGTGTTCAGCTTTTGGTATATTTGGCTGGAATCAAACCAAAGCTTCCTGGAACCCGAGCAACCCTAATATCTTTCTGAGGAAAGGTCATCAACCTGGCACAATAACTCTATTTTTTTCTATTTCGGAAACTGCATGACTGATAGAGTAGTTGAGCAGTTCCTATATTTTCAGTTTAATTTAAGTTTTCGAATGACACAGTGACACTGGTAGAGCTCAGAGTGCCAGAGACCCGGGTTCGATCCCGATCTTGAGTGCTGTCTGCATGCAGTTTGTACGTTCTCCATGTGACTGTGAGTTTCCTCCCACATCCCAAAGGCGTGTGGGTTTGTCGGTTAATTGGCCTCTTTAAATTGCCCCATAGCCTGTATGAATAGGATGGCATGGATGTAGTGTGAATGGGTGATGTATGGTCAGTGTAGACCTGGTGGGCCAAAGGGCCTGTTTCAGTGCTATACCTCCTTTTACTTACTTTAAAAAAAAATGGATTGTTCTGTCCAAGGAGCAAGAACAATATTCCAATTTTTCTGTGAGTGTGTTCATGACTGAGGAAGTCTGTAGTCCTTATGTATTTGTGGTGGGATTTGTGTGCCATAAAGATGAAGGAAATCATTGGTTGAAAATAGTAAATATTTTCACTTGCAGTGTAGTGTTGGCATCAAACATTCTCCTGAGTTTACAATAAAGCAATCTGATAGTCACAAAAAGCTGGAGTAATTCAGCGGGACAGGCAACATCTCTAGAGGGAAGGAATGGGTGACATTTCGTGTCTATCTTCAGTTTAAACCAGCATCTGCAGTACGTTCTTACACAAAGCAACCTGATCCCTATCTCACCAGATCATGGCTCAATGCCCCAATCTGATATTTTTCACATCAGCCATGCTTTTGTTCTGTTGACTGTTTGCTTAGCTGGACCGTTGAATTGAATTGAACACTTTATTATCACATGTGATAAGTCACAGTGAAATTCTTTGCTTACATACCCAAGGTATGTAAATATTCGCTCATAAAGCCTCAAATATTAAAATTAAAAGTTGCATCATCTGATTTCAAATGAAGCCCCCTTTAAATCTGCTGCTGCATCTTGACTTTAAAGTTTGACTGTTATGGCTTGTTCTGGGAAATACTTGGCTTTTTAAGGAATGTGTCCTATAAAACACGATTGCACACAAGCCCGTGATCATCTCAATTTGATTGTTTTCATCAACCTAACCTTAGAGCAAAATCTAAAAGTGACCTGATCGCATATAATCACAAGAATAGTTGTTAACATCAACAACAATTAAGCTAACGACAAATACTGGAGCTACCTGAGATGTGGCCTACACAGGAAGACAGGAGATTGCAAAACAATTTTCTGTTTCCTGAACAACATGCGAGCTCAGAGAGCCATATTTTAGTTGTTAAGGTTACTGCCGTGACTTCTGCTGTACTTGTACTATGATACAGCCTCCAGAGATAGCCTCAAGCTGTGCGGCAATAGGTCCATCAAAGTGGTGCTGGTCTTCACAGTGAGGTTCAGAAGTACCTCAGCATTCTTTTATAGCCCTGTCTCACGGTGCGAGTCCACCCACGAGTGACCCGAAGTGAAAGAAAAAATCACACTCCTGGTTGTGCACGAGATTCCAAGTTTATGTTCAAGTGTTTAACCGAGTTCCCACGGGTATGTCATTTCTGCGATGTTCCAAGTTTCTCTCCCGAGTTACCAAGTTCCTCTCCCGTTACTCTTGAGCCAACCGTGAATGAAGGTCTGTTTTAATAAGCAACAGTGTTAAAGAAGACATCTCCATCCTGCGATAGAATTCAGCGCGGCCGCATGTATTGATATGACCTACAAAGGGAAAATGCACACCCTCCAGTGCCAGAGCAGTTATACTTATGATTTGTTTGAAACACACATCAGGTAGTTAGAAGACCAGCGGGTGGAGGTTTGTTATGTTTTAATTGAATTTACTGCCAGGTCTACACACTCCGGGGAGATGGGAGATGAAATCTTTGAATGTGGACGGATGTCTCCGCACCTGCTGGTTCTAAGCGGAATATATTTTTAGTTGCCTTTCAAGCCGGGCTTTGGTTTTATTCCTTGTTTTTGTTTATTTGCGCACACATTTCATGTGTGAGGGTGTGAGAAGTCCATGCCGGGAGCCGGCCGGCCACAGCCGCTGTTCTTTCAGATCAGTTGCACATCAGATTGTTGGGAGACGGAGCTCAGGGTTCTCCTCCTGAGCTGCTTTGGTGCCCAGGCGTGAGTTGAGGTGGAGGGAGGTTGGGGGGGGGGGGGGGGTGCGTGGGCATCATTAATCTGTCTGGGGTGACAAGGCTCTTGGGTTAGGCTGGGATCATTCTCTGCGGGACGATCTTAGTGCGGGGGACAAGTGTAGGAGAGGTGTACTGACTGTGTGGGCAGACACTTTGGTAGTGATTGCCCACCACTCAAAAGCCGCTGTGTCTCCCTGTCCCTGGGATAGCAGGGGGCGATCAAACAGCAGAATACCTCCCTCCCCCTCCATGCCAACATGAAGGGCAACGATCCCAAGGCTTTAGCTTCAGAAACAGCGGGCAGGCGACAATCACCCGCCATAACGCTTCTGGTCTGCAGTGTGCAATAGTCACCAAAATACACTGCATCTTTAGAAATGAAAAATACAAAACATGTCAATCCCACTGGATAGGCCTTAGTCATGGTGCTGTACAACACGGAAACAGGTCCTTCGGCCCAGCTTGGCCGTGCCGTCCAATTTGGTGTCTTGGGGTAGTCCTATTTGCCTGCATGTGGCCCATAGCCCACTAAACCCTTCCCATCCATTTATCTGTCATTAATAACCTCAAGAAAATCCCTGCTTCAGTCTCCTGGATCCAACTCAGAGAGAAATATCCCCCCTTTCCAGGGTTAATCGCTCCACTGTTTATAATGCTCTCTGCATTATGAAGTCCTCGATAGTGAACCCCATGGGCAATCACTACCAAAGTGTCTGCTCACACAGTCAGTACACTTGTCTCCCGTGCTAAGTCACCCCAACCACCCCCTCCCCTTTTGAGGCAATGAGGGCGTTTAAACAAAGGGAGGAGGATTCTAAGTCTGAACTGTTTGGAGACGAAGAAACATTGGCAGCAGCGAGTGGAAGGAAGGAACAGAGTTCCTTGCAACGTAGCCTCTCGGGATCAGGGCAAGCGATTCTGGAGTCACAACTGGCCAGTTTCTTAAACAGTTTCAACTTTCTTGTGAGAGGACATTCTGTACTTCCGCAGTGAATAGACACAAAGAGAAATTTCGGAATGGTTTCAGTTAACATTGCTCTTGCTGAAGGTTATACCCGTTGCAAGGCCCCACATTATAACCAATGTAGTCACGATCTTCTGATTAGTCTTGCCCAGCCTCGGAGACTTCTATTCTCGTTCCGTGCGAATGCTATAATCCTGGCAAGAAGCCAACCAAGCAATTGGGTCTGTGCAGATGCAGAAATTCAAACTTAATGAGTGCGGTGTACGTTTCTGCTGTCTAAAGTATGAAATAAAAAGATAGAGACGTGGGTAGATAATAAACCAATTCACAACAATGATTGCAAAGGTCAGAGGTGAAAACAATCCAGTATGGGTTATAACTGGTAAGAAAATGTTCACCTTGCTTTGAGGAATAGATCCTACTGGTAAGAAATATAAGGTATTGACATGTGTTCGAAGGAACTGCAGATGCTGGTATATACTGAAGATAGACACAAAAAGCTGGAGTAACTCAGCGGGACAGGTAGCATCTCTGGATAGAAGGAATGGGTGACATTTCCAGTCGAGACCCTTCTTCAGACTATTTACATGTTTAGCAAAGATATACTAACTAGGAAAGATTAAACAGTCCAGGAATCTTTTCCCAAGGGAGGATAAGACTATATGTTTACACACTAGGGACTCCTAAAATTAGGAAATATGTTAATGAAGTGAATGGAGTAATAAGTCTAATTTGGGGAGGCCTAATGTACAAAACAGTACTATAAAGTCATGAATAAATCTAAAAAATAATCCAGGAGAAATGTTTTTAACTAAATGTTTGCGTGAGTGTGCAGCGACAGATAAGGCAAATATCATGCGTGTCTTTGACGGTGAGCTGGTCAAGTTCATGAGGCGGAATGGAAGAGGACAACATGGAGAGATGCAACATGGAAAGAGGACCTCCGGCACACTGAGTCCATGTAAACTATCAATGCCCCATTTACACTAAACCTACATTAATCCAATGTTTTAATACTCTCCACATTCTCAACAACTCCCCCTGATGGGTTTATTGGTTTATTACTAGGTATTGGTTTATTATTGTCACTGTACTGAGGTACAGTGAAAAATGTTGTTTTGCGTGCCATCCTGGCAATTAATGAGTACTTTGTGTCATGCAAAAGAGATAATAAACAGAGTACACAATGTAGTATTATAGCTACAGAGAGAGTGCAGATAAAATACATTGTGCAAGGGCCACAAAGACATAGATTGCAAGATCAGGAAATTCATCCCCATCATATGAAAAGTCTGTTCAAATCTGACGAAAGTGGGGAAGTTGTTGATCTTGAATCTGGTGGCATCAAGCTTTTGTATTTTCTGCTCAAAAGGAGAAGGGAGGAGAGAGAGTAACTGGGGGAGGAGTGGTCCTTAATTCTGTTTGCTACATGAAGTATACGGCCCAGCTATCTGCCTTATCTATAACTGTACACTCTAGCCGGGA
This sequence comes from Okamejei kenojei, assembly GCA_035221665.1. Lineage (NCBI taxonomy): Eukaryota > Metazoa > Chordata > Chondrichthyes > Rajiformes > Rajidae > Okamejei > Okamejei kenojei. The sequence goes on from CM069135.1 coordinate 97,257,991, forward strand.
ATTGAGGGAACGTTCACAACTCTCTGCAACTTCTTGTGGTGCTGGGTAGAGCAGTCGCATTACCGAGCTAGATAGGATGCATTCTGTGGTGCATCTATAGTCGGGTGGGTGGAAGCTTACAAGAAGCATAAACACTAGCCGAGACCATCTGGGACGATTGGCTTGAATTTCCTGTAAACTCACATGGCAGACATTTGTCAGTTGATGAGCAATGTTCTGCACACTCCTTTGAGTCTGCACAAACAATGGTGCAAGGCCAGCAATGCAATTCTTGTCCACAGGGTCTGTGCTACTCACAACAGATTACCAATCTCCGACCTGCAGTACAATAGTACGCCCAATAGTACGCAGAAACAGAGTTTAAAAAAAAATCCTCCCAGCCCTCTTATAACTTACTTTTCCCTTCATTGTCTCGCGCTGAAGCACGTTTTCCATAATCTCAGTTTTTCACATTCAGTAGGAGTGGTTGATGCTTGGGAAACAATGGGCAGTTATGCCCACTGACTCAATCGGCTCTGGCCAGGCCAACTGAACTGGAGGCTCCTTTGAAATGCGATTGTTTGTAAAACCTACTTCCCTTCAGCCTGCCAAGAGTGGAATTCTGAAGTCCTGTTTATACTTTGGAGACAAAGTCGGGACGCCCAGCTGAGGGATCCCTTGTTGTCCCTTCTCCTGCCACAGGAACAATGTCACAGCTGTGTCTCAGAACAAGGACTCTTTCTTCCCGATCCTATCAGCTTTTCCTGGGTGGGTAGGATCTCGTGGCATCTCCTCGAGGCAAGTGGGTGGCGCGGGGTGACGGGCCAAGAACGTGACACAGCACCACAGTGTCTGCGACTTGGCTTTCACAGTGAACTTTGTGCTTGCTCACAAAGAGAGAGTTGTGGCGTATCACAGGCCATTTGTGTTCATTTCCTCCCCAAAGCATGGTCCTTTCCTCGACGCACATTTCGTTTAGAATGTTTGAATGTCTCAATGGTTCTTTTCTTCTTTAACTTCCGTCAAGAAGACGTTCGTGAAACATCTATATTTCCTCAAATATCCAGAGCTCCAGTATCCACATAATCTTCAATTCCTAATGGGAAGCATTTGCCATCATGATAACAATAGAACCTGCTTCTCAAGCAGCAAGTTTAAAAGGACATTAATACTGAATAGCTTGATTTTTAGGAGGAATTCCAGAAGTCATAAAATAGCATTAATTGTGCTGAAGTGCAGTTGGTTGAGAACTTGAAGTCCCACAGCGAAAATATCACCACCAATTTGTCCTGGACCAATCACGTTGAAGCTACATCTAAGAAAGCACACTGATTTAGCTCCTGCTTGCCTCTGCTTGTTTGACATGTCTCCAAAGTCTCTTACCAACTTCAGGAGATGCACCAGAGAAAGCATCCAATGCATGACAGCTTAGCATGGAAACAGTTCTACCCAAGTCAGCAAGAAATTGCAAAGGGTTGTGGATGTGGCCCAGTCTATCAGACAAAACAAAATGCTGGAGTAACTCAGTGGATCTCTAGTGAAATAGAATAGTAAGATTAAATGAGAACTTACCAGTTTGAAGTTTGATCTTTATTTAATGAGGAGTTACGATGCGGGATTATGTGAAGAAGCCCTGCCAGGTGCATGCGCGTCATACTTCAAAGCAGCGGCGTGAAAACACAGAAACTATAGTCGAAGTGATATAGTAAGACTCAGAAAACTAGAACTACCAGATGATCTTTGCGATTATGAGGGCCGGGGGCTGAGGGCACGTAATCCCTCATCGTAACTCCTCATAAAATAAAGATCAAACTTCAAACTGGTAGGTTCTCATTTAATCTTACTATTTTACTTCGGAGTCACGTGAGTGACTACGTGAAGAGCCCGCCTCACGCTGGTAACGGCGTCATGACGTCGACGCTGACGGCGGAAGGAGGAGCTGCAGTAAGGAGCAGCTCCTCGCAGCGGTCGGAACGGCCCCGCAGGTAAGAACAGTAAAGTTGGGATTTCTTAGCGGGCGCTGGGTAGGTCCAGCAGTATAGGAAATAATTAAATCAGGTCAGAGTCATATTAGTGCTGGATAAGCACAGATGATGAAGTAAACGTATTATATTCGCGGGGTTAAATGCTTCCTGGGGTGAAAAATAAAATATACGGGGAAAGCTAGTGCGGAGCCGGTTCCGATACCGGTGGCCGTAGATATACCCGTTAGCGAATTAGTTTACAAAATGATAACCACGGAGAGAAATGCTCCCGAATATGAAAAATGGAAAATAAAATAAAATAAAAAATCTGAGAGGCCCGTGGTTCTGATGACTCTGACATTGAAAAGTCCTCCAGATAAGTAAACTATGTGGAACTGATTATGGAGCATATGGAGAAAGTTCTCCAAATAATTATGAGACTAGGGTCAAAGTACCCTGAAGGTTCCTAAGAATAGCCCTGAGGGGTTTAATTATTCTGAATATGGCCATGGGCCTAATTGGAAGTTGGAACTCCGGACCCAGGATTTGGGCCGGAAGAAGTCTCATGGGATGAAATCCCAATTGATTTAGGGCTGCAGAAGGCAGACCCTGTTGATGGTGATTTGCATTTTGAAAGCACACCACAAAATAAAAATAAAAATAAAATGAAAAAAAAAAAAAAAAAAAAAAAAAAAAATGAAAAGAGGCCAAAGATGCCTGGAATAGCAAAAGGTTTTGCTATATATGAAGGAAGTGGTGAGGCTATGGAAGAAAACCTAGCTGCCAACATATATATATGGTATCTCACCAACTTCATGATTCTGTGATGATTGAAATATTAAAATTGCACAGCACAGGAAATTGTGCCTCATTGGAAGAGCCTACGGTTTATCCGTTAATATGGGCATCCATGACTCCAAATATGAGAGCGTCAAATAGTGAGGTTTAAAAATCCTCACAAATTATTCTGCTGCTATTATGGCTTTTGGGCAGATGAAAGGAAAACATAAAATAAAGACGCTATTGTGCAATTCTTTTTTATGAAATTTTGTATAAAATAAATGGCTATTTGGCCCATTTTTCACCAAGGTTGCATACCTGTGTCGAGCAAGTGGTGTTTAAGCTCTTGGTTATCTGTTTGGAGTAATCTGCCTAACTTATTGAAATTGGATGAAAAGCTAAATATTTTAGCTGCATGAAACCTTCGTCTTTGGACGAAAAGGTATTTTCGCCCAGAAGGGGATTTGATATTGGAAATAGAGGCAGAAATATGTCAAGGAAGTTTTATTGTATTGCACAACCAAATACTTACCCGAATTCAGGGGATAAGGAGACCACCACGCTCATATGCAGAGGAATTAAAGACTTGTTCTCTGCTTAAAGAAACTGCGGATTAATCTCCAGTTTAGAGGGAGATTACAAAAAGTTTATTAAGACTGGCTTACTATTTATTTTTGATCAGTATATTACGAGCAGTTTCATTAACTACTATTACTTTTAAAAAAAAGAGGTTAATCCTCCTGTACAGAATAAACCTGCTTATGTTTTCGTGTTTTCTGCAATTGAAAAAAGCAGAGATTTATGTCCACATTGCCTAATTATCTGGAAAAGGGGGTAATGGAAAAGATTTTGAACACGAGCATAAATTTGTCTTTAATGTTAGAAGGCATTACAGATGATGGTTGCAGAAGTATTCTGGACCTTACAGGTCTAAATAAGTTTGTAGAATACAAACATGTTCAAATGGAGACATTGAATACTGCAAAATATTTAATTCAGCAGGTTGTTATATGGCTAAGATTGATGAAAAGACGCCTATTATTCTGTACCTATGCATCAGGTTTCGGTGGTACTTAAATTTTAATTGGTTGTGACAATTATGGCAGTTAAGCTTTGCCAAATGGACTGAGTTCAGCTTTTTACTCTGTACGAAACTGTTGAAACCAGTTTAGCCAATTAGAGCACAAAATGCACATCATTATGGCTTATCTCAATGACATTCTGGTCATTAGTGATTATCAGGAGTCAGCTGAGGACTCAGTTTCAGTTACTAAAGCTTTGTGGTAAGCTAAGGTTCTTAATTCATCTAATTAAGCCCAGCTGCAGCCAGCACAAAACAATTTACTTTTGGGGGTTTGTAATTAACTCAGTGACTATGTTAATACCTTTACCAACAGATAAAGTCGATGATATATTTTGGTAACTTGTCATTATCTCATTCAAAACCTTATCCTTCCATCCGAGAAATGGTGACAACCATTGGTGAACTGCTAGCAGCATTTCCTGCAGTAGAATTTGGTCCATTACATTTATCGATATCTTCGAAGGTACAAGATACAAGCTCTCAAAGAGAAGGCAGGCCATTTGACAGGCCTATGTAATTAACAAAAGAAGCTGTATTGGAATTACAATGGTGGGTTTTTTTTTTTTTAAAAAAGGAAAATGTCCCACAAGCTGCTAATCAAATATTATGATTTTAAACAGCCTGAAATGGTTTTACATACAGATGCTAGTGCTCTCGGATGGGGGGCCACAGATTTATCCTCTCCAGTTGTGGAGGTAGATGGAAAAAACTGAAGAACAAGTGTTTCTCCAAGAGTATGGGTATTAACTATTTGGAGTTATTGGGGGCCTTTTATGGGCTTAAAGCATATTGTTGTGCTAAACAAGGTCTGCATGTGTTAATACAATTAGACAATAAAACAGCTGTGGTTTACATTAATCACATGGGGAGAGTTGGATCAGTATCATGTGATTGTCTGGTCAATGAGTTATGGCAATGGTGTATTGGTCGGCAGATATGGATTTCAGTAAGCTATACTCCAGGTAAAGACAATGTGGTTAGCAGATGAAAGGTCCAGGATTTTTTAAAGATAATACGGAATGGATGTTTAAGCCAGCAATATTTAAGAATATTGTTAGACGATTTGGGTTGCCAGAAATTGATTTGTTTGCATCAGGCTTAATCATCAATTGCCTCATTATGTGTCTTGGGAACACGATCCGGACGCAGTTGCAGTAGAATGCATTTTCATTACACTGGGGAAAAATGTTCTTTTATGCTTTTCCACCATTTGCTCTGATCCAGAGTTGCTTGGAAGAAAATAGAGCAAGATTCAGCTTCCGGATTGTTGGTAGTGCCAAATTGGCCAACTCAACCTTGGTTCCCAGTTATGCTGAATATGATTTAAAGAGCCGTATATGCAGATTCTAACTGTAGTGATATCTTGACTAATCCAGTATACAAAATGAAGGTTACCCATTATATGCATATATGAATTTGTTAATCTGCTGGTTTTGACCAGACCACTACAGGAACTGTGGATTGTCGGACCAAACTTGACAGTATTGGCGCATCATGGCGAGATTAGCACACAGAACAATATATTGACACATATTAAGGAAATGGAAAAGCCATAGAATTTTGCACACAGTCAATATTTCTGATGATTCTGTTGTGAATGTTACTCATGTTTTGGAATTCCTTGCCAATTTGCGCTTTGGCCAAATTTAGTTACAGTGCCATTAACACTGCCACGCAGTTGCCTTGTCGTCCTATTTAGGACTTATGATGGTGAGAAAATCAATGGGTTCGCATCCATTAATATCACGATTCATGAAATGAATTTTTCACATGAATCCGCCCCCAAACCTAGATATACAGAGATTTGGGATGTAGCATAGTACTAGCTCTCTTAAGAGAATGGAGCCAATGAGGTTGTCATTGGATAGGTTAACTCATTTGAAATTGGTCATGTTAATGTCACTGGTCTCAGCCCCAAAGAGTGCAAACTTTACAATGTTGCGTTTAGACTGTATGATGACTACAGATAACGATGTATTCTATGTTTACGATCTGATCAAACAAAGTAGACCAGGGAGATCTGGAACAAAGGTACTTTCACCAAGCTTTTCATATTGAGCTTGCTTTGTGGTGTGGTTATCACATTTGACAATTATTAAAGTGACGGACCTTTTCGAGGAAACTGAAAGCATTGCTCGCTTACGCACATAAGCCAACACAAAAGCTTTTCAGTTTCAAACATTCTCAAAAGGTTGAAATACAGGTGTTGGTTTAGCGCGGAGTAGACACTGATGTCTTCAAATCACTCCACCAGGGCGGCAGCGACGTCCGCGGCGAAGGGGCGGGGACGTACCTCTCGAGCATATTTGTTTTAAAATCGCAGAGTAAAGAAGAACTTTTGTTCAAGTCAACAACAAACCTGTTCACACATGACAAGCTTTGGACACGCGTTGTTGGACCACTATAATCACCTGCTTTGTTTGCTATTAATTGCTATGAATCAGTTGTGTAAGTCACTGAGATCTTTGCACTTGTAAATCATTTTTCCCTCAAATTATATAGGAGGGTATTATGAGTCTTTCCAGCCATTAAAAAGACTTAATTGTGAAAAGATCTAACATTTGTCTGCTTTCTCATGTATGTGTTTTAGCTATAGCCGGACTGTCGTACGGTATTAATTCTAACGACATAAAAAACACAGAAACTTTAAAACTCTTCACGTAGTCACTCACGTGACTCCAGAAGTAAAATAGTAAGATTATAACGAGAATTCACCTGTTCGATAAGTTTGATCGTTATTTTACGAGGAGTTACGATGAGGGATTACGTGCCCTCCACTCCCACCCTCGTAAAATAAATGATCAAATGGTGGTTCTAAGTCTTTTTATGAGCCTTACTATGTTACTCCGGCTTTGGTGTTCTGTGTTTTTCATGCCGTTGCTTTGAAGTATGCCGTTACCAGCGTGAGGCGGCTCTCATACGTAATCCCTCATCGTAACTCCTCATAAAATAACGATCAAACTTCGAACAGGTGAGTTCTCGTTTAATCTTACTATTTTACTTCGGAGTCACGTGAGTGACTACGTGAAGATTTCAAAGCTCTGTGATTTCATGCCGTAGATCCATTCCATACGACACTGCTTCAGTTGACACAGTAGTGAATAAATAATGTAGTGAACATTGCTTTGAATTATCCAATAATCGATTTTTAAATAATGAAACAGTAATAACCCCTTTATCCCACGGGGAAATTACAAATGAAATTTATAAAGACAAAGCAAATCAAGCAGAACCCAAAACAGCATGCCCAAACCCTGGCACTGTCAGGACAGGTTTATCATAAAATTTAGAAAAAGTTGTTTCCTTAGACCATCCCGAGGATTTGGTCTAGCGGCACGTCCTGTGTCTTCGCTGCGGATGTTGATGCCGCTCTGGTGGAGTGAAATTTAAACACATGAGTGTCGGAGCACAATCCAAAACCTGTTTTAACCATCTAGAAATAGTTTGTACTGACACCTTTTTATGAGTTTTTTGTGACTGATGAGCATTGCTGTCTCAGAGCCTCTGAGACATTTAGTTACCTCAATATTGAGACTCAGGTGCTTAACTACACATAACGTTTGGTCAACAGGGTATGCTTTAAGCTTACTTTGGTTCCGGCCATTCCTGGCCTGCTTTGTTTGATTAAATCATACACATAAAATGTAATGTTATCTGCAGAAGAATACATGCTATCTAGTCATAACATTTGCAATGTTTGCACTCGTTGCGCTGATACTAGCGCCAGGAGCATAACCACTTTAAGTGTTAACATCTGAAATCCCAGATTTCCGTATATCTAGGCTTAGGAGGGTTTTTGTTAAAGATTCCTCTCATGAATCGGGACACTAACGGATGAGACCCAATAGATTGTTGTTCTAAAACTGCCCTAAATAGGAGGACAAAGCACTCCCAGCACTATTAATGGCACTACAACTCATGTGTTCATCAAAATTCAATGTAGCAAGGAACTCCAATACATCCAGTATGCTTGCAGTATGATAAGATATATCTGACTGTAAGCAAAACATCTCCCATTTCTTAATATGAGACACATATTGTTTCTTAGTGCTATCTCTCCAAGCTGCAGTTATCCCATCCATGGTCCTATTCGACAGTCCAAGGTCTTGGAACGGTCTGGTCAGAACCTGCAAATTCACAAATGAATATGATCATGTAACAGATGACTTTCTCCTGTTACTGGATGCACCAACAAATTACTGCAGTTGGGGACAGTCATGAATGGCTGAGTCATCATTCTGAGCACCAATGGGAACCATGGCTGTGTAGGCCTGTCCGGAACCACCAAAATGCCTGAGGCGGAGTCCTGCTCTATTTGGGTGAGACATTGCCTAATTAGGCAGAATGGGGAAAAAGCATAAAAGAATGTACGTCCCCAATGTAGCGAGAATGCATCCACCGCTACTGCTCCTGGATCTGGTTCCCGCGACACGTATTTAGGCAACATGCAAACAGATCAATATCTGGCAAACCATATCGGCTGACAATCAGTTTAAAAACATCAGGATTTAACATCCATTCTATGTTGTCATTAAATTTTTGTGATCTGTTGTCTGCAACCACATTATCTCTACCTGGTAAGTAGATAGCTGAGACCCAGATTGTTTCTGGAAATACACCAGTGCCACATGAGGTTAGCCAGATTATCACATGATACTGACCTTATTCCTCCCATGTGATTGATATATGCCACAGCCGTGGTATTATCAATCTGGAGCTGAACGTGTATTTATTCATTGTTGAACAACAAGCTTTTAATCCATAGAATGCACCCAGAAATTCTAAGTAATTTATACTATGCCTGTGCAGGATTAAATCCTCTTGCACACTCCATCTAGCTAGACTCGCTGTCTTTAACTCCCCATCCCAGAGCACTCACATCTTTTTGTGAAACCACTGAAGGTTGCTGAACCAAAATGTTTTTGGTAGTTTGTACTATATTGATAATCAACCATTGTAATTCAGCTATGGCTCTGGTTGGTAACTCCAGAGGTCTATCAAAATGACCTGCATGTTCTTTAAGTGCTTGTTCTCGAGCTTGTTGCAGACTTTGATAGTGCAGAGGTCAAAACTCCACTGCAGGGAAAGCTGCCACCAATTTACTAATAACACTGGCTATTTCCCGGATGGAGAGGTGTTGTTTTTCAGCGAGTCTAGTACAGACCTCCCTGATTTCCACAGCCTTGGCTGTAGGCAAAGTCACTGACATATCAACTGAATCAATGACAAACCCCAAATAATCATTTTTTTGGGATGGTTCTAACTTGGATTTTTGTTGGATGGACCAGAAATGTTACCTTTCAAAAGGTATTTGGTTGCTGAAATCGACTCCTCAGCTGTCTCCTAAGTGTTGCTTATGATTAAGATATCATCGAGATAAGCCATTACAATGTGATTCTGGGCATGAAGTAGCGCCAGCACTGGTTTTATCAATTTCGTGAACAACCTAGGAGCTGAGGTCAACCCATTGGGCAATACTTTAATTGCCACAGCTATCCCATCCAACCAAATTTCAAGTATCTTCGGTACTGAAGATGACTTGGTACTGAATAATATGCATCCTTCAAATCTATGGTTGCCATATAACAACCATCTGAAAACAGCTGTTTAGACGTATTGAAGGTGTCCTTTTTTAAAAAAAATGCCTATACTGGACGTATTCTGGAGTAAAATAGCGTCTGCCCATCCCTCTCTCAATTGACTCCATCTACATTTCAAGCTCCCTCTGGAAAGTAGACAACGTAATTGAGGACCATTCATACCACGGCCATTCTCTCTTCTCCCATCTTCTGACAGATAAAAGATACATAGGTTTGAACTCATAATGCCAGATTCAGGAATAACTTCTTCCCCGCTGTTATTAGATTGCTAAAACAGTCCCATTTTTAAAAAATGGGCCTGTCCCACTTGGCGATTTCTTAGGCGACTACAGATGACTAGGCTGTCGCCACATGGTTGCTGTGGTCGCCGGGGTGTCGCCTGTATTGTCTCCTCAGTCGTGAGTAGTCTCCTCAGTCGCCCAAAGGGTCATAGCGTCTTTCTGGTTGTCGCTGGATTTTCAATGTTGAAATTTTTTCAGTGACAGTGGCGACCATGGGTTTGACGCCAATGAGCATAGCTTGACGTAGGTGCTGTCGTAGGTTGTCGCCAGGTTACCGGAGGTTGTCACCAGGATGTCATAGGTTGTCACCAGGTGATGTAGGTTGTCGCTGGTGCTGACTTCGGAGAATTCCATTGTCGGATTCGCTGGCAATCACCTAAAAAATTGCCTAAGTGGGACCATTAGTCTAGTCGCCGGTTTTTCGGCGACCTGCTATGACTATGACAGTCGCTTTCAGTCACCCAAAATTAGCCTAAGTGGGACGGGCCCATAAGGAAGTAGTTCCAATCTCCCCACCTATCTCATTGTGAGCGACACACTTTTTTTTATCTGCACTTTCTTTGTAGCCGTAACACTACAATGTTGGAACACTATATTCTGTACTCAGGTCTTTTTCTCTTTACCTGTTATACCTATACAAAATGGGGCTTAATATCTTCTCACGGGTTTAGCTCAGATTCAAACCATCAGTGCTAAAGTTATTAAAGAGTCTTGAAAAATCTTTAGATAGACACAAAATGCTGGAGTAACTCAGCGGATAAGGCAGCATCTCTGGAGAGAAGGAATAGGTGACGTTTCGGCATATTTCTATATTTGTTTATTTATTGAGTATGTGTGTGTATGTGTCTTTTTTTTCTCTCCCATTATATACTATGTACTATGTTTACACATTCTGTTGTGCTGCAGCAAGTAAGAATGTAATTGTCCTATCTGGGACATATGACAATAAAACACTCTTGATTCTTGACCCTCGTGACTTCGGGTTGAGACCCTTCGTCAGACTGACTCTCAATTTATAATCTGGATTTTGTGGCAAAGAAATGGTGCTTGCCACTGACCTCAAGAGACTAGATCACAAAAGTCTACAATCTTTCTGGCAAGAACTTCGCCTCTCTCAACGTCAGCAGATGTCAAGGTATCTACCGACGTACAGTATATATCTAACAATCATGATGTTGGCAAGCAGCTTAAGCACCAGTTAAATTGAAGAATTCTCATAGAATGCAAACCAGGATATGAAATCCTTATACCTCGTCTGAAGAAGGGTCTCACCCCAAAACGTCACCTATCGACGTTCTCCAGAGATGTTGCTTGATCTGCTGAGGAACTCGTGCACTTTGTGTCGTTATGTATAAAATCCTTAATTTTTGCCCAACGTCTAAAATATTTTTGTATAGGAATGAACTGCTGATGCTTGTTTAAACTGAAGATAAACACAAAAAACTGGATCGACCCAGATCGTCACCTATTCCTTTTCTCCAAAATTACTACCTGACTCGCTGAGTTACTCCAGCTTTTTGTTTTTTTAAATATTTTATCCAGTGTGAGACATAGTTTAGAACATGTATACATTTAAGGTAGAAACTGGACTATTAGAAGCAATCTTCAAGCATTTTTATTTCAAATAGGTGGAATTTATTGTAAAGAGTGACGTTCTATAGAAATAAAAATAAATTAAGGCCAGATAGATTCTTCAATATAATTATGGCTTGGTATTTCAGTAAAAATTCAGTCATGACTCATTCAACAAATCTGAACCTTTCCAGATTCTGCTGATGATATCAGTTGCAACTGACAGATATGGAGTAAGATTCAGTGTTAGTGCCGAATGCCGAGGGCATTAGTGTAGTCATGTTTAAAAGTGGGATATGATTAATTCTGATGCTGTACTCATGTTTTGTACCTTGAATATATTTACGAAACGTCTTCTTTAATTCTTCCGGGTTATTATTCCAGGGTTCAGGAAATCTACAGCTGAAGGGAGCATAATGACCTGATCAGTTAGGGCGGCACAGTGGCGCAGTGGTAGAGTTGCTGCCGCCAACATGGTCGACGGGGTGTCACCACATGGTCATGGGTTGTGAGTAATCGTAGCGTTTTTCTGGTCGCCGTTGGATTTAGAAATGTATAAAACTTTTCAGCGACAGTCGGCGACAGTTGGCTTGACGCCAATGAGCGTAGCTTGACTTCTCCTGACATAGGTGCTGTCGTAGGTTGTCGTCAGGATGACGTAGGTTGTCGCCGGTGCTGACCGGTGAATTCCATTGGCGATTACCTACGTCAACCTACGTCAACCGGCGACAGATACCGGCGGCTGAATTGTCTCACCTTGTCGTGGGTGGACATAGGTTGTCGTAGGTTATTGTAGGTGTGGTCGTAGGTGGACGTCCTAATGGGTCGCCGGTAGTCGGTAGCTTGCCGTAGCTGGACGTCGACTAGGTGGTAGGTTGTTATAGACATTGTCATAGACATTGTCATAGAGGGGTCCAGTCGCCATTGTTTATGGCGACCTGCTACGACTATGAGAGTCGCCAAAAAAAATCGCCTAAGTGGGACAGGCCCTTAAATGCCAGAGACCCGGGTTCAGTTTCAGTTTTCGTTTATTGTCACGTGGTGCCGAGGTGCACAAGCTATTCGAAAAGCTATTGTTGCGTCCTAACCAGTCATTGGAAAGACAATACATGATTACAATCGAGCCATTCACAGTGCACAGATGCATGATAAGGGAATAACGTTTAGTGCAAGATAAAGCCAGGTGTTGTCTGTACAGAGTATAAACGTTCTCCCTGTGACCGCGTGGGCTTTCTATGGGTGCACCGCTTTCCTCCCAAAGTCGTATAGGTTTGTAGGATAATTGGCTTTGGTAAAATTATAAATTGTTCCGAGTGTGTTAGTGTATGGGGTGATCGCTGGTCAGTGCGGACTCAGTGAAAGTAGTGATGCTTTTTCTTTCACCCTCTCACGAGAGTAAACTTGGTACCCTCTTCATGTACTGATGTAAGAAAGAGTGGAAAGGGTAGAGGTTTAACAGAATACTGCCTGGATTAGAGTGGTAGCTCCAATGAGAGACTCAATGAACTATCAAATACTCGAGGTCATAGTTTTAAGGTGCGAGGGGCAGAGTCTAAAGAGGATGTGCGAGCCAAGTTTATTTACACGTAGTGTTGGGTGTCTGGAACGTGCTGCCAGGGCTGGTAGTGGATGCAGATCTGAAAGTGACACACAACAGGCTTATGGAGAGACACATGGGTAACGGAGGGATATGACTATGGGAATCGAGGGATATGTGCAGGCAGAGGAGATTAGTTTAAATGGCATTATGTTAGGCACAGGCATTGTGGGATGAAGGCCATGTTCTTGAGCAGCACTGTTCTATGTTCTATGTTCTATTAATGTTGGACAGCAGCATGTATAAGAAAGAGGTAGTTGAGCGGGAAGTGGTGGACAGGGGTAAGAACATTGTACCACAGGTCCCGACAGTATTGGGGCAGCTGGGACCTGGACAATTTGGAAGCGAGCCGAAGTTTCCACTCGTGGGAGAGTCTAGGACTGGAGGTCATAGCCTCAAAATTAAAGAACGTTCGTTTAGGAAAGAATTGAGGAGAAATATCTTTAGTCAGAGGGTGGTGTATCTGGGGATTTCTTTGTCACAGAAGGCTGTGGAGGCCAAGTCAGTAGTTATTTTTAAGGCAGAAATAGATAGATTTTTGATTAGTACAGGTGTTAGAGGTTATGGGGAGAAGGCAGGATAATGGGGTTAGGAGGGAGAGATAGATCAGCCATGATTGAATGGTGGAGTAGACTTGATGGGCCAAATGGCCTAATTCTACTCCTGCCACTTATGACCTTATGACCTTATGAGAGGGAGAACTCAGGGGAATAGTTTCATAAACATTCCTTGGTCTTGTCCCTAAATCTTCATCTCCCCTGCTGCTCTCTTCAGCCTGTTTCTGAATCATCGGAAAGCTCCCCGAAAACAACCCTCTGAGGCCCTTTTGCCACATCTCCTCCCAACGTCACTTTACCCATTGTCACCTATGTGCTGCCTTTAAAGACTGATTTGAAAACTGCTTTTCTTCCTGAGACATACTGGATAGGAAACCATCCATCTGCAGCGGGCGTGGAATTTCCTGGTATATCTTTCGGTTCCATTCCAACAATGTTTTAATTGCACTATTAATGGACTTTGTAATTGAAACAGGCTTTTATAGACGTGTATTTGCATAAATAAACCGAACATGTGAAAAAGCATTCAACGCCGTTATGCAGCATTTAGACAAATAATCCTGTAAATCTCAACATAATGGTGCGTATTGTTTAATGGAATTTCCCACAACCATGAAAAACTACTGATTCTATGTACGCAAATGTTCTGTAATGTTTAGTTTAGTTTTAATTTAGTTTAGAGATACAGAGTGGAAACAGGCATTTCAGACCATGAGTCTGCGCCAACCAGCTATCCCCACACACTAACACTATCCTACACACACAAGGGACAATTTGAAATTTCACCAAAGCCAATTAACCTACAAACCTGTACGTCTTTGGAGTGTGGGAGGAAACCGGAGCACCCAAAGAAAACCCACGTAGGTCACGGGGAGAACATGCAAACTCCGTATAGACAGCACCCGTAGTCAGGATGGAACCGGGGTCTTTGGTGCTGTAAGGCAGCAACTACATTGCTATGCCACCATGTTCTCTTTGTGAAGAACGACTGTGAGCAGGCTGACTGCCATAGATGCTACTTGAGATTGGGTCTGGGGATGAGGTACAGGTAGGATAAATCAGATGGAGCCTTATGTTATTTTTATGAGTCTGGTCCCCTAAGTCACAAAAATAAACGAATTTAAACATTTTCAGAACCTTCATCATCCTCACTGAGAACCAGTGGTAACAAAGGTGTTAGGTATGCTTGCTTTCATAGGTTGGGTCCTTGAGCTTATATAAGAACTGGAAGTCATGGTGTAGCTTTATAGAATAGTAAAATTAAATGAGAACTTGCCAGTTTGAAGTTTGATCTTTATTTTATGAGGAGTTACGATGAGGGATTACGTGAAGAAGGCCGTCAGCCCGCATGTGCGTCAATCTTCAAAGCAGTGGTGTCAAATCACAGATAACAGTTGATGGACTGAATATAGTAAGATTCGAGAACTTAGAAACTACCAGCTGATCTTTATGAGAGAGGGTTGGGAGCGCAGGGCACGTAATCCTTCATCGTAACTCCTCATAAAATAAAGATCAAACTTCAAACTGGTAAGTTCTCATTTAATCTTACTATTTTACTTCGGAGTCACACGAGTGACTACATGAAGATTTTGAAGCTCTGTGATTTCATGCCATGGAAACGAGTCCATGCGTTACACACTGCATCAATTGACCAGGCATGAGTGAAAATTAATAAAGCATGACATAAATTGAAGCATGCTGGTGCTTTTTAATGATGATAATAGTAATCCCACCCATCCAGGAGGAATTAAAAATATAACCTAAAAATAGTGTTGGTAAATACCCCCACTAGGATGAGGTCCAGTGAAGCATTCACAACCCTTGCTGCTGATGTTGTTGCAGCCGTATGAGGTTTTTTTTTTGTTGTAACTAATAATATTGCTAGTTCAGAGCCTCTAAGGCTCTAGGTGACATAATGACTGTTGTAGATGTGTGACCACACACACAACCAAAGGTCCATGAGGATAACCACTTTGTAAGTGAATAGACCAAGGACAGGAATGTAGCTGGAGCCCACCAGCGACGCAGTGTCAGCAGGACATAAACATTCCAAATCTCTGAGTACCTGGGCCTGGGGGGAAATTGAGTTGAAGATACCCTTCATAAATCTGGATATCAGAGGTCGAGACCTGACAGCGTGGTGTGCCGACCCCAGGAGGAAGTAGGACCATAAGGCACTACTGGCATAATCTCGTAAATATAGCTTGAGAGGAATACCAAGATATCTGTTATACGTACCGTGTCATACGATATATTGGACTGTAAACAGGAAACTTACATTCCTTGATACAGGAGATGTGCTGTTTCTTGGTACTATCTCTTCAGGCCGCAGTGATTACATCCACCGTACAACCTGACAGTCCGTACCCCGGGAAAGGTCTTCTCAAAGTCTGTAACCCAACAATTTGATTTGCTCATGCAGAGGTTGGTTCTCCCCAGTCACGGGGTAAACCAGCAGATTTTGTGTTTGAAAACAGCCATAAAAGGCTCTGTTATGATTTGCAGTATGAGTGGGCCCATGGCTGTGTTAGGCCAGTTACTATCATGCCTGAGTCTTGCTGGTTATTAAGCAAGCACCGACTGATGAGGCAAAAAATGGAGGAAGACATAACCAACATTCCTCCCCAGTGTAGCGAGAATACATCGATCACCACTGCCCCTGAGAATGGCCGCCATGCCAGATAATTGTGCAACTGTTGATTGAGGCTAGATGCAAACAATCGATATTTGGTGTTCCATCAATTCATAATGTCATTAAATAATTTGTGATCCAACATTCATTGTGTTGTCATTGATTAACGTGATGTTACATCAGCGCCAAATGAGGTTAGGTAAACTATCACAGGATATTAACTTAATTGAACCCATGTGATTAAAATATGCCACCACCATAGTGTGTCAACTTGTAGGTGAGCATGCAGATATGCATATTCGCACAATAAGCCTTGAACCCATAGAATGCACCTAGTGATATTAGGTAGTTGATACCACCAAATTGCCAATTTACACTGGCCACAATCTTTTGCCCCAGGGTGGAGTCACAGACAATTAATAGCATTAAAAAGGTACATTGCAATCTTTAACTCTAGTTGGCATCAACTTAATTTGACTGGATGGATGAGAAACCCCAATTTCTAAAATATGAGTTTTGTGGCTGAAAACAGCTAATTTAGCAAGATTCAGTGTTTTTAGAATATCATCCAGATAGGCTATAAATATGTATTTTCGAGCTTTGAGCAGCCCAAGCACTGGCTTGGTAAGTTGGTAACAACCTGGAAGATGAAGTTAGCCCATTTCGCAACGCTTTAACTGCTATCATTGTCCATCCAGCTAAAGTTCAAATATCTTCAGTGAACCCTGTGAATGGGAAGTGAATAGTATGCATCTTTGAGATCGATGCATGCCATAAAATATCCTATGGAATATCTGTTATTAGACAGTAACGAAGTTTCCCATTTAAAATTAACTGAACATGTGAATGTGAGTTTAATCAAGGGTGACCCAATGTCTCGACATACGTACAAAACAGTGTAATCTATTACCACAGGTAACTAGTCCACACACCCCGTGTGCGTTCTGTTTTGATTCCACCTGGAATTTGGAGGATAGGACTGCTGGGGTGCATGGATTGCACATTTTCCATCAGGGCGGCTTGGGCATTGGCCTAAAAGACCTCTGCCCAGAGGATCAGCTTTCAAGCTGCCACCAGCTTCAGTGCTGCCGGCACTCTGTAATGATGTGACGTGAGATCATAGATGCTTCCCAAGCTCCAGGTTTTCTGCCATAGGCTGGAAGCCAACTTTTCCTTGCAGTGGCTCCTCCTTTTGCGTGGATATCGCACTCCTTAATGTCATGACAGAATTCTGACCTCACGCATGCCCTCCAATGTGTTTCACGGACATACTTCTGAATTTAGAGTCAGTCACAACTGATTGCCTACGCTCCTCTCCTCAGAGACAGAGATATAATGCAGCCCTGCAACAGGCGCTGCTGCAGGTCCATGTCACGCAGTTGGCATGTCATGAAAATTTCCCTCACGACATACCACCAAACTGCGACTGCCTAACTCCCCTCCTCAGAGAGGGAGATATAATGCAGCCCTGAACCAGGCGCTGCCGCGGGTCCCCGAGACCTGCGCTGATATTATTCCCTTCCTTGGAGTATCAGGTGGAGCATCTCTCCATGAGATGCTCTATCCGACAAAGAAACGTCCGAAGACGCTCCCACTGCAGGAGGTGAATCCTCCTGGCCGGACTGTTTCAATGTTAACTGGCCTGCCGAGCTGGTATTTCCCAATGCTTCCATAGCCGGCGGTCTCTATGGACGGGTTTCCCCGAGCCGAGTTTTCCTTTGCGGAGCCGGGATACCCCATGGTCTCTGCAGCCGGGTTTTCCCAAGCTGGGTTCCCCTCGTGGAGCCGGGATACCCCATGGTCTCCGCTTCCGGGTTTCCCCGAACTGGGTTTCCTTCACGGAGCCGGGATACCGCACGGTCTCCCCTTCCGGGTTTCCCCGCGGAGTTGGGATTCCCCGGGACGACCTTCGTAATGACGCGCATGCAGGCTGACGGCCTTCTTCACGTAGTTACTCACGTGACTCCGAAGTAAAATTTTGGCTAGGCCACATTTGGAGTATTGCGTGCAGTTCTGGTCATGCCATTACAGGACGGATGTGGACGCTTTGGAAAAGGTGGTGAGGGGGTGGCTGGTTTGTGTGATGGACTGCATTACATCCACAGCTCTCTGCAATTTCTATCCTTCTTGGGCAGAGCAGTTGCCACACTAAGCTGTGATGCATTTCAATACAACGATTTATATGGATCACTGGTATAAATTAATAGGGGTCATTGGAGACATGCTGAAGGTCCTTTGTACTGTACAAATACAGGTACAAATGTATCTACGAATACCGAACATTTTGAATGTTAAAAATTGACAACTAAAATGGCCAAAGTCATAACAGTGGCAAGAAAACAAGGCTTTTGAATATGAAATCAGTGCCACTTGCAACATGTTTTTAACATTGTGCAGCAATTTCTTCAGATTGTGAGCAACCAGAAACAATGCAGAGGTGTCAGGGGTTATGGGGAGAAGGCAGGAGAATGAGGTTAGGAGGGAGAGATAGATCAGCCATGATTGAATGGCGGAGTAGACTTGAGAGGCCGAATAGCCTAATTCTGCACCTATCAGTTATGATCTTATCACTTCGTGCAGAGGTTATCAATTACAACCACAGTGATCCCTCTGATAAATGTGAGAAAGCAGTAGATCGTCAAAGACATGTCCATAATAATAAAGCATTCTTGGGATTCCTGGCAGGCTTTCCACAGGAACATAAATCATCCTGAAAGAAAGTGACCAGTTTGTTAAATCAAAGTAGATTTAAAGTGGGCAGAAATTAGTAATTATTGTTTGTAGCCAACATCTTGGCTGTGATACTGTAATTTTCAATTGAAAACTACACAGGGAAAGGGATCGTTCACTACTTCTGTTGAATGGAAATGACAGAAAAGGAGGACCACATGTTTGATTTGCTCTCTGAGGACTATTGCGTTTATTGAGCACAAGGGAATTTTTAAAAAAGCACATGCTGAGGGGTGACCTTATAGATGTGTATACAATCATGAGAGCAATAGACTATGTCAAGACATCCACAGGCAAAGGGTGGACGACCACTTCAACACCGCGGACACCAGAAGCATGTGGCAGGGTGTCAGGGACATCACTGACTACAAGAGCAGCCCCGCCTGCCCCCACAGTGATATCACACTGGCCAGTGAATTAAACACCTTCTTTGCCCGCTTCGCAGCACCACCAGGAGAGGAACAACCCCGGCCAGGGCGGAGGGACAGGCCTTAACAATGAGCACCCAGAAGTTACAGAGCACTCTGCGTAGGATCAATCCACGCAAGGCTGCAGGCCCGGATGGAGTCCAGGGTAGGGTACTAAATGACTGTGCTGTACAGCTGGCAGAGGTATTTACGAGGATCTTTAACCTGTCTCTATCTCTGGCAACGGCCCCCAAGTGCCTGAAGACAGCTACCATAGTGCCGGTGGTGAAAAAGTCTAAAGTCACCAACCTGAATGACTACCGCCCGGTTGCCCTAACTCCAATACCAATGAAGTGCTTTGAAAGGCTGGTCCTCTCCCACATCATATCCAGCCTCCCTGCATCATTGGACTCTCATCAATTTGCATACAGGGCAAATAGATCCACAGAGGATGCCATCTCTGTGGCTCTTCACACTGTCCTGACCCACCTGGAAAGACAGGGCACCTACGTGAGGATGCTCTTCATTGACTATAGCTCTGCCTTCAATACGGTCATCCCCACCAAGCTCACCACCAAACTCCACCAGCTAGGTCTCAGCTCACCGATATGCGATTGGATCCTGAATTTTCTGACGGAGCGGCCGCAGGCAGTGAGACTGGGGCCGCACCTGTCCTCCACTATCACCCTGAGCACCGGCACACCACAGGGCTGTGTACTGAGCCCCATGCTCTACCCCCTCTTCACTCACGACTATGTTCCTGCATTCGACACCAACACCATTGTCAAATTTGCAGACGACACAATGGTGATCGGGCTGATCACCAACGGTGATGAAACAAACTACAGAGCGGATGTGCAGAACCTGGCGGACTGGTGCTCACGTAACAACTTCAAGACCAAGGAGCTGATTATTTACTTCAGGAGGTCGTAGAATGGGGAATACGCCCCAATCTCCATCTACGGGGACAGTGTGGAGAGTGTCCAGCTTCACGTTTCTGGGCACTCACATCTCAGAGGACCTCACATGGTCCACCAACACCGCTGCGCTGGTCAAAAAGGCACAGCAACGATTGTTCTTCCTAAGAACATTGAAACGGACTGGTCTGCCCAAACAGCTGCTGACAACCTTCTACCGCTGCACGACAGAGAGCATACTAACATGTATGGCATCTCTGTGTGGTATCTCAGCTGCACGGAGGCGGAGAGGAGAGCTCTTCAGCGCGTCGTCCACAGAGCGCAAAAGATTATTGGGACACTGCTACCAGCTTTGGAGGGCATCTACCACACACGGTGCCTCAGGAAGGCCATCAGCATCCATAAAGACTCCTCTCATCCTTGTAATGGACTGTTCGTACTACTCCCTTCCGGCAGACGTTACAAGGCCTTCTACGCCCGCACCTCCAGACTCAGGAACAGCTTAATTCCCAGAGCTATAGCGGCTCTGAACCGGCCCTGCTGAGTGCCCCACACCTCCATGGACTGTCTCCCTCAGATGGTCACGTCGCACAGACACATCTGCACTTTAGTTTTGGTTTTTACTGTTTTACTGTTCTAATGTTCTTTTCACAAACCTTGTTCTCGGGGTATCTAAACCTAAATGTTATTAGTCGTTTAAGTTATGACATCGGATGGAGTTGCAAACCAAATCTCGTTGCACTTATGTGCAGTGACAATAAAATATATTATTATTATTATTATTATTATTATTATTATTATTATTATTATTATTATTATTATTATTATTATTATTATTATTATTATTATTATTATTAAAACTAAAAGATTTGTGGGAAGCCAGAGGATTGGCAAGCTTTTAAGGGTAAAAAGACAATATGGGGAGAAAATATGAAATACGGAGGTAAACTAGCCATTAATATAAAAAAGGATAGCAAGAGTTTTCATCAGTTTTATAAAGAGCAAGAAAGAGTCAAGAGTGGATGATGAACTGCTGGAGAATGATGCAGGAGAAGTGATAATGGGAATAAAGAAATGGCTGAGGAGTTGAATAACTTTTTTTGCATCAGTCTTCACAGTGGAAGACGCCAGCAATGTGCCTGAAATTCAAGAGAGTCGGGGGATGGAAGTTAGTGGAGTGGCTATTACCAGGGAGAAGCTAGGAAAGCTGAAAGGGCTGAAGGTGGAAAGTCACCTGCGCTGGATGGACTGCACCCTAAGGTTCTGAAAGAGGTGGCTTAAAAGATTGTGGAGGCATTGATAGTGATATTTCAGGAATCACTAAAGTCAGGAGTGATCCCAGAAGATTGGAAAATTGCCCATATTACCCCGCTGCACAAAAAGGGAGCAAGTCAAATTAGTGGGAACTATAGGCTGGTTAGTCTGATTTTGGTGGTTGATAAGATTTTAGAGTCCATTATAAAGGATAAAATAAGCTGAAGTCAGTGTGGCTTTGTGAAGGGGAGGTCGTGCTTGAAAGATTTGCTGGAATTCTTTGAAGAATTAAATAGCAGGACAGACAAAGGAGAGTCAGTAGACGTTGTTTATTTAGATTTTCAGAAAGCCTTTGATAAGGTGCCACATGTTTGACTGCTTGGGAATATGAGAGCCCAAGGTATCAAAGGCCAGATATGAGCATGGATAGCAGGTTGGTTGGATGGCAGAAGACAAAGAGTGGAAATAAAGGGGGCTCTTTCTGGTTGGCTGCCAGTGACTAGCGGAGTTCCGCAGGGTTCGGTGCTGGGGCCGCAACTTGGCATGTGTATATTAATGATTTTGACAAGGGGATTGAAGGCTTTGTGGCAAAGTTTGTGGATGATACGAAAATAGGTGGAGGGGCAGGTAGTGTAGAGAAAGCAGGGACTCTGCAGACGGACTTGGACAGGTTGGGAAAGTGGACAGTGAAGTGGCAGATGGAATATCGTGTAGCAAAGTGTGGAGTCATGCATTTTGGTAGTAGGAATAAAGGCGTAGACTATTTTCTAAATGGGGTGAGAATTCAGAAATTGGAGGTGCAAAGGGACTTGGGAGTGCTGTTGCAGGATTCCCAAAATGTTAATCTACAAGTCGAATCGGTAATTAAGAAAGCAAACTCAATGCTAGCATTTACGTCAAGAGGGCTTATATACAAAAACAAAGTTGTAATGTTGAGGCTCTATAAGGCGCTGGTAAGGCCGCATATGGAATATTGTGAGCAATATTGGGCACCATATCTGAGGAAACTTGTGCTGGCTCTGGAGAGGGTCCAGAGGAGGTTTACAAGCGTGATCCCAGGAATGCGTAGGTTAACCTATGATGAGCATTTGTCGGCAGTGGGCCTGTACTTGCTGAAGTTTAGAAGAATGAGGGGGGACCTTAATGAAACATACAGAATAATGAAAGGCTTGGATAGAGTGGATGTGGAGAGGATGTTTCCACTGGTGGGAGAGTCTAGGTCATAGCCGCAGAATTAAAGGATGTTCTTTTAGGATATTTTTAAGGTAGAGATGGATAGATTCTTGATTAGTACAGGTGTCAGAGGTTAAGGGGAGAAAGCAGGAGAATGGGGCTATGAGGGAGAGATAGATCAGCCATGATTGAATGTCGGAGTTGACTTGATGGGTCAAATGGCCTAATTTTACTTCAGAGTGACGTGAGTGACTACGTGAAGAAGCCCCGCCAGGCGCATGCTCGGCATTACGTCGACGCATGTCGGTAGGGAAGGGCTGCAGATCGCAGCTCCACCAGCGGTAAGTAACAGACCCGCAGGTAAGTGAGTTGAAATTACTTCCTGGGTAGAAACTCCGTGACGCTGGCTGGAATAGCCAGGAGGAGTTTGGGGAAGTTTTAAAATGGACACGGTGAAAAAATCGGCATGGGGGAAGCGCGCGTCCCGGGTGGAAACTCAGTTAAGATCAGGACCACAGATTAGTATGGAGCCGGTTCCGATACCGGTAGCCATTGAAACTGCCATAGTTCAGACTTTAGATGCTCCACAGCCACAGGCCACTGAGGGAACTCCAGTACAGAGGAAAAGAAAGCCTGCTAGGCCTGAAATATCAGATGATTCTGATGAAGAAGTGGCAGGACCAGGCAGACGAGCCTTGTGGCTCAGGATGGACCAAATGGAGAAAATGCTCCAAACAATTATAAACCAAGGGTCAAAAGACACAGAATATTCCCAGGCAGCCCCTGAGGGGGGTCCATATCATGATTATGGTGCCTTTACAACATGGGAATGTGAACCTCCAGAGCCTTGTTTAGGTCTGGAGGAAGTCTCCTTTGATCAAGTCTCAGGAGTACCAGGGCAGGAAGAGACTGACCTTGAAGGTGGTGTTTCTGGTGTTATATACCCACCACAGCACAAAAGTCAAAGTACAGGTGTACCGGATGTAGCACAATCCTTTGCTATACCAGAGGGAAGCGGTGAGGTCATGGAAGAAAACCTGGCGGCCAACATTAATTATTTGGTTTCTCACCAGCTTCAGGAGACTGTCATGATAGAGACAGCAGACCTCTATAAAACACCTAGTAATTGTGCATCACTAAGGGTGCCGACGGTGAATCCAAGTATTTGGACACCTATGAGTTCAACAATGTGAGGACAAGAGATACGTTTCCAGAGGGTCCTCAAGCTCATTGCAGCTGGCATTACTGCTTTTGGGAGGCAGTTGGAAGGGAATGCTATGTCCAAAATTCAAAAAGACATGTTGGCATTGTTTTGTAACTCTTACTTTGAAAATAATTGTATGAGAAAAATCACCATTCGGCCCATCCTGCATCCAAGATTTGCTAGTTTGTGTAACTCAAGCAATGTTCAAGCTCCAGATTATTTATTTGGAGAAAACCTGCCTAAACAAATTAAAGATATCGATGAGGAGGCTAAAAAGATCAGCCTCATGAAACCTTTTATATTTGGCCAAAGGAGACAATCTGGCTGGATGAGAAGGGGATTTGATTCAGGAGCAGGAACAAGCAGAGGCAGGGGTATGGTGAGAAAGTATTATCACCCTTCACAGCCCAATGTTAATCCATATATTGGGAGAAGGAGACCAACAAGGTCATTTGCTGAGGTACAAAAACTGTATTCTATCACAAAGGAAATTGTTGTAGAACCTCCGATTGGTGGTAGATTGCAATTGTTTTATGATGAATGGTACTGTATAACATCTGATCGGTTTATATTAGATACTGTGTCAGGTGCTATTATTGAATTTGTGGAAGGAGTTGATCCACCTGTACAGGATAAACCTAATCGGGATTTGGTGCTTTCTGCACCTGAAAATTTTCTGGTAAAAGAAGAAGTAAAAAATTTACTTAAAAAAGGGGTAATTGAAAGTACAGGGTATCATCCGCAACAATTTGTGTCAAATATTTTCCCCAGGCCAAAGAAAGATGGGGGTTGTAGAGTCATTCTGGATCTCACAAAATTGAATTTATATGTCAAGTATAGACATTTCAAAATGGACACCTTCAACACTGCAAAGGAGTTGTTGTCCATAGGATGTTACATGGCTACTATTAGACTTAAAAGATGCGTATTATTCAGTGCTAATTCATCACCATTATCGTAGGTACTTGAACTTTAATTGGATGGGTCAGCTGTGCCAATATAAAGCATTACCTTATGGGTTAAGTTCAGCTCCCAGGCTGTTCACAAAATTATTGAAACCAGCACTGGCATTGTTAAGGGCTCAAAATCACATTGTCATGGCTTATCTTGATGATATTTTAATTGTTAATGCTACTCAGGAATCAGCTGAAGATTCAGTTTCAGCAACTATAAGCCTCTTGAAAAGGCTAGGGTTTCTGATCCATCCAACGAAATCTAAGCTACAGCCGTTGCAGACAATTGAGTATTTGGGGGTTATCATTAATTCAGTTGCTATGTCAGTAACTTTGCCAACAGATAAAATTGTGGATATTACAAATGAGTGTGAATTCCTTGCTGACAAACCTTATCCCTCCATCCGAGAAGTAGCTAGGGTTATTGGTAAGATAGTAGCAGCATTTCCCGCTGTTGGGTTTGGCCCTTTGCATTATCAAAATCTTCAAAGGGCAAAAGCACAAGCACTAAAAAAGCGTGCAGGTCATTTTGACAGACCCATGCAGTTGACAACAGAAGCTTTGGCTGAATTACAGTGGTGGATTGGGAATGTTGCACAAGCTACTAAAAACATTGTTATTCAGCAACCTACAGTGGTATTACAAACTAATGTTAGTGCTCTCGGATGGGGGGCTACGGACAATGACACCAGCTGTGGTGGTAGATGGACTGTCCAAGAGGAATTAATTCTCCAAACATATGGTATTAATTATTTGGAGTTATTGGTGGCATTTTTTGGATTAAAAGCTTATTGTTCTACTATGGATGACTTGCATGTTCAATTACAAATAGACAATACCACAGCTGTAGCACATATCAATCATATGGATGGAGTAAGATCAGTATCATGTGATCATCTGGTCAACCAGATGTGGAATTGGTGTATATCTAGGAATATCTGGCTTTCAGCTATCTATCTCCCAGGGAAAGACAATGTTGTGGCAGACAACAGATCATGGGAGTTTAAAGACAATACAGAATGGATGTTAAATCAACAAATTTTCCAAAAAATTGTCAATCAGTATGGTGTGCCAGACATTGATTTGTTTGTATCCAGATTAAATCACCAATTGCCCAAATATGTGTCATGGGAGCCTGACCCAGGAGCCGTAGCGTTGGATGCATTCTTGCTGCATTGGGGAAATATGTTTTTCTATGCTTTTCCCCCATTTTGCCTGATTAGGCAATGTCTCAATAAAATAGAGCAAGACTCTACTAAGGGTGTTTTGGTGATTCCAAACTGGCCTACACAGGCATGGTTCCCATTGATGCTTAGAATGATAATTGAACCTTTTATGACGATCCCCAACTCCAGGGATTTGTTGGTACAACCAGTGACAGAACAAGTTCATCCATTGCATGATCATATTAATTTGTTAATCTGCAGGTTCTGACCAGACCATTACAGGGGCTTGGACTGTCGGATAGGACCATGGAAGTCATAACGTCAGCTTGGAGAGATAGCACTAAGAAACAATATATGTCTCACATAAAGAAATGGGAAGCTTTTTGTATTCAGTCAGAGATATCTTATCATTCTGCAAACATATCGGATGTATTGGAGTTCCTTGCCATGTTGCATTTTGATCAGCACCTTAGTTATAGTGCTATTAATAGTGCTCGTAGTGCTTTGTCTTCCTATTTAGGACAATTTTCAGAACACCTATCTATCGGGTCTCATCCATTAATATCCCGATTTATGAGAGGGATTTTTAATAAAAATCCTCCCAAACCCAGATATACAGAAATTTGGGATGTTAATATAGTCCTCACATTACTTCGGCAATGGGCTCCAATTACGTCACTGTCTTTTCAGAAGTTAACATTTAAGGTGGTTATGCTTATGGCATTAGTGTCGGCACAAAGAGTACAAACATTGCAAATGTTACGTTTAGATTGTATGCATTTGTCTGCAGATAACATTACTTTTTATGTTTATGATCTAATCAAACAGAGCAGACCGGGGAAGTCTGGAACCAAGGTAATCTTTAGAGCATATCCTGTCGACCAAACATTGTGTGTGGTTAAGCATCTGACTCAATATATTGAAGTAACCAAGAATCTCCGAGGTTGTGAGACAACAATGCTTATTGGTCATTAAAAAACATACAAAAAAGTGTCAGTGCAAACTATTTCTAGATGGTTAAAACAGTTTTTGGATTTAGCTGGAGTAGACACTGATGTGTTTAAATCTCACTCCACCAGGGCAGCGTCCACGTCCGCGGCAATGGCACAGGACGTGCCGCTCGACCAAATTTTAGAGGCTGCAGGATGGTAAAGAAGAAACTTTTTCCAAGTTTTACAATAGACCTGTTATCATGGTGCCAGAATTTGCATATGCAGTGTTGAGTTCCGTTTGATATTTGCTTTCTTTTATGTAATGATTCATATCTTTTGTTGTAATTTCCCCTATTATAAAGGGGTATTACTTTCTTCTATTATTATCTATTAAAATACTTATTGCATTATTCAAGCAATGTTCAATAATATTATTTACTACTGTGTCTATTGAAGCAGTGTGTCGTATGGAATGAATCTATGGCATGAAAATCACAGAGCTTCAAAATCTTCACATAGTCACTCACGTGACTCCGAAGTAAAATAGTAAGATTAAATGAGAACTTACCTGTTTGAAGTTTGATCTTTATTTTATGAGGAGTGACGATGAGGGATTACGTGCCCTCCGCTCCCGACCCTCATAATCTAAACAATCATCTGGTAGTTCTAGTCTTGTGTGAGCCTTTCTATCTTACTTTGGCTATTGGTTCTATGTTTTTCACGCCGCTGCTATGAAGTATGCCGAGCATGCGCCTGGCGGGGCTTCTTCACGTAATCCCTCATCGTAACTCCTCATAAAATAAAGATCAAACTTCGAACAGGTAAGTTCTCGTTTAATCTTACTATTCTACTCTTATTCCTTATTACCTTATTGTGAAGACGCATAAGAGTCTCTTGCCCAGACTAGGAGAATCGAGAACCAGCGGGCACATGATTAAGGTAAAGGGGAAAGGTTTACTAAGAATCTAAGGGGTAACGTTTTCACACAAAAGGTGGTGGGTGTATGAAACGAGCTGCCAGAGGAGGTATTTGAGGCAGGGACTATTGCAGAGTTTAAGAAACAATTGGACAGGTCCATAGATACGACACGTTTAGATGGATATGGGTCAAATGCAGGCAGGTGAGACTAGTGTAGATTGGACATGTTAGCCAGTGTGGGCAAGTTGGGTCAAAGGACCTGTTTCCACACTGTATGACTCTATATTATTGTTAATGCTTTCATGGTTGGATTCCCAATATCGCTAGAATTTTTATTTCCTGATTTATTGGTAAAGATTATAGACAAAACCCCGAGATTTATAGCAAATCACAGCTTCAGAAGTTAAATTTCACTGTTCACAGAGCAAAGGCCAAAGTGACGATTTTAACCCCGGTCACGTGGCAGAAATTGTTAAGGGGGTAAAACCTTGAAGAAAAATCTTGGTCCTCATTCCATCCCAGCAAATGGGAAATGCAATGAAGTACATTGTGGTAAGAAGAATAGGAAGAGTAGCAGCAGCAGCCACACATAGTTTGTGCAACACCATCCAGTTTTTTTCCCATAAGGTTAGAATTAATCCTAAATTATTGAACTATTATAAACTTGAAAGCCATTCCTTTAAGGAACTATGCAGATTTTTCATAGGATATTTCCAAGCGAATGAGAGGAATAGATCGGATAGACGCACAGATTGACTTGCCCAGAGTAGAGGAATCGAGAACCAGAGGACATAGGTTTAAGGTGAAGGGGGATAGATTTAATAGGAACCTGAGGGGTAACTTGTTCACACAAAGGGTGGTGGATGTATGGAACAAGCTGCCGGAAGAGGTGGGTTATGGCAGGCACTATTGCAATGTTTAAGAAACAATTGGACAGGTTTAGAGGGCCAGTGACAATGGACAATAGGTGCAGGAGTAGGCCATTTGGCCCTTCGAGCCAGGGCCAAATGGCCTACTCCTGCACCTATTGTCTATTGTCAGCTAACAGCTGCCAGAAGAGGTGGGTTATGGCAGGGACTATTGCAACGTTTAAGAAACAATTGGACAGGTACATGGATAGGACAGGTTTAGAGGGAAATGGGCCAAATGCAGGCCAGTGGGACTTGTGTAGATGGGACATGTTCGTTGGTGTGGGCAAGTTGCGCTGAAGGGCTTGTTTTCATGCAGTTTGACTCTATAACTCTGTGGGAAATGGACCAGCTCATTAACCAGGACTAAATAGGCCACAATATTATTCAATAAGTTAATGCTCTATTGTAGGCCCTATTCAAGAGTCTTAAGTTCAGAATGAAGCTGACACTCCAGTATACGCCTGAGTGAATGATTAATTTGTCAGAGATATTGTAGTTCAGATGACATTATTCATTGTCCTCTTTTGCATACCTTGCTCCATGTAAGTTGGCTGTTTCACTTTCCCTATTTTGACAACGGCTGTTTCAATGTTTCAATGTAGTTCATTGTCTATGAAGCAGTGCCCAAAATTTACAATGTTGTAGTGCATGGTGGTGTAATGGTAGAGTTGCTGCCGTACGATGCCAGAGACCAGGGTTCCATCCTGTCTATGGGTGCTGTCTGTACAGAGTTTGTACCTTCTCCCCGTGACCGCGTGGGTTTTCACCAGGAGCTCCGGTTTCCTCCCACATTCCAAAGACATACAGGTTTGTAGGTTAATTGGCTTGTGTAAATTTTAAATTGTCCCTAGTGTGTGTAGGAAAGTGTCAGTATACGGGGATCGCTGGTCTGTGCGGACTTGATGGACCGAAGGGCCTGTTACCCCGCTGTATCTCTGAACTAAGCTAAGCTAAATAATCAATAATTAATCAAAATTACACAAAGCTGAGTTGCAGTAAGAAGTATGAGGAGGATGCTATGAGGATGCAGGGTGACTTGGACAGGTTGGGTGAGTGGGCAGATGCATGGCACGTGCAGTTTAATGTGGAGGTTATCCACTTTGGTGGCAAAAACAGGAAGGCAGATTATTATCTGAATGGTGTCAAGTTGGGAAAAGGGGAAGGACAACAAGATCTGGGGGTCCTTGTTCATCAGTCATTGAAAGTAAGCATGCAGGTACAGCAGGCAGTGAAGAAAGCTAATGCCATGTTGGCCTTCATAACAAGAGGAGTTGAGTATAGGAGCAAAAAGGTCCTTCTGCAGTTGTACAGGGCCCTAGTGAGATCACACCTGGAGTATTGTGTGCAGTTTTGGTCACCAAATTTGAGGAAGGACATTCTTGCTATTGAGGGAGTGCAGCATAGGTTCATGAGGTTAATTCCCGGGATGGCAGGACTGTCATATGTTGATCGAATGGAGCGGCTGGGCTTGTATACTCTGGAACTTAGAAGGATGAGAGGGGATCTTATTGAAACATATAGGATTATTAAGGGATTGGACATGCTAGAGTCAGGAAACATGTTCCTGATGTTGGGGGAATGCAGAAACAGGGGCCACAGTTTAAGAATTAGGGGTAGGCCATTTAGAACGGAGATGAGGAAAAACTTTTTCATCCAGTGAGTTGTGAATCTGAGGAATTCTCTGTATCATAAGGCAGTGGAGGCCAATTCTCTGGATGTTTTCAAGAGAGAGTTAGATAGAGCACTTAAAGATATCTTAAAGAGCCTGGGGATATGGCAAGAATGCAGGAATGGGGTACTGATTGTGGATTATCAGCCATGATCCTATTGAATGGTGGTGCTGGCACGAAGGGCCAAATGGATTACTCCTACACCTATTGCCTATTGTCTATTGTCTATTGTCTATTCAATGTGTAAATGTTACTGCACTGTGTATCCAGCATTTATAAATGAGCCACTCTGTAAATGCAAGGTTTTGTTTTCCAGATTTCATGTAGGTTATTTACCTTCAATAATTTACAATTTTGTGACATTGGAATGCTCTCAAACTCAAAATGCTGACCTAATAACAATTTACTAAGTAACTGTGAATGTCAGAACTGAGGAACAAATAATGGTTAAGGTTTATGAGGCTCCAGATCTACTTGTATTTACTGGGTGATATTTCAGCACCACAACATTTAATGGATGGAATTTATTTCTGTCAGTTTTCTCCCTCTGGGCATCAACACTAGTCGGAAGCGTTCCTGAAGGTTTGATCTTCTGACATTGTGATTGCACAATGCCTGAATGTGTAACAACATATCACTTAACAAGTTATATCATCAAATATTAGACTCTGACACGAGCCTCAAAATCCTTATGTTTAGTTTAGTTTAGAGATGCAGCGCGGAAACCGGCCCCATGGCCCACCGAGTCTGCGCCGATCACTATAACTATCCTACACACTAACACTATCACTACACACACTAACACTATCCTACACACACTGGGGACAATTTATATTTATACCAAGCCAATTAACCTACAAACCTGTACGTCTTTGGAATGTGAGAGAAAACTGAAGATCTCGGAGAAAATCCACGCGGTCACAGGGAGAATGTACAAACTCTGTACAAACAACACCCATAGTTGGGATCGAACCCAGGTCTCTGGCACTGAAAGCGCTAAAAGGCAGCAACTTTACTGTTGCGCCACTGTGCCGTATTGTAAGGAACCTCAATCTAAGGATCCTTGGCTTACCCATTCCTTCCACAATAGTACTAATCTTTCCCTAACTACTCACGGTAAGATTAAAAGGTTTCGCACACCCCTTTACTGCTGTTTGTCTCTTCTCAGTACTAATTCTGCTCACTGGGTTACTGTTCAGAGTTCAGGTTCTGTGGCTTCCACTATAACACATCCCACATATCCTTCTCTAGCCTTGGAGAACCAGAGGCTCAAGTTCAATCCTGACTATGGGTGCAGTCTCTGTGGGGTTTGTACGTTCATAAGTTCATAAGTTATAGGAGCGGAATTAGGCCATTCAGCCCATCAAGTCTACTCCGCCATTCATCATGGCTGATCTATCTTTCTCTCTCTCTCAACCCTCTTCTCCTGCCTTCTCCCATAACCCCGACACCCATACTAATCAAGAATATATCAATGTCCACCTTAAAAATATCCATTGATGGTCTCCACAGCCCTCAGTGGCAATGAATTCCATAGATTCACCACCCTCTGATTAAAAAGATTCCTCCTCATCTCCTTTCTGAAGGTATGCCCTTTTATTCTGAGGTTATGGTCTCTGGTCCTAGATTCTCCCTCAAGTGGAAACATCCTCGCCACATCCAATCTGTCCAGCCCTGCGACCATGTGGGTTTTCTTCAGGTGCTCCGGTTACCTCCCACAATCCAAAGATGTGCAGGTTTGTAGGTTATTTGACGTCTGTAAATTGTCCCTAGTGTGTAGGATGTGAAAGTGGGATAACATTAAACAAATGTGCAGGTGATCAATGGTCGGCATGGACTCAGTGGGCCAAAGTGCCTGTTTCTGCGCTGTATCTCTAAACTAGAAAAATCTAGTTCCCATACAGAGGTGATTAATGAAAATAGAGAAATAGCTGTCGCCTACATGGATTTTAGTAAGCCATTTGATGAAGTCCCACATGGTAGGCTGACCCAGGAGATTAAGATGCACAGGATCCATGGTGACTTGTTCTTTTGGTTACAGAACTGGCTTACATATAGATGACAGAGGGTTGTGGTGGAAGATTGGAAGGTGAAAGGGTGGGACATTCTGGCTGGAGGTTTGTGACCAGTGAGACTCCGCAGGGACCTCTATGGTTCATGATCAATAAAAATGATTTGGATGTAAATGGGTTAGTTAGTAAGTTTGCAGATGACACCAAAATCAACAGAGTTGAGGATTGTGAGGAGGCCTGTCAAAGTATATCACAGGATAATAGACCAGTTACAGAAGTGGGCTGTCAAATGCAGATGGAGTTTAATCTGAACAAGGGTGAGGTGTTGCACTTTGGAAGGTCGAATGTAAGGGAATGTATGCAGTTAATGGTAAGACCCTTGACACCATTGATATACAGATGGGTCATGGGGTACAAATCAATAGCTCCTGAAAGTGACAATACAAGTAGATATAGATGTAAAGGAGGAGTATGGTCTGTTTGCCTTCATCAGTCAGGGCATTAAGTATAAGCGTCAGGAAGTCAAGTTGCAGTTTTAAAGCACTTTGGTTAGGCTGCATTTGGAGTATTGCGTGCAGTATTGCTCCATCACAGGCCAGATGTGAAGGCTTTAGAAAGGGCGCAAAAGAGGTTTACCAGATGATAACTGGATTAATAGAGCATTAGTTAATGAGTAAACGTTGGACAAACTTGTTTTCTCTGAAACTTCAGAGGTTGAGGGTAGACCTGACGATAGTATATTAAATTATGATAGGATAGGCAGTCAGAACCTTTCACCCAGTATTAATCAAATTATGCAGCATTGATGGAGGTCCTTCAGCCCAACTTGTCCGTGCTGGCCTATCTAGATAAAAATAAATTACTTGCATTGAAAATTCTCTTAACTGATTTCTATTCCCACAAAATGAAAGCTGGGATGATGGAACGGGAAGACACAATCCATTTGAATCCAAAAACACAAGGTATTATTTTTCAATTTCCCATTGTATTTAGGGGGATGTTTAGTTCAGAGATACAGCGCAGAAACAGGCCCTTTGGCCCACCGAGTCCGCACAGACCAGTGATCCCCGCACATTAATACTATCCTACACGCACTAGGAATAATTTACAGCTGTACCAAGACAATTAACCTACAAACTTGTACATCTTTGGAGTGTGGGAGGAAACCAAAGATCTTGGAGAAAACCTACGCAGTCACGAGGAGAATGTACAAACTCCGTACAGACAGCACCCGTAGTCGGGATCGAACCCGGGTCACCGGCGCTGCAAACAGTGTTCTTCTTCTTGCATATGGCTTGCACAGCCTAAAGTTGTAGGTCAAGGGTAGACATCCTGGCCAGGACAGCATCAGTTACTGGGTGGATGGCTTTGATGCCACCAGGGAAAAGCCTCAGTGAGCAGTCATTCACGATGTGTAGGATTGTCTGGTATGGATGTCTGCAGTCGCAAGCAGGACTGTCTGTCATCCCCCACAAACAAATAGATGCAAACAAATATAGGCTTCAGGGCATTTATTCATAATCCCACAGATGGTAGCTTCATGCCATGAACTTCTCAGCCAAGCACATGCACCAAATGTCTGAAATAATAGTTGATCTCATACTGTGCATTAATACCGTGGCGTTATCACATCAACAATAATTTGCCACACGGAAGTCTCTAACACAACTTATATTTCCATTAGTAGGTGAATGACGCATCACCATTTAATGATAGGAACCACCATTAGAGAAGCAACATAACAAACCTTGCCATTAAAACCTGGCCATATCTGGCCTGGAATTTGTACTAAACATTCAAAATGCAAATTCAGTCCAGTTAGAGCATTATATCTAATTTTGTGTATGCTTTCAGGATGAACATGAAGGGTTTGGAGAATGAACATAAGAGATTTATTAAATTCATTCCAGGGATAAGAGGTTGTCTCCTCTTGGAGTAGAGAAGACTAAGAGGTTTGAAATATGTTTCAAATTATGAAAGGTTTAGGTGGGATAAATAAAAATAAATTGTTTCCAGTCCCTGAAAATGGTCTGAAAGCACAGTTTTAAGGTGGCTAGCATAAGAACTAGGGATGTCATGAAGGAAAACATTTTAATAAATGTTTTACAACGAATGACTAAGATATGGAACACAGTGGCCGTCAAAGTGATGGATGCAAAACCAAAAGTAGCTATCAAAAATAAATTGAGCAAATACTTAAAGGAGAAAAATTGGCTGAGGCATGAGGACAGAGTAATTTAAAACGGAGTCATTTGAAAGATTAATGTAATATTTCAAACAGAGGGTGGTGAATCTCTGGTGTTCTCTATCCCAGAGGTTATGGAGGTTAGATCATTGTCTCTTTTTAAAGAGAAAGTTGATAAATTGATGAAAGATTGAGGAATTGAAGGATATGGCACAGGAAAGGAGATGAGGCCTGGGGCCCCGTTCATACGGAATGACAAATAAGGCTTGAGGAGTGAGTGACTTTACCTATGACGGGGATTCCCAACTTTTTTCGTCCCGTTTACCCCTGGCAACTTTAATAGCACATAACAATGTTATTTCATTTATTTATAAACAACTAATGATGAACAGAAACCGGTATACCAGAACCAAACACAGCCAGTCAATGAGAAAAAATTGTACAAATCCAGAATCAACAAATTTACCCCCTGAGTTGGCGAAATTTACCCACGAGGGTAAATCTACCCCAGGTTGGGAACCCCTGACCTAGGATCTTACTTATATTAAGGTCTTAAATTCTTATGAGTCTGACTAGATGGATTTTATGCTGCAAAATGGTGGCATGGACAAACACTGCAGTATCGGATTGGTCAATGTAGCTCATGACTTACTGATTAG
This sequence comes from Okamejei kenojei, assembly GCA_035221665.1. NCBI lineage: Eukaryota > Metazoa > Chordata > Chondrichthyes > Rajiformes > Rajidae > Okamejei > Okamejei kenojei. The sequence goes on from CM069135.1 coordinate 97,293,128, forward strand.
TAAGGGTATCAAAGGTTATGGGGAGAAGTGGGTGAGATGGAAAGATAGATCAGCCATGATTGAATGGTAGAGTAGACGATGGGCTGAATGGCCTAATTTGGCTCCTATAAAGTTATGAACATATAACATTAGTTGCTGGAGCACCGAAAGCATGTTGTTTATATCTTGCAATTATTGCTAAGCTGGAATTGTTTCTGACAGCAGTGCCCTCAGGGATCACAGGGATATTTTTGTAGCTCTACCCGCAGTGAGAGTCTCGTAGAACCATCGAAGGACTCCCATTTGGTCATAAACACAACATAGGATGTGTACAGGAAAGATGAAATAAAAGTGACACCTTCGATAGACTCATAACAATGAATAACATGGGCGATGCCATTTAACGTGGAAACTTGAAAAAACCTGATAAGCAAAAGAGATGAACGTCCCCATTCATTTTACACTAATGTACAAAGTCCACATTAACCTGTGAAGTGCTGCATTGAGGAACTCAGGAACACAAGAAATAGAGGGAGATGTAGGCTATTCTGTCCCTTGTACCTGCTCCCATTCAATTCATGGCTCAACAAAGAGACTAGTCAAGATCACCTGCCCGAATTCATTATTCTGTAAGTTTCAATGAGGTCCACCCGCAACCTTCTGAACTCCAGCGAGTGGAGGCCCAGCGCTGCCAAGCGCTCATTCAGGGAGGCAAAGTCTTCACCTTCACATGGAGAGTGGTCATGGCCCTTCTCCTGTCCTCCTTCAGCCTCCCTGGTGAAATAGGCCTTGCCACAGGCCCCTCTTCTCTTCCAGGATAAGCTGGGGACTTCATTGAGACCACAACAAAAGCACATTGTTTTTGGGGGAGCAGCACAGGGATTTTTAAAAACTCACCCTTTCAAAGGGTGGTGGGTGCATGGAACTAGCTTCCGGAGGAAGTAGTTGAGGCTGGGACAATCCCAACATTTAAGAAACATTTAAGACATGTACACAGATAGGATAGGTTTAGCGACCAAACACAGGCAGGTGGGACTTGTGAAGATGGGACATTATGATGGGTATGGACAAGTTTTGTCGAAGGCTTTGCTTCCACGTTGTGGGACCCTATGACTCTAAATGTGAGAGCTCTGAGATGCAGCCCAACCACTTCCAACAAGCTCTCTTGCAACCCTTGCCGCCAACAAGACCTGTTGGCCCATTTAATAAGCCCTTTAAAAAGCACAACACAGACTGCTTTCTCCTCTTCACACCTGATATCCCGCAGGTGTTCCACATTGGCTTTCCGTAGATAATTTGGCAGAAGAGCAATCAAATGTCACTTGCATGGTCCCGATACGCTGGGTACTTTGGGGGTGAATGTATGAAGAGGTTTACCAGAATGATTCTTTACAGAAGGCTATGGAGGCCAAGTCATTGGATATTTTTAAGGTGGAGATAGTTGATTAGTATGGGTGTCAGGGGTTATGGGGCAGAAGGCAGGAGAATGGGGTTGAGAGGGAGAGATAGATCAGCCATGATTGAATGGCGGAGTAGACGATGGGCCGAATGGCCTAATTCTGCTCCTACAACTTATAAACTTACCAATTTTAAGGGAGACTAGACCAAGTGGAACCTGTTGGGTCAAGTCCCCTGAACGAGCGGTTGCGGTGGGGGGGGGGGGGGCAGAGGGGTGGCCTGCGGCATGACACACACAGTAACCACCCCCCCACACACACACTAACTACCCCCCATACACACATACTAACCACCTCCCTTGATATTATATTAACATTATATATTGGCTCCTTTTACCCCATCCCCACCCTATCCACTGACACATAGCTCCCAACTCGTAGGCACGTCTTGAGAGGGGGGTGGGGGGTAGAGAGCGAGGGCAGAGAGAGAGAAAGGGCAGTCAGAGAGAGAGGGGCAGAGACAGAGAGGGGGGCAGAGACAGAGAGGGAGTGGCAGAGAGAGAGGGGCAGAGACAGAGCGAGAGGGAGGGAAAGGGGGAGAGAGCGGGGAGAGAGGGGGTGGAGAGAGGCAGGGAGAAGGGAGTGTAGAGAGGGGGGGAGAGGGGGGCAGAGGGGAGGCGAGGGGGGAAAGAGGGGGGTAGTGAGGGGGAGAGTGAGGGAGGGAGAGTGAGGTGGGGGGAGTAAGCGGGGCAGAGTGAGGGTGGGAGAGAGTGGGGGGGGGGAAAGGGGGGAGAGTGGAGTGGAGGGCTGGGAGAGCGGGGGAGGTCCGGGCCAAGCTGAGGACCGGACCCGAGCGGAGCCAAGGACCGGAACAGATCCGAGCCGAGCCGAGCCGCGAGCGGGCGTGCTGGCGAGCGAGCGTCAACCAAAGGATCGCGCGTTGGGCCGATCTTCAGCTATGATCTTTGGTGTTCAGTCCACGGCCCAACTTTTGAATAGCAGGGGGAGGTGGGGGGGTGACGTCACTCGCAGCGCGAGCAGACGGCAGGCAGATCCATTGTGACGTCATCAGTGAAAGACAGGCTTTTTGATTTCGAAGTTTTATTGGATTTGTGAACATTTTCATTAATAACTGGAGAAGTAAAGCACAACATTTTCAGATAAGGTGATTTCGGACTCCAGGGTATAAATCTCTGCTGGTATGTGTAAACATTTTACCTTTAGTGCGTTGTTTTTTCGAGCTGTGACAACACACAAACAAACACACACACACACACACACACACACACACACACACACACACACACACACACACACACACACACACACACACACACACACACACACACACACACACACAAGATCAGAGTTTTATACTTATAGAGATATGGATATCAAAGACTCGATGGTGTAGCTTTAAGGTCGGAGGGCATTGTTTCAAGGAGATGTCTGGGGCACGTTTTTTTTACACAGAAGGTGGTGGGTGCCTGGTGTTCACTGCCACGTGTGGTGGTAGAGACAAGATACAATAGTGAAGTTTAAGAGGGTTTTGGATAAGCACATAGAATGTAGGAACAGAGGGATATGGATCATGTGCAGGCAATAGACAATAGACAATAGACAATAGGTGCAGGAGTAGGCCATTTGGCTCTTCGAGCCAGCACCGCCATTCAATGTGATCATGGCTGATCATCCCCAATCAGTACCCCTTCTCCCCATATCCCCTAAATGAGGCCTGATGAGTTTACTTTGAAATCATATTCAGCATAGACGTTGTGGACAAAAGTGGCCTGATCCTGTGCTATACTGTTCAATGTTTTATGTGAATGTACTGAATAGTGAAAGACCTGGATAGAATGGATGTGGAGAGTAGGGCCAGAGGGCAAAGCCTCAGCAAATAAGGACGTTCCTTTAAGAAGGAAATAATGTCTTTAGTCAGTGGATGGTGAATCTGTGGAATTCATTGCTACAGAAGGCTGTGGATGCAATGTCAATGGATATTTTAAAAGTAGAGTTATATAGATTCTTGATTAGTACGGGTGTCAGGGGTTATGGAGAGAAGGCAGGAGAATGGGGTTAGGAGGGAGAGATTGATCTGCCATGATTGAATGGCGGAATAGACTTGATGGGCCGAATGGCCTTAATCTGCTCCTACCACTTACACATAGGAACATGTAATTGCACATTCAAATGTTCTATGTGCATGAGATATGTTACTATCCTGATACGTCATCAATGACTTACACTCTCCTGAGGACTTGTAGTTCTTGAAAAGCATGTGTTACACAATCAGATTTCTAGATTGGCCATTCCAATAGGAATGGGGGGGGTGTTTGATCACAGTATAATGTGAGAAATCGCCCTCTGTACTGACTATCTTTCAGCTGACTGGGTTAGCGTGCAACAAAGCTTCTCACTGTACCTCGGCACACATGATAATAAATAAACTAAACTAAACTAAACTATGGCATGTGGTGTGGGAAGGCTGGGAGACGGATATAGGATGGCTTATTAAAGAGGATGAACAAAGTTTCAAATTCTCAAGCATTAAGCTGAGGACATGCACTGACTTCCTGTACGTTCTTTTCCACTGCTGACTCAATCTAATCCCATTGCTCAGATAATCAGTAGATCAGCTTTATGATTCCTAAAGATAGCACACACTTTTCAACTTTGACTGTGACACAACCTTGCTCAATGAGCCTTGACATCTGAGTAAAACACAATAATTGTTGGTTTTAACTGATTATTGCTCCACAGTCTAAATTAGACTACGGCAAAAGGAAGTGAGTGCTGGGAGCCAAGCTGTCATCTTTGGAAATTGTGATTCGTCATATTGTTTGTCTTATTTTTCTGTACTATAATTCCAAGTGGCAAAAACCATACTGAAAAATATATATATACGGGATTGCTTGCGCTCTTTTCCCTCAGGGCTTTCTGACCAAAAATGTATATTGGTTTTCTATTATCGCAGATGGGCTTATTGTCATAGTCATAGTCAAACAGTTTGGAAACAGGCCTTTTTGCCCAATTAGCTCATGCCAGCCAACATAGCCCAGCTGCACTAGTCCCACCTGCCTGCGCGTAACCTTTAGCACTCTAAACCTATCCTATCCATGTATCTGTCCAAATGTCTCCTGAACATAACAATAATACCTGCCTCAACTACCTCCTCTGGCAGCTCGTTCCATACACTCACCACCCTTTGTGTAAAAAAGTTATACCAGAAGACGCCAGAAGAGATATCTTGCTGCAACTATAGAAGGCCATGTGGTGAGACCACACCATGAGTCTTGCTTACAGTATTGGTCTCCTTATCTGAGGAAGGATGAAGGCTGTGTAGCAAGGATTCACCAGATATTCCTTAGATGTCAGGACAGTTGTATGAAAATAATTTGGGTCAATTAAATTACAGAGATTAGAGTTCAATAGAATAGAGTCATAGTGGAAACAGGCCCTTTGGTCTAATTTTCCCACACCGACCAACATGTCCCACTAGTCCCATCCGCCTGCATTTTGCCCATATCCCTCTAAACCTATCCTATCCATGTACATGTCTAAATGTTTCTTAAATGTTACGATACTGCCTGCCTCACTACCTCCTCAGGCATCACGTTTCATACTCCCGCCACCCTTTGTGTGAAAAAGTTACCCCTCAGGTTTCTATTAAATCTTTCTCCTCTCACCTTAAACCTATGTCCTCTGGTTCTTGATTTTCCTACTCTGGGCAAGAGACTACGTGTGTTTATCCGATCTATTCCTCTCCTGATTATGTACACTACTACAGTTTAGTTTGGTTTAGTTTGTGCCGAGGTATTGTGAAAAGCTTTAAGATCACCCCAAATCCTTCTGCGCTCCAAGGAAGTCTTCAATTCTCCGAGGAAGAACATAGGTTCTCTGCTTCTCTATCTGGGGGCTGCATGGTGGCGTAGCGGTAGAGTTGCTGTCTTACAGCGTCAGAGACCTGGGGTCAAACCTGACTACGGGTGTTGTCTGAATGGAGTTTGTACATTCTCCCAGTGGCCATCGTGGGTTTTCTTCAGGATCTCTAGTTTCCTCCCACACTCCAAAGACGTACAGGGTTTGTCGGTTAATTGACTTGGCATGATAGTAAATTGTCCTCTCGTGGATGTAGAGTAGTGGTAATGTGTAGGGATCGCTGGTTGGTGTGGACACAGTGGACCAAAGGGCCTGTTTCTGCGCTGTATCTCTAAAACTAAACTAATACTATATATTTGAATAAAGGCACAGGACAGCACCAATGGAATTGCCTCTTCTCTTCAAGAGATGTTGGCATGACTTCAAAACCAAAACTGACATAACTCCACTTTAATTTCTACGAAACAGCAGAATTTACATCAATTACAAGATATGTACGCAGGCTTGCCAACTTTATGAATTTATTTTAACTGCTCAATTCCTTGGGAGGTTTGATAATAAGGTCTGGTGTTGTGAAGCACAATTGGGGTTGCTCTGAAGAGGTTAAGTTTCAGGCCATGAGATCAACTGGGCAAATTTTTCCATCACCTGATTTTCTGGCCAAAGATCAGTTTAGCCCTAAGCAGATTCAGTGCCTACCTTGCTGAAGCATAAAACTAGGCTCCGGAGTGAATAAAAATAACTTTACCTTTGGCCTGATCTGCACCATAAACGTTATCTGTGGCACGAACCGCATTATTATGTTGCTCATGTTATTACAAAAAAAACTGTTCTCGTTTGTGGTCAGCTTCAATCAACCCTGAAATATCTTTCTAAAGGTCTGGTAATTGTGCCACACAACATCGCCCCCCCCCCCCCCCCACTTGCTATTGTTCCTTTATTTGTGTGTACAGAAGTGAAGATCTTTAACTTTGTCGTGTTCAAAGACCTGACAGCGGATTGAAAATGTACAGACCTTGCATTAGCTGCCTTCAAAGATCAGGAAGTAACAGTCGTCACTCTGGCTAAGATAAATCTCTGCATGCAAAATGCCACGCTTGATGCTTTGCAGAGCTCGTAAATGCATTCCCACCCTACTGAAAAGGAGGGCACAGTCATTAAGTGGAAATGTACTGAGACTCATTCACTTTGTGGATCTTTGTGACTTATTTACAGAGTGACATAAGAGGCAGTAGAGGAAAAAGCCAGTGTTTGTATTACCTAAGTGAAACAGTAATTGAGCAGAAGGTGGCGTTTAAGATTAATTGATTTATTTATTATGCTTTATTTTTTTAATATAATACATATAGAGGAGGTTTATGAGACTGCTCCCAGGAATGATTGAGTTAACATATGATGAGTGTTTGAGCGCACTGAGCTTGTACTGGCTGGAGTTTAGAAGGATGAGGGGGACCTCGTTGAAACTTACTGAATAGTGAAAGGCCTGGATAGAGTGAATGTGGACCATAACCCTAACCCTAATGAGGATGTTTCCACTAAGTGGAGAGTCTAGGACCAGAAGCGATAAGCTCAGAATAAAATAATGTACCTTTAGAAATTAGATGAGGAGGAATTGCTTTAGTCAGAGGGTGGTGAATCTGTGCAATTCATTGCCACAGACGGCTGTGGAGGCCAAGTCAATGGTTATTTTTTAGGTGGAAATTGACAGATTCTTGGTAAGGGTTTCAGTGGTTATGGGAGAAGGCAGGAGAATGGAGTTGAGAGCGAAAGATAGATCAGCCATGATTGAATGGCCGCATAGACTTGATGGGCCGAATGGCCTAATTCTGCTCCTATGACTTATGAACTTATGATATCGTTGACATGGCATTCTACGGTTCACTGCTAGTCTGCAACAATGAAAATAATGTTACTTTGCTAAACATAATTGACACATGCAGAGGTCATATTGATTCTATGTCGATGTACAATCGCATCACTCTCTGGGGAGAGTAGTTGTTCAGTTTCATTTATTTTTCCTTAGTATTTGATTCAACAAAAACATTTGTGTGTATTCAAGTCAGCACAATATGCTGTAAACAAACTGCATGCTTTTTGTAAATTTCCACTTTTCTTCTTTGTCTTGTTTAAGTTGCTGTGCTTTATGGGGTACGGATACAATATACCAGGGACGTGTTGTCAGGGGAGGCAGGGGATGCAGAGCCTCACCTGTCATACTCCCAATGAAAATGGCTGTTGAGAAAAGTAAAGAAAAATAATAATGAAATAAAATAAATATAAAGATTTTTCCACTGATCTGTGTTATAAATCCAGGTAACTTATTTCACGTATAAAGATATTAAATTTAGGCTCGCTGGTCCCGTCATAAAACTGCAATGAAAGAGCACCAGGGGAGGCAGCGATCACATCTGCCTCACTGAGGGGGCATGTCTTGAGCCCAGTGGAGGGAGAGGGAGCGTCAATTACGTAGGCTCAGCCCATGTCATTGACGCTGCCTCGCTCTCCCTCCAGGTTAGCGAGCTTCAGCTGCGGCGGCGCAGCACTGGATTCCACCGCTGGCGGCGCTGACTTTCCAGCCGTGGGCGGCGCTGACTGGTAGGTTGATTTGTTGATTTGTAGCGGCCGATTTGGAGGCTGTGGGCCGCTGAGAGCTCCAAATTGGGCCCCGCGCCTAAGGGGGCCCCGCGCTGGAGCAATGTACTCTCGGCTCGTGCAGATCTACCCCGGGTGGAGGGTGGAGGGAGAGTAGAGGGGTGGAGGGGGAAGCAAGGGGTAGACGGACAGGGGAGTGTGAGGGGGAATGGAAAAGGGGGAGAGGGGGAGGTGGGTCGTTCCCGCCCCTCCATTTGCCGTGCTTCACGCACACAGCCCCGGCTCCACCCCTCTCTCTCCCCGGGGAGACACAGTGATCAATACAGGGAGGGCCTGGCCACTGATACTAGCCAGTACCTCCCCAGCCACTGACCTCACCGCACGTCACTGCAATATATAGCAAGTCTATAAGGGATGCCAAGGCGGAATGCAGAGGGATTTAGGAGTACAGGTGCATGGTTCCTTGAAGGTGGAGTTGCTGGTAGATACGGTGGTCAAAAAGGCTTTTGGCACTTTGACCTTCATCAGTTAGAGTATTGTTTATAGAAGTTGGGAGGTCATGTTGCTGTTGTATAAGACATTGGTGAGACTGCAATTAGAGTATTGCATTCAGTTCTGGCCACCATGTTATAGGAAAGATATTGTCAAGCTGTAAAGGGTACAGGGAAGATTTACGAGGATGTGGCCAGGACTAGTCTGAGCTACAGGGTGGGAGACTGGGACTCTATTCCTTGGAGTTCAGGAGGATGAGAGGTGATCTTACAGAGGTGTATAAAATCATGAAAATAATAGATTGGGTAGATGCACAGAGTCCCTTGCCCAGAGCAGGGACCAGAGGGCATAGGTTTAAGGTGAAGGGGAAAAGATTTAATAGGAATCTGAGGAGTAACTTTTTCACACAAAGGGTGGTGGGTGTATGGAACAAGCCACCAGAGGAGGTAGTTGAGGCTGGGACCATCCTAACAATTAAGAAACAGTTAGACATGTACATGGATAGGACAGGTTTGGAGTAATATGGACCAAACACGGGCAGGTGGGACTAGTGGAGCTGGGACATGTTTGCAAGTTGGGCCAAAGGACCTGTGTCCACGCTGTGTCACTCTATGAATCTATAACTCTAAGACAGGCTTCTGAAACAAGCTGGAGATGGAGTTCAATCAAAGTGATGTGGGATGAATACCATCATGGGCTACATACGTTCATGTGCATAAGTTCCAGGAGTAAAATTAGGCCATTCGGCCCATCAAGTCTACTCTGCCATCCAATCATGCCTGATCTATCTTAACCCCAATCTTCTGCCTTCACCCCGTAGCCCCCGACACGTCTTACTAACTCCTGAAATCAGGGGTGATCTCTGTCAATGACATAGCTCTACTGGATGAGCTTAATGCAAGAAGTCTGGGGAGGACCCGGCAGCGATAGTGGAGGGGTCGGAGCGGTGGTCGATGATGGCGCCGACCGACGGACGAGGACGGACACGTGGAAGTGAGGGCATCGCTGCCGAGGGAAGGAACAAAGGAGGACCCGGCGTGGGGGGACCCCCGTGAGGGAGGAGGAAGAGCAATGGGGTCCCGGCATGGGGGGACTGCATGGTGGTGGTGGTAGGGGGATAGAACAATGGACACAACTGGCGCGGGGACGGGGGCGAATTGGTAACTTTGTAAGCACCATTTCTGGGTGACTATTTGCAAACCTTGGCAAGTATGCAAGCAAAGAACTTCACTGTGACATCGCATGTGACAATAAAGTATTATATTCTATTCTATTATTTTTTACTGTTTTGAACAGGCAAACAAAGTTCCACAAATGTGCAATCCCCCACTGCCTCTCTCATACACCACAGTAACAGAAGTTACATTCACGATTTGCATTCACGAGGGTAAACTCTCGGAGAGCGGCTGGCTGAGATGGAGTCCCTGGATGGTTCTGGAATCATACAACCGGCCAACATCTTCACCAACACCTTCAACTGTTCACTTCAACAGATTTCTGTCCCCATCCGCTTCAAGGAAAATTCAATTTCTGGTATCCAAGAAAAATAAAGTGACTCTAACATCAACCTGTTCAGCCTCTCCCTGTAGCTCAGGGCCTTGGGTCCTGGCCATAGCCTTTACATGTGGCCTTTTACATATGATCCTCAATGTGAGAAGTAAACATATAATTCAACAATAGAGAATTGTACGAATGTTGGGGACACATGTGAGGGATGTGGGAGGCACAAGGTTAAGAGTAATAGTTAAGAGTCTAATTCCATTCAGTGCTCAGGTGAATATATTTCAGGATCAATCTGGAATCAAAGGGGTAACTTTTTCACACAAAGGGTGAAACAAGCTGCCAGAGGAGGTAGTTGAGGCTGGGACTATCCCAATGTTGAAGAAACAGTTAAACGGGTACATGGATAGGGCAAATATGGGGGGATATGGATCAAACGCAGGTGGGAGTAGTGTAGCTGGGACATGTGGGTCGGTGTGGACAAGTTGAGCCGAAGGGACTGTTTCCACGCTGCATCACTCTATGACTCTAATCATTGGATATTATTTAGGAGTGAGGAATAAAGCTGCTTCTTCCAACCCACAAAGCTAGGTATACTATACCTCCAAGTTACCTCTGCAGAGGCGAGGAACTGAATCTGGTTAGTTGATTCACAATTATATCAAGTGGTCAACTCAATCATTCAGTCACAGGGTGCAGACTAGTTTGGTTTAGTTTAGTTTAGAGATACAGCGCGGAAACAGGCCCTTCGGGTCGGCCCACCGATTCCGTGCTGACCACCAATCCTCGCATACTAACACTCTCCTACACACACTAGGGACATTTCGCAATTTTAACCTACAAACCTGTACGTCGTTGAAGTGTGGGAGGAAACTGGAGCTCCCAGGGGAAACCCATGCAGATCACAGGGAGAACGTACAAACTGTGTACAGACAACACTCATGGTCAGGATCGAACCCGGGTCTCTGGCGCTATAAGGCAGAGGACGTACAAACTGCGTATCGAACCCGGGTCTCTGGCGCTGTAAGGCAGAGGACGTAGAAACTGTGGATGTACAACTCTACCGTTTTGCTACCGTGCCACCACAGTGTGTAGTTGTTGCATTAGCTTCTTACAACATTATCAGCTATTTTCTGAATTCATAAAATTATGCATGATCTGTTGTTAACAATGCATTGATTCAACAGAGACTTCTCATTTCATCGAGTGAACGTTATATAGTCTAGATCTACCATTTCTTAATGGTGTTTCATTATATCAGCAATTTTTTTCTGCCATTGTTTATAAAGGAATTTAAATCCCATTGTTCAAAGTGATGAGAATGGGTATTCCTTAGCGGCAGAGTTGGGGTGTGTGGGTGCTGGTGGAGATCTGAAGGCGCTGCGTAATTTTGTTAAGGAGGTAAAATTGGCAAGAATTCAGCAAGTGTAAGAGTGTGAAGTTAATTGGTCTGCGAACAAACACTATTCAGAAATGTAGAAAAGGGAATGGCAGATGCTGGTTTACCAATGAAAGTGGATGAAGGGCGGCAGAGAAATGAAGGGCGGCACAACGGTGCAGCGGTAGAGCTGTTGCCGTACAGCGCCAGAGACCTGGGTTTGATCCCGACTATGGGTGCTGTCTGTACGGAGTTTGTACATTCTCCACGTGACCGCATGGGATTTCTCCGTGTGCTCTGGTTTTCTCCTGCACTCCAAAGACGTACAGGCCTGTAGGTTAATTGGATTCGGCAAAATTATAAATTGTCCCTAGTGTGGCAGGATAGTGTTAGTGTATGGGGGTGATCGCTGGTCGGGTGGACTCGGTGGGTCGAATGGCCTGTTTCCATGCTGTATCTCTAAAGTTTAAAGTAAAGTCTAAAATGCATGTCCGTACGTTGCTTGTGCGGCCTGATGAATATCTCCAGTTCTGCTATATTTTCATCGCCACTGTTTCACAAGTGGATCAAAGACTCTGCCCCTCAAAGAGAACAACATGATACTTGCCTGTTTCTGAGATAGAGGATATTCATGTCATTCGGCAATCTAGAGTGCACAGCTTTATTATGCAAGCAGCTAAGCACATTGTGTGCCAATGGAAGCATGTGCTGCGAATGAGAGGAACCGGTGCTGGAGCCTGCATGTAGGTGACAACAATCCTTCCAATTGAAGTGCTGCTCTGTGAGCACCAGGGCTCTTATTTCAACGGATTGCCTACCAGGAATAAAAATAATAGCTGTCAGTTACTCTTCAGCTAGTATCAGAATATACCAACATTATTTTGTACAGCGGTAGCTGTTATTTACTCAAAGAGCCATAGTGTCTTACAGTGTGGAAACAGGCCCTTCAGCCCAACTTGTCCACATCAACCAACATGTCCTATCTACGCTTGTCCCACCTGCCTGTGTTTGGCTCATATCCCACTCAACCTGTCCTATCCATGCACCTGTCTAAAGGGTTCTTAAAGGTTGCAATAGCCCCTGCCTCAACTACCTCCTCGAGCAGTCGTTCCATACTCCCACCATCCTTTGTGTGAAAAAGTAACCCTTCAGGTTCCCATGAAATCTTTCCCCGTCACCTCAAACCTATATCCTCTGGTTCTCGATTCCCCTACTCTGGGCAAGAGACTCTGTGCGTCGACCTGAACTATCTTCTCATGATTTTGTATATAAGATCGCTTCCTATTTCTGAGGCAGTTGATAGTGCCTGCACTATGCAACATTGAGTGCAACACGTTTAGACGAATCTTGCTATCACTGGCCCATCCATCCCTGGAGCCCTCGAATGAGAAGCACCACAACATCTGATTTATTTCCTTGACAAAATTTAACATTTGGCAAAATTAAAGAATGCATGCATGAAGCCAATAATTTTGAAAATTATTTGAAACAATATGTCCCAGAAGATGAGGTGGTTCCAAATGTCATGCTATGTCTGTTGGGAGAATTAGGAAGATTTGGATTGTTTGCTCTCAAGCGTCGGAGGCAAAGTGGGGGCCTGATGGAAGTGTATAAAATTATGAGAGGCATAGATAGGGTAGACAGTCACAAGCTATTTCCCAGGTGGAAATGTCAAAACCTTGTCTCAGGGTGACACAGTGGCACAGTTGGCTGCTCTACAGCGCCAGAGACCCAGGTTTGATCCTGACTACGGGTGCTGTCTATACAGTTTTTGTACGTTCTCACTGTGACCTGCGTGGGTTTTCTCCGGGTGCTCCGGTTTCCTCCCACACCTCAATGATGTACAGGTTTGTAGGTCAATTGGCCTGTGAATGTAAATTGTCCCTCGTGTGTAGGATAGTACTAGTGTATGGGGTGATCACTGTATCACTGACATGTAAAGTCTAGAGAGTTAGATTTAGTTCTTAGGGCTAAAGGAATCAAGGGATATGGGGAAAAAGCAGGAACGGGGTACCGATTTAGATGAGCAACCATGATCATATTGAATTATGGCTGGTTCGAAGGGCCGAATGGCCAACTCCTGCACCTATTTTTCTAGGTTTCTATGTTTCTTTGCTAAAGGAGATATGTGGGACAAGTTATTTTTAAACACGGAAAATAGTGTCTGCATGTGTTACCAGGGGTGGTGGGGGAGGCAGATAGGATTTTGGCATTTAAGAGGCTTTTGGATAGATACATGGATATGCTGGAAATGGAGGGATATGGATCACTTGTCGTCCGAGGAGATTGGCTTCATGTTCGGCACTGGCATTGTGGGCCGAAGGGCCTGTTCCTGTGCTGCACTATTCTATCTTCTATTTTTTTGAATAAGGAGTTCAGTTCCTTGGGCAGCAAATCATTGTGAGTTGACATTCTGCTTTAAGGGCGGTCCGAATACAAATGTGTGTTATAAGATCGGTTTGTGTTTATGGGTGATGCATATGGAAATTGTTTTCTGTTCACAATGTAAATAGCCAGCATTCCACATTGCATTGACCCTCAACAGGCTCTTGTTTAGTTCACATCACAGCATTAGGTGTTTGCTGGCCCACTCCAAGGGTTTGTGCTGCTAAATATAGCCTTTGGGTTCAGGCAGCAGTGGTGATACATTCTTTCATATCTTGGCAGTCAGACATGGTGAAAGGACACACTGACCCAGACTATATTTTCCACCAAAAATAAGTTAATGGGGGAAAGGGGGCGGCACGTTGGCACAGCAGTAGAGTTGCTGCCTTACAGCGTCAGAGACTTGGGTTCGATCCCGTCTACGGCTGCTGCCTGTATGGAGTTTGTACATTCTCCCCATGACCATGTGGGCTTTCTCCAGGTGTTCTGGTTTCCTCCCATGCTCCAAAGACGTGCAGGTTTGTAGGTTAATTGGCTTTGGTAAAGATTGTAAATTGTCGCTAGTGTGTTGGAATGTGCTGGCATATGTAGGTATAAGACTTACATTCAGCGGCGCTGCAGTTCTGCCACTGGCCGTGTGCGTGACTTTGCCGCCTTTGAGAGGGGGGCGTGATTAAAATGCCGTTTTCTCCTGCCTGTCGGAGTCGATCTTTCTCAGCCTGTTCAGCTCCGACATCCGTTCTCTGAAGTTTTTTAAAAGCATCGCTGGACAATTTAATGGCTGGAGTAAAATAAAAATCGACTTATAATGGTGTCAACGCCAACAACGGGACGGATCTCACTTACGGGGCAAATAAAGGTAAGCCGTTTATTTTACATATAAACTTGCTTCTTAGGATTACTTTAATCCAAATTTTACCCATGCGAACCGGCAGTGTTTTTCCTGCCGATATGTGGTTTAAATTCACCGCAAACCGCAACGTTCCAAACGATTGCGTTCCACAAAATCCCACTCGCAAGATGATTTAAGTAGCCGTTAATTTACGGGAATTAAAGACTAAATTCCTTCCATTTGGCCTATAAATTCATGACAATGAGATTTAAAAATCATGTTATATTGTGAATTCTTGTGTGAATGTTATTTGGACAGGATATTTAAAAATGTTAACCTTTTCTTAAGAAATGTATAGATGTTTAGATCTAGTAATTTAATTTTGTAATTAGCTACAATTAGGTAACTAACTAATTATATGCTTTAACTTCAGGTCATCCAAGTAAGATTGTTTCATATTTATTTCAGAATGCTTCAATCTATAATAACTGAAAATTTATTTCAGTTTGCTTAATTTTTAAGAAAGTTATGGGCTTTTGACTGTCCTTGATCACAGCTTTTGAGTTAAGAATGGAAAAGCAATAGGGAACAAGATGCTAATTTCCGAGTATGAAAATGGCCATAAATGTTTTAATACTGAAGATATGAAAATGAATTAGGTGTCAAATTAAACTTCTTTTTATGCTTTATCTGATGGGATAAATTGCAGACGATTTTTTTAAATCTAAAAATTTTGTAACATTGCTAGTATACGGGAATCGCTGGTCGGCGTAGACTTGCTGGGCTGAAGGGCCTGTTTCCGCATTGTAGCTGCAAACTGAAACCTAAACTACAGTAGGTGGCTTAACAGCAAGGCATGAGGTCCAAGTTGTCTGATCCAATCTTGGCCATGCTGTACTGTACTTTCAATAATGTGGAACTTGTTTTTGTGCTTTCAATCATGTACTCTGCACGTAGCTATCATCCTCTCAAAGCAGAATGAGGATGTCAATAAAGTCATGGGCACCTTTGCCTTGTATTGATTGCGGTTGAGTATGCAGACTGAATAGTCACTCTGATGTCAAAGTCAGGCCTATTGTACATTATGTAGATTGCTCCTGAATCCCAGGTCAGGCATTTCCAAAGAATGGAGATGAAGAAGACTCCTGGCCTGTGAAAGCAACTGCAGCTAATTAGGAGACCCGGGCAAAGTAGGCGTGCAGGTGCAGCAGGCAGTGAAGAAAGCGAATGGTATGTTGGCATTCATAGCAAAAGGATTTGAGGTTAAGAGCAGGGAGGTTCTACTGCAGTTGTACAGGGTCTTGGTGAGGCCACACCTGGAGTATTACGTACAGTTTTGGTCTCCTAATCTGAGGAAAGACATTCTTGCCATAGAGGGAGCACAGAGAAGGTTCACCAGACTGATTCCTGGGATGGCAGGACTTTCATGTGAGGAAAGACTGGATAGACTCGGTTAGTACTAGCTAGAATTTAGAAGATTGAGGGGGATTCTTGTAGAAACTTAAAAAATTCTTAAGGGGTTGGACAGGCTAGACGCAGGAAGATTGTTCCCGATGTTGGAGAAGTACAGAACAAGGAGTCACAGTTTAAGGATAAGGGGGAAGTCTTTTAGGATCGAGATGAGAAAAACATTTTTCACACAGAGAGTGGTGAGTCTTAGGAATTCTCTGCCACAGAAGGTAGTTGATGCCAGTTCATTGGCTATATTTAAGAGGGAGTTAGATGTTGCCCTTGTGGCTAAAGGGATCAGGGAGTATGGAGAGAAGGCAGGTACAGGTACTGAGTTGGATGATCAGCCATGATCATATTGAATGGCTGGTGCAGGCTCGAAGGGCCGAATGGCCTACTCCTGCACCTAATTTCTATGTTTCTATGTATGTTTCTAATGCAATGTCAGAGGCAACTTTTTATCATTTATTTATGTTGAAAATCATAAGAGAGCGCTTATTCTGGGTTACATTCCCATTACAACTGATTCATTTTGTACAAGGATGGATTGTGAGTAGTTCAAACATTTTAGATTAACAGCAGATTAGGATTAACAGGGCGTCATCGTGGCGCAGCGGTAGCGTTGCTGCTTTGCAGCGCCAGAGACCCAGGTTTGATCCTGACTACGGGTGCTGTTAGTACGGAGTTTGTACCATGACTGCACGGACTTTCTCCAGAGGCTCCGGTTTCCTCCCACATTCCAAAGACATACAGGTTTGTAGGTTCATTGGCTTCTGTAAATTGTCCTTCATGTGTTGGATAGTGCTAGTGTGCGGGAATCTCTGGTCAGCGCGGACTTGGTGGGCCGAAGGATCTATTTCTGCACTATATCTCTAAACTAAGCAAATTCAGACCGCCTGTACTAAAATGATTGAACATCAAGTTCTCCTACATTATGAACCCTGAGACCCAATTTTTTCATAGAAAAAAAGAGACAGTGCTGGATTAACACAATGGATCAAGTAGCAACTCTGGAGAATATGGATAGGTGATGTTTTAGGTTAGGACCCTTCTTCAGGCTGAAAACATCGAAACATCACCTATCTACGTTCTCCAGAGATGTGGCCTGCTTGCTGGGTTAATTCAGCACTTTGTGTCTTTTTTTGGAAAATAACCTCTGCAATTCCTTGGTGTCTACATCCAAATCTATAGACCGTTCTATACATGAAGATTTAATAAGAAATAAAAGCTCCCAAACTTGCCTAAATCAGAAGCAAAGCTGGCTCCTGCTAACAGGGATTTAGTCATTTTTACCCTAAAGTGATTAGCTTCAGTAAGCTGTGAGTAACTCCATCTGTTTCAGTTGCAACATCGCAAAGTGTTGAAATGCAGCACGTGATAAAAGAGAAAAAATTCAATCTTTTGAAAACACCTTCGCCCAGCTGTGCCACGTTGCGACACCTGCTCCTTTGCTGGCATTTTTTTCCGACAACAAAAAACACTGCGAGAAATCGTTATTTCGTGTCGAGCTCCACAAGTGGGCGCAAAGATGGGCCAAAGGACATACTCACCTCCTGCATTGAAACCGATACGTACACCGGGTTACATTGAAACTAATACATACATTTTTGCTCCATGATATTTAAGGGTGTTCGATTAAAAAGGCTGAAGCCATTAATGGCAATGTTTGCTTTAGAGGGAGTTTGTAGACCAGGAATAGAAATATGAAGAATCGCAAACCTGTAAGGGATCATTTAGGGAGGAAGGCTTGGAAAAAAATAGGCTTTCAAAACAAGGACGAGAACTTAAATTTGGGTGGTGGGGGTGGCAAAGCAAGAGGTGGTTGTATCTACAAGAGGTTATTAGCAACGGTGGTGGGAAAACAAGAACTAGTTGAATAGCTACAAGAAGGTATTAGCTGCAAAGTGGTATTAAGGAGGATTAGCTGATGAATTAGAGGAGTTTAGTTACAAGGAGAGGTTGGACTTGAATTGAACAAACTATTTCTTCAGAAGCATCAGGGGTTGAGGGGAGACCTGATAGAAGTATATCGAATTATGGGAGGCATTGATAGACAGTGAGAACTTTTCACCCAGGGTGGAAATGTTAAATCTAGACAGAGGGCATAATTACAAGGTGAGAAACACTGAAACATAGAAACATAGAAAATAGGTGCAGGAGTAGGTCATTCGGCCCTTCCAGCCAGCACCGCCATTCAATACGATCATCCAAAATCAGTACACTGTTCTGGACTTTCCCCCATATTCCTTGATTCCCATCGACCTAAGAGCTAAATCTAACCCTCTCTTGAAAACATCCAGTGAATTGTCCTCCACTGCCTTCTGTGGCAGAGAATTCCACAGATTCACAACTCTGGGTGAAAAAGATTTTCCTCATCTCAGTCCTAAGTGACCTTATTCTTAAACTGTGACCCCTGGTTCAGGAACATTTTTTCTGCAGCTACCCTGCCCAACCCTCCAAGAATGTTATATGTTTCGATACGATCCCTTCATCATCCTTCTAAATTCCAGCGAATACAAGCCCAGTCGACCCATTCTTTCATCATACATCAGTCCCGCCATCCTGGGAATTAATTTGGTGAACCTACGCTGCACTCCCTCAATAGCAATAATGTCCTTCCTCAAATTAGGAGACCAAAATTGCACACAATACTCCAGCCGCAAAAGGGACAGAGTTTATATTAAATGTGCAGGGCAAGTGCTTTAAGCAGAAAATGGTGGGTGCCTGGGATGCGCTGCCAGGGGTGGTGATGGAAGAAGATACAATAGTTACATTTGGGTTGGTGCACATGGATATGTGGGGAATGGAGGGATGTGGATCATGTGCAGGCAGCTACAATAGTGGCATTGGAGAGGTTTTTGAATTGGCACAGGGAATAGAGGGGGCTGGATCGCATGCAGGCAGATGAGTTTACTTTATCTTGGCATCATGTTCGGCACGGACATTGTTGGCTGAAGAGTGTGCTCCTGTGCTGTACTGGTCTATGTTCTGAAGATAGACACAAAATGCTGGAGTAACAGTGGGATAGGCAGCATCTCTGGAGAGAAGGAAAGGGTGATGTTTCGGCTTGAGACCCTTCTTCAGACTGGTCTATGTTCTATTAGTCTCCCAGGTGGGGGCCTGACAACATGAAAGATGCGAGCAATGAGGAAGTAAACGCAGTTCTTATTCCATCCCCTGTGAATCTATTGCAATAGGCACGGTTGGACTGTTTGACGTGACCCCCTCACCCCTTACTTATTTGCAGAGGGCAGGAGAGGATTTAGAACATGTAAAGTTCACTTCCCGCAGACAGATAATGACATCAGTTCACCAACCTCATCTCCCAGTGAAGGTCAATGTCAACCCGTGGCCCGTCAATAGACCGTGTGCTTGCGTGGATTTATGCCGGGACATCATTGGCTCTCCCAACCCCACCCCCTGCTAGCCCCTCAGCTGAACACTACCATAGTACTGCGAAGCTTTGAAATGAAAGCAGGAAATAAATGGGCATGGCGTGTAGTGTAACTAGCACCTGCTCCCACGCATCGACTCTGGGGAGCACAGCCGCTGTCCCCCAAATGTGAATGAATGAAGAATGAATGATACTTGATTGTCACATGTATCTAGGTACAGTGAAAAGCTCTCTTGCATACGAGCCGGTAAAAAATGTACAGCAGACCTCACCAAGGCAACACAGAAGTGTCGCCACGTGTCTGGTGCCAACAAATGTTCACCAAACATTCCTATTGCCCTCCCCCCCCACCCCCTCCCCCCCCTCACTACTCCCACCCACCGCCCCCCACCCGTCGGGACCCCTTTCGTTCTCGGCGGCCCTCCTCGATTTTGATGGTCCACCTCACTCTTGACGCTTCCCGACCTTTCCACGTCTTTTTAGCTTTGAGTTTGGTCTCGTTTATTGTCATGTATGCACAGGTACAGTGAAAAGCTTTTTGTTGCATGCTATCCAGTCAGCTGAAAGACAATACACGATTACACTCGAGCCGTCCGCAGTGTACAGATACGGTATAAAGGAAATAATGTTTAGTGCAAGATAAAGTCCAGTGAAGTCCCATTAAAGATAGTCCGAGGGTCTCGAATGAGGTAGATGGTAGGTCAAGACTGTTCTCTAGTTGGCGATAGCACAGTTCAGTTGCCTGATGACAGCTGGGAAGGAAACTGTCCCTGAATCTGGAGGTGTGCATTTTAATATTCAGCATTTCTTTCAGCCTTTATTACTTTTGATTTTACTCATTGCAGGTGCTGAGGGATGAAGCCTGATAACAGGGTGCATTGACATTGCAATCTGCACCACAGGCTCTAACGGATCAGCTGATTTTGCAGTGGCCAAGCGCAAAACGCTGCACCTGCTACCTTATCTACGCCTCTGCTGACCCAGCAGCTCTGTGTCCAACTTTGCCTGAGTCCGCACTTCCTGAACTACTATTCCTTTTAAACTTATTCTGGGCTACACGTTTGCACCAACATGTCATTATCTTGCGTGGAAGGTTATCTGTACAATACTTCCAGCGTAGGCAACTTCCACTGCATTGCAAACATGGTTACTGTGCTCTGTTCAGGAGATGGAGTTAATCAGGCTGGTTTCAGTCGCCAGAGATCCTTGCTTGAACACAGGTGAGGTGCACTGGAGCACATAATTAGGTGGGAATCTTCTCTGTCTGATTTCAACATTTTATGCCACACTTATCTATGTGATCAGCCACAGGGTGCATGCTGGAAATGTACTGATACATATGGGAGCTAGATAAAGAGGTAGGCAAGGGCCCTGGTGCCTTGCCTTGGGTTATGAGTGGGAATTACAGCATCTTTGGGAGACCTACTGCTTTGAGTTGTTGGGAATGACCTTCAGGAGAGAGTGACGATGATAAACGAACATTGAATTTAGCGAGTGAGCATTTCTTTTCTCGGGCCTAAGATTTATTTCCCAGCTGTAATTTTGGTTTTCTAGAGCCTTTGTTCGGAGTCAGCAGGAAATATTCCTTTGATCCTTGGCTTTCTTCCCTGGCACGGAGGGTGAGCAGCTGGGCCAGACTCGAGAGGGATCAATGTGGCTGCTGGTGTGATCTGAAGAGAGGTCTGAAGCCTCCCCCCCTCTGACAGATGCCCCTCTGGAAGAATGCCCTTCTTCTCTGTGAAAACGGCGCCAGGACGCCCGAGGTGACTCTGTTATGATCTCTGGAAACCTGGTGAATGTGCTTGATATCCTAGAGAAGCATCCCGATCGCAGCAAGGGAACGTTCCGCATTGAAGGAAATCAGAGCCCCACGTTGGGATGATCAGAAGGCTGCACTTTGGTGTTGGCTGCAATCTTTTGATATGATGAAAGAATGGGTCGACTGGGTTTGTATTCACTGGAATTTAGAAGGATGTGGGAGGGCCTTTTCGAAACATATAAAATTCTTAAATGATTGGACAGGCTAGATGAAGGAAAAATGTTCCAAATGTTGGGGGAGTCCAGAACCGGGAGTCACAATTTAAGAATAAGGGGTAGGCCATTTAGGACTGAGATGCGGAAAAACGTTTTCACTCAGAGAGTTGTGAATCTGTGGAATTCTCGGCCACAGAAGGTAGTGGAGGCCAATTCACTGGATGTTTTCAGAGAGAGTTAGATTTATCTCTTAGGGCCAAAGGAATCAACAGATATGGGGAAAAAGCAGGAACTGGGTACTGATTTTAGATAATCAGCCATGATCATATTGAATGGCTGTGCTGGCTCGAAGGGCCGAATGGTCTACTCCACCTATTTTTCCATGTTTCTATGTTTTCTCTCTAGGTCTGGCAAGCATAGCTACTAATGACTGTGGGCTACTCTCAGAGTCAGCAGAGAGTGTTTAATTGCCATAAGAACCAACAATGGAACAATCAAATTCTTATTTTCAGTGTCACACCAGGCCTGTAAACACAATACATATAGATAACATAACAAAAACATTCAATTAAATAATAGCCCCAATACTAGTTCAAAAAAGTCCTTAGTGCAACCAAAGACAGTGCATAGTTCATAACTTAGTGTTTTGAAGTTCATATGATAGGAGCAGAATTAGGCCATTCAGCCATCAAGTCTACTCTGTCAAGTGTTCAAGAGCCTTATGGTTGTGGGGAAGTAGCTATTCTTGCATCCAGAATCATCATGTATCCAGAGAATCTGCCTGACACGCTGACTTACTCCAGCACTTCCTTTTTGTAAAACAGCACCAGTTTCTTGTTTCTACAGTTCTCTGTATCTTGCAACCCTCTATAACTTCACGCCCTCAGGAGGCTGAGGGTGTGATATTATTGATATTTATAAAATCATGGGGAGAATAGATAGGATGAATGCAGTATTTTACCCATAGTAGGGGAATCAAAAAGACGAGGACATATGTTTAAAGTGAGAGCAGCAAGATTCAATAGGAAGGTGAGGGGTAACTTTATATTTAATGAGCTGCCTGGCGTGGTACTGTAGTTGAATACACTTGGATAGAAAAAGTTTGGAGGGATACAGGCCAAATACAGACAAATGAGACGAGCTTAGATGGGGCATTTTCGTCAGCGTGGATGAGTTGGGCCAAAGGCCTGTTACCGTGCTGTATGGCTATGATAGCATTAGATTAAGGAAGGGGTGTGGGACGAAGAACACATTCCTCCATTTTACTGAAGAAGTGTCCCAGAACGAACCTTGCCTCGAACCACTCTGTTCCAGCACAGTTACAGCGCAGTCACCCACTCATCCGTGTGTATATTGAGCCAGTTATATCATAAAACAGCAAGACCATGGTATTCAGGTTCAGACTTACCGACAACAATTAGATTTTCTGCCGAATATAAAGCTCCCACAGTTTTCATTCTATTGATTTCAGACAAGTTTTAAATGTTAATCGACCCTTGAGAGTTGTGTAGAAATATTGTATGTTGCAGAGAAAATATGTTAAAAAGTGCTTTAATGTCACCTTGGGAAATATCTTGAGAAAAGGTGCAAACAAATTTCAGGAGATCAATTTGGCAGACATCTGTATTTTCAAGTACGTATATCACTGGATCCCAGTGGTCTTAATACCATTTCTAACCGTGCTGCAATGTAGAACATGGGAACAAAGTTGATGCTTCAAAACAGGTTCACAAGTTCACGTTCATAAATTATAGTAGAATTAGGCCATACGGCCCATTGAGTCTACTCTGCCATTCAATCATGGCTGTGGAATTAGAAATACTTGGTTGTGAATGCCTTGAGGTTGGTAATCATATGCCAGGCCTGACCGTCATTGATAATGGTGTCCTTCTTGAAGCCTCATCCTTTTAACAGTTTAGTTAGAAATACTGCCCTAGCTTTATGAAGGGTTAGTTTAGTTTAGAGATACAGCATGGAAACAGGTCCTACGGCCCACTGAGTCTGCAACAGCCAGCGATCCCCGCACTTAACAGTATCCTACACACACTATGGACAATTTACATTTATACCAAGCCAATTAACCTACAAATCTGTACGTCTTTAGAGTGTGGGAGGAAACCTATGCAGGTCACGAGGAGAACGTACAAACTCCGTACAGATAGCACCGGTAGTCAGGATCGAAGCCGGGTGTCTGGCGCTGGCTGTAAGGCAGCAACTCTACCGCTGTGCCACCATGGCACTCACGTTTAGTTTAGGTTAAATATATAGCATGGGAATAGTTTGTTAGGTCCACGAGTTCACGTCAACCATGAACTCCCCTTTCACATTGTTTCCATGCTATCCCACTTTCTCATCAACTCTACACATTACAGGCCAATTAACCTGCGAACCCGCACATCTTTGAGATGTGAGTGGAAACTGGAGCACCCGGAGGAAACTTACGCAATCACAAGGAGAATGTGCAAACTCCACACAGACAGCTCCCAAGGTCAGGCTCGAACCTGGGTCTCTGGTGTTGCATGGCAGCACCGCTGAACTGCCCATAGAGAACATTTTAAAAGTCTGTATTAGATCTAGAGCAAAGAAGAACGTATTGCTTGTATAGGAAGGAACTGCAGATGCTGGTTTAAACCAAAGATAGACACAAAAAGCTGGAGTAACTCAGCGGGACAGGAAGCATCTCTGGAGAGAAGGAATGGGTGACGTTTCAGGTCGAGACCCTTCTTCAGACTGGTTAGGGATAAGGGAAACGAGAGATATAGACGATGATGTGGAGAGATAAAGAACAATGAATAAAAGATATGCAAAGATATTGCTTGTAACCAGGAATCTTATTCCGAATGATGGGCAGATAAACCTTTGACACCAATTTATTTTTAAACTGTTTTACATTCTTTTATTGCAGTTACTAGTGTCACTGAGCAGGCATGAGGCTCTTGGCAACTTTGTTTTTCTGACCTTGAGATGTCCCAAAATACTTTGCAGCCATTCAGGTACATTTAAAGAGTAATCACTGCTGTAAGGTAGGACACTCTGCTGTCATTTACTGCACAGCACAATAAAATAATCCAAATCTATTGCTGTTTCAAATATGGATATTTCGGAGGAAATTGGGAGAGGTCTCTTCTCCGCTCTGAGTAATATTCAACTGAGAGAGCAGGAAGAGCCTTGGTTTTGTACATTTACGAGCATATGCAGGTCTTTGTTACTACAAGACCCTCAGTTAACTTCTCCTTCTGTGGCACAACTTTAAACTATAGCCTTTAGAGATACAGCGGGGAACAGACCTTTCGGCCTACTGAGTCCACCTCGACCGGCAATCACCCTGTCCGCTAGCACTATCCCACACACTACGGACAATTTATAATTTTACTGCAGCCAATTAACCTACAAATTTGTACGTCTTTGACGTGTGGAATGAAACCGGAGCACCCAGAGAAAACCCACTTGGTCCCGGGGAGAATGTATTAACTCCGTACAGACAGCACCCATTGTCAGGATGGAACCCGGGTCTCTGCAGCTGTAAGGCTGCAACTCTACCGCTGTGCCACTGTGCTGCCCAATTGCACTCTGGTAGCAGCTCCTGAGTACCAGCTTGTGCTACAGTAAACTGGGGTTGTGCACGTAATCCTCTGACTCAGATGGGACAGTACCTACAAGACCACAGCTGATACCTGGAATAGTAAATGGAAACATATCACATGTGCTTGTTACAGAATCAGTTGCTGATATTGGCTGCACGATATGAATCTAAAACTGTTTAAACCGATTGCAAAATCAAGTTAGTGTCAAGGGTTTATTTATCCTGCAAGCTCTAATGAATGGTTCCTATTCCAATTGTATTCTGTAACATAGGTTGCACCAATAGTTATTATGATGACAAATATACAATAGTGGACAACAATAATAATTACATACTAGTGCATTTGATCCATCTGAAAGTGCTTCATGACACTATTTTTAAATCATTGCAGAAACAAAATTGGTTTGGAAAGGATGAAACTTAAACAGCTCATTGTGATTCATGCTATCTTCACCACTTGACTAGAACTAAGTTTGTCAGTGAATCTTCATTCATTTACAGCAGTGAATCCAACCTTTTTCATCCACAGCCAAAATCGATAAATCATTTGGACTTACAGCACATCCCATATTTTAAGACAGCACGATAAATTAATTGGTAATTCTGTCAAAATGATTTGAGTTTTCAAAATATTTTATTTTGGCTTCGTAGTTTATTACTCACAAAATTATAGCATCAAATAAAAGACTCACGATGAATAATGTGGCATCATTGAATACTCCTACCAGTTTATCCTGCCTGCCTCTTATGTACTGAAACTTGCACAACTGAAAGGTTGCACATCAACCATCTTTCTCCGGAATTTTCCATAATTTAAAAGAAAAAAATGGATCTCCTCACAATCCCTTTGCATCCCACTTTGGATCGGGAACCAGCGAGTTACAGCATATGTTTGTAATTATCTATCTTGTGGCTCTACTATATCTATACCACCAATGTTGCTTTATAGCTTCGATAACAATAAGAATGTAATGCTGCGGCTTTGTAATGCGCTGGTCAGGCCACATTTGGAGTATTGTGAGCAATTTTGGGCACCATATTTGAGGAAGAATGTGCTGGCTCTTGAAAGGGCCCAGAGGAGGTTTACAAGAATGATCCCAGGATGGAGTGGGTTAGCATATGATGAGCGTTTGACAGAAATGGGCCTCTACTCGCTGGAGTTTAGAAGGATGGGGACATAGTAAATAGTGAAAGGCCCGGATAGAGTGGACGTGGAGAGGATGATTCCACTGGTGGGAGAGTCTAGGACCAGAGGTCATAGCCTCAGAATTAAAGGACGTTCCCTTAGGAAGGAGAGGAGGATGAATTTCTTAAGTCAGAGGATGGTGAATGTGTAGAATCCTTTGCCACAGAAGGCTGTGGGGGCCGTCTGGATATTTTTTAGGCAGAAATAGATAGATTCTGGGCTAGTATGGCTGTCCAGGGTTACGAGGAGAAGGCAAGAAAATTGGGTTAGGAGGGAGAGATGGGTCAGCCATGATTGAATTTTGGAGTAGACTTGATGGATTGAATGGCCTAATACTGCTCATATCACTTATGACCTTATGACCTAACAATACTGTGATGCTAAGGTGTTGCGAAGAAATGCCCTCCTATGTACTCCTCCCACATCCTCAAAACACACCGCTTTTAAGTTATTGGCTATCCCACCTTAGAGTTCTTTCTTTGGTTCAGCATCCATGTTTTGATTAAATATATGCCAAGTAATTTGCAGTGTTGGAAGCTGAATATAAATGCAATTAATTAATGTTGTATCTCTAAATTAATAATTTTGACATTCAAGAGAATAGTTGAAAGACATTTGTCGATAATTAGAAAGATAGTTAATAGGAGACCACAGACAGAATCAATTTGTTTCTGAGATATTAGCAGAGATTTAAATCTGCAACATTATCAATGTGTTAACAAAGGCATTCAAGTAAAATTAGTGTTATGATATATTAGCATATTTGCAATTATTTCCCCCTTCTGCTGCTAAAATAAGGTTATTAATAGATTTTAAATAAATAGGTTAATGGCTCTACTAAATGACTGACCAGACTACTTCTTGTTATGCTTTTCATTAAAGCATTTGAATGCCACTGTCTATCAGTGTGATTAATCCCTCAGTCTGTTTCATGGGAGTCACAGGAGTCACAGTCCTGTTGATCCATGATTCTGAGAAGGGAACATTCTGGAAGAGTTAATAACGTGCGTTTACCCTTTTACTGTCAAAATAAATGGGAACATCTTCACGTGCATTGCCTGCACTGTCACCTCAGGTACTGAATAACAAAGAGTGGTATGTATACATATTATTCAGAGAGCTGCTGCAACTGCAGTTTGCAGTGTCTGCAGTGAGGTCATTCAACATTGCAATGCAACTCACCATGACGCAGGAACCCATCTATTCTGCGCAGCCAGATCAGGGACAAGGGAAATGAGTTTGGCAGCAGGTTAAAGGCCTTTAACAACTATTGATCCGACTTGTACAAGGCATACATGGGGCACGTTCTTTCCCTTGCTGTATGTCAGCAAGATAGCATTAATATGACACACGCAAAAGGTTTCCTGGGGCCTGTTTCAGATGCAATACAAAGCTTCAATTCTATAGGCCAAAGGCCTCCAGCTAACTATCAAATAGATCAGCACATAGAAACATATTAAATAGCTGCAGGAGTAGGCCATTCGGCCCTACGAGCTAGCACCGACATTCAATATAATCATGGTTGTTCATCCAAAATCAGTACCCCGTTCTGGCTTTTTCCCCATATCCCTTAATTCCCTTAGCCCTAAGAGCTAAATCTAACTCTCTCTTGAAAACATACAGTGAATTGGCCTCCACTGCCTTCTGTGGCAGAGAATTCCACAGATTCTGGGGGAATAATATTTTCCTCATCTCAATCCTAAATGGCCTACCCTTTATTCTTAAACTGTGACCCCTGGTTCTGGACTCCCCCAAGATCGGGAACATTTTTTCTGCATCTACCCTGTCCAATCCTCTAAGAATTTTATATGTCTCTATGATATATCCTTTCATCCTTCTAAATTCCAGCGAATACAAGTCCAGTCGACCCTTTCTTTCATCATACATCAGTCCCGCCATCTCGGGAATTAACCTGGTGAACCTACGCTGCACTCCCTCAATAGCAATAATGTGCTTCCTCAAATTAGGAGACCAAAATTGCACACAATACTCCAGGTGCGGTCTCACCAGGGCCCTATAGAACTGCAGTAGGACCTCCTTGCTCCTAAACTCAAATCCTCTCACAATGAGGGCTAACATGCAATTGACTTTCTTTCCAGTTAGGCACAAACTGTTCCCTAAGTGTTGGACTGACTAATTTTGTTTGTGATCTGGTGTAGATGGGAGTATAAAATGGATATTTACAACTCCTGATGGAATTGCCTTTACTCGGTGAAGTAGAGATGTTTGGTTTAGTTTAGCTTAGAGATATGGCACGGAAACAGGCCTTTCAGCCCATCAAGTCCACGCGGACCAGCGATCCCCATGAACTAGGGACAATTTACAATTTTACCAAAGCCAATTAACCTACAAACCTGTACGTATTTGGAGCGTTGTAGGAAACCGGAGCACCAGGGGAAATTCCACATGGTCACGGGGAGAACGTACATACTCCATACAGAGAGTACCCGTAGTCAGGATTGAAACCCGGGCCCCTGGTGCTGCAAGGCAGCAACTCTACCACTGTGTTACAGTACCACAATCTTTCTTCAGACCGATTCTGGTAGGAGGGTAGAAAGCTGAATGAGAGGGGGGTTGAACAGAGCCTGGCAACACGTGTGGGTTTCTCCGGGTGCTCCAGTTCCCTCCCATACTGCAAATTTATACAGATTTGTAGGTTAATTAGCTTTGGTTTTAAAAAAGCATTTAAAATTGTCCCTAGTGTGTAGGATAGTGCTAGTGTATGGGGTGATGGCTAGTCAGTGCTGTCTCGGTGGGCCAAAGGGCCTGTTTCCGTGCTGTATCTCTAAAGTCTAGAGACTTGAAAACCTGACTCTGTTTCTCACCCTATTTCCAACATCCTGTTTTTTTTTTTACTAATTAAACATTGTCACAGACAGTCTGGAGTATTTAGGCTGACAGCCTAAAGTCTCAGAGTAATTTAATTTTCACACAGAGAGTTGTGAATCTGAGGAATTCTGTGCCACAGAAGTCATTGGAGGCCAATTCACTGGAAGTTTTCAAGAGAGTGAGATATAGCTGTTGGGGCCAAAGGAATCAAGGGATATGGGGGAAAAGGTCAGAATGGAGTACTGATTTTAGATGATCAGCCATGATCATATTGAATGGTGGTGCTGGCACAAAGGGCTGAATGGCCTACTCCTGCACCTAATTTTCTACGTTTTTACATTTCTCTGTAATTGTGCAGAATTGTAAATAGGCCATTGGAATGTCTTCAGTGCACTGAGTTCAGTCGAAATTTCAAACTGTTCTTTTACAAAAAGCAGCTGATGATAGATGATTCTTTACGTTTGTATGTGAAATTGATATTTTTTTTGTTAACCAGAGGCTTTCAGCGATTTGAGGGATGGATGGCTGTAGGCAGCCAAATTACACATCTGTTATAATTATTCTGAACGGGTGACTAGGTTCAAAAACCTTCATGTTTTTCTGTTGGCTGGTGTTGTGGTCGGTAAATTTAATTTACTTTTAGTGTTACAGTATATAAAATCATGAGAGGAATAGATCAGGTCGATGCAGAGTCTTTAGTCCAGAGTAGATGAATCGAGCACCAGAGGACATAGGTTTAAGGTGAAGGGGAAAAGATTTAATAGGTATCTGAGGGGTAACTTTTTCACACAAAGGGTGGTGGGTGTATGGAACAAGCTGCCAGAGGAGGTAGTTGAGGCTGGGATTATCCCAATATTTAAGAAACAGCTAGACAGGTACATGGATAGGACAGGTTTGGAGGTATAAGGACCAAACACAGGCAGGTGGGACTAGTATAGTTGGGACATGTTGGCTGGTGTGGACAAGTTGAGGCGAAGGCTTGTTTCCACGCTGTATCACTCTATGACTCTAAAGGGCGGAAAAAACACAGTTTGTTCCAGACCACCACGACTGATCCTGCCACACATATGTCTGGATGCTCACATGGCAGCATCAAGTATGAGCTTGAGTACAGCATTAACAGCAAAACCATGAGTCACACAACTATTTCATGTCGGGATGAATAACAGGGATCTGTCTGGTTAATGTCTGTGCAGACACGGATATGACAATTGATAAAAATGCCAAGACCTCCCCCAGCAGAATCATCCAGAAATCTTTGACCAATTCGTTTACTTCACCTAGGATTGCCAAAGACGTTAGATCAATGAGAAAAACTCCTTTTGGCTCAACATTTACATTTTCAAAGCTTCCATTTTCAAATCATATACTCATAGAGTCATACAGCATAAAAACAGGCCATTTGGCCCAAGCTGCCCATGTGAACAAAGATGCACCATCTACACTAGCCTCACCTGCTCACGTTTGGCCCACTCTAAACCTTTCCAATTCATGCACCTGTCCAAATGCCTTTTAAATGTTATTATAATACCTATCTCAACTACCCCCTCCAGCAGCTCATTGTATATATCCATCTTCTGTGTGAAAAAGTTGCCTCTATTAAATCTTTCCGAGCTCTCCTTAAACCTATGTCCTTTGGTTCTTGATTCCCCTACTCTGGGTAAAAGACTGCACCCTATCTATTCCCTGCATGATCTTATACATCTCTATAAGATTAGCCCACAACCTCCTGTGCTCCAAGGAATAAAATCCAAGTCTGTTCAACCTCTCCCCCCATAGTTCAGGCCTTCAGATTCTGATAACGTTCTCGTAAATCTTCACTGCATTCTTTCCAGCTTAACAATATTCTTCCTTCAGCAGGGTGACCAAAACTGAACGCAATACTCCAAATATGGCATCACCAACATCTTGTTTAACTGTGACATAACATCCCAACTTCTATACTCAATATTCTGACTGATAAAGGTCAATGTACCAAAATACTTCTTGACTACCACTATCTACCTGTGATGCAACTCCCTCTGCTCAACAACAATCACCCGAGACCTGCCATTCATTGTAAAGGTCCTGCCCTGGTTTCTCTTCCCAAAATGCGACACCTCACACTTATCTGCAATGAACCCATTAACCATTCCTCAGCCCAACTGAACAAGAGCCTGCCGTAATCTTTGATGGCTGTCTTCCCTATCTATGATACCACACGCTTTTGTGTCATCTGCAAACTTACTAATCGTGCCTTCCATATTTTCATCCAATTTATTAATATACACCACAAACAGCAATGAGCCTGAGGCACACCACCAGTCACAGGCCTCCAGTCTGAAAAACAACCTTCCTCCATCACCCCCTGCTTCCTTCCATGAAGCCAATTCTATATTCAGTCATCTAGATCTCCCTGGATCGCAGTTCTAACCTTCCAGAGCAGTCTACCAACAGAACCTTATCAAAAACCTTGAATATACTAGGCTTCAGTTCTAATTATGCTTGGGAGGACGTGAGAAGATCCAGGTCCTTGGCAAACAGCCAGGAGTCTGACTGGTTAACCCATTTCAACCAGCAGTTTATTATTACTGAATAAGAAGCAAATGTAAAAACTGTTAGCATAAGTAAATGGTAGATAATCCAAAGACTTAATTAGATTAGATATATATATTGTAACTGTGATATATATAATTCGGATTTGAATTGGCCCCACCTCCCCTTTTGCAAGATTTCTCAAGGGAGCGGAGCTAAATGTGTATTAACAACTACGGAAGTCAACAAATTTGTAACTACCACCATTAGGTGGCTAATTTGTTACAGTGTCGTTATTTTAAGACACTGTAATATCACTTTTTAATTTTTTTTTGTCACAATAATTCACACTTTTTTGTCTTTTCGCTTAAGGACAATTTTAAAAGGGATGTACCAACAGAATTTAATAACGGCAAATGCTCCCTCAACACCCAGAGACCGGAAGTATTTGTCGCACCATATGATTCAAAAGTATCAAAGTAATTTAAAATGCAAGACGATAAACAAAAGAAACTTGGAGGGATCACATTTTGTAGTTGGAATATAAGGGGTGTTAACGAACCAATTAAAAGGGGTAAGATTTTCGCACAATTGAAATCGCTCAATTCAGATATAATCTTCTGGCAAGAAACACATCTGAAAATGCAAGCTCAGACTAGATTGACGGCAAACTGGATAGGTCAAACATATCAGTCTTTATATATCTCTAATCTAGAGGCACGGCAATTATTATTCGTAAAGGTATACCATTTAAATCAAAGAATATCATAACAGACAAGGAAGGGATATATCTTATAGTTACCGGAGAGATTCATGCTACCCCAATTACCATGGTAAATATTTATGCGCCTAATTTTGATAACCCCCAATTTTTAAATAAAATTCGCTATATAATTTCAGAGTTTAATTATCAAAATGTGATAATTGGGGTAGATTTTAATTGCGTTTTAGACCCATACCTGGATAAATCCACACAACAAAAGAGGGTTAACACAAAATCTAAAACTAGTGAACTTCTGAATACATACATAAAAAACACAAATATAACAGATGTTTGGAGGATCGCTAACCCAGCTGGAAGGGAATACTCGTTCTATTCAATGGTACACAAAACTTATTCACGTATTGACTATTTTCTAGTGGACACAACATTAATTCCCTACACAATGAACCCAAAATATCATAACAGCATCATTTCTGACCACTCCCCGTTAACTTTTTTTTAACTGGAAGGAATGCCTAATAAAAAATTATTTTGGAGGTTTAATCCTCAAATTCTAAATGACCCACAAGGTGGTATATATTTGAAACAACAGATGGTTGTTTTTTTTCAAGACCATTTATCAGAGGATCTATAATTTCATGTCAAGCTTTTCAAAATAAAAATAATAAGAATGAACAAATGCCGTTAGAAGAACAAACTGGACAATTGAATCTAGATAATGCTAAAGAGCCAACTATAAATAAACATAATAAAATAACGATATATTGAAATTTAAATTAAATTAAATATTATCAGCAAAAGTTATAAGATTATTTCAAATTACAAAACAAGAAAACTTTGAATTCGGTGATAAACCACATAAAGTTTTGGCACGTCAACTGAAAAAATGGGAAAAAGATCATACGATTTTAAAGGTTAAGTCAGATAAAGGTGAATTGTTAACACTATCTAATGATATTAATAAAAGATTTGCTCAATTTTATTAACATTTATACACATCTAAAATGTCAGCAGAAAGTACTAAAGTTGTAGAGTTCTTGGATAACTGAATTCCCAAAACTTAACCTGATTGAACAAGAGGAATAAGGAGCACAGATCTCAATTAAGGAAATAGAAGAAACAATAAACTCATTGAAGAATGGAAAAACACCAGGACCAGATGGGTTTAGTAATAAATTTTATAAAAGATTTTATGAGATAATTTCACCACGTTTACATAAAATGTATACATATGCTTTCAAAGAACAAATATTACCAGAAACATTAGCGGAATCAACGATTGCACTTCTACCTAAAAAAGATAAAGATTTAGAAAACATACAGAGCCATTGCACTGTTAAATACAGATAAAAAAACATTACCTAGAAGATTAAGTGAATATGTTAGTAAATTAATAAATGCGGATCAAACGAGGTTTGTACCCAAGAAATACTCATGCAATAATCTGAGATGTCTGTTTAATATAATGCATTCATATAAAACTGAAGAACAAGACATCAATTATTTCATTGACCGGATCATATAGAGCTATTGCATTGTTAAACACAGATCAAAAAATATTAGCGAAAATATTAGCTAGAAGATTAAGTAAATATGCCAGTAAATTAATAGATCTGGACCAAACGGGGTTTATCCCTAAGAGGCAATAATTTAATAATTTGAGACGTCTGCTCAACATAATGCATTCACACCAAATTGAAGATCAAGAATGATCAATTATTTCGTTGGATGCAGTGAAAGCATTCAATCAGGTGGTATGGGATTATATGGTTAAAGTATTGCAAAAATTCCAACTGGGAGAGAATTTCATTCTATGATTAATAAGCCAATGGCCAGAATATTAACTAATAACATTTTATCTACGAAATTTCAATTGTCAAGGTGTAATAGACAAGGATGTTCACTATCACCACTGTTATATGCTCTTATAATTGAACCCCTAGCAGAAAGAATTAGAACTCATCCGAATATCCATGGCTACAATACAAAATATTCAAATAATAAAATATCATTATACGCTGATGATGTACTACTGTACATCACAAAACCTCATATCACCATAGCAAATATATTCAATTTAATCGAGGATTTTGGATCATTTTCAGGATACAGAATAAATTGGAACAAAAGCGAAATCATGTCAATAAAACCGAAAGATTCAACACATCTCATACAGATTCCTTTTAAAATAGCTATAGAAAAATTTAAATACTTGGGTATTGAAATTACCAGAAGATATCAAGATATGTTTAATGCAAATTATAATCCTTTACTTAAGAAATTATATAATGTAATTAAATTCTGGAAAACACTTCCAATGTCTTTAATAGGCTGAATAAATGATATAAAAATGATTTTTCTACCACATATTTTATACCTGTTCCAATCAATTCCAATATACCTACCAAAAAAGTTTTTTTTTAAAACTGGATTCAGATATTACAAATTTTATATGGGATTATAAGTCCCATAGAATACAAAGAATACACTTGAATAAACCCAAAGTAGTAGGGGGATTAGTACTCCCTAACTTTATGTATTGCTATTGGTCTGTAAATATTAGAAATATGATTCAACTGCTGGATAATTCTGCCCAGCAACTGGATTGAATTATTATGGAGAAAAAGGACTGCTCCCCTTATTTATTAGACGAAGCAATGAATATAAAGGCGGATTCAACTAATTTAATATCATACGTATAATATTATCCTAAATATAGATATACCATCATCTGATAGAATTAGAAGAGATTGGGAACAAGAACTAGCTATAAAAATCTCGAAAGAGAGTTGGGATAAACACTTGCTATATGTGCACAAATGCTCGATCAATATAAGACATATTTTAATCCAATTTAAAATCTTACATAGACTATATTATTCAAAAACTAAAATAAGTAATTTTTTTCCAAATGCCTCCCCAATTTGTGATAAATGTCTATTCCAAGAAGCAACCACAGTGCATTCCTTTGTTTTTTGCATAAATATCCAAAAATTCTGGAATTAAATCTTTGAAATGTTTACAAAATTATTCAAAATAAAACTGAAACTGAATGCAGAATTGATTATTTTTGGAACAATGGAAGCCAGCTTTAAGCTGACTTCATTCCAAAAGAGCTTCCTTAATTATGGCTTAATAATGGCAAAAAAACATACTTAAATTCTGGAAAAACGCTCCCCCACCAACGATAAAAATGTGGATTTCAAATATGTCTGAAATGTTACACCTCGAAGATATGAGATTCCACCTAGCAGGCAAATCAGACCATTTCCAAAAGATTTGGTCGCCATTTATCGACTTATTACAAGCATAGGGTGCAAAACAACTCTGAAAATAAATGGTGTCAGGACCTGGTGAGGGGTGTGTAAAGATACGAAGTAGGTACATCCCTTTTATCTTATCGTATTTTTCTTATATTTTCTGTCTTCTATTTTTTTTCTTTCTTTTCCTTTGGTTTTCTTTTTTATTCTTTCTTGTGTTTTATGCTTCTATGGGTTCTTCCTGGTCACTCTCTCATGCACTTACTATCTTATCTAACTTTCTCTATTCTCTTCTTCTTCTTAAAGTTTAAAATAAGAAGTGGTACAGGAAATGTATTATGTTATTTTTGGCTTATATCATTGTAATGTACATTACTTAAGATTACATTAATAAAGAAAATTAAAAAAAAATTAAAAAGCCTTGCTGAAGTTCATATAGACAACACCCACTGCTTTGCCCTCATCAACCTTTTTGGTTACTTCTTCAAAAAACTCAGATTAGTAAGACTTTATCTCCTGTGTACAAAGCATCTTATCCCTCAGGATCCTCTTCAATAACTTGCTTACCACAGATGTTAGGCTCACTGGTCTATAGTTCCCAGGGTTTTCCATGCAGCCCTTCTTAAATACAGGCACAACATTAGGCACACTCCTGTTCCGGAACCTCACCCTTGTCTAATGTTAATACATTATTCTCAGGGTGTCTGCATTTTCTTCTCTAGCTTCCCAGTGTCGTCGGATATATCTAATCAAGCCCATAGATCTATCTACCTTCATTCATCCAGCATCTTACCGACTGTAATAAGAACAATGCTAGTTCCGTTCAGTATTTATTTATGCTTACTATATTCTGTTGTGCTGAAGCAAAGCAAGAATTTCATTGTCCTATCTGGGACACATGACAATAAACTATCTTGAATCTTGAATCTAAAGACATCTCCATTGACTGTCCTAAGTTCCCCAGTCTTCATGTCTTTCTCTGCAGTAATATCAGAGGAGAAATAAACATTGAGGACCTTGCCCACCTCCTTTGGCTCCACATAGAGATGTCTGCTTTGGTTTCTGAGGGGTCCTAGTCTCTCTCCAGTTACGCTGTTTCCCTAATGTACTTACAAAATCTCTTTTAATTTTCCTTAATATTACCTGCCTGAGCTCAAATGTGCTCCCTTTTTGCCCTCATTTTCTTCCTAAGTTGGTTCCTTAGTTCCCGAAACCCCTCCAGGGATATACTTGATCTCAGTTGCCTACACCTTTCCTATGTCTCCTTTTTCCTGACCAGAGCCTCAATTTCTCTTGTCATCCAAGCTTCTTTACTCCCACCAGCCTTGCCCTTAACCCTTACGAAGAGTTAGAAGGAATTCTTCCCAACTTCCAACCAATAATAAACCATGGGCATTCCTCAGATTTCATCCAACTTCTCTCCACCAAAAACCTTTTCTCTG
Source organism: Okamejei kenojei (assembly GCA_035221665.1). Lineage (NCBI taxonomy): Eukaryota > Metazoa > Chordata > Chondrichthyes > Rajiformes > Rajidae > Okamejei > Okamejei kenojei. The sequence continues at coordinate 97,329,917 of CM069135.1, forward strand.
GTAAATTCCACAAATTGATCAACTGTTTTTGTATGACAATGTAAAAAAAGATCACAGTGAGTCAGCAGGTGCTGTTTTCGAATCAGAACAGATGTGAAATATGCTTTTAATTTGCTCACAATACAATCTACAATATCGCTACAGTATCATGGTCTACCCGTTTGAATCAATATTTGAGCAAAAAGCCATTCTTCATCGTGTGGGACTGCCCATTGTGCATATTAGCATTGTGTAACATATTTACAACTAATTATAGAAGTAGGGTTGCTCATTAAGCACTGGCACTGCAATCTTTGCGTAAAAGGTTCTGCAGCTAAACAAAGCTCAAGTAAACAAAGCAGCTGGCCTTCATTCGTCAAAGCATTGCGTGTAGAAGTTGAGAGGTCATGTTACAGTTGTATAAGACATTGTTGAGGCCACATTTAGACTATTGGTTTTAGTTTTTGGCACCATGTTATAGGAAAGATCTTGTCAAGCTGGAAAGCGTACAGAGATGTTGCCAGGCTAGATAGGGAGAGGTTGAGCAGGCTAGGACTCTATTCCTTGGAGCGCAGGAGGATGAGGGGTGATCCTATGGAGGTGTATAAAATCATGAGAGGAATAGATTGGGTAAATGCACTGAGTCTCTTGCCCAGAGTAGATGAATCGAGGACCAGAGGGTATAGGTTTAAGGTGAAGTGGAAATGATTTAATAGGAATATGAGGGGTAACTTTTTCATGCAAAGGGTGGTGGATGTATAGAACAAGCTGCCAGAGGAGATAGTTGAGACAGGGACTATCACAACGTTTAAGTAACAGTTAGACATGTGCATGGATAGGACAGGTTTGGAGGGATATGGATCAAGTGCGGGCATGTGGGACTATGTAGCTGGGACATGTTGGCGGGTGTGGGTAGGTTAGGCCGAAGGGCCTGTGTCCACACTGTATCACTGTATAACCCTATAGTAAGGACCGGGACAGTTCACCCACTGAACAACAGATCAGCAGGGGATGCAATCTCACTGGCATGCCACTCTGCACAGGATCACTTGGGCAATAAGAACAGTTATGCCAGGCAATGAATCTGTCCTCATTGACTGGATGGCGGTGGAGAGTTAATGATTTCAAGTTCCTAGGTATGTATATCTCCGAAGATCTGTCCCAAGCCCAGCACATTGATTCAATCACAAAGAAAGCTCATCAATGCTGATAAGTTCAAGGAGATTCGGAAAGTTGCTGAATATTCCATCAAACTTTGACAGGTGTACTATAGAGAGGCTACTGAGTGGTTGGATCATGGCCTGGATCGGTAACTCCAACGCCCAGCAATAATGGCGGCTCCAATAAATGATAGACCTTGCCCTATCAATCACAGGTATTGCCCTCCCCTCTATTGAAGGGATCAACAGAAGGCGCTGCCTCAAAAGTCCAACTAATGTCATGAAGACCCACACCATCCTGGTCATACTCTTATGTCACTACTACCTTCAGGTAGAAGGTACAGAAGCCTAGGACCCGTGACTTCCACATTCAAGAAGAGATTCCACCAACCATCAAGCTCTTGAAAACTGCACAACACTAACCCCAGGGGGCGCCGACGATGGCAGCCTCGCCAACAGTCTGTCTGTCATTTCGTCGTTTTTATTTTTATTTTTTGTGTGTTTTAAAAGTATGTGTTAATGTTGCCTTGCTCGGGACTGACTTTGAGCCCCCCCCCCTCAGTGGGGACGTGGACATACCATGCCTGGGACCGCGGCCTGAGGATAGAGACCGATGTCGGGAAGCGCCAAACGACGCAGAAGGTTTTGATCAGCCCCGACTTGGGTTGGGTTCGCCCGGCACGGAGGAGCTGAGAATCCCCCCTGATGCAGGATCGTCCCGACGCGAGGGCTCAAACGCCGCCGATTAGGGGAGCCAAGATCGCCCCGTCAACAGAAGACTCGAGGCCCACGACCGCGGGAGAACAAAGAAGGGAAGAGATTTAATTTATTTTGGCCTTCCATCACAATGAGGAATGTGGAGGAGTCACTGTGGTGGATATTTATGTTAAAATATATTTTGTGAGTTCTGTTACTTTTTATTGGCATGACTGTATGGCAAATGAAATTCCTTGTATTGCAAAACATACTTGGCTAATAAAGTATTATTATGATTATGATTACAACCTCAAAGAAAATCTCAGCAACTATGATATATTATGGACTTTGTTTTGGTTGCACTACATATTTCAGTTTTGCATATTTATTGCCTGGTTACCTTCTATTACTGATTATTGATTTATTGATTTATTGATTATTGTATATATAATACATTTTATTTATGGGCGCCTTTCAGAACACTCAATGCACCTTACAGTTAAAACAAGCAAATTACAAATATATAAATAAAATGAAACAAAAGCAACATATCCATGAATTTGATAAAGTGGTGCTACGTGGGATAGGCCATTCTGAATAGGTGAGTTTTGAGGGAGGTTTTAAAGGTGGGAAGAGACTCTATGGTACGGATGGAGAGTGGAAGAGAGTTCCAGAGGCGAGGGGCAGAACGGCTGAAAGCTCTGAACCCCATCGTGGACAGGCGGGCAGATGGAGTGGAGAGCAGGGAGGAAGAAGAGGATCGGATTTGTTGTGCTATTGGATTAATGGGCCTGCAAAGACGCAGCAAGTAAGAATCTCATTGTTCTGTTGCTGTTATGTATATCAATAAAACATTCTTTACTGTTGACTCTTGCCCAAGGCCTGATTACATGAACTTTCTCAGTGTAATAAACCATTGCCTTATGCCCCTGTCCCACTTAGGAAACCTGAACGGAAACCTCTGCAGACTTTGCGCCCCACCCAAGGTTTCCGTGCGGTTCCCGGAGGTTTCCGGAGGTTTTTGTCAGTCTCCCTAATGGTCGAAAGTGGTTTCCGTTTAAAAAATTGGTAATTTTTTAGTCGAAGCCAGTTGCGAAGCTAGTTGAAGGTGGTTGCCGGAGGACAAAAACCTAAGTGGGACAGGGGCATTAGTCTCTTGATGCAATGCCTTGGAAAGATGTAGAATTTGCAGCATGAAGCTGGAACATGAATTGGCGAATGGTCTGCAGGCAAATGCTTTAACCAATGCGCTTCCAGATTTTCTTGACGGTTTGAGTTCAATAAATAATTTTCTGTGATTTATTTTCTTTTTTTTAATATTCGATTCTCTTTTATTTCAATGACTTGTTCATTTTCCGCAATCATTAATATTCTTTTACTGCGTAGCATTTTTGACTGACAGTTATTCTCCAGCTTGCAGCCAATAATTTACAAGACCACTGGCATCGACTTCCCTTCAGCACAGGAATATCTATAAAACTTTGTGTTTGATCCAATAAAATACTTCCACCATAGGCTAGTGGGCCTTTGTTCGGTAGGAGGCAATTGTGAAGCGAACCTACGGCGGCTACAAGGATTCAGATAGGTTACATGAGAGGACAAATATTTGGCAAATGGAGTATAATGTGGAAAAATCGTGGTGACCCAGCGGTAGAGTTGCTGCCTTGACAGTGCCAGACACCCGTGTTCGATCTTGACTATGGATGCTGTCTGTACAGAGCTTGTACGTTATCCCCGTGACTGACAATAAACAATAGACAATAGGTGGAGGAGCAGGCCATTCGGCCCTTCGAGCCAGCACCACCATTCAATGTGATCATGGCTGATCATCCACATCAGTATCACATTCCTGCCTTCTCCCCATATCCCCTGACTCCGCTATCTTTAAGAGCCCTATCAAGCACTCTCTTGAAAGTATCCAGAGAACCGGCCTCCACCGCCCTCTGAGACAGAGAATTCCACAGACTCACACCTCTCGGTGTGAAAAAAGTGTTTCCTCATCTCTGTTCTAAATGCCTTACCCATTATTCTTAAACTGTGGCCCCTGGTTCTGGACTCCCCCAACATCGGGAATATGTTTCCTGCCTCTAGCGTGTCCAAACCCTTAATAATCTCAGATGTTTCAATAAGATATCCTCTCAACCGTCTAAACTCCAGAGTATTCAAGCCCAGCCACTCCATTCTCTCAGCATAAACGTGGAATTTATCTGAGTTTTACTTCGGATTCCTTTCACATTCCAAAGACGTACAGGTTTGTAGGTTGGTTAGCTTCAGTAAAGATTGTAAATTGTCCCTAGTGTGCAGGATAGTGCTAGTGTACGGGGATCGTTCGTCGGAGCGGACTCGGCAGGTCAAAGGGCCTGTTTCCATGCTGTATCTCTAAATTAAATGAAAAGTCCAAATAATGAAATATTGCAGTGGGATTAGAATACAAATGGGTCCAATGCAATTCCACAAGTAAATAGAAAACACTCATTATCTATAGACAAGCCCTTGACTGGACCATTGTAAGTTGTAAGCCCAAATTTAGTCCCGTAGTAGTGGATAATGTTGTTAATGAAACAGTTCAAAAGAATGCTGCAGGAAATGGCTCGAAGGTTTTAAACACTAACTACTTGTAAAGGCTTCATTCTCATGATTCTAAAAATCTAGCTCTATTCTCATTAGCAAGCAAAGGATTTAGGCTTGAGGTGAGAGAATCGTATGGAATAGACATGGAGTTATTATTGGTTGATCAGTTCAATTTCATAGATCAGGAAGTGAAAATTATAAGACACAAGAGGTTAGAATTGGTTTCCCATTTCGCAAACAAACATTTGGAACAAATTTCTGGCGTGTTTGGAATTCGTTACCCTTTCACAATCTTTGAAAAGAGATTTGGATAATTTGTGATGGGGTTGGAGATTATGTTTTGTAAAAGGTAAGTGAAATAAACGACCATGTAGACATGATAATGGGCTTTTCCTCATCAGTTATGAGAGCCAAGAAGGAATTTTAATGCTTTCCATTCAACTGGTCCTTTCTTGTCCTTTTATACCTCTTTTAATAGAGCTTGCGAGCATCTTTCACAAATTCAGGACTGTAAAGATAAAGCAGCTGGCAAAGTATTTTCAAATAATTCAGTGCTGTAACGCAGTGGTGGATTTGCAGAGAGCAGGCTCCTATGGGTAATGATGAATTAAGTAACCAATTCATCTGTGTGAGGGCAAAATTTGGCTAAAATACCACAAAAATTTCCCAACTTTTTTTTTGAATAGTACCATTGAATACTGTTACGTCACCAGAAAGGACAGATAAGGCCCTGGCTTATCATCTCACCTCAAGGACAACACCTCTGATGGAACTGCGCTCCCTTGGAGCTGCACATAAATGGATGCTCAGAGGTCTAGGATGACGTTTGAACACATGGCTCTCTGACTCAGAGGTGGGAGTGTTGTTAGTGAGCCAACAGCAACATGCAGAGGAGGCGATGAATGGAATGCTGAGGTCGCTCGTGTTAGGCGACACCACAGTGGATGAAGGGGTGGAAGGATGAAGGAATGGAAAGAGGACCATTTAGGGAAGAGGATGGTGCATCCAGGTTGCGCTTACAATAAATCAGCGAAACAGGAAAGGCTGGGTTGCAAGAGGATTACAAAGATGTGCAGGTTTGTAGGTTAATTAGCTTGGGTAAAATTTTAAATTGTCCCAGAGCACTCTGCCCCTCCCGAGCACCACCATAAACTTGTATTTTATTATTATTATGTTTATGACCAGTCTTCTATCTTTTTGAATTTATGTGTAAGTTATGTATGATTCATATCATGCCAGCGAGTGATGGTGTTGCAAGCAAGATTGTTCATTGTACCTGTTCCTCACCATACCTGGGCATTTGACAATAAATTGTAACTTGAGTTGTTGAAGTTTCTAATGCTGGAAAAGTCTGCTGATCAATATTCTCATGAGAGAACTGTTTCAATGCCCACTGGACGTACTTTGCAGAAAAGGTATCTGCACATATCATAATGACCATTAATTTCACAACATAAAATATTTAAAAAATAGGAGCGGGAGTCTGCTCTACCAGTCAGTGTGGCTGATCTTCCGAGCACCATTTTTACTCGGATTGATTCTATATTTCTCAACTTCAAGAGTCAAGAACGGTTTATAGTCATATGCCCCGAAATGAAACACTAAAATTCTTACTTGCAGTAGCACAAAATATATGAAAACATAGTGTGTAGAAAGGAACTGTAGATGCTGGTTATGTATCAAAGTTAGACACAATGTGCTGGAGTTGCTTAATGGAGTCAGACAACATCTCATACATGAAAACATAGTATTCTGTAAAAACACTATAATAAACAACAAAAAAAAGTCTGGAATATATATATTTTAAAAAAACACATAATAATTGGGCAAAGAGAAAAAACATGCCCCCCCCCCCCCCCCACACACCCCAAGTTCATGTGGTTTGGAGCATAACTGGAGTATGGTGTTTAATGCTCTGATGGTTTTTGGAAAGAAGCTGGTCCTGAACCTGGACATGACCGTTTTCAGGCTCCCATACCTTCTTCCCAATTGCAGGAGTGAAATGTGAGCATGGCCAGGGTTGTGTGGGTCCCTGACGATGCTGGCTGCCATTTTGAGGCAACGATTCCATGTGTTTCAAATAGATAGCTATCTGTATTTTGAAATTAATTCAATGACTAATACTCCACTGGCATTTTGATGCAGAGTATTACAAAGATTTACCACCCTGTTCTGAAGAAGATTCAGTCTCATCTCAGTCTCTAACAGCCCACCCTTTAGTCTGAGATTATGACCACTGGTTCATGACTCCTCAGCCATGGAAAACATCACTGCATTGGGTCTGTCAAACCCTGTGAGAAATTTGCAAGTTTCAGTGAGACCTCTGCTTCATTTTACTAAATACTATTGTGTACAGAGCCAGTCTACTCAATCCCGTCCTTATTTAGGCAACTCGCCATCTGTAGAAACAATCTAGTAAGTCTTCTCTGTCCTCCCTCTGTGGCAATTATATCCTTTTTAGGTAAGGAAATCAAAACTGCACACAATACTTCACATGAAAACTATTGGATCTGGAAATACTATGGACGTTTATGACAGGAAATAAGGAAAGAGTTGTATTTATAGAGACCCTTTCATTTCCGCAGGACTTCCTAATTAAATGATTTTGAAGTGTAGCCACTATTGTAGTACAGGAAATGATAGTGCATGTTGTAAATGGTCCGGCGAATGGGATGGGCTCCAATGGCTAGATTTGTTCAATGTGAGTAGCTGAATTTATTATGCTTATGTGACCTATGTTTTTGCTAATTGAATGTGGGCTGATAATTATAGTAAGATCGTGACCCAGAGTATATTTCTGTTACTAAGACAGAGCTCCTTGTAGAACTCTTTTATCTGTGACTGATGCCACAGTCTAACAACTGTAGTAAGTACATTGTATTACTTCAAGGCCGACCGCTTGCAGGTGATGTTTGTAGGGTTTATAGAGTCATAAAGTGACACAGCGGGGAAACAGGCCCTTCGGCCCAACTTGCCCACACCGATCAATATGTCCAAGCTACACTAGTCCCACATGCCTGCGTTTGGACCATATCCTTCCAGACATGCCTTATCCATGTAACTGTCTAACTGTTTCTTAAATGTTGGGATAGTCCCTCCCTCAATTACCTGCTCTGGCAGCTTGTTCCATACACCCACCACCGTTTGTGTGAAAGATTTGCCCCTCAGATTCCTATTAAATCGTTTCCCCTTCACCTTAAACCTATGTCCTCTGGTCCTTGATTCACCTACTCTGGGCAAGAGACTCTGGGCATCACCTGATCTATTCCTCGCATGATTTTATTCACCTCTACAGGACCACCCCTCATCCTCCCGCCCTTCAAGGAATAGAGTTCCAGCCTACCCAACCTCTAGTCCTGGCAACATCCTTGTAAATCTTCTCTGTACCCTTTTGAGTTTATAGGTGAGTTTATGTTCTCACCTTGGAAAATATATTCCTTTTTAATTCTATTTCTCATACTATCAAGTATGTTCTTTGTTGTGTACAGATTCTTACCAAATTTAGACGCAAAGTGCTGGAGTAACTCAGCTGGTGAGACAGCATCTCTGGAGAAAAAGGATGGGTGATGTTTCGGGTCGGGACCCTTCTTCAGACTGAAATTAGTGGGGAGGGAACTGGAGAAAGTTTTGGTATAAACCAGCATCTGCAGCACCTACACTTCTTACCAAATTTGTTGCAGGTAAGAAGGATGTGGAGGCCAAGTCAGTGGATATTTTTAAGGCAAAGACTGATAGATTCTTGATTAGTATGGGTGTCAGGGGTTTATGGAGAAATGGCAGGAGAATGGGGTTAGGAGGGAGAGATAGATCAGCCATGATTGAATGGCAGAGTAGACTTGATGGGCCAAATGGCCTTATTCTGCTCCTATCATTTATGAACGTGTGAACTTACGAGTGGTAATTGTTTACTTCTATTTCAAAAATACAAATGTTCCTAAAAGGTAAGTTTAGAGTTGTTTGCAATGCACGATGGGGGTGAAACTAACAGGTGGTAGTAGAAAGGAGGTATTTGGCATGAGTTGAAAGGTGGGTGAAGATATTAATTATTTCGGGAAGCGTGATTGGGATTTAATGCTGCTGCACACTTGCTCCGTACTCATCAGTTTATTCAGACATGATATCAGTCCTTGCATATGAGGACATTCAGAAGTCGCCTCTACCTCATTAATTACAGTACGATGTTATGAATACGGCTTCTGTTGAGGAACTCTGATCCTGGCCCATGTCCATTTCTGTCTTCAATGCAATAAAAAGGAGATCTTGTCAGATTTGTCAGGGCAAGCATGAGAATTATGCTAGCATGAGAAACCACTGGTGGTTAGATTAATCCTAATGTCATAGCATACTTTCAAGTCATTCCTGTCTGCTACTTTGGAGTACAATGGGAACCACTGTCTGGGAAGGTGAAAATTTGGTAATATTTAAAAGGAGTGCCAACCCAGTGCCCGTGGGTTAAACCTGTGGAAATATTGTAGGGTCTTAATAAATTAGTTTTGCTTTATGAACATAAAACATAAAAACATCGAGTAAGTTAAACACATAAAATGAAAATCACTGTACCAAAGGCCATTTTGGAAACAACATTAATGCAACATCATGCAATTTTAAAGAGGCACTCATAGTCATTACTTATTATTCACTGAAAATGTATTTCATAGAGTTGGAGTAATAGAGCTATACAGGACTGAAACAGGCATTTTGGCCCAACATTGTCCATACCGAACAAGATGGTCCATCATAGCCAGTTCCATTTGCTCGTGTTTGGCCCATGTCTCTCTGTACCTCTCCTATTAATTTTGACCCATTTATTTTAGTTTAGTTTAATTTAGTTTAGAAATACAGCACGGAAACAGGCCCTTCGGCCCAACCGAGTCCGTACCGACCAGCGATCCCCGCTCATTAACACTATTCTACTCACATTAGCGACAATTTACATTTATACCAAGCCAATTAATCTACAAACCTGAGTGTGGGAGGAAATGAAAGATTTCGGAGAAAACCCGCACGGTTACAGGGAGAACATACAAACTCTATACAGACAGCAACCATAGTCGGGATCGAACCTGGGTCTCAGGCACTGTAAGGTAGCAACTCTACCGCTGCGCCACCATGCCACCGTTTCCAGTTTTAATGATTGTTTTGCCTTCCTATGCTTCTCCCTCCCCCAACCAATATCTTATTTTTGTACGGTCTTAACTCATTCCTCTGCTAAAGCATGCACAAAATATTTGTTAAATGGCTGACATTTCCTAACTTTCTATGATTAATTAGACTATCACAACTTCTAAGGGGCCAATGTTTACTTTTGGTTCGCTCTAACATATTAGAGCGACATACAGTACTTTGATATTCCTGACCTGCTGAGTTACTCCAGTATTTTATGTTTTTTCTTCATATTCCTTTCTAGTTTTCATGCTTTTAATCAATTTTTAAACAAATGCATCTGTTGACTTCAGAGGAAAAGTGACATGACTGAGTCAAAGGCACTATTTCCAATAGCTCTGAAATATTCATCCATCAATCGACTTGTCAGAGGTCCTGTGGGTTTATGCTGGGTTTTGGAGAATTGATAAATACTCTTGCCAATATTTGCAGAAAAGCAAAATTCGACACCATTTTAACCAATTCTCATCATGTTCACAGGTTAACAGAGTAGAACTGGGCCATTCGGCCGATCGAGTCTACTCCGCCATTCAATCATGGCTGAACTATTGTCTCCTCATCCCATTTCATGCCTTCTCCCCTTGACACCCGTTCTATTCAAGAATCTGTCTACCTCTGCCTTAAAAAATCCACTTGGCCTCCACAGCCCTCTGTGGCAATGAGTTTCACAGAGTAACTACCCTCTGACCAGGCACGTGCCGTGAGTGATTACTCAAGGTAGGCAGTCAGTCGACTTTAAAAAAAAACTTAAACCACGCATGCGCAGTTCGTTCTCTCCGTAAAAATAAAAAATAAAAATAAAGACAGTAACAATTCAATTTACCCAAGGCTTCCAAGTCTCCTTTATTCTGAATTATTGAATGGGTGGGGGGTGAAGGGTGATGGCAGGTGGAGAGATGGTGGGAAAAACGGGAGCACAGGGAAAAGTTGAATCAGTTGTCATCTTATTGAATGACAACACTTGTTCAATAGACCAATTGGGGGGACAGTTCCTTTCACTGTGTGTGGAGAGTCTGTGCCAGGGGTAAAGTTGCTGGGAGGGCAGGAGTGTTGAGAAGGATGGGGTCGGAGATAATGCCAGGAACTCACTCACCGCTGCTGCGGCGCTCCGGACGCGTAGCCACCGCATTGTAGCCGCAGTTAGAAGCAGCTCGGGTAGCTGCGAGCAGCCGCCGGGACCCAACAGCAGAACTGGCCGCCACTTCAGTGCCTTCTGCCGGCCCGCTCACCTCTGGCAGTGCTCTCCGTCTGAACACCTCTCAGCTGCCGCTCGCCAACTTCGCTCATGTCAGCCGCTTCCCGCAAATCCTTAAATTCCCACAGCCGAGTAACCTCAATCTCGCTGTCAGAATTTAAGGATTTGCGGGAAACGGCTGACATGAGTGAGGCCAGCGAGCGGCAGGAGAGAGGGTTATAGAAGTAGAGTTAGAAGTGAGCGGGGAACGGCAGAAGGGCTGAGGTGATGGCTGGTTCCGCTCTCCGGCCCGGCGGGCGCTCACAGCCACCCGAGCTACTTCTTCCACCCCCCCCCCGCGCCTAAATGCGGTGGCTCCGTGCAAGGAGTGTCGCAAGTGGGTTACTGGCATGAACCCCTCCTTCACAATGCCTTTACTATTTATATTTAGTAATTACCATTTTATAATTTTAGTCAGGGTAGGCAGTGCCTACCTTGCCTACCCTGACGCCACATGCCTGCCTATGACTAAAGAAGTTCTTCCTCACTTTCTTTCTAAAAGAGCACCATTTAATTCTGAGGCTAGCACCTCTAGTCCTGACCAACCTTTGCATTACATCTCTGTTTTTGTATTCCAGTTGATATAAATGCTGGCATTGAATTTGCCTTCCTTACTACCGATTCGACTTGCAAATTCACATTTTGGGAGTCCTGCACCAGCACTCCCAAGCCCCTTTGCACCTCCGGTTTCTGGATTCTCTCTCCATTTAGAAAATAATCCATGTCTTTATTCTTATTACCAAAAGGCATGACTCCACACTTTGCTATACTGAATTTCATCTGCCACTTCTCTGACCACTCTCCTAACCTGTCCAAGTCCTTCTGCAGAGTCCTTGCTTCCTCTACTGTGCCTGCCCCTCCATCTATCTTAGCATTATCTGCAAAATTTGCCACAAAGCCTTCAAACCCCTTATCAAAAGCATCAATGTACAACGTGAAGAGAGGTGGCCCTTGCGGATCTCCACTAGTCACTGGCAGCCAACCTGAAAAATTGCCTTTTATTGCAACTCTTTGACTTCTGCCATCCAGCCGACCCACTATCCATGCTAGTATATTCCCTTTAATACCATGGGCTCTCATCTTCCCTGGCAGCCTGAGTGCGGCACCTTATCGAAGGCCTTCTGAAAATCTAGACTCTTCTACACCCTTTGTCTGTCCTGCTATTAACTTCCTCAAAGAACCCCAGCAGATTCGTCAGGCAACATCTTCCCTTCATAAAACCATGCTGACTTCGGCCTATTTTATCGTGAACTTCTAAGTACTGGGTAACCTCATCCTTTATAATTGACTCTAAAATCTTACCAACACCAAAGTCATGATAACCAGCCTATAGTTTCCACTCTTCTGCGTTGCTCCCTTCTTGTACAGCAGGATAATATTTCCAATTTTCCACTCCTAACTCTAGTGATTCTTGAAATATCACACCTAATGCCTCCACAATCTCTGAGGCCATCTCCTTCAGAACCCTGGGGTGCAGTCCAACTGGGTCCAGGTGACTTATCCACCCTCAGACCTTTCAGTTTTCCTAGACCTTCTCCTTAGTAATCCCCGCTCCACTCACTTCCAACCCTGGCTCTCTAGGACTGCAGGCACATTGCTGGTATCTTCCACTGTGAAGACTGATGAAAAAAAGTTATTCAATTCCTCTACCATTTCTTGATTCCCCGTTATCACTTCTCCTGCATCATTCTCCAGTGGCCCAGTGTCCACTCTTGCCTCTTTTTTACTCTTTGAATATCCGTATAAATTCTTGCTATCCTCTCAGAGCTATCAGAGCTCATCAACCTGAAATGTACCTAAGTTTCTCCTCCAAAGATAGACATGAAATGTTGAAGTAACTCAGACCCTTCTTCAGACTGATGGTCTGAAGAAAGGTCTTGACCCGAAATGTCACCCAATCCTTCTCTCCAGAGATGTTGCCTGTCCCGCTGAGTTACTCCAGCATTCTGTGTCTATCTTTGGTTTAAAAAGTTCCTTCCTATTTCTCCTCCCACAGTTACAGTCTGATCTGCCAAGCACTTGCACCTTTTTCTGTTAAAAAAACTTTTGAAACTTCTCCTACTTTTCATTCACCTTTTTGAAGTATGAGGTTACAAATCTTTCAAAAGTTTATATTCTTCATCAACAGTCCAGTCTAACACCACATCTTGCATTCCACTTTGGCCCCAATCACTGAGTTGAAACAATCACAAAGAAAGCTCACCAATGCCTCTACTACCTGAGAAAATTGAGGAGATTTGGTATGTCGATGATTACTCTATCAGAGGCCTAGAGGTATGTGGAAGAGAGCACACTGACTTGTTACAAAATGGCCCGGTTCAGCAACATGAACACCCAGGAATGAAGGAACCTACAGAGAGTGGTAGACACTGGTCTATCTTGACTGACCTCCCCACCATCAAAGAGGCACTGGCTGAAAAAGGCACCCAATATCAACAAACCACCTCTCATTTCATTTCATCTGGATGAAGATTTAGGAACCTGAAAATCATTGCCATCATGTTCAAGAACAGTTTCTTCCCAGCAACCATCAGTTTCTTGAATACCACACCATATTATAGCAACCATGTGCTTGGTTGCACTGCAGACTTCAATTTTTGCTTTATTATGGTTATGGCTATTAATTTATTGTATTTTTTTTATTATTATATATCTGTGTTTATGAGGATGTTAGCTGTAGCAAGTAAGTATATCTTTTTTCCGTTGTCAGTACATATGACACTTAAACACTCATGACTCTTGACATTCCCTTTTTGCTCACTGGGTTGATATGTTTCTCTCTCCACAGGTGCTGCTGCCCTGCTGAGTATCTCTGTTTTATGTATATTTCAATGGATTTCACAGCTCGCTATCCTAGCTGCCTGTCCTGACTTTCCCTTGAGGAAGTGAGAATTGCTGACTCTGACATTTCACAAATGGATGAAATTACTGAACAGTTTGGAAATAATCAGCCGCAAAAGGATCGCCTGCCCTTCTACAAATGGGGTGTATCATATATATCCTTGAACATATCAACCCTTATATACAGAAAAATAACCATGAAGCTTCACATTGTTTCCAGCCGATCCTTCTATATAGATTCAGTGTGCACCAATACTTCATAAGTTAATTTCATAAGTGATAGGAGCAGAATTAAACCATTCGGCCCATCAAGTCAACTCCGCCGTTCAATCATGGCTGATCTATCTCTCCCTCCTAACATTATCCTGCCTTCTCCCCATAACTTCTGATACCCGTACTAATCAAGAATCTATCCATCTCTGCCTTAAAAATATCCATTGCATTGGCTCCCATCTTCTTTAGCAGCCTCTAGGTAAACAACATCTACTGACTCTCCTTTGTCTGTCCTGCTATTTACTTCCTCAATGAATTCCAAACCGAATCGTCAGACAAGATCTCCCCTTCACAAATAGAGAAGAGGTCTTTGAGGCTGGTACTCCAGCAGCAGGCTAAAAGGAGTGAATAGAAATTCAATGTAGACACAAGGAACTGCAGCTGCTGGTTTACAAAAATAAAGCACAACATACTGAAATAACTCAGCAGGTGAGGCAGCATCTCTGCAGGACATGGGTAGATGAGGTTTCGGGTCAAGACCCTTCTTCAGACAGATTGTATTAAGGAAGACAAAGCTGGAAAAGTGGTGGGAGTATGACAAAGCCTGGCAAGCGATAGGTGGTCTGAAGAAGGGTTACGACCAAAACTTCACCTAATCGTTTTCTCCAGCGATGCTGCCTGATCTGCTGAGTTACTCCAGCATTTTGTATCTATCTTCAGTATAAAGCAGCATCTGTAGTTCCTTCCTATACAGAAGTGATAGGTGGATACAGGTGAGGAGGGAGGGGGGTGGAGGTGTTGCTAGACAATGGGCATTGAATGTCGCTTCTGGTGGTATCCTGAGCACAGGCTTTAGGCCTACCATGTGGCAGATGTAATGAATGAATTGATTTGGAAATTTGTAACGTGGCTATTTGCAACATTTTGCTTTTGTGGAATTCAGCAAGGATTTGGCTGGCATGCCTGCTGTGACCTTTGATGGAGTATCTTCGGTCAATGTGATCGCAATGCTCTTGGCCAATTACTTTGGGAGTCGAGCCGGGGATGAGGGAAGGTACTGTGAGCGAAAGGGGCTGGGGGAGTCCTAGGAGAAGATGGCATGTATTGTCTTTCCGCTGATTAGTTTGCACGCAACAAAAGCTTTTCACTGTACATCGGTACACGTGACAATAAACTGAACTCAAACTCATGAGTACCAGAGAAAACAATCCAAGTTAAAGTTACCCTCCAATAAAAGCCTGCTGAAAACAAATGCCCATCTTCCTGTTGCTAGGGAGGAGGTTAAGCTAGGTTGTGTTTACATAGGACATAGAACAGTGCAGGAATAGACCCTTTGCCTCACAATGTCCAGGCTGAACATGATGCCGTTAAACTAATCTCCCTTGCCTGGACGTGATTTATACCACTTCATTCCCTGCATATCATTGTCAAGTTAAGTCAAGTCAAGTCAAGAGGGTTTATTGTCTTTCTATTCCTAAAATCCAGTGTATTTGATTTAACATAGTCTCTAATTTGAAGATATCGAATGTAATCCATAATTTTGTTGTAATTCCTGAAATGAGAGAAATAAATTTTCCCTATAAAGATCACCAATCTTATTTATTCCGTAGTTCTTCCATTTTAAGAAACCTTTGTCCATCAGTGAAGGTTTAAAAGAAATATTTTTACTATTGGAAGAGCTAGTGGTATATTCTGTAATTTTAATGTTTTTTTTTAAATTGTTTCCAAATACGTATTCCACTTTCTATAATGGATTTTCTTTATAAGATTTCTTATGTATTGGAGTATTAGCAAATAAAATCGAACCAATTTCAAACAAACTGTACCCCGTTTGAAATTGGTTCGATTTTATTTGCTAATACTCCAATAATGTTAAAAAAAACATTAAAATTACAGAATATACCACTAGCTCTTCCAATAGTAAACAATATTTCTTTTAAACCTTCACTGAGGACAAAGGTTTCTTAAAATGGAAGAACTACGGAATAAATAAGATTGGTGATCTTTATAGGGAAAATTTATTTCTCTCATTTCAGGAATTACAACAAAATTATGGATTACATTTTAAAGAATATTTTCGATATCTTCAAATTAGAGACTATGTTAAATCAAATACACTGGATTTTAGGAATAGAAAGACAGAAATTTTAGATGAATGTTTAAATAAACATCCGAATACTGAGAAATTACTATCATATATTTATAATATTTTATTGGAAAATGATTTACCAAATACGGATAAATATAGACAAGCATGGGAAAATGAACTAGGTCAAGTAATCAGTAGAGAAGTATGGAATGAAAGTTTACAATATATACATCATTGTTCATTAAATGCTAGACACTCCTTGATACAATTTAAAGTTTATACATAGATTACATCTCTCAAAGTCCAAATTAAATAGAATTTTCTCAAATGTGTCTGCAATATGCGATAAGTGTCAACAATTAGAAGCTAATTTAACGCACTCATTTACAAAATGTATAAAAATCAGTAATTTTTGGATAGAGATTTTTAAGATAATCTCAACTGTAGTTAATGCAAAGTTAATTCCAGACTCAAAACTAATTATATTGGGAATACTGGAAACAAACCAGATATTAACAACACAACAAAGAATTTTTATCGGTTATAGTTTAATAATCGGTAAAAAATTAATACTAAGATTTTGGAAAGGTCCTACTTCCCCCACAACTAAAATGTGGATTACAGAAATGTCGGAGACATTGCACTTGGAACGATTAAGGCTTGCCCTGATGGACAGGCTGGACCAGTTCAGAGGAATATGGTCTCCATTTATTGAATATTTAAAGGGTTAAGATGGTCCAGTTCGAAGCCATGACGGAAGCCTGAATACATGAATGGATGAAGAATTATAGACAATAGTTCATAAATATATCTCCATTGAAGAATACCTTGTTTAATATTCCACTCAATCAGTTTATCTCTCTTTTTTTTCATTTCTTTTTCTCAACTGCTATAAAATAAAAAAGAAAAATTATAGAAGTACAAATAAGATTGACTGTTAATTTTAAAAATATTAAGAATGTATGTGACATTAATATTTTCCTTTGTTTTAATTGAATCTTATATTTCTTCTTAATATGTAATTACTTCTAATAAAAATATCTTACAATATCTAGCTTGCTGCAACACAACATAATATTGTAGGCATAATAACAGAACAGATCAGTGTGTCCTTATACCATAAATATAAATATATATATATATATATATATATATATATATATATATATATACACACATAAATAAACAGATAAAGTTCAATAGGCTGTTATAGTTCAGAGTTTGTTTGAAGTTGTGTTTAATGGTCCGATGGCTGTGGGGAAGGAACTGTTCCTGAACCTGGATGTTGCAGATTTCAGGCTCCTGTACCTTCTACCTGAAGGCAGCGGAGAGATGAGTGTGTGCCTATCTAACAGCCTCCTAAATGCCACTGTTGTATCCAGCTCCACCACCACCCCTGGCAACATGTACTAGGCACCCACCAGTCATAAGTTCGTGATAGGAGCAGAATTAAGTCATTCGGTCCATCAAGTCTACTCCACCATTCAATCATGGCCGATTGATCTTTCATTCGTAACCCCATTTTCCTGCCTTCTCCCCATAACCCCTGACATCCATACTAATACTAATCAAGAATCTATTTCTGCCTTAAAAATATCCATTAACTTGGCCTCCACAACCTTCTGTTGCAATGAATTCCAGTTCACCACCCTTTGACTAAAGAAATTCCTCCTCATCTCCTTCCTAAGGGAACACCCTTTAATTCTGAGGCTATGACCTCTAGTCCTAGACTTTCCCACTAGTGGAAACATCCTCTCCATATTCACTCTATCCAAGCCTCCCCGTGTAAAAAAAAATTGCTCTGCACATTTCCTCCCACCTTAAAGCTATGTCGTCCATTCTTTGACATTTCCACCCGAGGAAAAAGTTTCCGACCATCTATCCTATCTATGCTTCTCATAATTTTATAAACTTCCATCAGGTCTCTATTCAACCTCCGACATTCAAGAGAAAACAATCCAAGTCTGTCAAACCTCTTGGAGGAGCCTTAGCTTTCCTTTCTTTGGAGGCATTAGCAAGCCTTTTGCTAATTGCTCTCTGACTCCTGATCTGGTCTAGTGTTTGACCCTTGCAGCACCAGTACTAGAAGCAACAGTTATTCTGGGTGTCCAACATTCTCAGTTGTTATTTTAAATGTCCAGCATGTGCAATTTTTTTTGATTCTCAGGAGAATTTTAATGAACAAGCATTGCTGCCTGGCTGGGGTGGAAGATTGCAACCTTCACGTGGTCCGCCCTGTTTCGACTAATGCAGTCAACTCGATGTGCACAAACGGAAAATCAAAAAGAACAAGTTGTCCAACAACTTTAGACTGTGCACGCCACACGAAAGAAGAAGAAGCTACCTGGCTGTGAACAGGCACAGTACCCACATGCTTCACAGCAGCCGTCCCTGAGTCATACCTTGTACTCTGATCATAATATTTACATTGTGTTTTACGAGTTGAATAAAGCAACTTAAATGCTCATTTAATACACCAAACAATTTAATTCATCTTAAAAACAAGCTTTTTTTACTCATATACGTATATCCCTTCTTTCCCATTTGCTTACTTGGAAACACTTGGCTAAATTCTTACCGAATGCCCACATCCCCTTTCCTCCATTTCATCTTCTGTTTAGTTTTCTTACGATGTTTGGGGTCTCATGCTGCTACATATAGTTTTGTGAGCAATGACAAATTTTTGATAACTTTACCATGAGCAGTAGGCTCTTTGGTTTTGCGTAATCTTAATCTAATACCTACAGATGCAGCAAAGTCTGCCTACCCGTCGTGAGCCAAACTAGTTTTGACCAAATCTATCGGTTTGATTCATATTGGGAAGGCAGGCTCCAGTGCATATGGATTGTTTGGTTTGGAGATACAGCCCTTTGGCCCACCGAGTCCATGCCTACCAGCGGTCCCCAAACACTAACACTATCCTACACACACTTGGGACAATTTACAATTTTATCAAAGCCAATTAACCTACTAATCTGTACATCTTTGGAGAGTGGGGGGAAACTGGAGAAAACCCAAGGGGAGAACATACAAGCTCCCTACAGACAGCACCCTTGGTCAGGATCAAACCTAGGTCTCTGGCACAATGGCAGTAGTTCTACTGCTGTGCCATTGTGGGTCAGGATTATGCTGGTATTCTCCTGATATAAATCATTGACCCAAAGGAAGAAGCAGAACAAAATGTGTGAGGGGGGTCAGTCCACCAGCAGGTATGGCATCTGATCTTTACACTATACTAATGCTTCTCTGACGTTTAATCCTCCAATTCCCATCAAATTTTCTTTGGCAAGACTAATTTTTTCTCTACCACAAATCACTTCCTTGACTTCCCCAACCCTCTACTATTCAACCACATTTCTAAGGTTAAGCATAAGAACCTCATGGATTTTTTGAAACCACCCTCTTCCTCTTCTAAACACTCACGTTTACTCCCACTCAACTCCCTATTTGCCACAGAAACGGATCCACTTCTAGAACTCATGAAGATGTACCGCAGCCATGCCTGTCATTGACAAATCCTCCTTTGCAACTGATTTCAAAAAATAGCTTTCCAAATATTTTAAATTGATAAAACATGACTGAAGTTAGAGCGCTTTACCAGTTCATATTAATGTTACAAGATTTATTTGGCTTGGTCGGGCTTCAAACCCAGCTATTTCCATACTGTGGGCCAAATGACTCACCCTTACGTGTATACTGTAAATTATACAGTTACAAAAGCCTGTGTGAGTACGTTCAGGCATCTATCACCAAGGAGATTTTTAGAACACCGTCCTTTCATTTGCCTCAAGGAGTTATCCTCTTCCTGTTCGAGGGAGGATATTTACAGTCTTTTTTTAATTTTCCTGATAGACAAGTCTTGCTTTGTTGGCTTTAATAACAGCTCTTAGGAGCAAGGAGAGGATAAAAACACAACTTCATCTCTTGCTGCCTAAAACAACACTGCTCATATTGATTTACTGGTGCTGACCGTGATACTGAACAATAAAGGAGTTGGTGCAGGTTTTTTAGTTTTAGAGATACAGTGCAGAAACAGGGCCTTCGGCCCATTGTGTCTGTGCCGACCAGTGATCCCTACCCCAGATTCAATACCCTCTGCCCAAAGAAGTTCCTCCTCTCCTCCTTTCTAAAAGAGCACCCTTTAATTCTGAGGCTAAGCTACTGTCCGATTGACCTCTACCCAATAGTGGACATTGGACTTATAGTATGGAACTGGTGCACTATAATGCAGAGAACTATATTCTGCACTCTGTATCTTCTCCTTTGCTCTGCCTGTTATAGTTCGCTTTGACTCGATTGCATTTTTGTATAGTATTATTTGATCTGATTGGATAACATACAAAACAAAGCTTTTCATTGTTTCGGTACATGTGTCAATAATAAATCTAAACGAAATAATAAATCTAAACGAAAGGATGCACCATTATTGTTCAGTTCTGCTCTGAGTATTTTCTCAGGATTTGAAAATATTCCGAAATTTCTCAGGATTTACATTCAACAAACAGATTCTACTCTCAATTCTGGTGTTGGTTATTGCCTGCCCAAAATCAATAATAAATGACAGCAGAATTCATTAAACGGAGCACCTTTCCATTTGCTTAGACCAGTACACAAACTATAATGCAACAGGATAATGTATAGAAACACTATCCAGTGAGTAACGCGACAGGACTAATTTTCAATGTTTTGTTCTGCCTCACATAAACAAACAGAGTTGCACAATGGTAAATTGTTGCCTTGTAGTGCTAGAGACAGAGTTTCTATCTTGACTATGAGTTCTGTCCGTATGGAGATTGTACGTTCTTCCTGTGACCACGTGTAGGTGCCCTGATTTTTTCCCACATTCCAAAGACGTGCAGGTTTGTAGGTTAATTGGTCTCTGAAAATTGTCCCTAGTATGTAGGATAGAGTTAGTGCGATAGTCAGCACGGACTCGGTGGGCCGAAGGGCCTAAATGCTGCTTCTAAACTAAACTAAAAGTAAACCACATATTAGGGATTGCCACACATTACAGAAAAAGCATGCGCTCCACGTACCAACAATGAAATGGAATTGAAGGTGGCTTTAATCTTTGGTGCATTATACACCCAGTGAAATTTGGTGAAAACGTAAAGGTACATTTGGCATATCTGAACACATACTGTAAATATACTGAGACAGATGCTCATTTCTTACAACTAACCTGTTTCATCGACTGGCTGGCTTTGTGTTGTCAATAGTTGAGCTGTGACCAATGTGATTGAGCAAATAGATTGAGCACAATGCAATTATTTAACTGGAAATCTGAAGCCGCGGGTAAATGGCATCATTAATCCACACCTGACCAATGGTTCGATCCAGGCACAAAACCAAGAACATCTTTATTATGTAATCTATACAGGTAACTAAAAAAGAACAACATGTTAGAACACAAGAGACAGTCAGACACAGGTGGCACAATGGCACAGCTGTTAGAACTGCTGCCTCAAAGCACCAGAGACCTGGGTTCAATGCAGACCCTGGGTGCTGTCTGGCTGGCGTTTACATACTCTTCCTGTGACAACGTGGCTTTCCTCAGGGTGCTCCAGCTTCCTCCCACTTCACCAACGTGCGTGTTTGCAGGTTAATTGACATCAGCAAAATTGCTCCTGGTGTGCAGTGAGTGGGTGGGAAACCAGGATAACATAGAACTAACGTGAATGGGAGATTGGTGGTCAGCAAGCACTCAGTGGACCGAATGGTCTGCAGGCTGCAACTCTAAAAATAAAAAAAACATAACAAATAAAAATATTAAAACACAAAAAGTCAGGTTTGTCATCAGCAACTTTAGCAACTATGCCTTCAATTTTCACTTACATAGATTGCAAAAAAAATGTAGGCTCCTGAATGTGGCACATAACTCAGCACATCTTGCCAACTAGGAGAGGATCCATCTATACCTGCACTCTATTTCTTGTTTGCCAGCCTTTCTTCAACCTCTGCCGTTCAGCTACCTTTCACACCACAAACCTTTATTTCCTGCAAAACGATTCATGTGGCACCATATCAAATGCCTTCTGGAAATATAATTATAGTATTTCCACTAGTTCCTCTATTTCCCTCATTACATTTGAACTCCTATAAGTTAGTCAAACAAGATTTCCGTTTCACAAAACCATGTTGACATTGGCTGATTATAAGAATTCCTCCTGGTGCTTTATTATAATGTGTTTGCAACATTCCCCTAATGGCTGATTAAAAGATTACTTTCCTGTAGCTTCTTGATTTCTGTTTCCATCCATTTTTGAATAGAGGGGCTACATTTACTGTTACCAGATCAACTTTCTCACTTGCCACTTCTTTTAAGATTTTAAAGACTTTAAGACCTTTTAAGACTTTTAAGACCCGGGGATAAAGTCCAGGAAGATCTGGAGTCCTGTACACCATAACCTCAACAATTTATTCAATGCTGTCCACCTGGTCCGCCTGATTTGAATTTCTGCTCCAAAGCTATTTCTGGGTTTCACTTGTATTCTCTATAGTAAAGGCTGATGCAAAACATCTTTAATTAATCTGCTATCTCATTTTCTAATATTTATTCGACAAATTCCCTGTTTTTAATATTTACTAGACTAAGTTGGACCCAATGGGTCCCATGTTCACACGGGAGGGCTGATCCCCCAACGCAATATTCCACCTATTCCAATATTGGTGGCCAGTGGGGGGGGGGGGGGGGGGGGGCTTTCTGGAGCGCTAGTATGGGCCGAAGGGATTAGTTTCCAGAGGGCTAATATGGACATTGTGGGCTGAATGGATTCTTGGGCTGGCAGCTCAGCCACCCCAACCTGGTGGGCTGGCAGCTCAGTCACTCAGAGCTGGTGGGCGGGCAGCTCAGTCACTCAGGGCTGGTGGGCTGGCAGTTCACTCACGGCGATTCCTTAAAATTCCATTTCAAGCAGAGTGCAGGCCATCAAATTCAATTTCATAGCATTTCTAGCAGAGTGCAGGCCACCAAATTCAAATTCAATTTCATAGCATTTCAAGCAGAGTGCAGGCCACCAAATTCAAATGCAATTTCATAGCATTTCAAGCAGAGTGCAGGCCACCAAATTCAAATGCAATTTCATACCATTTCAAGCAGAGTGCAGGCCACCAAATTCAAATGCAATTTCATCCCATTTGGGCTTTATACTCTTGCCCCCCCCCCCCCCCCCCCCGAAGGGGCTTTACCTTCATCATGGTGATTGACAGGCGAGAGGACCAATTAGCTGATCTCAAGATTTTTTAAACATTCATAATTTTTTTATTTTTCATCGATCGGAAAAATCCTCGGGGCTGCCTCAGCGGAGAAGGACTGTGAGTAAGATGGCCAAACTTTATCTTATGCCTCATGTATAGTTCCTTATTCACCTTTTAGTCTTTGGTTGTTGCATTATATATTCTGCCCAATATTTTGATATGAGACCCATTTTACAAATTTTTATGCTGTTTCTTTGAGGTTAATAGTGTCTCTGGCGAACCAGTGCTGGTGGATTACCTTTTGGAATTTGTTGAAATTTGCAACTTGATTAAGCAAACACCAATTAGTCAATCCATAGTTAACCACAAATACAAGGCATTCCTGGATCGTAAGAAACACCAATTAATCAATCCATTGTTAACCACAAATACAAGGCATTCCTGGATCGTAAGAGAATAGAAACATTTTATCAGGTTCCTGGTGGCAGAGGTCCAATGGAAAACCCATGAACTGAAGAAAAGATGATGGGTGGAAATGTTCAGGAGATCCAGACACCAGACACTAATCACTGCATGCAGGATGTACAGTGCATTCAGAAAGTGTTCAGACCCCTTCACCTTTTCCACATTTTGGGACGTTACAACCTTATTTTAAAATGGATTAATTATTTTTTGTATCATCAATCTATACACAATGCCCCTGAACGAAGAAGTGAAAACAGGTGATTTAGAAATGTTTGCAAAGTAATTAAAAAGAAATAACTGAAATATCACATTTACATAAGTATTCAGACCCTTTGCTATGACACTCAAAATTGAGCTTAGGTTCATCCTGTTTCTATTGATTATCATTGAGATGTTTCTACAACTTGATTGGAGTCCACCAGTGGTAAATTAATTTGATTGGACATGATTTGGAAAGGCACACACCTGTCTATATAAGGTCCCACAGTTGCCAGTGCTTGTCAGAGCAAAAACCAAGCCATGAAGTCGAAGGAATTGTCCGTAGACTGAGACAGGATTGTGTCGAGACACAGATATGGGGAAGGGTATAAAACAATTTCTGCAGCATTGAAGGTCCCGAAGAGCACAGTGGCCTCCGTCATTCTTAAATGTAAGAACTTTGGAACCACCAGGACTCTTCATAGAGCTGGCCGCCCGGCCAAACTGAGCAATCGGGCGAGAAGGGCCTTCGACAGGGAGGTTACCAAGAACCTGATGGTCACTCTGACAGAGCTCCAGGGTTCCACTGGGGAGATGGGAGAACCTTCAGGAAGGACAATTATATCTGCGGCCCTCCACCAATCAGGCCTTTATAGTAGAGTGGCCAGACGGAAGCCACTCAGTAAAAGGCGCTTGGAATTTGCCAAAAGGGTTGTTTTCTCTGGTGCTCTGGTCTGATGAAACCAAGATTTAACTCTTTGGCCTGAATGCCAAGCAATACGTCTGGAGGAAACCAGGCATGGCTCATCACCTGGCCAATACCATAGCTGCGATGAAGCATGGTGATGGAAGCGGTTCCCAGACGTGGCGCCGACGGACGATAAGCCGAAGCAAAGAAGTGGAAGTCAAATAACCGAATGGAAACTAAGCCGAAACGCCAACGAACCGAAAGGGCAGGATGCCTAAAAGCCAACGAACCGAAAGGCTGCGTCGCGTAAAAGCAAACTCACCGAATGGCTGCTCTGCCGAAACGCCACCTACCTGAAAGGCAGCATCGTCTACAAGCCAACGAACCGAATGCCGCTCAACAGAAAAGTCAAATAACGGACACAATGTTGCCGGGGGGCAGGACTTGTCAGCGATTGGTCCAGATCCCCGCGTCCATCACATCACTGTGAAGGGATGAACATTGTCCCACACCTCCCCTCCACCCGACCCACAGCCCGCGGAGGGTGGCAGTGGGAGTGTGAGGGCTGTCCCGAGGGATGCGCACGTTCGGCAGCTTACAACTTGGTGCTTGGGTTTAGACCGCCCAGTCATCAATGGCTTGTGTGGGAAAATGACCCCCATGCTCCCATCTCCCCCTTCTCTCTCCCCTCTTCTCTCTTCCCCCTCTCTCCCTTCTCTCTCTCCTCTCTCTCTCCCCTTCTCTCTCTCCCCTCCCCTCTCTCACCCCCTCTCTCCCTTCTCTCGCTGCCCCTTCTCTCTCTCCTCCTCTCCCCCCTCTCTCCCTTCTCTCTCTCCCCCTCTCTCTTTCTCTCCCCTCTTCTCTCTCTCCCCCCTCTCTCTCTCCCCTCTCTCTCTTTCACTCTCCCCTCCTATCTCTCGCTCCCCCTCTCTCTCCTCTCTCTCCCCTTCTCTCTTTCTCTCCCCTTTTCTCTCCCCTTCTCTTTCTATCTCTTCTCTCTCTCTACCCCCTTCTCTCTCTCCTCCACGTATGAAGAGCGGCTATGGAAGTTGAGAAAACTGGCACTGACAGCAAAGATAGACAAAACATGCTGGAGTGATTCATTGGGACAGGCAGCATCTCTGGAGAAAAGGAATGAGTGGCGTTTCGGGTCGAGACTCTTCAGACTCAGTCTTCAGGTCTGAAGAATGGTCTTGACATGAAAGGTCACCCATTCCTTCTCTCTAGAGATGCTGCCTGTCCCGCTGAGATACTCCAGCTTTTTGTGTCCATCTTCGGTTAAAACAGTTTACAGAAATTTCTAAACACCTGTTTTCACTTTTATAATATGGGGTATTGTGTGTAGAATGATGATTAAAAATTTTAATTGAATCCATTTTATAATAAAGCTGTAACATAACAAAATGCGGAAAAAGTGAAGGGGTCTGAATATTTTCTGAATGCATTATATGGAAAACCATTCAAACTACATCATCTCCATTTGAGAACTAAGATCACCCAAGTCTCTGACATTAATTTACAGTACACAGGTGATGTTTGGGTGTGTGAACAAGTCAAGACTCAACTCTGTCATTCTGTCGACTTTAGAGATATAGAGTGAAAACAGGCCCTTCAGCCCACTGAGTCTGTGCCAACCAGCGATTACCCCATACACTAACATTATCCTACACACGCAGGACAATTAACAATTTTTGCTGAAGCCAATTAATCTACAAAACCACACGTCTTTGGAATGTGGAAGGAAACCGGAGCACCAGGAGAAAACCCATGCGGTCACGGCGAGAACATACAAATTCTGCAGCAACCCATAGTCTCAATCGAACCCAGGTGTCTGGCGCTGCAAGGCAACAACCATATGTGAGGACATTGCGGGAAACTAGAGTGGAAATTGCAGGAGCCCTGGTTGAAATTTACGAGTCATCCTTAAATACAGGAGAGGTGCTGAAAGACTGGAGGGTGGAAAATGTTGTGCATCTTTTCAAGGAGGGCTGCAGGGAAAATGCTGGGAACTATAGGCCAGTGAGCTTGAACCTGTAGTTGTTAAGCTACCGGACAGTATTCTGAGGGATAGGCTATACAGGCATGTGGATGAGCAAGGGCAGATTGGGATAGTCAGCACGGTTTTGTACGTGGAAGGTCGTGTCTCACAAATCTGAATGATTTTTTGAAGACGTGACCAAAAAGGTTGATGAGGGCAGAGCTGTATATGGTGTGTCCATGGATGGCAGCAAGGCTTTCGACAAGGTTTCGAATAGTAGGCTGCTCTGGAAGGTTAGATCGCATGGGATCCAAGGAGAGATAACTGAATGGATAGCAAATTGACTCCACGGAAGGAAGCAGAGGGTGATGGTGGAAGGTTGTTTCTAGGACTGGAGGCCTGTGACTAGTGGTGTGCCTCAGGGTTCTACACCTACATCAATGATTTGGATAAGAACATACAGGGCAAGATTAGCAAGTTTGCTGATGATAAAAAAGCGAGTGGTTTTGCAGATAGTGAAGATGATTGTGATAGATTGCAGCAGGATCTGGACCGATTGGCCAGTTGGGCGGAGTAATGGTTGATGGAATTTAATGCAGAGAAGTGTGAGGTGTTGCATTTTGGGACATTGAACAAGGGCAGGACCTACACAGTAAATGGTAGGCTTCTGGGTAGTGTTGTAGAGTAGAGGGATCTAGGTGTACAGGTGCATGGTACCTTGAAGGTCGAGTTGCAGGTAGATAAGGTAGTCAAAAAGCCTTTTGGCACTTTGGCCTTAGTCAGCGTATTGAGCATAGAAGCTGGGATGTCATGTTGCAGTTATATAAGGCGTTGGTTAGACCGCATTTAGAATATTGTGTTCAGTTCTGGGCTCCATATTATAGGAGCTCTATGTCAAGTTTGAAAGGGTTCCGAAAATATTTTACGAGGATGTTGCCAGGACTAGAGGGTGTGAGCTATACGGAGAGGTTTGGTAGGCTGGGACTCTATTCCATGGAGCGCAGGAGGATGAGGTGAGATCTTATAGAGGTATTCAAAATCATGAGAGGAATAGATCGGGTAGATGCAAAGGGTCTCTTGCCCAGAGCAGGGGAATCGAGGACCAGAGGACATAGGTTCAAGGTGAAGGGGAAAAGATTTAATAGGAATCTGAGGGGTAACTTTTTCACACAAAGGGTGGTGGGTGTATGGAACAAGCTGCCAGAGGATGTAGTTGAGGCTGGGACTATCGCATCGACTAAGAAACAGGTAGACAGGTACATGGGTAGGACAGGTTTGGAGGGATATAGACCAAGTGCAGGCAGGTGGGACTAGTGTAGCTGGGACATTGTTGGAGGTGTGGGTGAGTTGGGCCAAAGGGCCTGTTTCCACATTGTATCACTCTATCACTCTATGACTAACTCTACCGCTGCACCACCACGTTGGCCTGTCTGATGAGCATGGACTATGGCTCACAGATGAGGCCACTTATTCACTGTTTCTCTGAAGTGTTGGAGAAGATGGAACTTATGTTAAACACCCAGAAGACAAACATCTTCCACAAACTTTCCCCATTCAACAATACCAGCTCACAACAATCAAGATCTATTTTGATCCATATATTTATTCACAATGATAAACATCACACTGACACGCATTGCGCCATCATGTCTTTCAACAGATTGCGGGAAAGTGTGTTGCAAGATCGAGACCTTAAACTCAGCATCAGGCTCAGGATGATACAAAGCTGGGTGGCAGTGTGAGCTGCGAGGAGGATGCTATGAGGCTGTAGGATGACTTGGATAGGTCCGGTGAGTGGGCAGATGCATGGCAGATGCATGGCAGGTGCAGTATAATGAGGATAAATGTGAAGACAAGAAGGCAGATTATTATCTGAGTGGTTATGAAAAAATCGAAGGTATACAAAAATGCGGGAGATACTCAGCGTGTGAGGCAGCATCTATGGAGTGAAGGAATAGGTGGCATTTCGGGTCGAGACCCTTCTTCAGACCGATATGGGGGTGGGGGGGCGCGGTAAGAAGAAAGGAAGAGGCGGAGACAGTAGGCTGTGAGAGAGCTGGGAAGGGGAGGGGAAAGAGGGAGAAAGCAAGGACTACCTGAAATTGGGGGTCAATGTTCATACTGCTGGGGTGTAAACTACCCAAGGGAAATATGAGGTGCTGCTCCTCCAATTTGCAGCGGGACTCACTCTGGCCATGGAGGAGGCCTAGGACAGAAAGGTCGGATTCGGAATGGGAGGGGGAGTTGAAGTGCTAAGCCACCGAGAGATCAGGTTGGTTAATGCGAACTGAGTGGAGGTGTTGAGCGAAGCGATCACCAAGCCTGCGCTTTGTCTCACCTTATCTGAATGGTGTCAGATAAGGGATGTGCAACGAGACCTGCGTGTTCTTGTACATCAGTCACTGAAGGTAAGCATGCAGGTACAGCAGGCAGTGAAGAAAGCAAATGGCATGTTGGCCTTCATAGTGATAGGATTTGAGTATAGGAGCAAGGAGGTCCTACTGCAGTTGGACAGGGTCCTGGTGAGACCCCACCTGGCGTATCGTGTGCAGTTCTGGGCTCCTAGTTTGAGGAAGGGCATTATTGCTATTGAGGGAGTGCAGCGTAGGTTCACCGGGTAAATTCACGCGATGGCGGGACTGACATAAGATAAAAGAATGGGTCGACTGGGCTTGTATTCACTGGAATTTAGATGGACTAAAGGGGACCTCGTAGAAACATAAAAATTCTTAAGGGATTGGACAGGCTAGATGCAGGAAATATATTCCCCATGTTGGGTGAGTCCAGAACCAGGGGTCACAGTTTAAGCATAATGGGTAATGCCATTTAGAATTAAGATGAGGAAAAACTTTTTCACCCAGAGAATTGTAAATCTGTGGAATTCTTTGCCTCAGAAGGCATTGAAGGCCAATTCACTGGATATTTTCAAGAGAGAGATACTGTAGATATACCTAGCTCTTTGGGCTAAAGGAATCAAGGGATATGGGAAGGGCAGCAGGAATGGGGTACTGATATTTGATGATCAATCATGATCCTATTGAATGGAGGTGCTTGCTCGAAGGGCTGAATTACCTACTCCTGCACCTATTTTTTTCTATGTTTCTATGTTCCTTGTAAAAATGTAACATTCCTGTGACTCTTGGAATCTCTGGTCTGTGATCATCCAAAATAGAGAAAGAATTATTAAGAAGGAGCAGATCATTTTGTTGATCCAGGTTCTTAGGAGATGTAGTCAGTCAGAAATTGTGAAATGTAGTAGAAATATAGTAGATATGATAACTTTTTATTCAGCACAACCAAGAGACACACGGAAGAATCATGATGAAAGAACCTCTTGGGAGAATCTCTCCATAGTATCTCCTCGACTGAAACATTCCCAGCTGTCATCAGGCAACTGAAACATCTTATGTGAAATGTTGTGAAACTTTGAAAGTAGTCCAAGTCAGATATGGTAACCATTAATGCAATGAGTCTTGTGTTTCAAATGTAATCTATACTGTAATCAGTCATGAAACTACAAGGATAGGTACATGAACAAACAGCACTTTAGACTAGAGATACAGTGTGGAAATTGGCCCTTCGGCCCACCAAGTCTGCACGCACCAACAATAATTCCATTCATTAGCGCTATCCTACACACTAGGGTCAATATGCAATATTTACTAAAGCCAATTAACCTATAAACCTGCACATCTTTGGAATGTGGGAGAATACCGGAGCACCCAGAGAAAACCCACATTTTTTGTTGCATGCTATCCAGTCAGCGGAAAGACTATAGTCTGTGGACCAGACGGGCCTACCGTGCACACCCCCTATGATCCTACTTCTTGGGTGTCATTTTGTTCATTGGTATCTCTTCTGTCGGAAAAAATGATGTTCCCAAGAAAAAACGAATTTGGCCTATTTATTGCCCTCTTTCTTGGGGTCTGTGAATTTGGTACTTGCAATTGAGTCTGTTTCTTAATAAATATACATAAAAAACTCACTAAATTAGAACCATATCATCTTCAACTATGAAAATCACCAAGCTCTGCCAGAGATTTCATGAATTTGTTACGCTGTTGCATCAGTTTGATTGGCTTGCCTGTGCCGATTCCTTTGTTGAGTCACGGCCTGAGAACATATGCAGTCCAAGTAATGCTGAGCAGTATTCTGAGGAGGACTGCTTTGCAAAATGGGTGACATCTATTAGCCTTTGCCTGTTTGCCTCTCCCTGTGTCAAAGAACACTGTGGTGTCTTGAATGCTGTTTGCATAGTGAAGCAATATGAAAAGGATATCGCTGTCTGGGCTTTTGACTTGTACGTGGTCACATGCTTGCTCTTTGCCATAATTGCAGTATAGGATGACTCGTGAGTCTGTTTCTTCTTGGTTTGACTTCAGGGATTGAATCTCAGACTGCAGTGTCGCTTTCCCATTCTGAAAAGTAAGAAGTGTGGCCTCTCCTTCCTTAATGAAGATCACCTTCCTTTCTTGTAGCCCCTTTGCCATGTCATGCTCATTCCACACATCAAGAAGAAGTTCAATGAGCTGTTTCTTGTTCTCATCATTGGTCAAGAACTGCTTCCAATCTCTTGGTTTTCTGGTCTTTCCTCCTTTGATTATTCTCTTCTCCGCACACCCACGCCGTGTCCGTTCACTTGACTTCACTGAATCTGGTTTGTACATATCGGTACTGAAGACTACATCAGATGGCAATGCATTGAAGATTTTAATGTCAATCTCTTTGAAGTTTGCAGGAATTTCTTTGAGATAGTGGAATGCAGCATGGCCATCTTCCACTATCAATGTCTTGTTACTGGCAGGAGGTTGTGAGTTGTCTACATCTTTCAATAGGTAGTGTAGACCCTTGGATTTATTAGTCTTTGCAAATAAGTTGTCTGATGTGCCAATGGAGTAGGGTACAGGGGTCAGAGAATGCTTCACAATCTCCCGTAGATTGAGTTGACTGCCAGAACTTTGTGCTTTGACCATCTGTTGAAAAGTAATATCTCCTTGTTGCTTGTACTCTATAACCTTTCATTCAGATGTTTTCAGTTTCACTCTTTTCTTTGTTTCTGCCATGGTTTTGAGCTTCAGATTCTTGATGGGTTCGGAGAATGCTGTCTTTTTCTCGTCGCTCTCTGATGAACTTCTCTTTCTGTTCTTTCCCTGTGGTAAGTACCTTTATGATATCTTTCTCAACTTCAGCAGGCACACGTGCACCAGAAGAGAGTACAGTCTTGTCATCTATATTAAAAGGATTCAGGAAGCTATTTACAACATCAATGGCTTTCTTTATACATGCCTCATTTTTCCTTCTCTCAGTTGGTTGTGTTTGCTTTCGCGATTGGTACCAGAAGTCATGTCTGCGAGGCTGAGAGTTGCAGAGAGAAAGTGTGCCCTTTCTGTTGACGTTCAAACCCATCTCTGATAAGCACTGTGATTCTCCAAGATGCCAGAGAGCCCAACACCACGACCACCACCTTGAGATTTGCCATGCTTCATGATCGTCTCCTCAATCGTTTTGTCAACAGCACATTGGTTTCCTGGTATGAACGACCTAGTGACACTGATGTCACCTCTTTTGAGGAAAGTCAGGACACCGGGATGTGATTCTTTGATGTTTGCCAAGAACACAGCAAGGTAGGGTGGATAGCGGGAGTAATTGTGACCACCAAAGGTGAAGAAGAGATCGGGCATAATAAACAGACAGTGCAAGTACAACGGAAAGTTGTTCTCTTTCACAGTCCTAATCAACGAGAGAGCAACCCACACAGAATCCATTTACGACAACCAAAATTGTGCAGTCTTCCCGAGAGATCCTGTTCTAACATCAGCTTTGAAGCTCTCCTGCGACTCCATCAATGTGTTGAGATCTGCATTGGCCATGACTTCAGCAAGTGCCTACTTTGTTTAGCTCTTTGTTTGATTAGCTTTTGAAATATGCCATTTGATTCCTCTGGTATACTGGACAGCACTGCATCTTTTCCAGCCATAGACAGGAATTCATCAAGAAGGAGGCTCCCCAAGCACTCCACCACCCAGTCTTGTGGCAGTGCAGACTCCTGTCGCAGTTCTTTCCTGTCATAACACCTTTCATAGAACCTCCCGATTCCATGAGGACATCCCGAAGTCCGGATCCTTCCATTTTCTTTCCAAGCATTTTGAAGTTTGTGCAAATGACATGAAATGTGCCAATCAACCCAGTGTGTTTCTTGTACTTTGCAGGATGACTGCACACAAGAGGATATGCCTTCATGTAGACACCCAAGTTGAATGTTATAATGACATATTCTTGGCCAACCTCATGACTTGCTTCTTCAAAAGATTGTAAACATTCTTGAACTGTACTAAATTCCGTGATGGGATGATTGATCACAGGATAGTTGTCAATTGTGGTCACATTTGAAGGCACCTCACCTGTTGCTGAGACAAATCCAGCCAAGTTGGAAGCTCTTGACCTTTCTCACTACTCGCTTTCTGGGAAAGCATCCATGCCAGATCTTTACTTGTACACTGTTTGAATGCTTCATCCCAAACACCACGCTTCCAGTGCTGCAAACAAAAATCTGGATTTGCTTTCCGGTTGACAGGATGATGGAAGAGGGCCACAAGAAAGAGGGCAAAGTGTGAAAAAAAAACACAATTTTGACATAGATTGAAATAAGGGGTTAAAAAACATAGTCCAAATTAGTTTTTTTCTTGGGAACATAATTTTTCCGACAGAAGGAATACCAATGAACAAAATGACACCCAAGAAGTAGGATTATAGGTGGGGTGCATGGTAGGCTCCTCTGGCCCACGGACTACTATGCATGTTTGCAATCAAGCTGTCCACAGTGGAAAGATAAAGGGTAAAGAGAATAACGTTTAGCGCAAGATTAAGTCCAGTAACGCCCAATTAAAGATAGTCTGAAGATCTCCAATGAAGTAGATGGTAGTTCAGGACTGCCTACTAGTTGTTGATAAGATGTTTCAGTTGCCTAATGACAGTTTGGAATGTTTAGGTTGAGGATATACAATGGATTTTCCCAAGAGATTCTTTTATCATGGTGTCTGATTGTTGTGCTGAATAAAACATTGTTATATCTACAGGGCTGGTCACCATGTTGCTCATTCAAAGTCACACTGCACCTCAGGAGCAGAGGGCGGCCAAAAACAAATGGCCGGAAATTTTTGAGTTTGTGATTTACATTCTTATTCTGAGGAAGTACGTACATTTTCAGATATCATTCATAAATAGCAGTTGTTAAACAAGTTCCAAACAACCGTAAAAATAACAAAAAATTGCTTTAGTCAGAAAAATTAATTACTCTGAAGCTTGTAGTTTAGTTTTTTAGTTTATTGTTGTCACGTGTACCGAGGTATAATGGAAAGCTTTTTTGTTGCTTGCTCTTCAGTCAGTGAAAAGACTACACATGATTGCAATCAAGCCATTCCAAGTGTACAGACACAGGATAAAGGGAAAAACATTTAATGCAAGATAAGGTCCAGTAAAATTTGATTAAAGATAGTTTAAAGGTCTCCAATAATGTAGATGGTAGGTCAGGACCACTCTCTAGTTAGTGATAGGTTGGTTCAGTTGCCTGATAAAAGCTGCGAAAAAAATTATCCCTGATTTTGGAGGTATAATTTTTTCAAACTTCTGTACTTTTTGCCTGATGGGAAAGGGGAAAAGAGGGAATGACCGGGGGTGAGACTCGTCCTTGATTATAGTCATGGAGTGATACAGTGTGGAAACAGGCCCTTCTGCCCGACTTGCCCACAGCAGCCAACATGTTCCAGTTACACTAGTCCCACCTCCCAGCATTTGGTCCATATCCCTCCAAACCTGTCCCATCCATGTACCTGTCTAACTGCTAAATATGGTTAATTATAGTAATATTAACTTTTTAATACTCTTTTAATATATATATATATATATATTACGGGTATTGGAGTCAGAGGTTATAGGGAGAAGGCAGAAGAATGGGGTTTGGAAGGGGATACAGATCAGCCACGGCGGAGTACACTTGATGGCCTAATTCTACTCCTATCTCTTATGATCTTATGATTACTTAATATATAAGCAATACTCAAAATGTATCACTTACAATATTCCTGGAATGTGTAGGGCTAGTAGTGTAATGGTAAATGATCCTAAGGATTGCACATTTGGGAAGTTCAATTCCTGAAAACTTACTTTTCCAGATTATAATGTTAGTAATAATTCAACTCAAGTGCATGAAATGTATTGGTATTCTCTGCCTGAGAGGCATGCACATCCCAAATACATGCAGTTTTGTAGGTTAATTGGCCACTGTAAATTGTCAATTAATTGGCCACTGTAACTTAGTGTGCAGGTGAGTGGTAAAATCTGGGGGAGTTTATAGGACATTTCTTTAGTCAGAGGGTGGTGAATCTGTGGAATTCTTTTTCTACAGAAGTGTGGAGGCCAAGTCAGTGGATATTTTTAAGGCAGAGATAGATAGATTTGTGATTAGTACAGGTATCAGAGGTTATGGGGAGAAGGCAGGAGAATGGGGATGGGAGGGCGAGATAGATCAGCCATGATTGAATGGCAGAGTTGACTTGATGGTCCAAATGGCCTAATTCTACTCCTATTCCTTATGACCTTATGAAAGTAAGGAGATTTTAAAAAGTGGATAGTGCAAATGGTAGTTGCCTGATAGTTGGCGCAGACTCAGAAGTGCCTGGCCCTGTGCTATAAGCCCAAATCAGCCATGATGACTAGGATGCAGGTCCCACTTACCCACGTTTGGCCCATGTCTCTCTAAACCTTTCCTATTAATGTAGCTGCCCAAGTGTCTTTTAAATCGTGCTGAGTGTGCTCTTTTCCTTTGTAATTCCGTGTTCCAGTATCTGTGGGTTTTTGCTTTCCAAGCAACGCAGTCTGTTGGATGAGAAGCAGCCCCAGCTAAGCAGTCCTCTGGTTATTTGGGCTTGAACCAACACACCAGGGACCTCCGTCCTTTCCTTGCCTTTCCCTAACTGCATCAAGCTCACTGAGCCACAGCCAAACAAATTGCCTCAGCTGAAAAGTATTTATCTCCCTCCAGAGTATGTGCAACCACGACAACAAGTCTTATTTGCTAACTCTCTCAACCTGTGTACCAAGCGCACAGCTGCTTAACAAAGTAGGTGTGTAAAGTTTGAGAGCGAAAAACCAATCCAGTTTGAGATTTGGAATGCTCCCGAGGTCCCCAGTGATGGGCCTTGAGGTTTTAATTGGAAGTTGTGCTCTCACGCAATCTTCAGCTTAATTGCGACACATTTAATTAATGCCATTGGGAATGTTCGTCAGGGGAATCTCTGTGCATGTAAAAATACACCCTGAGCAGTAATCATTAAATCGAGTGCTACGTCGAGCATAATAGATACAAAGTATACCAGAAGCCAGGACCCACAGGTCTATGAAAGGAAGACAAACACCGACGATAGACACAAAAAGCTGGAGCAACACAACGGGTCAGGCAGCATCTCTGGAGAGAAAAGGAATAGGCGACGTTTCAGGTCAAGACCCTATGAAAGGAAAAACAGGCTGGAATACTGGAGGATATTAGCACTAGAGATTCAGAGGGGATCTTACTTCCATAAGACCATAAGAATCATAAAGTGATACAGCGTGGGAACTTGCCCATGCTGACCAACATGCCCCATCTAAACTAGCCTCACCTGCCCATATCCCTCTTATCCTACTCTAACCATGTACCTGTCTATATAAGAGTAGAATTAGACCTAATCGAGATTCGGCCCATCGAGTCTGCTCCACCATTGGATCATGGCTGATTGGTTTTTCCCTCTCAACCCCATTCTCCTACCTTCTCCCTGTAACCTTTGGCTCCCTTACCAATCAATAATCCATCAATCTATGCTTTATAGATACCTACTAACTTGGCCTCCCACCATCGCCTGTGGCAATGAATTCCACTAATTCTCCACCCTTTGGTTAAAGAAATTCCTCCTCATCTCCAATCTAATGGTCCACTAATGCGCTCCCTCCCCCCCCCTCCCCCTCCCCTTCCCCCTCCCCTTCCCCCTCCCCCTCCCCATGAAATATAACATCAAATCTGAAGGGAAACTTGACAGGAAAGACCACGGGACAAAAGTGCGTAAGGTGCTGTTAAAATGTATGTGCTACCATATAACAATTACAGCACGGAAACAGGCCCTCTAGGCCCTTCCAGTCCATGCCGAACATTTATTTTCCCCAAGCCCCATCTACCTGCACTCAGACCATACCCCTCCATTCCCTTCCCGTCCATATACCTATCCACTTTACTTTTAAATGTTAAAATCGATCCTGCCTCCACCACTTCTGCTGGAAGCTCATTCCACACAGCCACCACACTCTGAGTAAAGAAGTTCCCTCTCATTTTACCCCTAAACTTCTGTCCATTAATTATCATGTCATACCCTCTTGTTTGAATCCTCCCTACCCTCAATGGGAAAAGATTATCCACGTCAACTCTGTCTATCCCTTTCATCATTTTAAAGACCTCAATCAAGTCCCCCCTTAACCTTCTGTGCTCCAAAGAATAAAGACTTAACTTGTTCAACCTTTCTCTGTAACTTAGTTGCTGGAACCCAGGCAACATTCTAGAAAATCCCTTCTGTACTCTCTCTATTTTGTTGACATCCTTCCTATAATTAGGCAACCAAAATTGTACACCATACTCCAGAATTGGTCTTACCAATGCCTTGTACAATTTTAACATTACTTCCCTACTCCTATATTCAATGCTCTGATTTATAAAGGCCAGCACACCAAAAGCTTTCTTTACCACCCTATCTACATGCGATTCCACCTTCAGGGAACTATGCACGGTTATTCCTAGATCCCTCTGTTCCACAGCATTCCTCAATTCCCTACCATTTACCATGTACATCCTATTTTGATTTGTCCTGCCAAGATGTAGCACTTCACACTTATCAGCATTAAACTCCATCTGCCATCTTTCAGCCCACTTTTCCAAATGGCCCAAATCTCTCTGTAGACTTTGAAAATCTACTTAATTATCCACAACACCACCTATCTTAGTATCATCTGCATACTTACTTATCCAATTTTCCACCCCATCATCCAGATTATTGATGTACATGACAAACAACAGTGGACCCAACACAGATCCCTGAGGCACCCCACTGGTCACCGGCTTCCCAACCTGACAAACAGCCATCCACCATTACTCTCTGACATCTCCCATTCAGCCACTGTTGAATCCATCTTGCTACTCCGCCATTAACACCCAAACATTGAACCTTCTTAACCAACCTTCCATGGGGAACCTTGTCAAAGGCCTTCCTGAAATCCATATAGACAACATCCACTGCTTTACCCTCATCAATTTCCCTAGTAACCTCTTCAAAAAATTCTAGAAGGTTTGTCAAACATGACTTTCCAGGCACAAATTCATGTTGACTGTTCCTGATCAGACACTGTTTATCCAGATGCTTATATATATTATCTCTAAGTATCCTTTCCATTAATTTGCCCACCACTAACGTCAAACTAACAGGTCTATAATTGCTAGGTTTATTCTTTGAACCCTTTTTAAACAAAGGAACAACATGCGCAGTACGCCAATCCTCCGGCACTATTCCCGTTTCTAATGACATTTGAAATATTTCTGTCATAGCTCCTGCTATTTCTACACTAACTTCCCTCAATGTCCTAGGGAATATCCTGTCAGGACCTGGAGACTTATCCACTTTTATATTTTTCAAAAGTGTTAGTACTTCCTCCTCTTTGAATCTCATAGTTTCCATAGCTACTCTACTTTTTTTCCCTCACCTCATAGAGTTCAATATCCTTCTCCTTGGTGAATACCGAAGAAAAGAAATTGTTCAATATCTCCCCCATCTCTTTTGGCTCTGCAGATAGCTGTCCATTCTGGCTCTCTAATGGTCCAATTTTATTCCTCGTTATCCTTTTGCTATTAATATAGCTGTAGAAACCCTTTGGATTTACTTTCACCTTTCTTGCCAAAGCAGCCTCATATCTTCTTTTAGCCTTTCTAATTTATTTCTTAAGATTCTTTTTACATTCTTTATACTCATCTAGCACCTCATTTACTCCATGCTTCCTATAATTATTGTACATATCTCTCTTATTTCGAAACAAGTGTCCAATTTCCCTTGAAAACCATGGCTCTTTCCAATTTTTACTATTTCCTTTCAACCAAACAGGGACATAAAGATTCTGTACTCTTACAATTTCCCTTTTAAATGTCCTCCATTTCTCTTCTACATCCTTCCCATAAAACATACTGTCCCAATTCACTCCTTTTAAATCCTTACGTTTTCCCTCAAAGTTAGCCTTTCTCCAATCAAAAATCTCAACCCTAGGTCCAGTTCTGATTCTCTCCATAATTATATTGAAACTAATGGTATTGTGATCACTGGTCCCGAAGTGCTCACCAACGCATACTTCCGTCACCTGACCTGCCTCATTTCCTAACAGGAGGTCCAACACCGCCCCTTCTCTGGTCGATACCTCTATGTATTGCTGCAAAAAACTATCCTGCACACATTTTACAAACTCCAAACCATCCAGCCCATTTACAGAATGTGTTCCCCAGTCTATTTTTGGAAAATTGAAATCTCCCACAATCACTACCTTGTGCTTACTTCTAATATTTGCTATCTACTTACATATTTGCCCTTCCAATTCTCACTCCCCATTTGGCGGTCTATAATACACCCCTAAAAGTGTTGCTACACCGTTCCCACTTCTCAGTTCCACCCAAATAGCCTCCCTAGACGAGCCCTCTAATCTATCCTGCCAAAGCACTGCTGTAATATCTTCTCTGACAAGCAATGCAGCACCTCCACCTCTGGTCCCTCCAATTCTATCACACCTGAAGCAACGAAATCCTGGAATATTTAGTTTCCAATCACAGCCCTCCTGCAACCATGTTTCACTGATTGCCACAACATCGTATTTCCAGGTGTCAATCCAGGCTCTAAGTTCATCCACCTTTCTTACAATGCTCCTAGCATTAAAATATACACATTTTAGAAACCCACCATCCCTTATTCTCTGTCTATTATCTTTTTCCTCTTTCTCACCATTTTGGGTCCGAGTGCTTCCCTTCACTGCCTCTTGCCCACACCCTGTCCCCTAGCCCCCTCTACCCGAGTCCCTCCCCCCAGCCTTTCTAGTTTAAAGTCTCCCCAGTAGCCTTTGCAAATCTCCCTGCCAGGATATTGGTCCCCCTCGGGTTCAAATGCAACCCATCCTTTTTGTACAGATCATGCCTTCCCCAAAAGAGGTCCCAGTGATCAAGAAACTTGAATCCTTGCCCACTGCACCAGTCCCTCAGCCACGCATTTATCCTCCACCTCATTCCATTCCTATTCTCACTGTCACGCGGCACAGGCCGCTACCATGTACCGTTTTGGCGTAGGTCTCCCCTTTATTCCCAAATATTGAGTTTTTAAGTTTAAAAATGTAAAATTTCTTGTAAAATATAACATCAAATGTCAAGAAACTTGATACAAATGACCATGGGGAAAAAGCTGAGAAATATTCTGCAAAAATGTTCGCACTATTGTGTACTGTTTTGGCATAGTTCCTTGATCTGACCGACAGACAGACAAACAAGATGAGACTTTTAATAGTATACTAGACTAAGTGGGACCTGTTGGGTCCCATGTTCACACGGGAGGGCTGGTTCCCCAACGCAATATTCCACCTCTCCACCAAATCCAATATTGGTGGCCAGTGGAGGGGGGGGGGAACCTTTCTGGAGCTCTGGAGCACTTGAATGGGTGTTGCCGGCCGAAGGGACTGGTTTTCAGAGGGCTAGTATGGATATTGTGGGCCAAATGGATTCTTGGGCTGGCAGCTCAGTCACTCAGGACTGGTGGGCTGGCAGCTCTGTTACTCAGGCCTGGTGGGCTGGAAGCTGTGTCACTCAGGCCTGGTGGGCTGGCAGTTCAGTCACAGGGCTGGTGGGCTGACACCTCAGTCACTCACGGCTGGTGGGTTGGCAGTTCACTCACAGCTCTTCCTTGAAATTCCATTTCAAGCAGAGTGCAGGTCACCAAATTCAATTTCATAGCATTTCAAGCAGAGTGCAGGCCACAAAATTCAATTTTATAGCATTTCAAGCAGAGTGCAGGTCACCAAATTCAATTTCATAGCATTTCTAGCAGAGTGCAGGCCACCAAATTGCCAAACAACCCATTGCATTGTCATTAAGGGCTAACAAATCAATTATTGCAAGTACATTGCAGACTCACAATTTAGCTGATTCACCATTTAGAATCACAGTTGTGGACCAATCAGCCAATCTCAGGATTTTTTTAAACACTCATAACTATTTTATTTTTCATCGATCGAAAAAAATCAGCGGAGGAGAACTGCGAGTAAGATGGCCAAAAATCATAGTGATATATGGTAGCGTTTTTTCTAAAATTATTATACAGCGCAGACAGGAAGTGGTCAAGTTGAGACTTAGTTTTCTAGATAGATATATATATCATAAACAACAGAGGTCCCTACACAGATCCTTGCAGAACACCAGTGGTCTCATACCTCCAGCCAGAATAACACTTTTCCACAACTAACCTCAGTTTTCTATAGGTAAGACAGTTCTGAATCTAAACTACCTGGTCACCATGAATCCTATACATTTTAATCTTCTGGAGCAGTCTACCAAGAGGGACTTTATCAAATGCCTTACTAAAATCTTTGCAGATAACATCCACTGCTCTACACTCATCAATCACCTTTGGCAACCCCTCAAAAATATCTATCAATAATATAGAACATTGGAATTGATGGTTTTGTAGCCTAGTTTGCAGATGATATGATGATGGGTGGAAGCATTGGCAAACCTACATTTTTGGGGCCCTGAATCTTGAACTGTTATGGGGGCCCTTTCGCAACCAGCAACGAGGTCTGGGTAACCACTGTTATATTCTTCAATGGGGTTGTGCCATTGCAGATCACCACAAATTTTAATTTATGCCCTGACAGTTAAATAATTAGTATTTTAAATTATTTATATTTAATTTTATCTTAAATATAATATATTAAATATATTTAGAATGAAACATCCTTAATTTGAATTTTTCGTTTACGGCAAGCATACATGATCCCTTAATAAACTTTCAATTTTTATTTTCTTTTATTTTGTATTAAATTACACTATATTATCAATATATATATATATATTTTAAACCCATTCTCATACATTTTCTCATTAGTAGCCCTACATTTTTTAAGCAATAAGCATGATATTCACCTCCAGCAAAAAAGTAGGAAGTATTGGCCGGGGGTCCAGGCTAGGCCCCCAGCAGTGTCCAGGGTTAGCATCCCAGTGGGGGTTCAGTGGGCAACGCGGGAAAGAGGCGGCGATTAGTCAAGGTGGGGATTAAGTGTGAAATGGGAGGTTTAGTCCAGGTGAGGTTTAGTGAGTTGAGGTTTAAGTGTCAGGTGAAGTTTAGTCGAGGCGAGGGATTTAGCCGAGGTGAAAAATCAGATTAATTTCTAGGAAAACCAAAAAATCAGAATTCCGATTTAAATCGGAAGAATATCTGGACTAAAGTCACTTCTGGGACCCCTCCAGGATTCGGGGCCCTGAAGCTTAAGCTTCATTAGTTTGATAGTAGATCTGCCCCTGTGTGGAAGGGCAGGTTGTGTAGAGAAAACAGGGAGTTTGCAGTATTGGACAGGTTGGGTGAGTGGGCAAAGAAGTGGCAGATGGAATACAGCGCAGTAAAGTTTGCTGTCATGCACTTTGTGCGTAGGATTCAGACATCAGATGTGCAAAGGACTTGGGAGTGCTGGTGCAGGATTCCAAACAGGTTAATTTGCAAATTGAATCAGTAGTTACAGAAGCCGAATGCAATGTTAACATTTATTTCAGGCAGAGTAGAATATAAAAAACATGAATGGAATGCTGAGGTTTTATAAGGCACTGGTTTGACACCATTTGGAATATTGTGAACAGTTTTGGGCCTCGTTTCTGCGGAAGGATTGGAGAGGGAAGTGCTGGGATTGGAGAGGGTCTCAAGGAGGTTTACAAAAATGATCCCAGGGATGATTGGGTTAACGTATGACCCTTTGATGGCTGTGGGCCTGTACTCATTGGAGGGTTGAGGAGGAACTTCTTAAGTCAGAGGGTGGTGAATCTGTGGAATTCATTGCCACAGATGGCTGTGGAGGCCAAGTCAATGGATATTTTTAAAACGGAGATTGATAAATTCCCGATTATTAAGGGGGTCGAAGGTTATGGGGAGAAGGCAGGAGAATGGGCTTGAGAGGGAAAGATAGATCAGCCATTATTCAATGACGGAGCAGTTGAATGGGCCGAAAGTGAAGAAAGCGAATTACATGTTGGCCTTTATAACAAGAGGAATTGAATATAGGAGCAAAGAGGTCCTTCTGCAATTGTACAGAGCCCTGGTGAGACCACACCTGGAGTATTGTGTGCAGTTTTTGTCCCCTAATTTGAGGAAGGACATTCTTGCTATTGAGGGAGTGCAGCGTAGGTTTACAATGTTAATTCCTGGGATGGCGGAACTGTCATATGGAGAGAATGGAGCAGCTGGGCTTGTACACTCTGGAGTTTAGAAGGATGAGAGGGGATCTCATTGAAACATATTGTTAAGGGTTTGGACATGCTAGAAGCAGGGAACATGTTCCCGATGTTGGGGGGAGTCCAGAACCAGGGGCCACAGTTTAAGAATAAGGAGTAAGCCATTTAGAACGGAGACAAGGAAACACTTTTTCTCACAGAGAGTGGTGAGTCTGTGGAATTGTCTGCCTCAGAGGGCAGTGCAGGCGGATTCTCTGGATGCTTTCATGTGAGAGCTAGATAGGGCTCTGAAAGATAGCAGAGTCAGGGGATATGGGGAGAAGGCAGGAACGGGATACTGATTGGGGATGATCAGCCATGATCACATTGAATGGCGGTGCTGGCTCGAAGAGCCGAATGGCCTACTCCTGCACCTATTGTCTATTGTCTATTGAATCCTAAGGAATCCTCTCTGATATCTTCCCAACCACTAATGTGAGGTTCACCAGCCTATACTTTTCTGGATTATCTCTACTTCTAAAAACAGGAACAAAATATGCTACTCTCCAGTCCTCTGGGAACTCACCTGTGGCTAGAAACATCGAGGACCTTGCAATCTCCTCTCTTGCTTCTCTCAATGACATTGGATGGATCTCATCAAGCCATTTTAATATTGTCATATTATTATCTAATAACATTAAATGGTATCACAATAGAACTGCGACAGAGCGCAAAGGGCAGCACGGTGGTGCAGCAGCAGAGTTGCTGCCTTACAGCGCTTGCAGCGCTTGCAGCGCCAGGACCTAGGATGGATCCCGACAATGGGTGCTGCTTGTACGGAGTTTGTACGTTTTCCCCGTGGCCTGTGTGGGTATTCTCCTAGACCCACGTATTCTCAAAGACACGTATGAAGGTAAATTGTGTGTAGTATAATGTGCGGGGATCGCTGGTCGGCACGGACCTGGTGGGCTGAAAGACCTGTTTCCACGCTGTATCTCTAGATGAAACTAATCTAAACTCGTATCTCTTACACTATTGTTGTAGGAATTTTCACCTTCTGCCTCTCCGCTCGCTTTCCATATCAAACACTAGATATAGAAGCAGGAAATAATTCAGATGGCATCAAAATCATTAATTCAATTGAGTTGGAGGGTCATGGAGTCACAGATATGTCCCATCTACATTCGTCCCACCTGCGTGTGTTTGGCCCATATCCCTCTAAACCCGTCCTATCCATGTAGCTGCCTAAATGTTTCTTACACATTGGGATAGTATCTGCCACAACTACCTCCTCCGGCAGCACGTGCCATACACCTACCACCCTCGGTGTGAAAAGTCCAGGGATGGATGAATGATTTTCAATGCTGCAGTAAAAAAATAATTTTCTCCATAGTTTCTTGATAAGTAATGTTTATTCACACATTTAAACCTGTGTTTATAATGTACACAATATCAGAGAGGAATCAGCTGTAGTTAGTAATAGCTTCAGGGAGCTTAATTTCACCCATTTTAGCAGAGTATCCATTACCATTATTCTAGGCTCACAATACTAATTTTATCCATTTCAAAATAATGGACTGGTTGAGTGAAAGCTGTAACGGGGTTTGTATTAAAAAAAATCT
Source organism: Okamejei kenojei (assembly GCA_035221665.1). Lineage (NCBI taxonomy): Eukaryota > Metazoa > Chordata > Chondrichthyes > Rajiformes > Rajidae > Okamejei > Okamejei kenojei. Next base: position 97,374,521 of record CM069135.1, read on the forward strand.
GTGATGTTCTCTATGATAATAGTCAACAAAACGCAGAGACCAATTATTAAATATTTGTCCAAAGAAGCTGTGTGTGATTTACAAACTGCCTTTGAGCTTATGCAGTAACCTGCTAGAAAATGATTCAGGTCTGAACGATAACTAGAACACACAACCATTTTTTTCTTGGTTTGTCTTTTAAAACGAGCGCTTATTACGAGGTAACACTTCCCCTACAAGCCGTTGTTCAAACACTTCATAGGTGCAGTATGCGGCAGTAAAGGATTAATGGTTTCTGTGCATGTTATTAGTTATTTAATGCCATCTGCTACTCATGGACACAGTGGCGTTTTCCTACATTAAAACAGTTAATTAAAAATAATAATGTCAGGAACCATATAAAAACAGGCATCAAAAGGCATAAAAAACAGTTCTGTGCAACAATATTTTGTGCCACCGCATTTAGTTCTGTACCATATTAAATATTTTAACATTATCGCTCACCTAATAAATGAACAAAATGGGCTCTGAGAATTGTTACTGGGAGTTCAACCATATCTTTTGACAGCACAAAACCTGTTCTCGTTTACCATGTTTCTCATAGATCTATTAATCTGCAGCTTTTCTGCACTAAATAATCATTGATTTTTATCTGAGATTTCAATATTTGCTTGATGTCTTTGCAATTCATCATCCTTGTTTTTTCCTCCCCTACCTTCTATCTTTCTCTGCTGCTTTGTGAAAGCAGTGGCTCATGCTACAATATTGTTGCATGGGTGCTGGGAGCACTCTGGCACCTCAGGCAAGTCGCCATTTCCCTCTGTGTGACTCCAAAGCTTTTGTCAGCATGTTATTTAGTCAAGCATTAACTGCAAAAGCTCCTACCTGCATCTGTCCAGCAGGTTATTGAAAGGCAATCTGGATCAGAAACCACTTCAGAGAATACTGTAATGAAAATACAGTGTACTGCCACGGAAGGTTTGCGACCCTAGAAAGCTGCCAATATGTCAATTTTCTGTAATGCAGACTTTTTTGTTCCCCATTGAGTCCCATGATATAAAATGTGTTTATATGGGAAGTTTTCTTCTTCAATGTAATGCGTAGCCTATGTGCATGGGAATTCTTATTGTATTGTAGGCAGAAGAGAAAGAGTTATTATTTTAATTAACTAGAAAAAGCATTTTATCGGGATGCATCAGAGCATGGTTTGGGAACAGCTCCATCCAGGACAGCAAGAAATTGCAGGGAATTGCGGACGCAACCCAGACCATCACACAAACCAACCTCCCTACCATTGACTCCATCTACTTCTCCATCTTCTTGAGGCCTACTTGATGTACCATGTTGTGAAACAATGCCTTTGTAATGTGTTTCTGTTGTTTGTCTTGTAAGGTTATACATATCATGTGGCTAATTGTATTATTTTCTCAGGTAGGAGCCTACCACCTTCCTTTTCATTTATTTTGCAGGGCCAGCAGCATAATCAAGCATGGTTGATTACCCTTTCTCCCTCTCTCCCCTCTTCCATCAGACAAGTGGTACAGAAGTTTGAAAATGCATGCCTCCAGATTCACGGACAGTTTCTTCCCAGTTGTTATCAGGCAATTGAACCATCTTATCACCAACTAGAGAGTGGTCCTGACCCTCAGATTTCAATTGGACTTTACTGGATTTTATCTTGCACTGACACTATTCCCTTTATCCTAGATGTGTACACTGTGGATGGCTTGATTGTATTCATGCATAGTCTTTCCGCTGTCGCAATCGTATGCAACAAAAGAGGTTCTCACTGTACCTCAGTATTGACAATACATGTGACAATAAATTAAACTAAAGCAAACATTCATCATAAGATCAGGAATGATAAATAATTCTACAGGTTATATCGACAGTTAATATTTTGTACCTGTAGCTAGGGTACTTTTAGTCCATCCATGGTGTACAAATTCATGTTAAAGGGAATAAAACCTCTATCCCAATGCAGATATTGGATTTTGTCTATGGTTCTGATGCATTACAGTGCTGGTAACAATATTCTGCACCCTGTATCTTCTCCTTTGCTTTATCTATTGTACTTGAGATTGCCCTGATTGTATCTATGTATGGTATATCTGATCTGTTTGGATAGCATGCAAAACACAGCTTTTCACTGTACCTCGGTACTTGTGAGAATATTAAACCTAAACCTGATCCTAAATCTGAACCTATATCCAGCTGTAATCAGGCAACTGAACCATCCTATCAACAACCAGACAGAGGTTTTGAGCTACTATCTACCTCACTGGAGACCCTTGGACTATGTTTAATCAGACTTTACTAGACTTTATCTTGCACTAAACGTTATTCCCGTTAACGTGTATTTGTACACTATGGATGGATTGATTGTAAACATGTATAGTCTTTCCGCTAACTGGTTTGCACGCAACAAATGATTTTCACTGTGCCTCGGTACATGTGACGATTAACTAAACTAAACCTAAATTCATTCTTTGTTTCACTGTCACACTGCTTTCCACCCTTCAGTTAATAGTCTGCGCTTTCTCCCTGCAGAATGTGAAATATTGCCTTATATTCAGGGTAATACAAAATGGGTGCTGTGATTTTGTTCCACTTATCATTTCCACTGGCGATCCTTGATGTACCACGCTGTGAAACAATGCCTTTGTAATATGTTTCTGTTGTTTGTCTTGTAAGGTTATACACAGCATGTGGCTACTTGTATTATTCTCCCAGGTAGGAGCATAACACCTTCCTTTTCATTTTGTACATTTTGCTCCACGGTATTTCATATTTATGACCACCTTCTGGTACTAGACATGCTTTTGATATCTTTACTGCCAGTAATTTGGTAGCTCAGTGGCTATATTTTTGGATAAGGCATCTGCAGAAACAATTCATCGAGACAGCAGGGACGTTTAAATTAAATTAAACTTGGTAAACTAGATCTGATTCTAAAATGCAATATTTTTAGTAATAGCCATGAATTGTTGTAGCCCATCTGATTCACGAATAGTCCAACAAGCCAATTAATTATATTACAAGCATGATGTAATGATGCATTACAAGCATCATTAATGGAAAAACTTGGTGAGACGCACACCATTAGCTCTCTAAATGTGATTAAAGTCACTGGATTTAATATTTGAAGATTTGGGGAAGCTGTTTTTACAGACCAGTATGAATCAGTGTGACACAGTCACACTTACAGAATCAAACACTTCTGCCTTCATCCCAGATTCTCATTTCATCTTTCCAGAGTACATCGGCAGTGCATAGACCATGAAGTCAGGAAGACCTGGGTCTGACAACCTGACAATTGTGTCAGGATGCCCGATAGTATGAACACCGAAGGACACACAATGCTGGAGTAACCCAGCAGGTCAGGGAACACCTCTGGAAAACATGGACAGATAGATGGTCAGACTGATTGTAACCTGACCTGCTGAGTTACTCCGGCACTTTTTCTCCTTTTATATATTAACCAGCATCTGCAGTTCTTTGTTTTTATGAACATTGAAATCTTCAATTTTACTTCGGAGTCACGTGAGTGACTTCGTGAAGACCCCGCCAGCACGCATGCGCGACATATCGTCGCGCGCATTAGCCTCGACAAGCGGGGGGGGGAGTGTGCTTTCTCCACCAGCTCCTTCAAAAGGCCGTCAGGTAAGTTACTAACATTATTCCAACAGGATGGACAAAAGGTAAAAGGAAGGCAACGCTATCCAGGAGCCGCGGGGCATCGACTAGCCAGCGGCCTTTGTCACCGGAGCTGCAAGCACCACCGGCAGCTTCGGGACAGTCGGGGGCAAGAATGTGGAAGTCGGGCGCTCCCGTTACACCAGCGCCCGACTCTTCACCTGAATGGTTCACCGCACCGGAGCTGGATCCTGCTGACCCAGACTTCGTGCCCCCATCCCCCAGGAAGATGGGGAGCAAACAGGTACGTGGAAAGGAGCCTCGCTTGTTGCCAGCGACCTCACCCCGAGTTCCAGCAGACCCATGGGGACTGGGCCTGGGGACGGCTGCGCAACAGGGGAGCCCAGCACCCGCACTCCGCCACGTACAACTGCCAGGGATATCTGCCGTAGGGCAGTCTGGCAGAACTACTGCTGCGTCGAGCAGGCCTGCAGGAGCAGGTGCTGCCGGCAAAACACCTCGTCAGGCTGCGGTCAAGGGCGTTTGGTGGCAGCAGTAGACGGTCGGTCAGCTTAGCTCCGGCAGCTGCCGACCATGCGCCTCCATGCAGAACATTGGGCGACAGTGGAGGTAAGCCTGCACGGACTCCGGGGAGCCAGGTACCGGGGGCCGGCGCCGATCCAACTCACCTGCCTTCGTATCAGACAGGTGGGCCGCCACAGTCTGCAAGGAGACAGACTAGCGGAGAGTCCATGCGGGAGTCATATGAGCCTACACGGGCGGTAGGCCACGACGACCTGCCATCGGACCCTAGTCAGCACCTTACGGAGGTGTGATCCGATGGTGGAAGCCCCAGTGAATTTGTAGGGCCTGGGGAAGTCGGCTTGTCCGCTGCAAATAGCAGGGAAGGTCGCATTGAGCGGTTGGAGCTCTTAGTGGAGCAACTCCTCCAGCGGGACAGGGACCGGGATGAACGGGACTCGCGGGCCTCTACAAGCCATGCCAGGAGTCCACTCGGCCTCTCACCTTCACCAGCCAGGAGTGCCAGCAGTTGCCCGGCCGCTGTTTTCGAAGACGACCCGGGACTGCCGGAGACCGCAGAGCCAGAGCACGAGGAGGACATGCTGGACGTGGTGGGCAAGTTTGCCACGGCCACACACACTGGGGAACCCCTGCACCACAAACTGGCGGGCACCATTAATTACCTGACCACTCACCAACTTCAGGGTCAGGTACTTAATGAGACAATGGAGAAAATAAAACCACCGAGAACTGCATCAACCTCAGTGTTCCCATGGTCAATGCTCAGATCTGGGGACATTTGAGCACGGCCACCAGGATGCAGGATGTCCGTCTCCAGCGTATCCTGAAGCTCCTCTCCATGGGCATAACGGCATATGCCAGCACCCTCGATGGGGACAATGTGTCCAGCGAGCAGCAGGATGCTCTGGCACTCTTATGCAACGCCCAGTTCGAAATAAACTGCCTGCGCAAGAGCTCCATTAAGCCCACTCTCAACCCCAAATTTGCGGGGTTGTGCCGTCCATCTACCGCTCCACCACCTCATCAACTGTTTGGAACAGATCTTTCCAAACAAGTGAAGGAACTAGACGAGGAGGCCAAAACAGCGGGCCTTATGAAACCTCCTCCGACTAAACCCCACCCATATCACCGTCAACAACCATATACTAACTGGAAACCAGCAGCCGGATAGGATGCCAAGGACCTATCCCCCTCCACCTCCCCAATCACAGCGGCCTTTTTTAGGGCAAGGCCTACAGCGGCCCGCATGGAAGAAGCGGCCGCAATTCCGACAACCTCCGCAACGTCCACCCAAAACGCCATACGCCTGGACCCGCTGTTAACCATGGAGGTAAGGGGGTCTGGTTCTTCTCAGACAGTAGCATCCCTTCCTGCACAAATTGGGGGACGATTGCGGGCCTTTCGGGGAGTTTGGGACACTATCACCACTGACGTCTTTATTCTACAAAGTGTTCAAGGTTATGTCATAGAATTCATTGATGGTCAATTTCCCCCTACCTAGCATTCGCCTCATCGAAAATTTACACTTTCACAAAATGAGGTTGAGGCAGGACATGCCGAAATCTTACGGCTCGCAGCAAAAGGGGTGATTGGGAAAACAACTCACGAACCCCTTGAGTTTGTGTCCAACATCTTCACCAAAACCAAAAAAAATGGGAGATGTTGAATTATTATAGACCTAACTGAGCTGAACACTTTTGTACAATATATCCACTTTAAAATGGATACCTTTGAAACAGCCAAGCAGATGCTTTACCCGGAGTACTTTATGGCCTGCATCGATTTAAAAGATGCATACTATACAGTGCCCATCACTGAATCGCACCGAAAGTTTCTGAAATTTGTCTGGAAGGAACAGTTGTGGGAATACAAAGCATAGCCTAATGGGCTCACCACAGCCCCAGACTATTTACCAAATTAGTGAAACCTATATTGGCCCTCCTCCGACAGCAAAATTACATTGTCATGGCATATTTAGATGATATCCTTATTGTGGGTCAGAACCTCCAATTTGCTACACGGGCAGTTACAGCAACTAAATCTTTATTCGAGAAGCTAGGATTTGTAATCCATCCAGACAAATCTAAACTGCACCCCTCTCCAATTATGGATTATCTGGGTTTCACCCTTGACACAACCTTAATACTGGGATACTGAGTTGGATGAGGGATACTGAGTTGGATGATCAGCCATGATCATATTGAATGGCAGTGCAGGCTCGAAGGGCTGAATGGCCTACTCCTGCACCTAATTTCTATGTTTTCTATGTTTTCTATGTTAATGATGATCACTATCCCAACCAACGAAGCTATCGCTATAAAAGAAGCATGGCACAGCCTTGCTTGCACCAGGGTTCCGACCATCCGGCAAACGGCAAAAGTAATTGGGAAGCTGGTAGCTACATTCTCAGCTGCGCAATTCAGCCCATTACATTACCAAAATTTACAAAGAACAAAGATCGCAGCATTAAAAGCAAATGCTGGGCACTTTGATCGACCAATCCGATTACTACGAAAGGTTAGAGCCGAGCTACAATGGTGGATTAACAATATTAGCGAGTGTCACAGACCCATCATAGTAAGCAACCCATCCGTCGTGCTACAGACTGATGCAAGCGCACAAGGCTGGGGAGCAACTGACACCATGTCCAGTTGTGGTGGCAGATGGGACTCTCATGAGTCTACCCTCCTTCAGTCACAAGGGATAAATTATATTGAGATGTTAGGGGCTTTCAATGGACTGCGGGCTTACTGTACTAACTCACGGCACTTACATGTCCGCCTCCAAATAGATAACACAACCGTGGTGGCTTATATCAATCATATGGGTGGTATCAGGTCGCTATCTTGTGATGAATTGGCAAACACAATTTGGCACTGGTGCATCGAGAGAAATATTTGGATTACACCAGGTCACGAGTATTCAATGACAACATCGAGTGGATGTTGAACCCCCAAAAATTTGCTGACATTATAACTCACTATGGGACATCAGATATTGACCTCTTTGCGTCCAGGTCGAACCATCAGATACCATCGTATGTGTCTTGGGAACCAGAACCGGGGGCACTAGCAATGGATGCGTTTTCTATCCATTGGGGGAAATGGTTTTGCTACGCATTTCCCCCATTTTGCCTCATCAGTCGGGTATTGCAGAAAATTAAACTGAACTCTGCAACTGGCATATTGATCATTCCCGACTGGCCTGCACAGCCATGGTACCCGATGGTCCTTAAAATTTTGAAACAGCCATGGCTTCCGATTGGGAAACACCCCAAATTAATTACTCACCCCATTACGGGGGACAGTCACCCATGCCATGGTCACCTAAACATGTTGGCCTGCAGGTTCTAAAAAGACCACTCGAGAAGGCGGGAATCGCACCACGAGCCATGGAACTCATCTCAGCATCATGCCGAGAATCAACCCGGAGGCAGTACCTCACACAGATCAGGAAGTGGGAGGCATTCTGCTCTCGTACCAACACGACTACCAACACGGCAACAATACCTGATGTCCTGGAATTCCTAGCTGGCCTTCATTTTGATGCTGGACTTAGCTACAGTGCCATCAACTGCGCCAGGAGTGCACTATCCTCATACCTGGACATAGGTGTAGGCTCCAACCACCTGGTGTCTACATTCATGAGGGGAGTGTTTAACACCAACCCTCCACGGCCCAGATACAACTTCACCTGGGATGTAGGGATCGTTCTGACCCTACTGAGGAGCTGGTCTCCAATGACCGAGTTACCACTCAAACAGCTCACCCTCAAAGTGGTGATGCTGATGGCACTGACTACAGCTCAATGAGTCCAGGCATTACAAAAGCTGCGGCTGGATAGCATGGTCTCCACCCCTACACAGGTGAATTTCTTTGTCCAGGACTTATTGAAGCAGCACAGGCCTGGGGCTCATGGGCTGCAGTTGGAGTTTCGGGCGTACCCCACTGATGCCACCCTCTGCATAGTCACCCATCTCCACCACTACATCCGAATTACATGAATCATCAGGAAGAAGGAGCAGGGGCTCCTCATCAGCCACAAACCTCCGCATCACCGGGTGACTGTACAGACTATCGCCAGGTGGCTCAGGGCGGTGTTGGGTGCAGCAGGAGTCGCTACTAACATTTTAAAATCTCATTCTACTAGGGCTGCATCCACATCAGCGGCGAGGGGACATGGAGGTGCCCATGGGCCACATCCTCGTCACCGTGGGCTGGGCCAGTGAAGAAACCTTCCAAAGGTTCTACAATAAACCACTGGTCGCTCCCGCAACATTCGCAGAAGCTGTGCTGGGAGCCGCTCAGTGAATGTTTGTCCCCGAGTTAGGGGTTATTTGTTTATTATTATTTGTTTAATAAATATGCATTATTTTTCAGCCTCTTTTGACTGAACTGCATTAACAGCCTTCCTCCATCAGGATTGCGGCAGTGTGATAGCATGGACGTTGTCCAGGGCGTTAAATCACAGAGCTTTGAAATCTTCACGAAGTCACTCACGTGACTCCGAAGTAAAATAGTAAGATTAAACGAGAACTTACCAAGTTCGAAGGTTGATCTTTATTTTATGAGGAGTCGCGGTGAGGGATTTTGTGCCATCCGCTCCCACCCTCTATCATAAGGTCAACTACGTTCTTCATCTTACTATTTCAGTCATGGTGCGTTCTGTGATTACACACCGCTGCTTTGAAGGATGTCGCGCATGCGTGCTGGCGGGGTCTTCACGAAATCCCTCACCGCAACTCCTCATAAAATAAAGATCAACCTTCGAACTTGGTAAGTTCTCGTTTAATCTTACTACTTTAGGCAATCACACCTCTCCCAAGCCACCCCTCTTGCCACTCTCTCTTTCCGATGCCCCACCCAGATGTGCACCTATTTCTCCCACTATCCTGCCACCCCTTTCTCCCCTCCATCCCCTTCAACCCATATCCCTTCCTCTGGCTAAACCCCTCTTCTGTCCTTATCTTACATTCTTTTGTCTCATTTTCAACTCTAGTCACCCATCTCCCAGTCAACATCCCCTCATCTTTATCCACCCATCACTTTCCAAATTCTTTTCCAGCTCTCTCCCCCCACTGAAATCCAGCGGAAAAAGGGTCCTCACCTAAAACATTTATAAATGTCCTCCAGAGGTGCTTTCTGAACTGTTGTTACTCCACACTTTGTGTTTTTTCTTTCTGACAGTCCCCAACATTGAGTCTGGATGCCTTGAAGTCTCATCGGGTCAAACATAAATGAGGAAACCCTGCTGATTTCCAACAAGGTCAGAAGTAGACAGACACAAAATGCTAGAGTAACTCAGGCAGGGTCAGGCAGCATCTCTGGAGAGAAGAAATTGATGACGTTTCAGGTCGAGACCCTTCTTCAGAACTGAGAGTCATGAGTGGTAGGATGCTTGCTAATTATTGCAGTGTTTGTTTTCATTCACAATTCCCCAGTCAATAACCAATGTCTGTGGTCACCAAACCAGGAGGATGTCTAGGCTCAGATATGCTAAGGCTTCTTTGATAGTTTTACCAATGCAAGGACAGTGGGTGGGTACATCACAAACTAAGGTTTCCCCTCAAGTACCTCCATCTTGTTTTAGAAATACGTCGTAATTTCTTCATCATCAATGGGTCAAGATACTGGAAGTCCTTTACCTAGTAACTTTATGGGAGCAGTGTCACTGATTAGACACAAGAGCTGGTCTCTGTTCAAGAGCGATAATGCTTGGACCATAATTCCAGTTTACTGGTTCACTAGCAGCATTCAAACCTCATGAACAAATGTAAATTAAAGTGCCAAGGTTAAAATTTGAATAAATATATTAGTCTGGATTACACTGAGTTTTGCTGGTGATTGCACATAGAAGCACCGGTTAGTGGCAATGCGGGTATCATGCAATATCATCCTCACTGCCGAGTGGGAGGACAGAATGCATTGAAGCTTCTGACCTCCACTACTGCTGCTCGATCCACCACTGAGTCCGTGAAGCACTGAGCTGAGGGACTGAACACATTTCACACCTAGCCTCTTGGGCAGATGTGAGGCGGCATGTTAGCGCAGCGGTAGAGTTGCTGCCCTACACCACTTACAGCACCAGAGACCCGGGTTTGATCCCGACTACGGGTGTTGTCTGTACAGAGTTTGTACGTTCTCCCCGTGACCCCGTGGCTTTTCACCAAGATCTTCAGTTTCCTCCCGCACTTCAAAGACGTACAGGTTTGTACGTTAATTGACTTGGTATAAATGTAAATTGTCCCTAGTGTGTGTAGGATTGTGTTAATGTGTGGTCGGTGCGGACTTGGTGGGCCGAAAGGCATGTTTCCACGTAGTACCTGTAAAACAAAAAAACGTATAGCCTCTGTAGTGGGCATTTTAGGTGCAGTCCCAGAATGGGATCAGAACTGTCACAAAATATGGTAAATATAGTTAAATGACATCTTTTTGTTGTAAAGGGCCAATATGGTAAATATAGTTAAATGACATCTTTTTGTTGTAAAGGGCCTGTCCCACTTGGCCGTCATTTATGCGACAGGCCGGTAGTGCCTGACGTGTGACATTCGCGCGCGTCATCATGCGTCCGCACAGCCGTCTGGAGCGCGTGACGTCATTTGAAGATAGACACAAAATGCAGGAGTTGCTCAGCGGGACCGGCAGCATCACTGGAGAGAAGGAATGGATGATGTTTCGGGTCGAGACTCTTCTTCAGTCTGAAGAAGGGTCTCGACACGAAAAGTCACCCATTGCTTCTCTCCAGAGATGCTGCCGGTCCCGCTGAGTTACTCCTGCATTTTGTGTCTATCTCCAATCGTCTTGGCCCCGCTCTGGGAGTAGGAGTGGGGGCGGAGCCGGATCCACAACGGCCGTGAGCCCCAGGCCGAGCTCGGCGATCGCTTGCCTGCTTCTGCTGCTGTTGGAGGTGAGACGTTGTGCCGCGCCAGGGTGTCCCACTTGGCCGACATTTATGCGACAGGCCGGTGGCGAGCGAAGATTTTGTGCAGAACAAAATCCTGGAGCGCTGTTCCATACCGCGCGCAACTCCACACTCCTCCACGCCACTCCATGCGCCCGTCCCGTGCTACCCACACACTACCCACATGCCACCCACATGCTACCAGGTTGCGTAAATGGCGCGCAAATGACGGCCAAGTGGGACAGGCCCTTAAGTCAGCAACTCTACCGCTGCGCCATTAAATCATTTTTAACCTCTTGGGTAATATTTAACAGAAAGGGATAAATCCTCACTCCACTTTTCTTCTGTATACTGCTGTTCAGATAGCCATCAATTTGAAATGCCGGTTATTTCAGTGATTTTTACAAATTCATCTAAAGGTAGCACTGCAACATTTAATCAACATCAAATTTTTATAATATGAAATTTTTTTTCTCATTAGTAATAGTAAGATTAAACGAGAACTTACCAGTTTGAAGTTTGATCTTTATTTTATGAGGAGCTACGATGAGCGATTACGTGAAGAACCCCGCCAGTCGGCATGCGCGTCAATCTTCAAAGCAGCGGTGTGAAATCACAGAAAACAACACTCGAAGTATTATAGTAAGATTATAACTCTAGAACTACCAGATGAGCTTCATGATATGGGGTTGGGAGCAGTGGGCACGTAATCGCTCATCATAACTCCTCATAAATAAAGATCAAACTTCAAACTGGTAAGTTCTCGTTTCATCTTACTATTTTACTTCGGAGTTTAAAGGTCTGTGATTTCACGGCGATCCAAATCCAGGCGTATCACATTGCAAGCAGTTGACTCAGGAGGATTGAATTAGTAACAACATTGATTAATGATACCGATTAACATGTTAATGTTTTAATTCACAACTAACAAAAATTATATACAATAGCAACTCCGCTCTCCCAGGGAGAAGCTATGAAACAAAATTTAACAAAGAGTGGGCAAACAACCCGGATTCAACGAATGGCTTATTGTAGAACATCTGAAAAGTCGATTCATTTGACCATCCTGCAGTCCATTGCCCTCGCCGCTGACATCGATGCTGCCCTGGTGGAGTGAGATTTTAAGTTTTGAGTATTAACTCCCGCACATCCCAGGACTTGCTACAGCCATCGTGAGATGGTGTGAGATGACACTTGCTTATGTGGCTTTTTGTGGCTCATAAGTGGTGCTACCTCGGACCCTCTGAGGCTCTTCGTAATGTCAATATAATGCTTCAAATGCTCCATTACACACAGGCATGAATCTGCGGGATAAGTTGACAATGCAAGCTTGAATCCTGACACCCCTGGTCTGCTTTGAGTAAGTCATAGACGTGAAAGTAATGTCATTTTGTGATGACACCATCCTGTCCAGACGCAGTTTGTGAAGAGTCGGAACCCTTTGCGCAGATGTAAGCGCCATGAGCATGACCAATTTGAGGGTGATCCTTAGTAAGGACAATGATGTGGCTGTTCCCCATTGACGGAGCACCGTGAGTACCATGCTCACATCCCAGATTTGAGAGTACCTAGGCCTAGGAGGATTGGAATTAAACACACCCTTCATGAATCTTGATATTAACGGGTGGGACCCTAAAGGCTGGAGATCTGACCCTCGGCACAAGTACGCAGACAGGGCACTCCTGGCACTGTTGATGGCACTGTAACTCAGCCCTTTATTGGAGTGTAAGTGGGATAGGAATTCTAGCACATCTGGGATGATGGCCGTGTGATGAGCGATGTTCCCATGTAAGCAAAATTCCTCCCATTTCCTGATATGGGAGAGGTATTGCTTTTTTGTGCTATCCCTCCAGGATGAGGTGATGGTATTCACAGTCTGAATGGACAGTCCCAGGCCCAGGTACGGCCTTTTTAAAATCTGCAAATCAACAAATTTACACGATCATTCAATGGGTGTGGGTCCCCAGTCATAGGGTGCACCAATAAATTTACATGTTTTGGAACCAGCACAATAGGGTGCATGGTTATTTCCGAAATGAACAGGAACCATGGCTGTGTAGGCCAGTCGGCCACTACCAGAACCCCTGTAGCGGTGTCCTGCTTGATCTTAATTAGGCTGATGAGGCAGAAGGATGCAAAAACATATAAAAACATTCCACCCCAGTACAGTGAGAATGCATTTACTGCCACTGCCCCTGGATCTGGTTCCCATGAAACATACTTCGGTACCTGGTGATTAAGTCTGGATGCAAACAAATCGATATCTGGCATCCCATACCGAAGGACAATTTCACCAAATACTTCACGATTCAACATCCACTCGGTGTTGTCGTTGAATTTGCGTGACCTGGTGTCTGCCACCATATTGAGTCTGCCTGGTAAGTAGACAGCTGAAATCCAAATATCATTTTTTATGCACCAATGGCAAATAGTGTTAGCCAATCCATCATGTTATTTTACACCTTTCTCCCAGAAAGCTGTGTAACCTCCCTCCAACTGGTAGGCAATTCTCTCGTAATATGTTTCGACAAGAGCCAGACCCACCTGCCTCCATGGTTACCGTTGCTCTTTGTCTGGTCCTGGGTTGTAAAGGCATGTTTCCCCTTGCTCCAGCTGGGGAGTGCCAGTTGTGGGCATTAAATGGTCGGCTTGGTCCTTGCCCAGCCCTGGTTTCCACAAACTGCTTATAGGGGTATTGCCGTCGGAGGGTTTTGTTAGTTACTGGCGCCTTGATGAGCCAGACGGTCTTGGCTTTGTCGTCCAGCTCCTTTACCCTTTTGGCCAGGTCTTCTCCAAATAATAGATTTGGTGGCTGGACGGTGCCAGGCTTGCATGAGGCAGCAAATCTGGGATTAATGGTGGGGTGGATGGCGCTCCTTCTGAGACAATTAATCTCAAAGTGCACTTTGCACATAAGAGCTAGGGCATCCTGCTGAACTTCAGTCAGGAGCCCACCATCCACTGACCTACCAAAAGCCGTTATTCCAGACGCCAAGAGCTTGAGCACCCGCTGCAGTTTAATCTCCAGCGCTCGGATGCTTGCCCCCATATGGCCCCAAATGGCATGATTAGCTGTCGGCACCTTCAGCAGAATACAGTTCTCGGGGGTCTCATTTTTTTTGGCATTATTGTCCATAGCCTGCTCTTGGAGCTTGTGGGAAGCCAGGTAATTTATGCTGGCAGCCAGCTCCTCTCCAAGCGGCTCGCCAGAGTCTGTAGGGACGGCAAACCTGGCCGCCAGGAATGGGACCTCTGGTGCTTACAGCTCGTCCTGTGGGGCAGCCTCTATAGCTGAACTCTGTGAGATTCCATCTGACCCGGTATACTTTCCTTGTCCTGGAGGAAAATACTTGGCAGCGCGGCAGTCGTGCCGCTGGCGCGGGCTCTTGGAGAGGCCGGCGCTCTGGATGGAGCACTCCCGTGGAGTTGAGATATTGTCGACACGGCTCACCTCGCTGTTCCGGATCTTTTCATATCTGCGCTTGTCCTCCTGCAACAAAAACTACCAGACGCAGAGACCTCGGAGAAGTTAAACACTTACCTGAGGCTTTTTAAAACTTGCCGCTGGAGAAGCGCTGCTCCTCCCAGCCGGTCGCTGCGCCATGCATCAGACGTAATGACGTGCATGCCGACTGGCTGGGTTCTTCACGGAATCACTCATGTGATTCCGAAGTAAAATTGTTGTTTTGTTCAATAGTAAAAATGGATCATAATGTGTTAGCAGGTTATTTTAATTCTTCCTTGATTTTTATTTTCAATTGTAGGCTGAGATACCTTTGAACTGAAGGAAAATCACATAGCTATGATATTCAGCTCTAAAGGGATGCAAATGTCTCTGATCCCTCTACTACTGGTTAATCTAGACTATTATCACGATATAAACTGTGGTCTGCCCAAAGGCCTCATAAGAAATATCTATGTGTAGGAAGGGACTGCAGATGCAAGTTTACACGCAAAGGTAGACACAAAAGGCTGGAGTAACTCAACAGGACAGGCAGCTTCTCCTGGAGAGAAGGAATGAAGAAGTTTCGAGTCGAGACCCTTACACCCGTAATGTCCCATTCCTTCTCTCCAGAAATGCTGCCTGTCCCGTTGAGATACTCCAGAATGTTGCATCTATCATAAGAAATTTCTCTTCATTTAGCATATGGGAATATATATGGGAATATTGGCTACTGTTGAAGTCAATGGAGCTAAAGATACCGAAGCAAATGCAACCGTCGTATTCTCCATCATGTTTACTGCTGGCGACCTAGGATGAATTTCTACCGCTGTGTGCCATGCCCATAATCTATTGAGAAACTGATGGCAATGTTTCCCATTGCAAAGGTTAATAATTACACAGCTGGCTGAAAAACTGACTGTCTAAATTTGCCAGATACAGAGCCTCTAGATAAGCCTTGGCAATGGGTACAGATATATACAGAAACCATCATTCATGGTAAACGTTATCAGCACATCAGCCCACAGCAGCAGATGAAGCAAGTACCAAAGATCTGTCTTGTGGGAAGTGCAGGAAAATACAGCCAGCTTCCTAAACACAAGCGCTCAGCTAGTGATTGGTGTGGGTACATATCCTCAGGCATGTATTGACTTATCTTGAACTTCGCTTTTTCATCCAGATAATACAGACTATGGGAACCCAGGCAGAAATTCCCATCTTGCCCCTTTGCAACCTGTTATTAAGTAGCAGCAGCAGCCACATGTAACAAAAATAATTACCGGATGGAATAAATTCAAGTCATGTGTGCTGCTTGGCAACAAGGACCTCATGCACGGAGCAATTTGTAATAAAAGCTGATTGCAAATGCTGAAGATAGACTTCTTTTAAGACAAATTGTAAAACAATAATGTATTTAAAAAGGCAATGTGGCAGGAATGAACAGACATCTGGATGTTGTAGTTATGTTTAGTTTAAGTTTAGGGATATAACATTATCTTTAAGGTGGAGATTGACAGATTCTTAATTAGTAAGATCATCGGGGTTATGGGTAGAAGGCAGGAGAATGGGGTTGAGAGGGAAAGTTAGATGAACCATGATTGAATGGTAGAGTAGTCTCGATAGGCCGAATGGCCTAATTCTGCTCCTATAACTTATGACTAGAGCCAGGATGTTTAGGCACTAAAAAAATAGGCAGGCAAAAAGCCATAATAACATTTCTAAAAAGGCATGTATTTACAAAAAAAGGCATTAAAGCATTTATTTCCATCATCAACAGATGGTTACAAATGATAATATACTACATTAAATGTCCAAAGTTGCCTGGTTGCACATAATTACTAGCATTTTTTTCAACTTATCTGGTGTTAAACTATGTTGTCTGTCAGACAGAATATGCTGCAGTTGTGAAAAACGTATTTCTATCTCAACTGAGGTCACTGGTGTATACCCGAAACAAGCTACATACTCTATATTCATGTCGATATCTTGTGCATTACAACTGCCTTTGAGAATTTTAGCTATGTTTTGTATTTCTTCAAGATCTTTGTTAGCTAAAATCACTCTCGTACATTTTCCTTGTGTGTCTTTACCTACATCGCCAGGAACTTTACGAATATCGTCAGTTGCTTTGTTGAAAACCTGCAAGTTATTCACTAATGTTTCGCCACGTTTCTCAAGGGAAATGATAGCTTGTGGGAAGTTTGCAAAATTGGAAGCAATAAACACAAGATCGTGGTGGAGAGACTTTTTTTGCATGATTTCACTGACGATCCTGACTGCAGCGGATTCTTCTTCTTCAAAACAGTTGATGATTTATTTTATCTTTACAAAATGTGCAGCATCGTAGAGTACAGCAGCGAGCCATGTACCCCACCTAGTCAAAACGGGCTGAGGAGGAAGCAGAATCTCATTTCCTTGAACAACAGCCATGCACGCATGACGGTGCTTTGAGGAAGATTTGCATGACATTGGAAACTAGGTGATCGACATTTGGAAAGAAGCTACGTATGTGCTTGGCAATTTTATGAAGTCCTTGAGTTAAGCATGTCAAATGCAACATTTTGGGGAATAAAACTTTAAGTCACAAACAGAAGAACATTCTCGTGTTTTAGACCTTCTGGCCAAAGTACAGCATGTGAAGATATAAACAACTGTGCAATAGTTGAGCTGTTTGACTTCTCCAATAGTTCCGATGTCAACAAATACTCCTTTGATGGTTGACCTGCCTCCAGTGTACCGATGACCACATTGGCAACATATCTCCCCACGGCATCGGTTGTCTCGTCTATTGAGATCCATATTTTGTTGCGTGCAACTTCATCTCTAATTTTCTGCAGAACAATGTTGAAGTTGCTGTCAACATAATGTTTCCGTAATGATGACTCACTTGGTATATGTTCCTCTGTGTATTTCTCTAAAAAACCTCTGAGAGATTTGTTTTCCAATTTCCACAGTAGAATTCCAGCATCAATGAATACCTTGCACAGATCACTCGAAAACTCAGATTTGCGACTGGAGCCAGCAGTAAATGTAGTGAGGAGACAAGCTTGGGTATTTCGCTTGGGTGGTCTATATCCCAGCGGTATCAACTTTGACTTCTCTAATTTTATATAACCCTTGTCTTCTCCCTCCTCCCCCTCCTCCTTCCCAGCTCTCCTAGTCCCACTGTCTCTGCCTTTTCCTTTTTTTCCCCGCCCCCCCCACGTCAGTCTGAAGAAGAGTCTCGACCCAAAACGACACCTATTCTTTCTCTCCATAGATGCTGCCTCACTCGCTGAGTTTCTCCAGCATTTTTTGTCTACCTTTGATTTTTCCATCATCTCCAGTTCTTTCTTAAATAGATCTTGGAGAAGACTGAACCAGCGGGCAGAGGCACGAACGAATGAATGACCGACGGTGGCGCGCCCGGTTTTGCCCCGGTGGTTGTAAGTTATGCTATGTTAATGTTAATAATAATATTAACATTAACGTATTAACATAGAAAACATCATTGTAATCATGTACAACTAGAGAAAATAGCACGACCTTTTAGCAAAATGGCAAAAAAAGGCTGATTTAGGCACTCGATCATGAAAAGGGCATTATCTTGGTGAAATCATCAAAAAAGGCATGGAAAGGCACATGACATTTATGGCAAAATCCTGGCTTTACTTATGACCTTATGATCTTATGCAAGTCGGCCCTTTGGCCCACCGTGTCCACCCTGACCATCAAATACCCGTTCATATTAGTTCTATGTTAACCCACTTTCTCATCTACTCGCTTTATGTTAGGGGCAATTTACAGAGGCCAATTAATCTACACACCAACATATCTTGGGGATGTGAGAGGAAATCGGAACACCTGGAGGAAACCCACGTGGATAGAGCAGCAACATGCAAACTCCATACAGACAGCACTCGAGGTCAGGACCGTACACTGAACATTGAAAAGTTGGTTGCTTTCCATTGCAGGTCTTATCAATATATTCGCATGCTCACTATTATTGGAATATTGCCATATTATTAATCGCTTTCCATCCCTGTTCAACACCTGGATTGAATGTTTGTGGAATTTCTCCTATTACTTAAATGGAGAAACAAGGAACTGCAGATACTGGAATCTGGAGCAAAATTCAGGGTACTGGAGGAACAAGTTCTGAAGAAGGGTCCCAACCCTAAACATCACCTGTCCATTCCCTCCTCAGATGCTGTCTGACCCTCCAGCTCTTTACATCTTCCTTTTATTTGAGTGGTTTCTTCGACTTTCTATGGCTTTTTTGCTGTCATTGTTTCAGTATCTCCCTCCATCTCATTTAGTCCCTATAATACTGGAGGATGGCCAGTTAATTAAAGTAACAAAGAAAGTTTAATTTAGTCTAGCTTATTATTGTCATATGTACAGAGATACAGTGAAAAACTTTTGTTTACATGTTATCCAGTCTGAGAAAAGTCTATACCTGATTACAATAAAGCCATGCACAGTGCACAGACAAAATGTAGAAACAAATAACTGCAGATGCTGGTTTATACCAAATATAAACACAAAGTGCTGGAGTAACTCAGTGGGTCAGGCAGCATCTCTAGATAAAAAGTATGGGTGACATTTTGAGTTAGGACCTTTCACGGATAAAGGATAAAGAGTACAACTTTCGGTGCAAGATATAACATTAAGGTCGATAAAGTTTGATTAAAGATAGTTCAAAGGTCTCCAATGAGGTCGATGGAGGTCAGAACCACACTCTGGCTGATGAGGGTCAATTTCCTGATAACAGATGGGAAGAAACTGTTGCTGAATCTGGAGGTTTGTGTTTTCAAACTTCTGTAGCGCTTGCCTGATGGGGAGAATAAGGAGTAACCGGGGTGAGACTGGTCCTTGTTTATCCCGGTGGCCTTGCCGAGGCAGGTTGCAGCATTGAAAAATTAATTTACATCATGCAGTCTTTTACTATATGCAGCCAACTGCACAGAAGCAGATATAAGCTCTGTGGATGCTGTTACACTGAAAGAATATATGGACAACATATGGAGAGCAGCCTGTCACGTTCAACAGTACATATTTTACCATCATGGTGAATGGTGGAAAAACTCCATCAGCATTTCACCCTCTAAAAAACAATTCAGAGAGCATTCAATTACATAGTTTTCAAGACTTAAGGCTTTGCCATATCCATAGTACTTCTTCTTGCACTTCTGAGAACACATTCACTGCAAGTGGAACGGCTTTAACATTGGTGCTCAGGCCCAATATTACGACACCTGGCTTCAAATGTCTGCATGGGAACGGGAAGTTTGTCAAAATTATGCTCAAACATTTATGCACAACTCAACGCAGACTTTCTGGCGTAGATTTTCAGCTTACTGCAATTGGGTAATTTCTTTTACCAGGATATAACATTTTTCAACCTCCAGTCGTTTGCAATTATTCCCACTTTTTCATGATCATCTTCGGTTATCTGCTACAGGTGCATGCTTCCTGAGATATCTCAATATTTTGAGATAGTTTGGATGATTTTTCCCACCACTCCCCTATAACCCCCCTACCCTTTGTCTGTCCACTGGCTTTGTACACCTCTGCAATGGGAAAGGTGCACAAACCATATAGCAGGTTTATATATACCTTTCATGAATTTGTATTCCTCACCAGTTCCCTCCAGCCTCCGGACATTCCAAGAAAAACAAACCCTGTCGATCCAGTCTCTGCTCACAACTGAAACATTACATTTCAGTTAACGTCCTGGTGAATCTCCTCTGCACTCCATTCATTGCATGTTGATTTCAGCAGCAGATAGGCTCAGGTAGGGACCGAGTCGTGCAACATAAAACATTTGTCTTAGTGATGGCATGGGTACTTGGTACGATTGCATTAGGCATAAAGGAAAGGGGAAATAGAAATGATGAGTCTGGTGCTAAACTTTATTTGAGTTTCTTTAATGAGTATGTCCTGGTTTATGAATGTACTTTGGCTTCTCCCCAATGACTGAAGTCCTCAAGCAGTGCACTCAGTTAAAAATCCCATTAAATTAAAAAAGAATCCATTTAATTAAAACCATTACAAATTTATTTCCAGTCCCAAAATCTTCTTATTAATATTAGTCACGGTTCTTTTTCACATAACCATTGTTAACAAATAACTAAGGACATACAATTCTTGAAAAAGATTGTCGTAAAATGTCTGTGAAGCATTTGCTCCAATTTAGGCGATTTTTCAAGTGACTGCCGGAGACTGCCATAGTCGTAGCAGGTCACCGAACAACCGGCAACTGGACCCCCCCTACGACAATGTGTACAACAATCTACCACCTAGTTGACGTCAAGCTACGGCAAGCTACCGACAAACGGTGACCCATTAGGACGTCCACCTACGACCACACCTACAACAACCTATGACCACACAGGTGACAACCTACGACAAGCGAAGTCAACCTACGCGACAAGCTACGATAAGTTACCACCCTGTCGGTGACAACTGAAGACAATTCAGTCGCCGGTACCTGTCGCCGGTTGACCTAGGTAGTCGCCAATGGAATTCACCGAAGTCAGCACCGGCGACAACCTACGTCACCTGGCGACAACCTACGACAGCACCTACGTCAGGAGAAGTCAAGCTCTGCTCATTGGCGTCAACCCACTGTCGCCGACTGTCACTGAAAATGTTTTAATATGTTGAAAATCCAGTGGCGACCAGAAAGACGCTATGACTCTTTGGGGGATTGAGGAGACTACTCACGACCATACAGGCGACACCCCGGTGACCATGTGGAGACAGCCTAGTCGCCTGTAGTCACCTAAAAAATAGCCTAAATGGGACAGGCCCTTTACACTAATATTTTGTAACCTGAGAATGAAACAAGGAACTTCACAAATTCTAAGCGAAACCAGCTTCGGCTGGTATCATGCGTAACTTGTTCAAAATTATCTTGAGGTTTTAGAGATGAAATATTAAAAGAAATGTGACATTTGAACTTGTTCATATCTGGTATTAATAAACTAAATTGCTGGCAACATTTCCCATTGCAAATTGCTCTAACAGGAGAGGCCTTCCAGGAAAAGCAGTGGGGAGGCAGCTGCCAGTAGTTGGTGCAACTTGGTATGGCCAGTTTAGCCATAGGAAAAGAGGAGGTAAGCTACTTGCATGGCCAACAAGTCCAAATGGGGGACCTACAGACTTCAGGTAACCCAAATGCACCTTATTGTCTGAATAACGTATTTCTTGTCTGAAGAAGGGTCCCGACCTGAGACGTCATCCTTCTTTATTCTCCTGAGATGCTGCCTGACTCATTTACTCCAGCACTTTGTGTTTATCTTCGGCATAAACCAGTGTCTGCACTTCCTTCCTACACACCTTATTCTGTCTGGCAGGTTTGGACTGAAACTCATCGTGTGATTTTTGAAAGGCTGTCGAAGCGTGTTTAAAAGCTCCAAAGTGTAGGGAGGAAAAAAACGGTAACGGCCCAAGAGCAATGTAGGACGGGCAGATAGGCAGAAATCCAGAGGTCATTGCACAGAAAGATCATGAATCAGCCACAATCCATCTCAGGAAAGGGCTGCATTTCCGAATTGGATCTATTAAGTGTGGCATTGCAAAGTTGGTGGCATGTGGCTGTCAAGTATGAAAGTGCTCCTTTAATTTGTCTTTTTTGGGGGATGTGGGCATTGGTAGGAAAATTGGCATTTATTGCCCATCCCTAAATTCACATGGTGAACCACCTCCTTGAACCACTGCTGTAACAGAGGTACACGCACAGAACTGTTCACAGAGATTTTCACCCATGGACAAAGATCGGTGACGTATTTCCAAGTCAGGATGGCGTACAGTTTGGAGAAAAACCATGGGTGCTGGTGTCCCCATGGATCTGCTGCCCTCGTCCTGGTTGGTGGTGGAGGTCACGGGTCTGAGAAGCACTGTTGAAATAGCCTGGTGAGTAAATGCAGTGCATTTTACAGGTGATACACACTGTAGCCATGGTACACCAGTGGTGGAAGGAACTAATGGTTAGGATGGTGGATACATTACTTTGTCCTGGATAGTGTTGAGCTTCACCAACGGAATTCGAGCTGCACTTGTCTGGGCAAGTGAAGAGTATTTATTTACTTGACTGTCTGGTTATACAACCTTTGTTGAGGTTGGAAAAGTGAAGAAAGTTTTTGAGAAGCCAGACTGAATGTTATAATTGTGTGGATTCCAGATTTGGAAGACCTCCGACTTTAGATTTTAGAGATAAAGCGCGGAATCAGGCTCTTCGGCCCACCGAGTCCACACTGACCAGCGATCACCCCGTACACTAGCACTATCCTACATGTACTAGGGACAATGTATAATTAACAGAAGCCGATTAACCTCCAAACCTGTACGTCTTCGGAGTGGGGGAGGAAACCGGAGCACCCGGAGAAAACCCACGCGGTCACAGGGAGAAGGTGCAAACACCGTACAGACAGCACCCGTAGTCAGGATCGAACCTGGGTCTCTACTTTATTTTGTTGTGAGGCAGCAACTCTATGGCTGCCCGACTGTGCTGCCCAAGAAGCTGGAGAGATGCAGGGATTGAAATGGGGGAATGGAATCTGGTATCTATCAAATGTGGGACTCAAGCTGTTGGTCATGGTTGAGCAGACAGGCAGAAACTCGCTCCAGTTAATTTAGCACGAGCAGGCTGCCAGAGAGGCAGAAGGAGCTGCAGCCAAAGGCCCGTGGCAGCAGCTGACTAGTGAACTCCCACTGAAACATGTTGAATGGTCTGTTTCAATTCAAAGCTGTCTTTTAATGTCACACAGCATTGATTTCTGGCAGTGATACTTTAACCAATCTATATTATGCAAATATCTAAAATTTCTTTCAGTGATCCTGTCACGCTTTTCCCGTGATAGATAGATTCTTGATAGTACAGGTGCCAGGGGTTATGGGGACAAGGCAAGACAATGGGGTTAGGAAGAAGAGATAGATCAGCCATGATTGAATGGCAGAATAGACTTGATGGGCCAAATGGTTTAATTCTACTCTTATTCCTTATGACCTTATGACTTTCAGTCTGAAAAAGTGTCTTGACCTGAAACGTCGCCCATTCCTTCTCTCCAGAGATGCTGCCTGTGCTGCTGAGTTACTTCAGCATTTTGTGTCTATCTTTGGTCTTAACCAGCATATGCAGTTCTTTCCTATAGAAAAATAGAAAATAGGTGCAGGAGTAGGCCATTCGGCCCTTCGAGCCTGCACCACCATTCAATATGATCATGGCTGATCATCCAACTCAGTATCCTGTAACTGCCTTCTCTCCATACTCCCTGATCCCTTTAGCCACAAGGGCCACATCTAACTCCCTCTTAAATATAGCCAATGAACTGGCCTCAACTACCTTCTGTGGCAGATAATTCCAGAGACTCACCACTCTGTGTGAAAAATGTTTTCCTCAACTCGGTCCTAAAGGATTCCCCCTTATCATTAGACTGTGACCCCTTGTTCTGGACCTCCCCAACATCGGAAACAATCTTCCTGCATCTAGCCTATCCAACCCCTTAAGAATTTTGTAAGTCTCTATAAGATCCCCCCTCAGTCTTCTAAATTCAAGCAAGTACAAGCCAAGTCTATCCAGTCTTTCCTCATATGAAAGACCTGACATCCCAGGAATCAGACTGGTGAACCTTCTCTGTACCCCCTCTATGGCAAGAATGTCTTTTCTCAGATTTGGACACCAAACCTGTACGCAATACTCCAGGTCTCACCAAAACCCTGTACAACTGCAGTAGAACCTCCCTGCTCCTATACTCAAATCCTTTCGCTATGAATGCTAACATACCATTTGCTTTCTTCACTGCCTGCTGCACCTGCATGCCTACTTTCAATGATTGGTGTACCATGACACCCAGGTCTTGCATCTCCCCTTTTCCTAATTTGCCACCATTAAGATAATAGTCTACCCTCCTGTTTTTGCCACCAAAGTGGATAACCTCATATTTATCCACATTGTTCTTGGCGAAAGGCCACAACATCAGAGCGGAGGACATTGGTGGGTGAGGAGGTGCGGCGACAGGAGGAGGCCGCAAGAAGTGCAAAGGCGGTCTCTCTTGCCAAACAGGGGCAATGGATGCAGTGGGAAGGTGTGGAGCGGAGGAAGATCAGCTGGAAAGAACTATGGGAAATGGAATCAAGCAAGATCAGCTTCATCATCAGAGCGACATACGACGTCCTTCCATCACCAAAGAACCTCAATCAGTGGTACGGCGAGGATCCAACCTGTGCCCTCTGCCCAACTCCAGCGACCCTCAAACACATCATGGTAGGCTGGAAGACCAGCCTCACGCAAGGGAGATACATGTGGCGGCATAATCAGGTATTAAAAAGCCTGGCAACAGCCCTTGAGAACAGGCTGTGTGCAACCAACTCCTTGCCTCCGAGTGCAAGCAACCCCTCCCACTTAAGGGCGACAACCTTTGTCCGAGAAGGACAGAAAACACCTAAACATCCTTCCACTAGATCAGAAGAAGGAAACCTATGAGGGCCCGTGACTGGAGGATGCTGGCGGGCATCGGCCGACAACTAATCTTTCCACCTGAAATTGCTTCAACCAACCTCAGGCCAGATTTGGTGTTCTGGTCCCTTTCACAGAAGACCGCTTACATCATAGAGCTCACAGTTCCATGGGAGAACTCTGTTGAGGAGGCCTATGAGCGTAAGAAGCTGCGCTACACAGAGCTTGCAGCAGAGGCAACGCAGCGTGGCTGGAACATCAACGTTTATCCAGTTGAAGTGGGATGCAGAGGATTTGTTGTGTCATCTACCATCAGACTGCTGAAGGAGCTTGGAATCCAAGGTCAGGCTCTGCGGAAGACCATAAGATCACTCTCAGACGCGGCTGAAAGAAGCAGCTGTTGGATTTGGCTCAAGCGGAAAGACCCATGCTGGGCCCCAAATACGTCATGGTGAATCTTTGAGGCAGTTTGACACGGGACACGCGCTGAGGGCTGATCATCCTGCAGCGGGCCGCCCTTGTGGGGGTGTATAGTGTTAAAAGGCTGAAACACCCAGTGATGCAAGGGTATACTACTGATGATGTGTCCTGTGCCCAACTGTCTGAAGGTTACCCCGGCCAAGATATACGTATACGCACCCCCCCCCCCCCTGATGTTGATCGTTGACCACTCTCAGCAATCAATGAATGTCGTAAAATGCTCCCCACCTACTGGCACAAGGGCCTTCTTAACATCTAGTCCTGTGTATTTGATTCCTAATTTGCCACCATTAAGATAATAGTCTACCCTCCTGTTTTTGCCACCAAAGTGGATAACCTCATATTTATCCACATTATACTGCATCTGCCATGCATTTGCCCACTCACCCAGCCTATCCAAGTCACCTTGCAGCCTCCTAGCATCCTATTCACACCTAACACTACCACCCAGCTTAGTGTCATCCGCAAACTTGGAGATGTTGCATTCAGTTCACTTGTCCAAATCATTAATATATATTGTTAATAGCTGGGGTCCCAGCACTGAGCCTTGCGGTACCCCACTAGTCACTTTTCATTCTGAAAAGGACCCGTTTACTCCTACCCTTTGCTTCCTGTCTGCCACCCAGTTCTCTATCCACATCAATACTGAACCCCCAATACTGTGAGCTTTAGGTTTTTATACTAATATCTTATGTGGGACCTTGTCGAAGGCCTTCTGAAAGTCTAGATATAACACATCCACTGGTTCTCCCTTATCCACTCTGCTAGTTACATCCTCGAAAAATTCTATAAGATTCGTCAGACATGATTTACCTTTCGTAAATCCATGTTGACTTTGTCTAATGATTTCACCACTTTCCAAATGTACTGCTATCCCATCTTTAATAACTGACTCTAGCAGTTTCCCCACTACCGATGTTAGGCTAACTGGTCTGTAATTCCCCGTTTTCTCTCTCCCTCCTTTTTTAAAAAGTGGGGTTACATTAGCTACCCTCCAATCCTCAGGAACTACTCCAGAATCTAAGGAGTTTTGAAAAATTATCACTAATGCATCCACTATTTCTACGGCTACTTCCTTGAGTACTCTGGGATGCAGACTATCTGGCCCTGGGGATTTATCGGCCTTTAATCCATTCAATTTACCCAACACCACTTCTCAGCTAACCTGGATTTCACTCAGTTCCTCCACCTTATTTGACCCCCGGTCCCCTGCTATTTCCGGCAGATTATTTATGTCTTCCTTAGTGAAGACAGAACCAAAGTAGTTATTCAATTGGTCTGCCATGTCCTTGTTCCCCATGATCAATTCACCTGTTTCTGCATGCAATGGACCTACATTTGTTTTAACTAATCTCTTTCTCTTGACATATCTATAAAAACTTTTGCAGTCAGTTTTTATGTTCCCTGCCAGTTTTCTTTCATAATCTATTTTCCCTTTCCTAATTAAGCCCTGTGTCCTCCTCTGCTGGACTCTGAATTTCTCCCAGTCCTCTGGTAGGCTGCTTTTTGTGCCTAATTTGTATGCTTCATCTTTTGTTTTTATACTATCCCTGATTTCCCTTGTTATCCATGGATGCACTACCTGCCCTGATTTATTCTTTTGCCAAACTGGGATGAACAATTGTTGTAGTTCATCCATGCAGTCTTTAAATACCTTCCATTGCACATCCACTGTCAACCCTTTAAGAATCACTTGCCAGTCTATCTTGGCCAATTCACTTCTTATACCTTCAAAGTTACCTTTGTTTAAGTTCAGAACCCTTGTTTCTGACTTAATTATGTCACTCTCCATCCTAATGAAGAACTCAACCATATTATGGTCACTCTTGCCCAAGGGGCCCCGCACAACAAGGCTGCTACTAACCCTTCCTCATTACTCAATACCCAGCCTAGAATAGCCTGCGCTCTCGTTGGTTCCTCTACATGTTGGTTTAGAAAACTATCCGGCATACATTCCAAGAAATCCTCTTCCTCAGCACCCCTGCCCATTTGATTCACCCAATCTATATGTAGATTGAAGTCACCCATTATAACTGTTTTACCATTGTTGCATTCATTTCTAATTTCCTGTTTGATGCCATCCCCAACTCTACTATTACTGTTAGGTGGCCTGTACACAACTCCCACTAGCGTTTTCTGCCCCTTAGAGTTTCGCGGCTCTACCCATATTGATTCCACATCCTCCAAGCTAATGTTCTTCCTTTCTATTGCATTAATCTCCTCTCTCACCAGCAACGCTACCCCACCTCCCTTTCCTTTCTGTCTATCCCTCCTGAATATTGAATATCCCTGGATGTTCAGCTCCCAGCCTTGGTCCCCCTGGAGCCATGTCTCCGTGATCCCAACTATAGCATAGTCATTAATAACTATCTGCACATTCAACTCATCCACCTTAGTACGAATGCTCCTTGCATTGAGACACAAAGCCTTCAGGCTAGTTTTTACAACACTCTTACTACTTATACAATTATGTTGACAAGTGGTCCCTTTTGATTTTTGCCCTGGAAACCCACCACCTCTTATTCTCTGTTTATTATTTTTTTCTTCTTTCCCTCCTACATGTTGGGTCTGAGTGCTTCCCTTCTCTGCCTCCTGCCTCAGACCCTGTCTACTGGCTTTCTCTATTTGAGTCCCTCTCCCCAACTCCTATATCAGAGTTTGCAGCAGTGCCTGAGAATCCACAACTTTGGCCTCATGCTGCAAGCATCGGCCTCTTATTGAGCCCCTTACGAGTGGGCATGGAAAGTTTTTCTCTCGATCCGATTGGGACTGGAGCCAAAAGGTTTTAGGGTCAGGATTCGCAGGAAGTTGTCAGAGGCAATTAAAGTTTTCTCATCTCACTGGCATGTTAAAGGGCCTGTCCCACTTTCACAACTTAATTCAAAACCTCTGCCATGTTTAAAGGACCTAAAAAAAAAATCAAGATCGTGGTAATCTACGAACTCCGAGGACTTCCATGACTATGTTCACCAATTCCTACGTACTCCTACGAGTATGTCAATGAATTTGCACGACTATTTCAATGTCCTCCTTACGAGTAAAAAGTTGCAATTTCTTTCATCCCAACCATTTTTTTTACTCGTGGCCATTTTTTATCGGGCTGGAAAAAACGTCCCGACTTACCTGATGCCACGAGTACCTACGGCTGGCATAACGGGCCGCCACGATATATCTACGTAATCCTACAACCTCCTACGGACCCGTTACGGACATTCTGCGTATTTGAATCAAGGGGAAAACTCGGCAGAATTTGTGAATAACTCGTGAAAGTGGGACAGGCCCTTTATGTAAACTGTGAGCCTGCATAATGACTGGATTAAAATGACCAGATTTGCCCCATGCAGAGCTGTGCAAATGATTGAACAAGATTTTGCAGGGGCAGCCTTGCACATATTTGTGTTACTAAGAGCCAGGAGCTAGCTGGTGACGAGGCCGGCCTTGTGCCCTTCATGATTAAGTATGTGCTGCTCTTGCCTGATGGCGGCAAGGAAAATGTTACTTCACTATGTACAGGGCAGATTCCTGCAGCTCCCTATTGTCAGAAAACTTATAACCTGCTGTGTTGGAATTTCACTCTAATCAGCACAGTTGCTGGCGGCGAACTGAAGCCAGTTCTTTCCGAACAATGGGAATATATCTGAAGCAAGGTCATAGATAAAATGATCTCATCAGTTTCTCTTGTGAATAATGAAAATAGTGATCTTTTTATGTACACACTGCTAAGACTTTTATTGCATTGTGATGGCCATTACTGGTTTTCAGCAGAAATATAGAAACATAGACAATAGGTGCTGGAGTAAGCCATTTGGCCCTTCGAACCAGCACTGCCATGCATTGTGATCATCGCTGATCATCCACAATCAGTAACCCGCGCCTCCCATCTCGCCATATTCTTTGATTCCGCTAGCGCCTAGAGCTTTATCTAACTCTTCTTTCAATTCATCCAGTGAATTGACCTCTACTGCATTCTGTGGCAGAGAATTCCACAAATTCACAACTCTGGGTGATTTTTTTTTTTTCACATCTCAGTTTTAAATGGCCTCCCCTTTATTCTTAGACTGTGGCCCCTGGTTTGGACTTCCCCAACATTGGGAACATTTTTCCTGCGTCTAGCTTGTACAGTCCTTTTATAAATTTACATGTTTCTATAAGATCCCCTCTCATCCTTCTAAATACCAGTGAATACAAGCCCAGTCTTTCCAATCATTCCTCATATGACAGTCTCGCCATCCCGGGGATTAACTAATATCAATAGGCTAATTGTCCTTTCAACCACATCAGCACTTCTTGCAAAATGATTGATCGTATTGAATAACAAATGGAGAGGGCAAATCAAATGAGCAAACAGTCCAACTATCATACTGGTTAATGTGACAACAGCAACAGTATCAAGTGACTGGTGCTGAGAAGTAGTGCACATGCAAAAGGCAATTGGTCTACGTCCAGATTTTGTGCTGTCTTGGCAAACAAGTAGGGTCATCTGGAGGACATAGGCTTAAGGTGAGGGGGGAATGATTTAATAGGAATACGAGGGATCACTTTTTTTACACAAAGGGTAGTGGGTATATGGAATGAGCTGCAGGAGGAGGTAGCTGAGGGAGTTACCATCGCAGCATTTAAGAAGGATTTAGATAGGTTTATGGAATGGATATGAGGGACATGGGCCAAATGCAGCAGGTGGGACTAGTGTTGATGGGGCAAGTTGGGCCGAAGGGCCTGTTTCTGCACTATATGACTCTTTTACTATACCTCATTACTACAATGCTGTGCATGGGGCTTTCACTGGTCAACTTGCTATTGTTCCGATATTGTAACAAGTAATAGATTCATTGGATGGAAAAGGCTTGATATGTCCTACAGAAAAGTAATAAAAGGATGTGTAAGTGCCAGCCTTTCCCTGCTTCTCATTTAAATTAAATTTAAATTTAAGTGGTGGAACTTTTAAAGGAATTCTTATACTCATTACATAAATAGCATCCACTGGCAAATAAAGTATTGGGAGAGAAATAAATCCGAAAACAGTATTCTACTCAGTAAAAATACAAAAAGGACTTCAAAATCAATTTGCAACAATGCAAACCAAAAATAAAGTACCACAATAAGGTCTCTTGTAGGAGTCTGCTTCAGTGAACTATATTGTTCCAACTGAAAATATCAGAACTGAGATTGAATGATTTTGTTAGGTAAAAGGTTAAGATGTAGATCAGCTGCGATCTAGCTGAATAATACTATAGACTCAAGGAACATGTTTTGGAGGATAGAGGATCAACTCTGGGAGGTCATGTTAAAGTTGCATAAGACGTGTTTAGTTTAGTTTACAGATACAGCGTGGAAACAGGCCTTTCAGCCCACCGAGTCCACACCGACCAGCGATCCCCGCACATTAGCACAATCCTAATACCGGGGACAATTTAGACATTCATTAAGACAATTAACCTACATACCTGTACGTCTTTGGAGTGTGGGAGGAAACGGAAGATCTTGGAGAAAACCCAAGCGGTCACGGGGCGACCGTACAAACAGCGTACAGATTGTACAGACAGCGCCCGTAGTCAGGATCGAACTCCAACGCTGCAAGCGCTGTAAGGCAGCAACTCTACCTCTGCGCCACCGTGCCGAATTGGTAAGGCTACATTTAGAGTATTGTGTAGGAAGGAACTGCAGATGCTGGTTTAAACTCAAGATAGATACAAAATGCTCGAGTAACTCAGCGGGACAGGCAGCATCCCTGGAGAGAAGGAATGGGTGACGTTTCGGGTCAAGACGCTTCTTCAGACTAGAGTATTATGTTCAGTTCTGGGCGCCATGTTATAGGAAAGATGTTGTCAAGCTGGAAAGGGTACAGAGAAGATTTATAAGGATGCTGGCAGGACTAGAGGGTCTGAGCTATAAGGGGAGGTTGAGTAGGCTGTCTCTGTATTCTTTGGTGCGCTGGAGAATGAGGGGGGATTTTATAGAGGTGTATAAAATCACGAGAGGAATAGATCAGACAGAGTCTCATTCCCAGAGTAGGTGAATCGAGGACATAGGTTTAAGGTGAAGAGGAAAAGATTTAATAGGAATCTGAGGGTAACATTTTAACACAAAGGGTGGTGGGTGTTTGGAACAAATTGCCAGAGGAGGTAGTTGAGGCAGGGATTATCCCATTGTTTAAGAAACAGCTAGACAGGTATAAGGAAAGGACAGGTTTGGAGGGATATGGACCAAGCACAGGCAGGTGAGACTAGTGTAGCTGGGACATTGTTGGCTGGTGCGGGCAAGTTGGGCCGAAGAGCCTGTTTCCACACTGTATCACTCTATGACTCTAAATTGTGTTGTTGCTTTCTTAAACCTTAGGGTGACTACTAGGCATGATGGGGCCCTGACAAATATTGAGAGAAACCATTTTGTATAATTTCTAGTGTCAATGCAATTTCATTGGATTAATGCCTCTCTTCAAAATCCAAAATTCCTCCCTTCACAATTTCACCACCTTCACCTGGTCCATCTCCGAAACTTCTCTTTCTTTTCAGGATCACTTAGTCTCCACCTCAGGAGACAGGCTTGCCACAGCTACCTTGGCTACACCTCCTTCCATCCTACATCAAGTAAGGATGCCACCCCGTTGACTCAATTTTTCTGTCTCTGTTTGTCAATTCTCAAGATGAAGCCTTCTGCTCCTGAGCTTCTGAAATGCCCTTTTTCTTCCACTAGAGTGGCTTTCTTTCTGCCATGGTGGATAGAGCCCTCACATTGTTTCCTCCATTGCCTGCATGTCTGCTCTGATCGCACCCCGTCCCTACTCCACCTCTGCACGCAGAACTTAAATAGAGTTCCTTTGGTCCTCATCTTTAAACCTCCAGCCTCAATGTTCAATGCATTATCGTCCACAACACACCAGCTTCAATACAATCTCACCACCAATCACATCTTCCTCTCTCCCAACTCCTCCCACCCCTACACCTCATTCTGCATTCATAGTGTCATACAGTCATGCAGCAATGAAACAGGCCCATCAACCCAACTTGCACACGCCAACCGAGATGCTCCATCTACACTAGTTCCACCTGCCCACGTTTGGCCCACATCCTTCTCAACCTTTCTTCCCGGATCTCTCTCCTCGGGACTTTCTTGAATACTCAAATCATGCATAGACTATGTGGCTATTTTGTAGAGCATGTGCCCTTCATGACAATCTTTAGTTTCTGGTTGCATGTTATTTAATTCTCCTTTCCACTTCCACCCCGACCAATTTGTCCTTGATCTTCTCTATTGCAAATGTCTCATCTGCTTTTCGAAGGCAGTGAAGTGTAGATGGAGTGTACAGGTGTCAGAGGTTATGGGGAGAAGGCAGGAGAATGGGGTTAGGAGGGAGAGATAGATCAGCCATGATTGAATGGCAGAGTAGACTTGATGGGCCAAATGGCCTAATTCTACTCCTATCACATGATCTTATGATTTTATGAGTCAATGGGGGGGCAAGTCTGGTCTATGTGATGGACTGGAATACATTTACAACTCTCAGCAATTTCTTGCGGTCTTCGGCCCAACTTGCCCATGCCAACCAACATGCCGACATTGTCATATGTCCCAGACACAACAATGTAATCAGAATGAACAATGACAGTCCCACCTGCCTGCATTAGGCCCATATCCCTCTAAACATATCCTATCCACGTAGCTGCCCAAATGTTTCTTAAACGTTGTGATAGTACCTCAACTCAACTACTTCCTCCGGCAGCTCGTTCCATATACCTACCGCCCTTCATGTAAAAAAAAGTTGCCCCTCAGGTTCCTATTAAATCTTTCCATCCTCATCTTAAACTTATGTCCTCTGGTTCTCGATTCCCCTACTCAGGGTAAAGGACTGTGTATTTACCCTATCTATTCCTCTCATGACCTAATACACCTCTATGAGATCACCCTTCATCCTCCTGAGCTGCAAGGGATAAAGTCCTAGCCATTTCAACCTCTCCCTATAGCTCAGTCTCTCGAGGCCTGGCATCATCCTCGTAAATCTTCTCTGCACACTATCTGGCTTAAGTGGAAACGTCATCGTGCACTTTCATCAGTCCTGACTTACGGTTTAACCCACTGCTTTCTCCAGTAATGGAGCTTTTCAGAAATGAATCTAGGGCCACTATTGTGTACAGGGATTCATCTGGGCCCGGCAGATGGATGAGCTGCAGACATGCTCCACTAGGCCTTACAATCCTCCCCTCTGGTTTAGCTCTGCCCACCCGGCTGGAAGTATCTTTTTATACTCATAGAGTAATGTGCAGCTGAAGCAGGTTGTCAGGCAGGATAGTTGAGGCCAGGGCCTTGGAATAATTCACAAAATGAGCACTTGCTGCAGGATCAGGCAGTGCACTTGATTTCTCCAAAGGTGGAAATCTATGGACTGAGACGCCTTCATTTCAACTTCCCTTTGTAAACAGGAATATAAATAAGTATGATAAGCAGACAAGATAACAGACAATCGTCAGCCTGCATCTTCGTAACAAGAGCACTTCTGCTTAACCTGCCTTGTCAGTTTCAAAATATATCTAATCATGGAGTGCATGCATCAAAGAAATGGACATTTTGATTAGCTCCATGACAAACTAAAAGCATGCACCATTTTATGAGTAAACCTCGCACGTGCACAGAAAGAGTGATCTTGTTAAAGCTATATGAATACTGAGAGATTGCAATGCCCAGGCCAAAACTGAAATCTCATTAAAACATTGGTCAGTATCGGCTATTTGGTATTCATTACCATCAACATCTAGCTGCCGATAACCAATAACACTAAAACCCTGCAATTTATTGTTTCTTTCATGTACTTCACAGAGGAGTAATAAGCCCAAAAATAGCCATTGTCTAAGATGACGCTTTTTGCAGAGAATGTAATCTCAGATATGGTTCCATTCATCTTCAGGCAATGTCATCAATAATATGCTGAACCTGATGAACCCGGTAGGACAATAAATAGACTCAAAGGCCATTTCTTATCGTTGGGAAGACCTATTGATTTAGGTTTGAGGCACAGGGGCCCTACCTGTTTGGAAATGTCAAGAAGCATCCAAAAATAATATTGCTGGTTAAATTATTGTTGATTGACTCCAGGGTCAGAGGTGCAGTGATGAAACTTCCCTAAGGAGACATCAATGGCAGTTTAAAAGGTAAGACCAGTCTGGATATCTTGGACCATTTGGTGTTGGTGCATGAGTTGTGCAGGAATCTCACAGAGCCCAGCTGATGATTACTTGTGGCAGATATGAGCTAGAGCAGTTTTACTAAGAACTAGGGGTGGCACGGTGGCGCAGTGGAAGAGCTGCTGCCTTATAGCACCAGGGACCCGGGTTTGGTCCTGACGATGGGTGCTGTCTGTGCGGACTTCAATCAGATGTGGGTACATCAACATATGTTCCATAACTTGCTGAGTCTAGGAGCCAGCTACATACCAGATATATCCATATCAGACTTAAAAATGTGGCATGGTGGCGCAGTGGTAGAGTTGCTGTCTTACAGCACCGAAGTCCTGGGTTTGATCCTGACTACGGGTGCTGTCTGTACGGAGTTTGTAGGTTCTCCCCGTGACCTGCATAGATTTTCTCCGGTATCTCCAGTTTCCTCCCACATTCCAAAAACGTACAGGTTTGTAGGTTAATTGGCTTGATATACAGTAATTGTAAATTGTTCCACGTGTGTGTAGGATAGTGTTAGTGTGCGGGGTTCGCTGGACGGCACGGACTCGGTGGGACGAAAGGCCTGTTTCCAAGCTGTATTTCTAAACCTAACTAAACTAAACTAAACTAAACTAAAATTGTAACCATGGGAGATGAATGGGATGCACAATGCCTAACACAAGGTGCATCATAGCATCCATGTTGGGGATGTCTACCAGATTAATTGACAGACCAGGTCAGCATAGCATGAGAGCAGAGGTACGTTAGGAGATAGGTCCAAGAGATTAGCCAAAGGTGAGGTCAACAAATTGAAATTTAGGCAGTATTTCTAATCTAAGGAAGCGGAGAGGTGGAAAGGTGAGTGGATTAAGAAGAACAATTCAAGATGGAATAGGTGACCCGAAATGTCACCTATTCCTTTTTTCCAGAGATGCTGCCTGACCTGCTGAGTTACTCCAGCATTTTGCATCTATCTTCCGAGTTTGAGTCTCAGGCAGCTGATGGCATGGTGGAAGAAGGGACGACAGTACAAGAACTTGCCTGCTCTCCTTCAAAATGATGGCAAACGGTCTTTTGTTGAAGGAAGATGAAACCTTGAAATCAGGGAATGATGTATGATAGTGGCTGATTGGCCAGGGGCTGCAGATAATGTAAACTGGACGCAAGTCAATTAAAGAGTAAATGATATTCATTAGAACATAGAATGGTACAACACAGGAAACGGCACTTCAGCCACAATGTCTCTGCCGAATATGACGCCATCGGCCACATTATCAATTCGATTAGATTAGTTTATTGTCATATAAAACAAGGTGCAATGAAATTCCTTGATCACATGAAGCTCACGGGGGGAACAGTATACAGATAATACCACAATAAATACAACAAAGGCAAAACAGCAGAATGATGCACAATTGTTGTGCAAAATCCAAGTAGAGTCAAGGAGTCAGACAACACAGAAAGAGGCCCTTCGCCCCAATCTGTCCACACGGACCACGATGCCCACCTACGCTAGTGCTTCCTGCCCACATTATGGCCCACATCATTTGTTGGCAGACAGGAAACAAAGAGTAGGGATTAACCGGCCCCTTTCAGAATGGCAGGCAGTGACTAGTGGGGTGCCGCAAGGCTCGGTGCTGGGGCCGCAGCTATTTACAATATACATTCATGATTTAAGATGAAGGAATTAAAATTAACATTAGCAAATTTGCAGAAGACACAAATCTGGGTGGCAGTGTGAACTGTGAGGAGGGTGCTATAACGATGCAGAGTGACTTGGACAGGTTGGGTGAGTGGGCAGATGCATGGCAGATGCAGTATAATGTGGACAATAGCAGCGTAGGATCATGAGGTTAATTCTCAGGATGGCGGGACAGTCATATGATGAATGAATGAAGCGTCTGGGCTTGTATTCACTGGAATTTAGGAGGAGAGGGGATCTTATATAAAAGTATTAAAGGATTGGACGCTAGATGCAGGAAACATATTCCTGATGTTGGGGGTCCAGAACCAGGAGCCACAGTTTAAGAATAAGGGGTAGGCCATTTAGAACTGAGATGAGGAAAAGCTTTTTTACACAGAAAGTTGTGAATTTGTGGAATTCTCTGCCTCAGAAGGCAGTGGAGGCCGATTCACTGGATGCATTCAAAAGAGTTAGATAGAGCTCTTAGGGCTAGTGGAATCAAGGGGTATGGGGAGAAGGCAGGAACAGGGTACTGATTGTGGATGATCAGCCATGATCACATTGAATGGTGATGCTGGCTCGAAGGGCCGAATGGCCTACTCCTGCACCTATTGTCTATGTATCTATATATCTATGAATGTGGTTAAAGTTAGTACAAAATAATATTAGAGTAAAGAGCAAGAGAACATGGCAGCACTTCTGGAAAGGGAGTGTGGAAGAGGTGGTTGTTCAGATTAATAGTTTGGATATTTGGCACCAAGCTGCCAGGTGGGAAGAACGTGGGAACACCCTGCCATGATAGAAGAAGCCAAACCTATTGAAACCTTCCAGGAAGTTGGCACAGAACCATGAGAAAATTCCATGAAGCTTGGAAGTCTTGAGAATTGCTTCACTGATCATAACAAACACGCTCACACCTTGGTTAAACAAACGCTTGGAAACTGCAGAGCAGTTCGGAGCAGAACATACTGTACCGCAAAATATGATGGGACTGCATTGTTTAATCATGGCACTTGTAAAGGATAGGACATCCCACGTTACAGACTCAGAATTGAGAAATTGAGCCAGGCTAGTTTTGTGCTGAATGTTTGTTTGTTCACAGTGATGCCATTCAAAGGTGTGCCCCATAGAGAAGGCCATTTAAAATAAAATCCATTTACACCATTTTGAGGTCAGGAAAAAAAGAGAACTGGCATTTCTTTTATTTTAGATGAATAAGTGGTGGCAGTAATCCAGTTTAATTTTTTTTTTAAATTAAGAATGGAATAGTACTTGGCCCTTAACTGAAGATGGATTAAGGTTCAGTTTAATAGCAGAAATTGTACTTAGATTGAAGTCATGTTGAAATACCTGTACCACTGCCCTGACAGCATTATCTATATAGAAGCACAGAAACATAGAAAATAGGTGCAGGAGTAGGCCAATCGGCCCTTCGAGTCAGCATCGCCATTCAATATGATCATGGCTGATCATCCAGAATCAGTACCCCGTTCCTGCTTTCTCCCCTTATCCCTCGATTCCGTTAGCCCTAAGAGCTATAGCTAACTCTCTCTTGAATCCATTAAGGTGCACTGATTGCCACAAACAGGTTCTCAATATGGGCACTGCTTTCAACTAGACAATCTCATAAAATGGACCTGATGTTATGAATCTTATATTCTTGAACAACGGGACCGTGCTAAATATAAGTATGAAAAGAAAGAGGGACTTGCCATCCAGCCGCATGTCTGCTCTACCATATGACATGATCATGGCTGATTTAGACTTTAGACCTTAGTGAAACACCATGGAAACAGGCCCTTCGGCCCACCGAGTCTATGCCGACCAACGTACACTATCCTACACACTAGGGACATTTTATTTTTAAAACTTACCCAGTCTCGTGCCCAGAGTAGGTGAATTGAGGACCAGAAGACATAGGTTTAAGGTGAAGGGGAAAAGATTTAATAGGAATCTGAGGGGTAACCTTTTCTTACAAAAGATGGTGCGTGTATGGAACAAGCTGCCAGAGGAGGTAGTTGAGGTTGCGACTATCTCAACGTTTAAGAAACAGTTAGACTGGTACATGGAAAGGACGGATTTGGAGGGATATGGACCAAACACGGGCAGGTGGGACTAGTGTTGGCCGGTGTGGGCAAGTTGGGCCGAAGGGCCTGTTTCCACACTGTATCACTCTATGAATCTATGACCAAAGCCAATTAACCTACAAACCTGTACGTCTTTGGAGTGCGGGAGGAAACTGGAGCAGCCGCAGAAAACCCATGCGGATGCTCTGATGAGGGTGAATCATTACTGGATTTACACTTACGAACCCTTTTAGGAATTTTGTTTGTTTTCCTACTCATTCCTTTATATTTCTGCAAAATGTAGACCGATACTGCTTAAGAACCTCTCAGACGACATTCACCCATCTTAGGAATCGGTCCGGTGAACTCGTATTAATATTGATTCTGACCACATCAGTCTGAAAGAAAGAACTTCATCCCCTGCTGCTCAGTAGTTGGGGTGAACATTTTTCATTGATTCCTGCCAAGTATTCCAATGCATCATTGTCAAACATGCTTCATTGCACTGGCAAATTCACATCAATCATTGATACGACAACTAAGTTAAGCCATCTTAAATTTAAGATTCAAAGGACAGACTTAACTGACTAGTACCGTTTATTTCCATCTTCAAAATATCACTCTTTCCCATTTAACACCAACAGCTGCCAAAAATCAGGATTCGAGCCCTTGTCCCAAATAGGAATGCAGCAATCTCTCATCTGGAATCACGTTCAATAATCATTAGATGTGAAACAATTGCGTTTGTTAGAACATAGAACAATACAACACAGGAGCAGGCCCTACAGCCCACAATGTCAAGCCAAACATGATACCAAGTTAAACAAATCTCCTCTGGCAGTACATGATCCATATCCCTCCATTTCCTGCATATTGTGAGCCTCTGCATATCAATTGTTAATGTGATTGATATTCAAGGTGACGTCATCTTGTGTAGGAAGGAACTGCAGATGCTGGTTTAAACCGAAGATAGATACAAAAAGCTGGAGTAACTCAACAGGACAGGCAGCATCTCTGAGGAGAAGGAATGGGTGACGTTTTGGGACGAGACATCTGAAGAAGGGTCTTGACCCGAAATGTCACCAATTCCTTCATTCCAGAGGTGCTGCCTGTCCCGCTGAGTTACTCCAGCTTTTTGTGTCTATCTTTGACTTGTAATCTTTATCCGCTCAAGAATTAACAGTTCTGTTACAGTTCGTTTGATGTTAGCTCTGAACTAGTCAACATTCAGTTTGATTTGGTATCCAAAAATAGAACAGCCGGCAGCATTTTTCCATCCATCATCACAAATACGATTTAATCTGTATGTAAATAGTTGAGTGCGCTGCACTTTCTCCTTGCATCTCCAAAGAGGCACACAAGAACTGCAAATAAAGTACTCAAAAAACATAGATGAACATTTTAAATGAACATTTTGCATCTCCATTGACATGAATGCATGCTGGATGTGTTAGATGTGTCAGGTTTAGTTTAGTTTAGTTAAGAAATACAGAGAGGAAACAGGCCCTTCAGCCCACCGTGTCCACACTGATCAGCAATTCCCCCCACGCTATCACCATCCTACACACACAAGGGACAATTTACAATTTTACCAAGCCAATTAGCCCACAAACCTATACATCTTTGGAGCTTGGGAGGAAACCGGAGCTCCCAGAGAAAACCCACGCAGATCACGGTTAGAACGCACAAACTCCGTACAAAGAGTACCCGTAGTCAGGGTCAAACACGGGTCTCTGGCGCTG
This sequence comes from Okamejei kenojei, assembly GCA_035221665.1. Classification (NCBI taxonomy): domain Eukaryota; kingdom Metazoa; phylum Chordata; class Chondrichthyes; order Rajiformes; family Rajidae; genus Okamejei; species Okamejei kenojei. The sequence goes on from CM069135.1 coordinate 97,414,583, forward strand.
TAAGGCAGCATCTCTACTGCTGCGCCACCATGCCGCCTATTTACGTCTGGTCCGGTCTGGATATGTCTGTGTGGCTGGGGGATCGGGTTATTGGCTGGATATGTCTGTGTGGCTGGCTCCTAGGCTCAGCAAGTTATGGAACATTTGTTGATGTACCCACATCTGATTGTGTAAACCATGTGCTCACCTTGTCCCTCTGCCTTGACAAACATACTCTATCACACTTCATCCCACACCATGATCAGCAGTATCCATTGACTTTTCATGCATATCCACATCACCTCTTGTGTCCAACCACTACCACTTCACCCTCCCTAATATGCTGCGTTAATTATCTGCTCCAGGCAGCTTCTATAAATTTGCAAAAAGGAATTGCAGATGCAGGTTTAGACCAAAGCTAGACATAAAGTGCTGGATAACTCAGCGGGTCAGGCAGCACCTTGGGAGAAAAGGAATAGGTGACTTTTCAGGTTGGAAGCCCTCTTCAGACAAAGATAGAGAAGACCAAAACAAAACAGGGTCGGCAACTGATGACCTCAGGAAGGATAGTCCATAATAGCCCATTGTTGGCTGGGGAAGGTGAGCGAAGAACAGGGAGACAAGGACTTCCATTCCCACAATTACATTTCTGTCCTGGGCCTGATCCACTTTCAGAGTGAGGCCACATGCAAATTGGAGGAACAACACCTCATATTTTCGCTTGGGCAGTTTACAACTCAGCAGTATGAATGTTGACTTCTCTAATTTCAAGTAACTCCTGCATTCCAAACACCCCCCCCCCCCTCCCCCCTCCTCCCTGACCCCAGTCGCCCTACTAGTTCCACTTCTCCCCTGCCAGCAATGGGCCAATGTGGACTCCACCCTTCCTGAGGACATCTATTACTCGCCATGTTTTGTTCTGGCCCTTTTCTATCTTTCAGTCGGAAGAATGATCCCGACCCTAAATGTCACCTATTCCTTTTTTCCGGAGATGCTGCCTGATCCACTGAGTTACTCCTGCATTTTGTGTCTTACTTCAGTAAATGTTCAGCATCCATGAAGTGAATGTTTGTCCTTCACTTATTCACATATTCATTCTAATACCATTTGTAGTTGAAAAGAGGTTAGGCACGAGGAAGCAGACAGAAGATCCACATTTTTCTGATGGTCTTCATTTGAAGGGTTCCAATTATTTGAAAAACTATGTTGATTTTAAGAATTATGGCCCAAAAATTTGCCAGAGGGAACCAGGAAAGATGAGAATGCAAATTGAGGTACGATCAGATCATCCATGATCTTACTGAATGCTAGCATAGTCTTGAGGAACCAAATGCCTCATCATGCTCTTAATTTGTATGTTATACATGTCATGTTCATAAGTTCATTGGTTGTTGGAGCAGAATTAGACCATTCAGCCCATCAAGTCTTCGTCATTCAATCATGGCTGATCTATCGTTTCCTCTCAACCCTATTCTCCTGCCTTCTCCCCTTAACCCCTGACACCCGTACGAATTAGGAATCTATCAATCTCCGCCTTAGAAAGTCCATTGACTTGGCCTCCACAGCCGTCTGTGACAATGATTTCCACAGATTCAACACCCCCATGTCATGTTCCTATGATTGACCCCAAGTGCTGGAGTAACTCACTGGATCAGACAGCATCTCTGGAGAAAAATGATGGGTGACGTTTCGGGTTGAGATCATTTCTTCAGACCTACGTTCCTATGGATGGGTCTGAAAAAGGGAATGGGGCTTTACTGAAACGCGTTGTTAAATTTTAAGCACCTCCTTGAAATGGCATTCAAACCAACATCTGTTCATTGGCAGGAATTGTCTACTCTGGGAAACCCATGCTGGAGATGTCGTATTAATTGAAAGCCCTGGCCTCACCAGAAAACTAGGCAGAACCAGTGGAAGAGAAAGAGGTCTGATGAAAAACATTGGCCTGAAACAATTACTGTAATTCTGGTTCTTTCTCAAGGAAACCTGCCTGACCTATTGAATATTTCCAGCATTTTCTCTTTTATCAGGTATCCAGAATCTGGGGTATTTTAGGCAGACTACCACTTTTGAATTCAAGTGATTATATAATTCAGTTTGAAATCACCTCATTACTATGAGTTAGTATAAATGGCTGTGTTAATTCCCAACCCATCTGCCCTCTTGTTTGCACACACACTAGCAAGTACTGTAGATTATATACTGGCCCAGCCAAATGTTCTCTGTTAAACTCAGAAGTGGGAACATTGGAGGAAGGGTTAAGGTCATGTTGTAAATGTCTACATTGTTTTCCTCTCACCAACCAATCTATTTTTTTCAGAATCCAATTATTTTGTGTGCTGCTTTTGCTGTTAATATTGCACTTGGTTTTGTAGGACATCTATAGATAAAATGTTTTACTTTCAGTTGAGAACGTTGAATGTTAAATTAAAACAGAATGTGTAAAATATCTGAACAGTAAATAATAATAGTATCATCCAAGCAGCTAAAGAACCAAGGGTCAAAAAAATAGAATTTTACTCGACCCTTCTTTCTAAATCTGAGGAGGTTCATAATAGTGATTTTAAACTTTTTTTTTGCTTCAAATTAACTTAAGCCTGTAGACAGACACAAAATGCTGGAGAAACTCAGCAGGACAGACAACATCTCTAGATAGAAGGAATGGGCGATGTTTGGGGTCGAGTCTGATTCTCTATCTGAAGGTCTCGACCCACGACGTCACCCATTCCTTCTAGCCAGAGATGTTGTCTATCCCGCTAAGTTACTCCAGAATTTCGTGTCTATCTTCGGTTTAAACCAGCATCTGCAGTTCCTTCCGACGTAAGCCTGTGCCTACTGGTTCAGAAATTCTGTCTCAATTACAGATTCTCCTGTGTAAAATCCATTCCCCTGGGTGTGGCTGGGACAGCCTAAACTGCCCGATCCTTGTTTGCTATGAACTTTTAGGCATTGGGTAAAAGTTAACCACATTTTTGACAGGCTAGACTGGGTAAAAAAAAACATTTTCCTTTCCTGCTGACTTTAGTGAATCAGACGGGATTCCATGAACACTGTTACTCCTATTAATATTTATTCTTTTTTTTATCAAGTTTTAAAAATGCCAGCTTCTCTGCTGGGATTTGAGGATATATCTAGATTAATCATCTAATTTCCCTTTAACAAAGGCAGATAAACCTAGCGAACATCGATTTAGGGTGAGGAGTAATAGATTTAGAAAAGGTCTGAAGGGGAGTGTTTCTTATCCAGAGTGGTGAGTATCGAGGCAATAAGGGGAGAAAAGATGAGGTACGAAGGTAACCTGGCCAAATATATAAACGAGGATAGCTTCTTTAGGTATGTGAAGAGGAAAAAATTAGTTAAGACTAAAGTTGGACCCTTGAAGACTGAAAAAGGTGAATTTATTATGGGGAACAAGGAAATGGCAGATGAATTGAACAGGTACTTTGGATTCGTCTTCACTAAGGAGGACACAAACAATCTTCCTGGTGTACTAGTGGCCAGAGGATCTGGGGTGACGGAGGACCTGAAGGAGATCCACATTAGGCAGGAAATGGTGTTGGGTAGACTGATGGGACTGAAGGCTGATAAATCCCCAGGACCTGATGGTCTGCAACCCAGGGTACTTAAGGAAGTGGCTCTAGAAACCGTGGATGCATTGGTGATAATTTTCCAATATTCTATAGATTCAGGAACAGTTCCTGTGGATTGGAGGGTAGCTAATGTTATCCCACTTTTTAAGAAAGGCGGGAGAGAGAAAACAGGGAATTATAGACCAGTTAGCCTGACATCGGTGGTGGGGAAGATGCTGGAGTCAATCATAAAATATGAAATAGCGGCACATTTGGATAGCAGCAACAGGACCAATCCGAGTCAGCATGGATTTATGAAGGGGAAATCATACTTGACTAATCTTCTAAAATTATTTGAGGATATAACTAGGAAAATGGACAAGGGAGAGCCAGTGGATGTAGTGTACCTGGACTTTCAGAAAGCATTTGATAAGGTCCCACATAGGAAATTAGTGGGCAAAATTAGGGCACATGCTATTGGGGGTAGAGTGCTGACATGGATAGAAAATTTGTTGGCAGACAGGAAACAAAGAGTAAGGAACAACGGGTTCCTTTAAGAATGGAAGGCAGTGACTAGCGGGGTACCGCAAGGCTCAGTGCTGGGACTGCAGCTATTTAGATGCAGGGATTCAAAGTAACATTAGCAAATTTGCAGATGACACGAATCTGGGTGGCAGTGTGAATTGTGAGGAGGATGCTATGAGAATGCAGGGTGACTTGGACAGGTAGGGTGAGTGGGCAGATACATGGTAGATGCAGTTTAACATGGATAAATATAAGGTTATCTACTTTGGTAGCAAAAACAGGAAGGCAGATTATTATCTAAATGGTGTCAAGTTGGGAAAAGGGGAAGTACAATGGGATCTGGGGGTCCTTGTTCATCAGTCAATGAAAGTAAGCATGCAGGTACAGCAGGCAGTGAAGAAAGCAAATGGCATGTTGGCCTTCATAACAAGAGTAGTTGAGTATAGGAACAAAGAGGTGCTTCTGCAGTTGTAGGGCCCTAGTGAGACCACACCTGGAGTATTGTGTGCAGTTTTGGTCCCCTAATTTGAGGAATGACATTCTTGTTATTGAGGGAGTGCAGCGTAGGTTTACAAGGTTAATTCCCGGGATGGCGGGATGGTCATATGCTGAGAGAATGGAGCGGCTGGGCTTGTATACTCTGGAGTTTAGATGGATGAGAAGGGATCCTATTGAAACATATAAGATTATTAAGGATTTGGACACGCTGGAGGCAGGTAACATGTTCCCGATGTTGTGGGAGTCCAGAAGCAGGCGCCACAGTTTAAGAATAAGGGGTAAGCCATTTGAGGAAACACTTTTTCATACAGAGAGTTGTGAGTCTGTGGAATTCTCTGCCTCAGCGGGCGATGGAGGCCAGTTCTCTGGATACTTTCAAGAGAGAGCTAGATGGGGTTCTTAAAGGTAGTGGAGTCAGGGGATATGGGGAGAAGGCAGTACCAATTGGGGATGATCAGCCATGATCACATTGAATGGCGGTGATGGCTGGAAGGGTCGAATGGCCTACTCCTGCACCTATTGTCTATTGTCTCTTGAGGCAAGTACTTGAATCACCTCGACATAGAAGGCCAGGTGCTGGAAGATGAGATTAAGCTGTTGGAATTCTTTGAGTAAATAAATACACTAAACCCTCATTGTTACCGACCTCTTTATAATGGAAAGGTGTAGGAAGGAACTGCAGATGTTGGTTTAAATCGATGGTAGACACAGAAATCTGAAGTAACTCAGTGGAACAAACAGCATTGATTTTTCTAACTTCAAGTAACCATTCTCTAAATTTCTCTAACTTCATGTAATTTCCTCTCTCTCTATCCCTCCCCTACCCAAGTTTCACCAGCATCTCATTTTCACCCATCAAACAGTTAACAATGGCCTGTTTCCTTTATCATTGCTACTTTTGCATATCTTTCATTCATTGTTCTTTATCTCTCTACGTCATCGTCTCTATCTCTCGTTTCCCTTCCCCGTGACTTTCAGTCTGAAGAAGGGTCTTGACCCGAATCGTCATCCATTCTCTCTCTGCAGAGATGCTGCCTGTCCCGCTGAATTACTCTAGCTTTTTGTGTCTATCTTCTCTTTATAATGGATTTTGTTTATAGTGGACGGACCTACCGAAATTCTTTGCCAGGCCGGACTGGCATTACCACCCCCCGACCCACACCGCCTCCCTGGTGGTTTCCAGGAAGGCTGCCAATGCCACCCCAGTAGGCACTGCCTCTCGGACAGCTTCCAGGCTGCTCCTGTTTACCATCGCTGCCAGGCAGAGCTGCCGACACAGGAGCGCACCATCACCCCGGCCACTTCCAGGCCAGATCGACTGCCGCCACCAGGGTCCCATACAGCTTCCTCGGCCGCCACCAGGCCGTGCCTGCCACCGCCACCAGGCCGTGCCTGCCACCGCCACCACCGCCACCACCGCCGACCCTTATCTGCACTCCAGCCGGCCGTCCGCAGGCTGCGACCATTGATCCTCGACTCTCCCCTGGCCACCAGCAGACTGGGGTCATCAACTCACCTGGATTCCTGGCCCAGTTTCAGGCCGAGAGTCTGAAGAAGGTGTCTGAACCCGATCCGTCACCCATCCATATTTTCCAGAGATGGTGCCTGACCTGCTGAGTTACTCCAGCACTTTGCGTCCTTTTGTCTATAAACCAGCATCTGCAGTTATTTGCTTCTACTACTTATACAATGATAATCCCTTACTTGGTTAGAGGGGACACTAACGGACACCATTCCACATCAACCCACGCCCCCACCCCCTTCCCTGACCTCCCACCCCATGATTTATTATAATGAGGGTTTACTGTAGCAGGATCCACAGAGTCAGTGGATGTTATTTACTTGGATTTTCATGTTTTGATAAGGTGCCGCACGTGAGGAGAACAAGACGAGAGCCCATGGTATTAGAGGGAAGATACTGGCCTGGATAGGAGGTTGGCTGAGTGGCAGAAAGCAAAGAGTGGGAATGAAGGGGGCTTTTTCTGGTTGGCTGCCGGTGACTAGTGGTGTTCCGCAGGGGTCGGGGTCGGTGTTGGGGCCGCTACTATTCACGTTATATTTTAATGATTTGGATGATGGAATCAATGGCTTTGTGGTCAGGTTTGTGGATGATACAAAGATAGGTGCAAAGGCAGATAATGTAGAGGAAAGAGGGCATCTGCAGAAGGATTTGGACAGGTTGAGAGAGCGGGCAAAGAAGTGGCAGATGAAATGCAGTGTAGCAAAGTGTAGAGTCATGCAATTTAGTAGTAGGAGTAAAGGTATAGATGATTTTCTTATTGGGGAGAGGATTCAGAAATCGGAAGTGCAAAGGGACTTGGAAGTGCTGGTGCAGAATTTTCAAAAGGTTAATTTGCAAGATGAATCGGTAGTAAGGAAGGCTAGTGCAATGTTAACATTTATTTCGAGAGTAGAACATAAAAACAAAGATGTAATGATGAGGCTTCCAGCCTTCTCCCCTTACTATAATCAGTCTGAAGAAGGGACTAGATCTGAGAAATTGCCCATCCATGTCCTCCAGAGATGCTGTCTGACTCCATGACTTACTCCAGTATTTTGTGTTCTCTACAATATTCCAGCATCTGCAGTTCTTTGTGTCTTCTATATGCCTACATTTGCCCCATATCCATGGCTCCGCCCTTTGGTGACCACACTGATCCTTAAGAGGACCTTTTTTCCCTATAGTTACTCTATTTTTCTTTATATATAGCTATATATTCCTTCTCTTATTCTGCTGAACCTTATCTGTATGTCTCATGTGCCTTCCTGATGTGCCCATCTCATGTTTTCTCCATCTTAAAGTGTACATCAACATCCCTTATACTCCCCAAGGGATTTGTTTAATTCCAGCTGTCTCTACCTGACATAGACCTCCTACTTCTCCTGACCAGAAATTGTGATCAAAAAAGGATGAATTCGTGAGGGAAGGGCTACACGCACAAAACAGAATATGGTTTCTATGGTTTCTATTGCTCAACGTTGTAGTCTGCTGCGATGAGAGGACAATACCACCTACATTTTTCACACAGAGAGTGGTGAGTCTCTGGAATTCTCTGCCACAGAAGGTAGTTGAGGCCAGTTCATTGGCTATATTTAAGAGGGAGTTAGATATGGCCCTTGTGGCTAAAGGGATCAGGGGATATGGAGAGAAGGCAGGTACAGGGTACTGAGTTGGATGATCAGCCATGATCATATTGAATGGCGGTGCAGGCTCGAAGGGCCGAATGGCCTACTCCTGCACCTATTTTCTATGTTTCTATGTTTCTATGTTACATGGAACAAAGAAAGTGGGTGAGCAAAGCACCCCAGCAGCAGACTACACCATGGTCACGACTGGAAGGGTAGTCACTGAGCCAGCACCAGTGCAAGAAATAGTTTAGGTTAGTTTGGAGATACAGCGCGGAAACAGGCCCTTTGCCCCACCGAGCCCACGCCGTCCAGCGATCACCGCACACTAACACTATCCTACACACGAGAGACAATTTACAATTTTTACTGGAGCCAATTAACCTACAAACCTGCACGCCTTTTGGGTGTGGGAGGAAACCGGAGCACACGGAGAAAACCGACATGGTCACGCGGAGAACATACAAACTCTGTACATGCAGCACCTGTAGTCAGGATAGAACCTGGGTCCCTGGCACTGTATGGCAGTAGCTCTCCGGCTGTGTCACCCTGCTGCCCAAATGTGGCAGACGATTGCAGCCTGCAGTCTACCTACCCCTTACGTTAATACAATAGCAGTAGATGGAGACTAATGATCGACCATAGAATATATAACAGAACAGCTCAGGCACTGGCCCTTCAACCCACAATGTCTGTGGCGAATATGATGCTAAATGAAACTAATATCCTCTGCCGACACATAGTCCACTTCCCTCCATTCCCTGCAAATCCATGTGCCTATCTAAAAGCCACTTAAATGCCACAATCATATCCGCCTCCAACACCAGGCTTGGCAGAGCATTCCAGCAACCCAGCACTCACTAATCTAAAACCTGCCCCGCACATCAGCCGCACAATGCTAGAAGCCTGGGTTTGATCCTGACCTTGGGTGCTGTCTGTATGGAGTTTGTACGTTCTCCCTGTTACTGTGTGGGTTTCCTCTTGCTGCTCTGGTTTCCTCCCATATCCCAAAGCCATGTGGGTTTGTACGTTAATTGACCCCGGTGTGTGGGAAGTGGATGCAAAAGCGGGATAACACAGAACTAGTGTGAACAGGTGATCAACGGTGGTGTGCCGAAGGGCCTCTAACCATGCAGTATCTCTAAACTAATCTAAACTAATGCCTCTCATTGTTAGTGAGTTCGGAAGAGACCCAGTATATTGCCCAAGTAAAGAGGTGAAATGAACAGTGTCTGAATAGAATGAGGAAATGCCGTCGAGCTGTGAACTATTACTGTTTTCCATAACCATCAGTGGGAAAGTGGAATTTAACTAGATTTGTCAAAGAATATACAGTGGATATATTTAATGGCTTGCAGGAGGAACGTACAATACAGGTAACTGCAGTTTCATGGTATGCAAGAGAATTTGCAACTATAAAAGATCAAGGATAACACAGGCTTTCCAGTGAACATTGCAACCTGATACTCCTCTGTTAAAGTGTGACTTTGCATTATGTATTATTCAGTTTAAGGCCTGATGTTGCCTATCCATTTAAAAAATACCATGACGTGCTCATGGATGGCGGAGCTAACCTTTGGACTAGTTTCCTGCAAATGGACAGGGTCTTGGATAGAAAAGGTTGAGAGGGAATGTGTATGAAGGAACTGCAGATGCTGGTTTACTCAGATGACAGACACAAAGAGCTGGAGTAACTCAGCGGGTCAGGCAGCATCTCTGGAGAGAAGGAATGGGTGACGTTTTGGGTCGAGACCCTTCTTCAGACTGAGAGTCAGGGGAGAAGGGGAAACAAGAGATATGAAAAGATATATGGACCAAATGTGAGCCATTGAGACTAGCGTAGATGGGGCATGTTAGTTACCATGGACATGTTGGGCCGAAGGTCCTGTTTCTGTGCTGTATTTATCACTCAGTGACTCTATAACTAAATCACGATTCGAGAAGCACAAAGATCCCATGACATATTTTCCTATTAAGTAGAAGCGACAATTACAAATTAGTTAATCTCTCCAAGGGCCAGAGAGTGAGCAACCAATACACGTGGTCATGAATTTCATCTTTTTCATAGAGTGAAGTTGGAATTCCAAAAAGCTTCCCCATACTCCGACCTGCTTGTTCACATTGAGGGCAACGAGAAAGTTTGGAGGCAAAGGTGACATGGAATTTCTCTCTCTTGCAGACATAACCAGAAATCCAGAAATGGAGAACCAGAGGACATACGTTTAAGGTGAAAGGGGAAATATTTAATTTGAATCCGAGGGGTAACTTTATCACGCAAAGGGTGGTGGGTGTATGGAACGAGGCTGGGACTATCGCAATGTTTAAGAAACAATTAGATAGGTACATGGATAGGATAGGTTTAGAGGAATAGGGCCCAAATGCAAGCAAGTGGGATTAGTGTAGATGGGACATGTTGGTAGGCGTGGGCAAGTTGGGCCAAAGGGTCTGTTTACCAGGCTGTATGACTATGACTAATTGACCATGTGATTTTGATACCCCACTGTGAGTATACGATTCATACCTGAGTGTATAACAGCCAGAAGAAATTAGGGTTGGTTACTATAGACTTGCAACTTTTGGCAGCTATAAAGGACCGTTTCTAGCTTCAGTACAAATGTTTGGTAACATTTGTTTAGAATATATTTAGTATAGCTATCTTTCCGATTTGATTGCTGTTTGATAAAAGATGAGCTATTTAATCAGCTTTAATAACACAGGATATATTCCGTTAAAGCCAACTCTTTACTCAGTAATAACGATCACATACTGGCACTGCTCCTATGAAATGATAGCAGTAATATAAGGAATCTGCTGAATGAAAAAAAGATTTAAAATCCTTCTCTGTCAAAATTCCAAATGCCCTTTAGGTAGGATCTACTTGTGCTTCCTAGAATATTTTCCACAAATGCTGTCCTTGTTATGTTTTATCTTTGCCAGCTTGTTGTTGTTTATGCTCCCAATCACCTCTGGGGCTCACAAGAAGCTCATGAAGGAGGAAGCTGAAGAGCTGCATCCTCTAGGAGTGCAGCAGAATGGGATAAGCAGTACGGTGCTCAATCAAGCCTGAACTGCCTTCATTTGCAGTGCCTGCTAAAAGTGAGGCAATTGAATCACTTTCCTGGCACCTACCCGGCTGTACTGTGATTTCATTTCATAATGAACTCTATGCCGTGACTTAATAGGTTGTCATCTTGGGGCTCAGAAGTGGATTTAGACACTGATGCAATACATCCATGAAGCGGCAGAGAAAACAAAACAACCCATCGGAGTCCCACCGTTATCAACTGCTGAACAGTTCCTCGTCATTTCACAAGAGAATGGAGAAAAGCAGTTGTACTGACTAAGCAGATTTAACAAGCTGCTGGAGCGGGAGTGCTGCTTCATTGCAGGTTTCTGAAGATGAAAAATAGGACAATAGCTGGTTTTTCCGTCACCAAATGTTCTGCATTTCAGTTCTTAAAAAAGCGGGTAAGACATTTTTAATGTTATTACAATCTCTGTTGTTATTATTGTGCAGTTCCCCGAAAGAGCAATTACCTCAATGTCATTGCTTTAATCTGACAGCTAAGACACTGGATCGGAATAACTGGGTTAAATATAAATGTCAGGGGATACAGTTACAAAGGCCAGTACTCTCAGATGTCAGTTAAAATTAAGGGTATGTTTTAGAAAATATGTATAATCTCTGATGCAACACTATTTCAGAAATAATACTGTTCATTATTTTGAACAGTCTTCTATAGCTGATCTGTGAGAATAATTTTCCTTGTGAAATCTTTCAGAACTTCTCAGCATTAGAAGCACTTCATTTCATGCAATCTACTTCCAACTATTCAAAGGATATAATTACATTGCAGTTTCAGTGATAGTGTCCCAAGTTAATGTTGCCATTTGTGGGAACAGATATGAAAGTGACAATTAAATGTATTTAAATTGCACCAAATGGCCTGCAGAATGTGAAGTACCGTCGAACTTTATTAAAAAGAAGCATAATGTATTAAAATAGAAAATTGCCTTATCAATGACTCATGCGGACGGTCACATCCAATACACTGTCTCATTCAATGTACTCTTTTCCTGCCTGGCCTTGTTTATATTTTCATCTATTGTGATGTTGCAGGTTCATAAGCTTGGGTTTCAAACTGACAGATCAATATTGCTGTAAAATATTCATTTGTATTTAAAAAAAAATCAGGTTTGAATGCCTGCTGGATATCTGGTTACTTCTCTAAACATCATATTCATAAACTATAAATTAGCTGCACTCTGCTCAATAAATAAAATATTTAAATTATTTGTTTTCATGGCAAAACTTACATCTCATTGACTGTCGACTAACTCATATTGCAGATGAAAGTAGTTGCAATTTTTTTTCCATGAATGAATGCTGTAAAGACTGATCAAAATGGTATTCGCTACAATTGTAAACTCTGCGAGTCTTTTAGCTATGAGGATAGATTCGATAAACTAGATGCATTTTCTTTGGAGGCTGAAGTTACTGACGTTTCTAAAATATGACAAGTCTGGATAAAGTAAGTGGGAATGAGTTATTTCCTTCATCAGAGGGGAACAAAACCAAGGGGTATGGTCTTAAAATAATCTGTAGAAAGATTAGAATGGATATGAGTAAAGTTTTTCCCTTGAAGGTAGTAGGGGTTTGATCAATATGGGTGTTAGGGGTAATGGGGTTGAAGGCAGGGGAATTAGGTTAAGAGGGAGAGATAGATTAGCCATGATTGAATGGTGGTGTAGATGTGATGGGCCGAATGGCCTAATTCTGCTCCTATCACTTATGAACATAAACGTTATGAAAAACTTACTGCCTGAAAGAGTGGTAGATTGGGAAACCCCTTCGCATTAACACTGTATTTGGACATATTCTTGAAAGCAGGGCTGCATGTTGATTGCTGGACATTGGGATCAGGGTGAATGGCTCTTCTTCAGCTTACAGTAATACAATGGACCAAATGGCTTCATTTCACGCCGCAATTATCTTATGATTCCATGAAGCATAGATAAGGTAGACAATCAGAACTTTTTCCCAGGATGGAGATATGTAATACTAGAGGGTATAGCTTTAAGGTAAGAGGTGCAAAGTTTAAAGGAGATGTGTGGGGCAAGATTCTTACACAGAGGGTAGTGAATGCCCGGAACACATTGTCAAGGGTGATGGTGGAGGCATATATGATAGTGGCATTTAAGACACTTGGATAGACACATGGTTATGCAGAGAATGGAGGGGTATGGATTATGTGCAGGCAGATAAGAGTTGACCTTGTCATCATGTTCGGCATAGACATTGTTGGCTGAAGGGCCGGTTCCTGCACTGTACTGTTCTGTATTCTATATTTTATGTTCTATATTCTATGTTCTATGGTCTTGTTGCTTTTGATTTGATCCCTTATTCTAACATCAGACAGCACCGGATGTTTGGAGTAAAGATGTTGCAGCACCTATAAATTACTTGGTGTTGTTTTGCATCAGAAATAATAGAGAATCATAGTCTTAACAGACATTTTTTTTATTTCAGCACTAGCATTTAATAGCACAGAGAGAGATGAAGGCAATCTTATTTGAGATTATATCTTGAGGGAATTTGAAATATGTACCAATACTTCTGCAAATCAAAATAAAAACTCATACTTATTGTAATAGCATAGGGTTATGCTGATTCAATAACAGATTTAATTTATTTTCTCAACATATGCTATGTTTTGTAATGGAAATGGTTATATTGCCCGTTAATGTGCCCCTGAATGTGTGCGTGGTGTCCAACAATATTAAAATGTGCTCTGTACTATGGCTATATTTCTTCGAATGCAACAAAACTACAAAGGGCACAGTGATCCCGACTAAAAAGCACATCTTTGAATTTAAGGATTTAAGCTGCAGAAATATGTGTTGATTACAAATAATGAGCAATATGCCAGTTTCACGTGTGCTGTATGAATCATACTTGGCCAGAGACGATCTACTTAAATGCTTAGAAGTAGAGGTTGTGTTTTTTTAAACTCTGAGCCAAGGTGCGTGTCAATGCAAGGAAAATAAATGTGTAACGTTCTCCAAAGCAATCTACAGGTGACGAGGTCAAGTAGAATAGAACTGCACGATGCACCAACGGTGCCTCACCATGCTGGTTGGATCTCATTTGGCTCCACCGTTATTCTGCATGGCAAGTTTTGAATGGTACAGGAATTTTGGGCAGCGCGGTAGTGCGGCGGTAGAGTTGCTGCCTTCCAGCACCAGAGTCCCAGGTTTGATCCTAACTACGTGTGCTGTCTGTACGGAGTTTGTATGCTTTTTCCCAATGACCTGCATGGGTTTCCTCCCACACTACAAAGATTTGTAGGTTAATTGGCTTGGTATAATTTTAAATTGTCCCTAGTGTGTGTAGGATAGCATTAATGTACGGGAATCGCTGGTTGGCGCACTCGTTGGGCCAAATGGCCTGTTTCCATGCTGTATCATTAAACTAACCTAATAACTAAACTAAAGGTATGGTTGGGAACCCCCCCCCCGGTGTAGGTCTGATGTTGCTCCATGCAGACAAAGAAAACATCAACTAAAATATTTTTACTTCAGTCAATGTGTCCTCTCAAGTGGATGGAAAAGATCCCATGACAGATTTTCTTTTGAAGAAAAACAAGGGAATTCTCCCTGGTGTCCTTGCTAATTTATGTCTCAACCAATATCTAAAAACAACTTACCGTACAAACACTACACTGTTGTTTACAGGGTCTTGTTGTGCACGTTGCCAACCACATTTCAGTGTGTATACTTCAAAAGCACTTCACTGTTTAGGACTTCACAAGGTTGGGAAAGATGCTGAACAAAGGTGTGTTCATTCCTCTTTCCGTTCGGGCACATGCACCTTAATTGGTGCTTGTGACAAATAAACTTGAACCTTGAACATATGGCTCAATGATTAGATTGAGAATGATGCTAAAGAAGATGTGGCATTAAGTCATCCATCTAATGGAGGATCTGTAAATGTCCTGAGATACCAAAAATTTTGAACAGAAGAAATAAAACTTCATAAGTTCATAAGAAAGGTATTGAATTTTGGGAGCACTAACATGGGCAGAACATACACAGTAAATGGTAGGTCTCTGATGAGTGTTGTAGAGCAGAGGGATCTTGGAGTGCAGGTACATGGTTCTTTGAAAGTGGCATCACAGGTAGATAAGGTGGTCAAAAATTATTTTGGCACATTGGCCTACATCAGTCAGATTATTGAATATAGAAGTTGGGAGGCCATGTTGCAGTTGTATAAGATGTTGGTGAAGCCACATTTAGAGTATTGTGTTCAGTTCTGGGCACAATGTTATGGGAAAGATGCTGGCAAGCAGGAAAGGGTGCAGAACAGATTTACGAGGATGTTGCCAGGACTAGAGGGCCTGAGCCATGGGGAAAGGTTGAGCAAGCTAGTACTCTATACCTTGGAGCATAGGAGGATGTGGGGTGATCTTATAGAAGTGTATAAAGTCACGAGAGGAATACATTGGGTAGGTGCATAGTCTCTTGCCCAGAACAAGGGAATTCAGAACCAGAGGACATAGGTTTAAGGTGAGGGGGCAACATTTAATAGGAACCTGAGGGGTAACTTTTTTACATAAAGGGTTGGGTGTATGGAACGAGCAGCCAGAGGAGGTAGTTGAGGCAGGTACTATCGCAATGTTTAAGAAACATTTAGACAGGTACATGGATAGGACAGGTTTAGAGGGATATTTGCCAAATGCAGGTAGGTGGCACTAGTGTAGATGGGACATGTTGGCCGGCATGGGCAAGTTGGGCTAAATGGCGTGTTTCCATGTTGTAAGACTCTATGACTCTATGACTAATTCATAGGAGCAGAAGAAGGCCATTTGGTCCATTGAGTCTACTCTGCCATTCATATTTCCCTTTCAACCCCATTCTCTTGCCTTCTCCCCATAACCTTTGACACACTTTCTAGTCAAGTAACTGTCAACCTCCACTTTAAAAATACACCAAAACCTGACGTGAATAACATGTAGCTTGTTGGTGTTCGTTTTGCTCAAGTGCCTTGAGTCAAAATGACCTCTGCAGTTCAGGGAGGAAACAGTCAAGTACCAATTTAATGAGGTGTTGAGGGATGTGGTTTCCATCAGAGTATGAAGATAATCAAAAAACCTTGAACATCCTGGACTTAAACAGTGCAACAGGGTGTGTGATCTTTCCTGTATAAGCTCTTTTTGTTGGCATCATGAACTTGGATACTATAGATGTGTTTAGTGTGTCATTATCAACAATGTGGCATAAGTTGTGTACTAGTTAGCATAGGATGAGCTTTCATCTTATAATTGCTATAAATGGACACAAATTATAATTGCTGTGCACAGATGAGGATTTGGGTCAGGAACCCCAATTTGGACAAATACGAGGACAAGCATTTGCATAATTCTGCCTTTATGAAGAACCCACCACAGAAAGCTGCAGATCTACAGACAAATTGTCAGTCCAGTTTAATGGTTTAGTTAGATCTACCGCATGGAAACAGGCCCTTTGGCCCACCGAGTCCACGCTGACCATTGATCACCCGCTTACACTAGTTCTGTTATTCCAATTTCTCATCACGCCCCTTCACCGTAGGGGCAATTTACAGAAGCCAACCAACATACAAAACCAACATCCACACAAGTTTGGAATGTGGGAGGAAACCGGAATACCAGGGGAAAACCCATGAGGTCACAGGGAGATCATGCAAACTCCACACAGACAGCACCCAAGGTCATATCGAACCTGGATCTCTGGCACTGTGACAGCATCTCTACCAGCCATGTCAATGTGCTGCCCCTAACATACCAAGTCTGATGAATGACAGAATTTATAAAACGCCAGTCAATCAAAATAAGTTAATATTGTACTGACATGTTTTTCACCAATAACTGAGCATTAGACAATGTAGATAAATGTTCTATATTTATCGCTAACTTGCAATTACTGAAACTTGACAATGGATGTTCAGAAATCTGGCCCTCTGATTTGATAATGGTGCCAGTGCCCAAGATGGCTTCCAAGATGGCACCCAACCCAGGCGACTATTTGTGTGTTAGCCACAGAAGCAGATCTACAATCACATATTGCAATCGCGCCACACTTTTAAATCTCTACTCCTACAGACACGCTATTCCCTTATCATGTATCTATACACTGTAAATGGCTTGCTTGTAATCATATATTGTCTTTCCGCTGACTGGTTACCATGCAACAAAAGCTTTTCACTCTACCTCAGTACATGTGGCAATAAACTCAACTCAACATCAGACAGTCAGAACTAAAAATCCAGGCCTTAGGTGATGAGGAACCCCTGCAGTGGTGTCCTATTTTTGAGATAATTGATTTCTAATTACCTCAACCATCTTCCTTCATGTAAGGTGTGACTGTGAGCATTGGAGTATTTTCTTCTTGAAGCCCCTTGCCTCACAGAGTTCCTTGATACCTCTTTCGATCAAATGCTGCCTTTGTGTCAAGGATAGTCATTCTCACCTCACCTCTGGTTTTCAGCTCTTTGTCTATGTTTAGACCAAAACCTGTTTAAGGCCAAGAGTGGAGTGTGAACCCAGAGATTCAGATTGAACAGATAACATATATTTTGGGAGGACCAGTATGTAAAAACAGGGGTGTAATGCAGAGGCTTTATAAGGCACTCAGAAGGCCTTATAAGGCACTTTGGGCCCCATATCTGAGGAAGGATGTGCTGGCATTGGAGAGGGTCCAGAGCAGGATTACGAGAATAATCCCAGGATTGGGTTAACATATGATGAGCATTTGATGCCAGTTTAGGTTGAAGGATCGCTGAAGTTTAGAAGGATGGGGGGGAGGCTCATTGAAACTTGCCGATAAGTGAAAGGCCTGGATAGAGTGGATGTGGAGAGGATGTTTCCACCAGTTGTAGAGCTAGGACCAGAGGCCATTGGCCCAGAATAATAGGATGTACCTTTAGGGAGGACATAAGGAGGAATTTCTTTAGCCAGAGGCTG
The DNA here is from genome assembly GCA_035221665.1 of Okamejei kenojei. NCBI lineage: Eukaryota > Metazoa > Chordata > Chondrichthyes > Rajiformes > Rajidae > Okamejei > Okamejei kenojei. The sequence goes on from CM069135.1 coordinate 97,432,281, forward strand.
GTGAATCTGTGGAATTCATTGTCACAGAAAGCTGCGGAGGCCAATTCAATGTATATTTTTAAGGCGGAGATTGGTAGATTCTTGACCAGTATGGGTATTAGGGGTTATGGGGAGAAAACAGGAGAATGGGGTTCGGAGGGAGAGACAGATCAGCCATGATTGAATGGCAGAATAGACCTGATGGGCTGATGGTCTAATTCTGCTCCTACCACTTATGTTCGTATGACCCTCAAGTGAGTCTCACTTGAGAGCACTTCCTACTATGTGGTTTAATGTCCATGCTTGGCAGTCATCCACTCGACAGTTCTGGCTGAAGATCACTGCCAATGTCTTTGCACTTAAGCATGGGCAGCTCCACTGTCGAGAAAGAATGTGTTCATGCAACCTCTGGCACCTGCCAGCCGTTTAATTATCTACCACAATTCTAGACTGGCTGTGGCGAGGCTGCAGAGCGTTCATTTGATCAATTGATTATGCTGTTGCTCTGCTGTGTCTATTCCATTCCGCTTTACTGTTGAGCACTACATATTCTTGAGTACTAGCTTCACTGGCCAGGCATTTCATTTGCAGGCCGTATGCTGTTGCTTCCAGTATTTTTGATAATCGTGATTTTTTTTCATGTCTTACCATTCCTGCGAATCAGCAATAAAAGCTGCGGATGTTTCAGAAACTAACCGAGGTTCCCCCACGCCGGGTCCCCATTGTCTATTGTTCTCCCCCCTCACCCCCCTCCCTCCCCATTGTCCATTGTTCTTTCCCTCCCCCTCCCTCATGGCAGTCCCCCCCCCCCCCCCCATCGACTGCCGACCGCACGTTGACCCACAAGGCATCGACACCAACGCAAGGCTTCACCAGCTCCAAGGCCTCATCGCAGCGAGGCTCCACCTCTCCAGTAATACGGGATAACCTGCTCATTATCAATGCGTAAGGATAAGGGTTTCTATCCATTCAACATAATCATGAACAGCCAATGTCAGAAAAAGGGCGACATCTGCAAAATACAGGAGCTGCAGTCTTAGGTATGGAGTCATAGAGTCTTACAGCGTAACAGGCCCTTTGGTCCAACCTGCCCACTCTGGCCAACATGTACCATCTACACAAGTCTACCTACCTGCATTTGGCCCATATCCCTCCAAACCCGTCCTATCCATGTACCTGTCCAACTGTTTCTTAAACGTCGGGATAGTCCCAACCTCAACCACCTCCTCTGGCAGCTTGTTCCGTATACCCACCACCCTTTGTGTGAAAAAGTTACCCTTCACATTCCTATTAAATCTTTCCCCTTCACCTTGAACCTCTGTCTTCTGGTCCACGATTCCCCTACTCTGGGAAAGAGATTCTGTGCTTCTACCCAATCTATTCCTCTCATTATTTTATACACCTCTATAAGATAATCCCTCATCCTCCTGCGCTCCAAGGAATAGAGACCCAGCCTACTTAACCTCTCCCTATACCTCACACCCTCTAGTCCTGAAAACATCCTTGTAAATCCCCGAACCCTTTCAAGCTGGACAATATCTTTCCTATAACATGGTGCCCAGAACTGAACACAATACTCTAAATGTGGTCTCACCATCGTCTTATACAACTGCAACGACCTCCCAACTTCCATACTCAGTACTCTGACTAAAGGCTAATGTGCCAAAAGCCTTTTTGACCACCTTTTCGCCCTTCAAGGAACCATGCACCCGCACTCCTAGATTCCTCTGCTCTACGATACTCCCCAGAGGCCTACCATTCACTATGTAGGTCCTGCCCTTGTTGGATGTCCCAAAATGCACCTATCAACCATTCCTCAGTCCACCTGGCCAATTGGTCCATCTTCACTACCACCCACATTTGTATCATCAGCAAACTTGCTAATCCTGCCCTGTATGTTCTCATCCAAATCATTGATGTAGATGACAAACAGTAATGGGCCCAGCATCGAACCCTGAGGCACACCACTAGTCACAGGCCTCCAGTCTGAGAAGCAACCTTCCACCGTAACCCTCTGCTTCCTTCCATGAAGCCAATTTGCTACCCATTCAGCCATTTCTCATACACAATAGTCCATAGAAAATAGGTGCAGGGGTAGGCCATTCGGTCCTTCCGCCATTCAATGTGATCATGGCTGATCATCCACAATCAGTACCCCGTTCCTGCCTTCTCCCCATATCCCCTGACTCTACTATCTTCAAGAGCCCTATCTAGCTCTGTCTTGAAAGTATCCAGAGAACCGGCCTCCACCACCCTCTGAGGCAGAGAATTCCACAGATTCACAACTCTCTGTGTGAAAAGGTGTTTCCTCATCTCCGTTCTAAATAACTTACCATTATTCTTAAATTGTGGCCCCAGGTTCTGGACTCCCCCAACATCGGGAACATGTTTCCTGCTTCTAGCGTGTCCAAACCCTTAATAATCTTATATGTTTCAATAAGATCCCCTCTCATCCTTCTAAATTCCAGAGTATACAAGCCCATATTCTCTCAGCTTATGACAGTCCCGGCATCCCGGGAATTAACCTTGTGAACCTACACTGAACCTCAATAGCAAGAATGTTCTTCCTCAAATTTGGAGACAAAAACTGCACACAATACTCCAGGTGTGATCTCACTAGGGCCCTGTACAACTCCGGAAGGACCTCTTTGATGCCATGCAATCTGACCTTCGAACGCATCTTACCATGCAGAACCTTGTCGAACGCCTTACTGAAATCCATGTACACAACATCTAGAGCTCCACCCACATCGACCTTTTTGGTCACTTCTTCAAAAAAGTTAATTAAATGACTGGGGAGGGAGTTGGTGTTTTAAACTAAATAAAGAGAGAGAGAAATCTAAAATGCAAAGGAGAGAAAAACAAGGAAGCAGTGAAGGAGAGGGATTGTGGAATGATGACCAAATTCTGTCAGGCAGGGCCAGACATTACAAACAACAGAGCAACAACTACTAGCATCCAGATAAGAAAAAAAATATTGTAGGAAACAAATAAGTGAAAAGGACTATTGACCAAAATTGTTCAGATATCAAAAAATGTTAAATGATAAAGCTAGATGTACTGTAACTTAATAAACAATGCAACCAAAATAAGTTGGATAAAGTGAATAACAACAAATACAAAATAATTGTTATCCTAATGGCATTGTTTCAGGGTATTTTTGATGTTTAGGAAGGACTAGACTAATTGGGACCCGTTGGGTCCCTGGCACACAGGAGGCTTGGTTCCCCCAACACAATATTCCACCACTCACCCATAGCCCCAAACTGCACAGGACGCAGCTCATTTCTCCTCACCCTTAGCATTCTCTTCCCCTCCTCCACCCTCCCTCTTCTTTCCCCTCTCCTCCTCCCCTCCCCAATCCTTCCCTCACCTCTCTCTTCCTCTCCTTTCCCTTACCCTTCGTCACTCCCTCCCTCCCTCATTCCCTCCCTCCATAACTTCTCTCCCCTCTCTACTCCCCGCTCCTATCACTCTATCCCCCATCTCCCCCACTCCTCACCTACCTTTATCCCCCCAACTATCCCTCCTCACCACCCCCTCTGCACTCCTCTCCCTGTATTCCCCACTCCCTACCTCCCCCACTTCCCCCTCCTCTGTTCCACCCCTCCTCTCCCTCTATTCCCCCTCCTACCCCATTCTCCCTCCTCACCTCCGCCTTCTTTTCCTTCTCCTCCTCCCCTCCCCAAATCCACCCCTCACCTCTCCCTCCCTTTCCTTTTCCCTACCCTCAGTCACTCCTTTCCTCCCTCCATAACTCCTCTCCTCCCCATATTCTCCTCCTCCTCCTCTCCCTCTATCCCACCCCCCCCCCCCCCCCACTCTCCCTTCCCAGAATCTCCCAGAGAGGTTGCCGCACCTCTCCCTTCTTGCATGCCCCGGAGGAGCATCAGCCGGCGGCGGCGGAAGCACCAGCAGCTTCGGCCGCGCCAGCATGTGGGCGGGAGGGAGAGCTCAGAGAAAAGATAGGGGAAGAGACATGGGGGAGAGGGGGGTATCACAGGGGAGGGGGCAGGAGCCAGCGAGGGGGACCAGAGGGGAAAGGGGTGGAGCTGCGGGGCATTGGGACTCACAGCGGGCGCTGGATGCTCTCTTCCGCCGGGATCAGACTCTCCACTTTCCGTTTGGCGACATTCCGTGGGCGGCTGCTTGGGGCGGGGCTGCTTCGGGTCCCTTCGAAAGTCCAGTTGGAAACCTCCGCCGGCTTTCTTCAGCTCCAATAAAGACGCGATGGTGCAGGAAGGGGCGGACCATCCCGGGGAGTGACAGGGAAAGAGACTTATCCGTGCGACGCTGGAAGGCAGGAGAAGAAATCGATCTGCGCACGCGCGGTTTATAAGATTTTTAAACCTCGCTAACTTTGAAAACATTCAACCGATCAGAACAAAACTTGGTGGACTCGCAGCACAGGAGAACGGTGAGTGAACTGGTGAAAAATCACAGTGCTATCCCAAACCGTTTTTGTGCAAATAGAATGACCGCCAAACCGGAAGATAACAAGATCAGAGTTTTAGTTATGTATAGATGAGAGAAAAGCGAAAGGAGATGGTGAGACATTTGTATGTAATGGATGAAACAGAGTGTTAGCAAGACTGGATAACGCTTCAGAAAAAAACAAGGTATGGAATAAGTCTGGATGCAACTACGAGGATCAAAGACAGAAAAGATTGGTGGTAATTGGCTATATGCTCCTAAGTGCAGTGGTAATGTAGGGGATGGCAGATAAAGATTGATAAAGGAGGAAACATAGAATATTAGAGTAAATTTCAATGGAACATTAAAAAGTCACCTATAAAAGCTTTCATGTATAAGAAAAGATGACAAATTCAAGCAAATGGAACTCAGATCTGAAGAAGGGTCTCGATCCAAAAAGTCATCTGTCCATTCCCTCCCCAAATGCTGCCAGGCCTGCTGCGTTCCTCCAGCACTGTGTGTTTTGATCAAGATTCCAGGACCTGCAGTCCCTTGTGTCCCTTTGAAAACAAATGCAAGTCTCTTACAATTAGAAATGGACACCTTTATAATGAGGGAAAAAACAAATGGCAGAGCAATTCAGCACATCATTTAGGTCTGTCATCATTGAAGAACAATACAAATAATTTATCAGAAAAGCTCAGGAACCATGAGCTTAATGTAAATGAGGAATTAAAAAAGAAGGGCTGCACAGTGGCACAGTGGTGGTTTCTGCCTTGCAGCGCCAGCGACCCGAGTTCAATCCTGATTATGGGTAATGTCTGTATGGTGTTTGTACATTCTCCCTGTGACCATGTGGGTTTGGTCCGATTTCCTCCCACACTCCAAAGATGTATATATTTTCCCTGGTGTGTAGGACAGTGCTATTGTACAGGGACCTGGACTCAGTGGGCCGAAGGGCCTGTTTCTGCGCAGTATCTCTCAACTCGTACCGTATTGGGGAACAATACTGCTTTAAAAATGAATGGGCTGAATACTGGCTGCACCCCCAGGGCACGATAATTTGGAAATAAGAATAATATGAGAAGTGCCTTTGGAAATATTGGATGCTCTGGTTTTCATCTTCCAAAATTCGATAGATCATGAAACAGATCTTGCAGATTTGAGAGTAGACAAAAATGCTGGAGAAACTCAGCGAGTGAGGCAGCATCTATGGGGAGAAGGAAATAGGCGACGTTTCGGGTCGAGACCCTTCTTCAGATTTGTAGATTTGAGAGTGGTGATTTTAACCCCATGATATAAATAAAGTAGGGGTTAAGAAAACAAATAACTTCGGGTCAAATTGCCTTGCATCAGTGGTAAGAAACTTTAAGTATATTATAAAGAATGTGACATTAAGGCACACAGAAAATCAGTGTGATTTGACAAAGTCCCATGCTGTTCTTCTGATGAAATGCAATGTGGATTTATGAAAGAGAATTTGTATTTGACAAACCTACTCAAGGTATTTGAGGATGTCTGGTAGAATAGATAAGGTTGAATCAGTGCATGTCATGTATTTGAAATCTCAGATGCTTTTGATAAAGTGTTACTCAAAAGGTTTGTGTGCAAAAGTGAGGCATGTGCGATTGGTGGAATTATACTTGCATGGTTAGAAAATTGGTTAATAGAGAGGAAATTAGTGGGAATAAGATAAGGCCATTCTTAGGGACATTCTTAAAGCCTAGGGCAAATTGCTGTACAACCAAAATACCCGATGCGGAGTCTTTTTGTATTTTTCGCAAGACCCGACTGATGAGGCACAAGGGGGGAAATGCATAGAAAAACAAATCCCCCCAGTGTAGCGAGAAAGCGTCCATTTTTACTGCCCCAGGGTCTGGTTCCCATGCAACATATGTTGGTATCTGGTGATTAAGTCTGGATGCAAAAAGGTCGATATCTGGCATTCCATACCGGGCTACAATGTCAGCAAATACCTGGTGGTTCAACATCCATTCGGTGTTGTCATTGAATTTGCGTGATCTGGTGTCCGCCACCGTATTGAGTTTACTCAGAAGGTAAGTAGCTGATATCCAAATGTTTCTTTCTATGCACCAGTGCCAGATTGTATTGGCCAATTCATCACAAGATATCGACTTAATTCCACCTATATGATTAATGTGTGCCACCACGATGGTATTATCAATTTGTAGGCGAACATGCAGATGATGCATGTCTGAGCAGTAAGCCCGAAGTTCGTGAAACGCTCGCAACATCTCTAGATGATTGATACCCGGTGTCTGAAGTAAGGTTAACTCATGTGCATTCCATCTACCACCGCAACTGGAGGTGGTATTAGTTGCTCCCCAGCCATGAGCGCTGGCATCAGTTTGTAGCACAACCGAAGGGTTTGTGACTTGGATGGGATTAGAACAATGTCGAACATTGTTAATCCACTATCGCTATTCCAATTTTGCTTTGGCTGGTAACTGCATTGGCCTGTCAAAGTGGCCAGCATTTTGTTTGAGTGCTGCAATTTTGACCCTCTGTAGATTTTGGTAATGTAAGGGTCCAAATTGTGTGGCTGGAAAGGCAGCCACAAGCTTCCCAATTACCCTGGCTACTTGCCGAATAGATGGTTTTCCGACGCAAACAAGGCTGTTGCATGCCTCTATCAAGTCTATTGCTTTGTCCTTTGGCAAAGTGACAGACATATGAACAGAGTCAATCGTGAACCCCAAATAGTCCATAGTCATAAGGCATTAACTTGGATTTATCTGGATGGATGATAAACCCCAATTTTTGAAATAGAGCTTGGTGGCTGAGACAGCCAATTTGGCCAACTCCAAGGTTTTCCCCACAATTAGGATGTCATAGAGATATGCCATGACAATATGTTTTTGTTTCCGAAGAAACGCCAAGGCCGGTTTCAATATTTTAGTAAACAGTCTGGGGGCTGATGTTAATCCATTAGGCAGCGCTTTATACTGCCAGAGCTGCCCCATCCAGATAAATTTCAAATATCTGCGGTGATCTTTCTCTATTGGTACTGAGTAGTATGCATCTTTTACGTCGATGCAAGCCATGAAGTATCTCTTGGAAACTAGTTGTTTGGCAGTAACAAATATTTCCATTTTGAAGTGGGTGTACTGCACAAAAGTATTCAGTTGTGTCAAATCAATAATGATGCAGCGCCCGCCATCTTTTTTGTTTTTGGTGAAGATGTTTGATACAAACTCAAGAGATTCATGTTTCGTTTTCTCAATTACTCCATTTGTATGTAGTCTTAACAGTTCCGCACGACCTTCCAATTTCTCTTTTTGTGAAAGCACAAACTTTCGGCTAGGTGCATGCTGAACCAGAAGGAGGAGTTTGTGAACAAATTCAATTTTGTATCCCTGAATACTGTGCAGTATGAAAGGATCAGAAGTTATAGAACTCCATGCATTCCTAAACAAGTGTAACCTTCCCCCAACCTGTGAAGAAGTTACACATGCTATGTTCCGAGGACAACCAGACCCACCTACCTCCATGGTTACCGGTGGTGCTGTGTTGGTTTCCTCCATCCTTGTTTCCTGGGAGGTGGAGGTGCTGTGGTGTGGAGTTGGCGCATCTTCCAGGAAGGCCGTTCTGGGGCATGGCTTAAAAAAGACCTTTGTGCAGGTTGTACGGCCTTCAAGCTTTCACCAGCTGTTCTTTCGCTGTGGTAACGCAGCCTGCTGGTGAATGCATAGGGGTGCTGCCGCCGAGTATACGAGGACCTGGTAGCGGACGGCAGTTTAATCATGCCGACGGCCTTTGCCTCTTCGTCGAGGTCTTTTACCTGTTTGGGCAAGTTGTCCCCGAACAATAGAGTAGGCGGCTGTGCGCTGCTGGTTCTGCACAACCGCACAAATTTGGGGTTTGGTGCAGGTCGGATGACACTCTTCCTGAAACAGTTGATCTCAAACTGTGCATTACAGAAGAGTGCCAGGGCATCCTGTTGCTCCTCCGACATATCCTTCCCATCTTCTGACCTGGCAAATGCTGTAATTCCAGAAGCCAGTAGTTTCAGGATTTTCTGCATCTTTACTTCCTGGCTCCTAATGCCAGGACTGATGTTTCCCCAGATGGGATTATTTACCGCAAGCACGTTGAGGGAGACGCAGTTCTCCGGTGCAAAATATTTGGCTGCCGTGTCGTTCATGGCCTGTTCCTGTAGTTGATTTGTTGTCAGGTAATTTATGCTGCCTGCCAGCTGTGGCTGCAACGGAAGTCCCTTCTGTGAAGGCATCGCGAACTTACACACCATGCTGAGTAGCTCCTGTTCTTGCACCCCTAGCATGTTAGACGATTCATCGGCCAAATCCCCCTGTTCAGAGTCAGCCCAGATCTGACTCCTTATGCTCCGCTGCGAAGAGGGTGAGACATTTGGCAGCCCTGTAAAAGGTGCTGCCGTGGGTCTGCTAGGAGACCCACGGTGACCAGACTCCTGCTGGAGTAGGTCACGTTGGAGCAATTGCTCCACCATCCGCTCCACGCGGGATAATCGACCGCCGTCGCTTCTCGCAGGTGGCGAGTCTTCCAGCCGAGACAACGGGCTTGCCCGACTTCCGGGTGGCTTCGCCGCCAGTCCGAGGTGCACCTATGGGCTGTTGCGGTGTCAAGTCGATCAGCTCTGGAGAAGCCGTCCGCTGCTGACTGCCCGCGTTCCCGCGGTCCTCCGCAGCCAGTCTCGTAGCGGTCTGTTTGGACTTAGTTCTTGGACTTGTCCACGATGGGAGTACTCTGTAAGAAAAACCACAACTGAGCGCCGACAAAACGACCTCAGGATAGTAAGTACTCACCTGCAGGTCCGTTTTAAACTTACTGGTGGAGGAGCGACGCTCCTCCCGCCTGTCGCTTCGCAATGCGTTCAACGATATGTTGCGCATGCGTGCTGGCGGGGTCTTCACGTAGTCACTCACGTGACTCCGAAGTAAAATTGAAGGTCGACTTGTATGGGCCACTCATTTTGAGGAGGGTGTTTACCCTATCAATGTCAAAGAAAGCCATGTATATTGACTACTGCTATACCCTGCATTTCTGTGGAGTTGACGTGTGAAGAAAATGACGTCTATTGTTCCTCTAGGTGGACAAAATCCATTTTGTGATTCTGGGAGCCACGCATATGCCCCGGTTTGGAAGACCTTGACAATGACTTTTCCATCCACAGAGTGACCTCTACTTAGTCAGCATCTTTCTTTAGATGATTACATTTACGCCATCTCAAGAGGTCCTTGCCACCAGTCACTGAAGGCAAATATATAGACACAATAATCTGTGGAGAAGACAAGTGATACAGCAAGAGGATTTGGAAATAGGAAGAGGTATGGTTTAACTCAGCGGGACAGACAGCATCTCTGGAGAGAAGGAATGGATCAAGACCTTTCTTCAGACTGCTTGAAGGAGGATCTTGACCCAAAATATCATCCATTCCTTCTCTCCAGAAATGCTGCCTGTCCCGCTCAGTTACTGAGTATGGAGTACTCAAGGGTGCGTGCTCTCCCCTCTCCTCTATTCTCTCTACACCAATGACTGCACCTCCACTGACTCCTTTGTCAAGCTTCTCAAGTTTCTGGACAACACAACCCTGATTGGACTGATCCAGGATGGGGAGGAATCTGCCTACAGACAGGAAGTGATACAGCTGGCGTCCTGGTGCCATTGCAACAACCTGGAGCTCAATGCCCTTAAGACAGTGGAATTGATTAGTAGACTTTAAGAGAGCTCCCCCTCCCCTCACCCCACTCACCATCAACAACACCACAGTCACATCTGTGGTCTTTTAAGTTCCTGGGAACTATTATCTCCAAGGACCTTAAATGGGGGGCTACCATCGACTCCACAGTCAAAAAAGCACATCAGAGGATGTACTTCCTGCGGCACAATCTGCCACAGGCAATGATGGTCCAATTCTATTCGGCCATCGACCTTCTCTATCATGGTCTGGTTTGGCTCAGCCACCAAGCACGACATCCGGAGGCTGCAGTGAATCGTCTGATCAGCTGAGAAGGTTATTGGCTGCAACCTTCCCTCCATTGATGAACTGTACACTGCAAGGGCCAGGAAGCGAGCAGGTAAGATCATCTCTGACCCTTCTCACCCTGGCCACAAACTCTTTGAATCACTTCCCTCTGGAAAGCGACTCCGGACTGTCAAAGCTGCCACGACATAAAAACAGCTTTTTTCATGAGTAGTAGCTCTACTCAATAACCAAAAGTCAGTAGCCTTCTTTTGCTCTGGTATTTTATTTAATTCACATGTTTAATATATAAGGTTTTATTATTAATGTTTAATGTTTTATGTGTCATTCCTAACTGTCACTGCATGTCATGTTATCACTTGCGGGCGGAGCACCAAGGCAAATTCCTTGTATGTGAATACTTGTCCAATAAACGTATTCATTCATTCATTCATTCATTCATTCATTCATTCATTACTGCAGCTTTTTATGTCTATCTTGGGTTTAAACCAGCATCTGCAGTTCCTTGCTACACAAGAAGTATGGTTTACTGCGCATTGGTGAGACCACCGATGGAATAACATGTGCAGTTTTTATTTTCATGTAAGAAAGAATATGCTAGCCAAAGAGGAATTGCGGTAAAGACTAATTACCAGATTAATTCCTGGAATAGCTGGATTGTCAAAAGACATTAGGTTGCCCCCAGATTCATTCAACGGAATGAGAGGGAATCTCATTGAAACTTCTAAAATTGTGACAGGGCTGGGTGGACAGGGCATGTTTCCCTGGCTGGGGATGGGTTAAAATGAGGGAAAAACCCAGGAATGAGTGCCCCTTTCTAATGGAACATAGACACAAAAAGCTGAAGTAACTCAGCGGGACAGGCAGCATCTCTGGAGAAAAGGAATGGGTGACATTTCGAGATCCTTCTTCAGACGGTGTTTCCCTCTCCTGTACAGAATGCTACTGTCTCCTCTTCCAGAGAAAGACACAAAGTGCTGAAGTAAATCAACAGGTCAGGCAGCATCTCAGACGGAGTCTGAAGAAGGGTCCCAACCTGAAACATCAGCTATCCATATTTTCCAGGGATGTTGCCCGACCTATTGAGTTACTCCAGCATTTTGTATCTATTTTTTGTAAATCAGCATTTGTAGTTCCTTAGTTCCACATTCGTCTTCCAGAGACTCGGTGTGAAACTGTGTGGTTTGTAGATCCTTGGTGGTGACTGTAAAAATATCAATGCCCTTTGACCTTATCCTAGCATCGTACCTATCTGAGATCAAAACACATCCATTTCACAGACCTACAAATACAAAACTCATTTTTATGACGATTAATAGGTTTTCGCGCAAGAATGTTTTTCACCTGTAACACTTGTAGTTATGGCTACCTGCAAACAGCAACAAGGAAAGAACACAGAAACAAAGGAATGTCAGTAGCTGTTTAGTCTTTCAAACCTGTTCTGCTTTCCAACAAAATCTTGGCTTATCTGTGACCTAGTACACAAACGTAACTTTTCACCAGATTCAGAAAATAATTTGGTTAACATTAATCTATCAATCTCAGAATTAAAAATTTGCAATTAACCTGGCAATGTTTCTGATTTTGGGTGTAGGTTCAAAATTATATGCAGCTGTTCCTTCACTCCTGAAAAGTTTAGGTAACATATCTTTGTCCCAGACATATCGTAGAGCACAAAATTGTTTATCTTTGATCAATAGTTTCATTTAATAGCTTCAAAACAATAGTCAAATCACCTACAAGGAATACTCCAGATATTGAAAGTTTTTTGCGCACATCCTCAATACTCTTGTTCACTTCCACCAACATTAAAAGCACGCTAACAGTAGTTTAACTCGCATGACAGCAAATTATTCCAGCTGGTTCTGAAGCTCAAAGCCACATCTTTTGAGGGTTAAGTTTCCCCCGGTCGTATCCAGGTTGCAGTGCGTTTATTGAAACTAAGTCAGAAATCAGCTCCGTTCCAGCTGCGGAATCATTCAAGAGGGAGAGCCAACACACAGCTGGGGAAAGCTGGGCCCTTATGAAAGAACACACGCTAACCAAAACCAGACTTCCATGCCTTCCTTTCTTCTCCTTGTCTTACTTGTTACTGTAACATGACTTTGTTTTTTCAGATATCTGTATCCTTTTTTTCTGTATGTCTTTATTGTATACCACTTCCATGCGTAGTAATTTGGCAAGCTTGGTCAGAGGTGTATAAAATTATAAGAGATGTGTAGATATGTGCTGACTACGGGTGCCATCTGTATGGAGTTTGTGCGTTCACCCTGAGATCAAGTGGGTTTTCTCCGGGTGATCCAATTTCCTCCCACACTCCAAAGACGTACAAGTTTGTAGGTTAATTGGCTTCAGTGAAGTTGTAGATTTTCCCTAGTGTGTAGAATAGTGCTACTGTACAAGGTAGGCGAAAGGCTCAGTTTCATGCTGCAAGTCTAAAGTCTAATATCTAGGGAAATCAAGAACCAGACCACATGGGTTTAAGGTGAGGGGGCAAGATTTAATAGGAACCTGAGTGGCAGACTTTTCACTCAGAGGTTGGCAGGTAGATGGAACAAGCTGCCAGAGGAGGTAGTTGGGACAGTTTCTATAACAGCATTTAAAAGACACTTGGAAAGGTACACGAGTAAGAAAGCTTTAAAGGGATACGGGGCAAACGGGGAGCAAATGCAACTGTTTCGAGGGGCCATCTTGGTCGGCATGGAGAAGTTGGGCTGAAGGGCCTGTTTCCATGCTGTGTGATTCTATGACTGTATGACTTCACTTTCATTTTGGGTCTGGCTACATTCACAACCTTTCTACTCAAGTCACCCATAGGATGGGTTTGAGACAAACTCAGGACTGATCACTCTATGGCACGGCGCATTGGAATTGCATACATTCTCCTGAGCATGCTTACAGCTTGGAACTTACAGCACAATGGACGTAAGGTCTGCTTTTGATTACTGAGGTGGTACTAATTAGTTCCGTATCATGTGATATGCCTTAAATCCAAACAATGGGCGGTCACTGGAGTTGATATCAACAGCGCACTGATGAAATCACTGGAGTGGATGGCAGGATGGCCTCGTGTGCTAAATGTCCATGTTACCAAATGGTACTCCTGCATGAGGCAGATTGTGAGCAATTTCCAGCTTGAATCATCGCATTTGACAGTTTGGGTTAAATGTGACTGCTCAAACTATAATTTGTTTCTGAATTGAAGCAAGCTGCTGGAAATTGAGACAGGAATTAGGAGTTGTCTTGGGTTGTTTCTGATCACATTCAATTCCTGAAAGATCAGATATCAGGACTCTGCAAAAGACCATTTCACACACTTACACTGGTGACCAATGGAAGTACATGTCCACGTATGACAGGGAGGGCTCTGCAAAGTGACGTAACTTTGATTCACAAAGGCTAATGCCAGCTCGATAGAATAGTCAATGAGTGATGAAATTACATGTGTAGAGACAGAGACAGAGAGAGAGAGAGAGAGAGAGAGAGAGAGAGAGAGAGAGAGAGAGAGAGAGAGAGAGAGAGACGCTGATAATTTCAATGGAGAAGGAAGACAGAGGACTCCTTCATTATTTTTATTCCAAAAGCGCCATTCCTCACAAACTCAGGAAAAGGATTTTGTAACATACATTGGGGGAGGGGAGGGACACAAGGAGTGACATATTTGCACATTTTGAATTAAATTCTTACCAGTCTTGGGCATGCTATAATTTTTAACCTGGTCCAAAATGCTAAATTGAAACTCACTGCAAAACATATATGTGCATGGCAGCTTACAGGTATTTGCTGGCAATATTGGTGCAATACTAGTTAATGTAAACACTCTTCCTTTCTTAGACACAAAGTGCTAGAGTAATGGCCCTGTCCCACGGTACGAGTTCATTCCAAGAGCTCTCCCGAGTTAAAAAAAAATCAAACTCATGGTAAGCACGGAGAATGAACGTAGCGGGTACGTTGGAGCTCGGGGATGTCTCTTAGCGGCTTGTAACGCTAACGGCAGGTACTCAGGAAGACTCGCTAATGGCAGGTAAGCTCGGGAAGACTCGTGAAGATTTTTCAACATTTTGAAAAATGTCCACGAGAGCCCTGAGTACCGACGAGCGGCCATTACCGTAAATCTCCGAGTTCCAATCATGGCAAACTTGGGAGAGCTCTTGGAATGAACTCGTATCATGGGACAGGGCCATAAGGCATGGGTCAGGCAGCATCTCTGGAGAAAAACCATGGATGACGTTTCGGGTTGGGACCCTTCTCCAGACAGAGATACATCTCCGGAGATGTATCCTGACCCATTGAGTTACTCCAGCACTTTATGTCTATCTTTGGTACAAACCAGCATCTGAAGTTCTTATTTTCCATGATTCCTTCCTTCCCTTATTTTAGCAATCTGATTAAATTTAAACAGGCCTTCAGATGCAGCCAAGTTGCAGGTTAATTTTGTTTTTTCGCCAGTTCCACCAACAATCATTTTTCAGACTTCGTGACCTATGTGCGCATGTCAACATAGTCCATTACCTCATTCTTAATGAAGGACAGCATTCAATGCTCTATTAACATAGCTTTAGATGCATAGCAATACATGCCACAGTGTAGTTAGTGTGCAGTTCGTTGATACACTGTATCTCAGTTAACACCACCATGCACAGAACCAGCTGCGATCAGCACATTTCAAGGCTAAGTATAAACATATGTGCCTGCCTTATGAGTGACTACAGCACTGTATATCTGAAACGGAAACGACTTGAGTGAGGATTTGAATTCCTGTGTATTTATTGGCTTTGAATGCTGAGGCTCAGGTTTTTCTGAGACATTAGTTTAATCATTCATCGGGGATATTCCTGCCAAATAGTTTAAATTAAAATGGTCAGTAAGTGATTTCTAGTTAAATATTTTAACATACCATTAGATTTTGGTGGACTGTTTTCTGAAATGATTTTCTGAAAGGGAAACAATTTTTCATCCTGTGGTAAATCTGGTACATTTATGACTATAAAACCGCTCAGTACTTTCAAATTATTGTTTTCATTCACCCAGGGGATGTCAGAGTCTGTGCAGTGGGTTTTTGGTGGCAGGGTACCGTACATTATGGTTAGTGCTGTTGGCAGTGGATGGATTTCTTGTCAAATCGCCCTATTACGGCTTAGTTCCACTTGAACACACATTCCTTCCAGTAACTCACAGAACCAACCTTTAATCGTGTGTGTGATTTGACTTTGTGTCAGGATAGAGTCATAGAATCATTGTCATGGAGTCACAGAATTGCATCAGCACAGAAACAGGTCCTTTGGCCCAATTGGTCCGTGCTGACTAAGATGTCCCATCAAAGTTAGCCCCATTTAGCCATTGTGGCCCATATCCCTCTAAACCTTTCCTATCATGCATCTGTTCAAATAACTTTTAAATGTTCTAATTTCATATGCCTCAACTACTTCATATGGCAGCTCGTCCTGTACACCCATCACCCTCTCTGCGAAAAAGTTTCCCCTCAGGTACCTAATAATATGTTCCACTCTCACCTTAAACCTGAGCTCTAATTCTTGATTCCCCTGCCCTGACCAAAAGGACTGTGCTTATCCATTCCCCTCGTGATTTTATACCTCTCTATAAAACCAGACCTCAGCCTCCTGTGATCCAAGGAGTGATGTCCTAGCCTGCCCAAACTCTCCCTATAGCTCAGCCCCTCGAGGCTGGGCAACATCCTTCCCCTCGCTCTTTCCATTTTTAATGGTATCTTTCCAAAAGCAGCGTGACCAAAACTGAACACAATGTTCCAACTGCAGCCACAGTGGCATTTTGTGCAACAGTAACATAACATCCTGACTTCTTTACTCAATTGTGTAGAAAGCAAATGCTGGTTTACACAGAAGATAGACACAAAATGCTGGAGTAAATCAACGGGACAGATGCTGCCTGTCCTGCTGAGTTACTTCTTTACTCAATTCCCTGCCTGATGAAGGCCAGCATGGCAAGAGCTTTCTTCACTACCCTATGTATTTGTGTGATGGCTTTTAGAAAACTATGTACTTGGTCTGAAAAAGGGTCTCGACCCGAAATGTCTCTCATTCCTTCTCTCCAGAGATGCTGCCTGTTCCGCTCAGTTACTCCAGTTTTTTGTGTGTATCTTTGGTTTAAACAAGCATCTGCAGTTCCTTCCTACACATTTCATGTACTCCTAGACCTCTCTGCTCTACAACACCCCCCAAGGGCCCTGTCCATAACTGTGAAAGTGCTGCCCTGGTCTGACTTCCAAAAATGCAACTCCACACACTTATCTGATTTAAACTATGGAATGGACCCAGAACTGATCCCTAAGGCACACCAATAAGCACAGGCCTCCAGTCATAAAAAATAATCTTCCATCACCACTCTCTGTTTCTTATCAGGAAGCCAATTGTCTATATAGTTAGCTAATTCTTTTTGGAGTACACACAATCTTACTTTCCAGAGCAGCCAACTGTGTGGAACTTTATCAAAGTCCATATGGACTACATCTATGGCTCAGCACTCTTCAATCCTTTTGGTTACTTTAAAAAAAATACTCAATTAAATTTGTGAGATATGATCTCCTAAGAACCAAACCATGCTGCCTATCCCTAATTAACCTCGTCATTCAAAATGCAAATTGCAAATTTATTTTATTCCTTAAAAATCTCTCCAGTAACTTTCCTACCACAGTTGTTAGACTTACTGGTATGTAGTTCCCAGGTTTTTCTTTGCAGGTCATCTTAATTAGAAGCCCAACATTATCCACCCATCAATCTTCCAACTTCTCACCCATCTTTGATGTGGATACCTATATCTCTGCCAGTGCCCCTGCAATTTCTATAGCTCCTGCTTATCTATCTTTCCCTCCCAACCACAATCTCCTTTAGGACACCAAGCACCTTCTCGACTGTAATACAGACTGCCCTGAAGATATCACCATTAACTTTCCCAAGTTCTCTAGTCTTTATGTCCACCTCCACAGCAACAACAGAGGAGAAATATGTTGTTGAACACCTTATCAATCTCCTGCTGCTCCATGCACAGATGACCATATTGGTTTGTGAGCGGCCCCAGTTACCTTTTTTCCTTCATTATAAGACTATTTCTGGATTATTGTTAATCTTATTTGCCAGAACAGGACCGCCGTGAAGAACAATGGGGACCTGGCGTGTGGGGACCGCCATGAGGGACGGTGGGGGAAACAAAGGGGGGCCCGGTGTGATGGTGGGGGGGGGGTACTCTAGTTTAGAATCCTCTGTCCAGGGGATAAGTCTGTGTTTGTTTGTTTGTTCATTTGTTCCTGTGAAGGCGCTGGGCACACTTGTTTTCACTTTTAATTTCAAGTTTTTGTGTACCTTGTGTGTTGTGACTGTCGGCAGACCAATTTCCCTCCGGGGATGAATAAAGTTTTATCTTATCTTATCTACTCCAGGACATCTGACATTGTGCAGAGGCAGGTAATTTTTCTTCTGTAAAAAACATGAGTGGGAAGGTTACCTGATAGAGGTCTTTAAACTCAGACAGATGGAGAGCACATTTCTACTTCTGGGTGAATCTAAAGGCAATTAAAGGGACAAAATCAAATTAAGAATTCAGAAGAACTGCCTACGTTCAGATGCTGGTGAGATTGTAAGACTTTGATTACATTTTTTGATAGATTTGATAGGGAGTCAGGGGTTATGGAGAGAAGGCAGGAGAATGGTGTGGAGAGGGAAAGATAAATCCCCCATGATTGAATAGTGGATTTGTTGGGCCAAATGGCCTAATTCTGCTCCTATTACTTATGAAATTATGAACTTGTGAAAATAGATAAGAGAAGATGGGAGGAGGCGTTAGAGGAACAAAAATGCTAGCGTCGATATATTTTGGCCCGTTTCATTGCTGTGTATTTGCTGTAATTCTAGATAGTTGTGTGTAAACACTGCTGCAGCTGAATTGCCCTCTGTTAACATCTACACAGTGAGTTGCAGCCAGAATACATTAAGATGGCATTGAAACTTAATCATTTTCTGCTTCCTAATTACAGTAACAGAATCCTATTGCGCCCTATTGGCAACACAGACACTGGAATCCTACATGAAAAACAAACTGCAGAAAGAACTCTGGCAGAGGGCGGCACGGTGGTGCAGTGGTAACGCTACTGCCTTACCACGCCAGAGACCCAGGTTCGATCCTGACTACGGGTGCTTGTCTGTACAGAGTTTGTACATTCTCCACATTGCCTTTGTGTGTTTTCTACGAGATCTTCTGTTTTCCTCCCACGCACCAGAAAATACAGGTTTATAGATTAATTAGCTTGGTGTAAATATAAATTGTCTCTAATGTGTGTAGGATAGTGTTAATGTGCAGGGATTGCTGGTATTTGCAACTCGGTGGGCTGAAGGCCCTGTTTTCACGCTGTATCTCTAAACTAAACTAAACTTAGCTGCTCAGGCAGCAGTTGTGGAGGGAAATGGACAGGTGACATTTCGGGTCAGAATATTTCATCCTGGCACACTACAGAGATTTGAATATAAAGGATTCAGAGAGCACTGTACCCATTCTGATAAATGGTCACTAACATGGGATGTAACCCTGTGTCTCTCCTCGCAGATGCTGTCTGACCAGCTGAGTATTTCCAATTTATTTTCCTCTTAGTTTAGGATTCCAGATTCTGTTGTATGTTGCTGTGGTCTGGCCCCATTTTAAGACCATAGTAAAGCTATATTTGAATTACAATTATTATCTTTCAGAAGTGTTATAATCAAAAGAAGATGTCCCAAAGGGGAATATTTAGTATGATTCGTTCATGGTTGTAAAGTTAATTGGAAGGCACCATTGTTGTGAAGTATTCTAAAATCAAGATTCTAGGTCAGTAAATTGTAAGTAGCATATATTTTTGGCATTTTGATCATCGAACTGACAGAAAATGTTGATTGCACTGAGATATTTGCAACCAATTTTCTGAAATTATCCCAGTATCCTAGCTTCAGGTGCACATTTCGATGAGCAAAGGAATCAGAGGGAACAGCGATCATGAAATTACGGAGGTAGGTAAGCAATTTGATGTTATAAATCGCAGATTAATCAAAACTGATTGAGTGGATGGATTTTGTACGTTCTCCCCATGACCACGTGGGTTTCCTCTGGGTGCTCTGGTTTCCTCCCACTTTCCAAAGACATCTGGGTTTGTGGGTTAATAGGCCTCTGTAAAATTGTAAATTGGCCCGAGTGTGTAGGATAGTGACAGTGTACGGGGTGATCGCTGGTTGACACAAAGTCGATGGGCCTGTTTCCACGCTGTCTGTCTAATGTAAAGTCTAAATTTAGTGATAGGCTGTTACCACCACTATGAAGCTGAAACATACTTTGCACTGTGACTTTTTGAATGTGTGATCTAATAAAAATGCAGTGAGGGATGAGAGCTTCTGGAGCTGCTGAGAGATGCAATTTGTGCAGAACAAACAGTGGAATTGCACAAACTTCAGCTACCTTCTGAAGCTTCATGAACTCTCACATCAGTCTTCACTATCTACGGCTAATTTAAACATAAAACAATTGCCCACATGATTTGCCTGCAGTTATTATTTCCAAAAGATTTGAAAGGAAAACATAATGTTCTGGAATAAAGGATTCACCTGTGGGTCCAGACGTCAGGTTGTTTAATTGTCATATGTACTGACAAGGCAACAAAAAAATTAAATTGTCAGCTGGAAGGTAAAGTGTCGTGGAGGACACGGTCTATTAATTTTGGACTAGTCTCCCTCAAATGTGTATTAGACCCAATACACAGGATACCTAGCTGAGAACCCTTAAGGCTCTGTCCCACGATGCGAGTTTACCCAAGAGCTCTCCCGAGTTCAAAACAAAAATCAAACTCGTGGTAAGTACGTAGAATGTATGTAGTGGGTACGTCGGAGCTCATGGATGTCTGGTAGCGGCTCGTAATGCTAACGGGAGGTACTCGGGAAACACGGAAACTCGTGAAGTTTTTTCAACAGTGTGAAAAATTTCCAAGAGTAAAAAAATACTCGAGGTACCACGAGTTTGATTTTTTTTTAACTCAGGAGAGCTCTTGGGTAAACTCGCATCATGGGACAGGGGCTTTTAGGAAAGTTGATTCCCTGAGGTTTGCTTGGACATTGTATTGTATTGTACGTGTTGTACTTTTATTTGTCACATGGACTGAAGCAATTTAATATCCAAATGGTGTCAGATTAGGAAAAGGGGAAGTTCAACGAGACCTGGGTGTCCTTGTAGATCAGTCACTGAAAGTAAGCATGCAGGTACAGTAGGCAATGAAAAACGCTAATGGCATGTTGGCATTCATAGCGAGGCGATGCCATACCCGGGTCGCCGTGCGGTAAGCTCCGGAGTACTGTGACCGCCGACTCCAATATCGCGGAGCTGCGGTCTGTGGAGCTTCCAGCCACGGGCGGCGCTGAACTTTAAACACCGCGGAGCCTGGGATCTCACGACGAGATTGCCAGGGTCGGATCTCCGACCAGCGTGGCCCGTGGACTTCAGGACTCGCGGTCTCTGGGGAGGAAGAGGCCGCTCCAGACACTCCGGGCCGCTGAGAGTGTTCACCCGACGCCAGAGCTTCATCATCCGGCGAGAGGGCCTGAAGCATCGGGCTGCCGTAGCAGATGCCTCAATAGGCCCGACTATGGGTGAACTGGGGATGGGACTGGACTTTGCTGCCTTCCCCACAGTGGGAACCATT
This sequence comes from Okamejei kenojei, assembly GCA_035221665.1. Classification (NCBI taxonomy): domain Eukaryota; kingdom Metazoa; phylum Chordata; class Chondrichthyes; order Rajiformes; family Rajidae; genus Okamejei; species Okamejei kenojei. Next base: position 97,453,343 of record CM069135.1, read on the forward strand.
GTGGGGGGGATGTTTTTATGTTTACTCTTAAATTCTTTGATGTTGTGTCTTATCTTTATTTGTGTGCTGCAATGGCAAGTCAAATTTCACCACCAATTGGTGTATGTGATAATAAATGTCCTTTGTAAAGTGTATAGCAGCAAGTCACTGGGACAGAATACAGTGTCGCCAGCTTGGTGCCATTTTCAAGTCCCAGTTGCTGTAAGTGCAGGGATCTTGGCCTGACCATGGTCATGAAACAGGATGCTTCCAAACGTTTTAACTTAGCTGAATGAGAACTAAGAGCACTGACCTTTGAATTGACTCGCATAACTCAACCAAGTTAGGTTTATTATGCAAGGTATCTTTTTCACCAGTGGATCACAGTCAAGTAGGTTTGGTTTCTGCTTATCTTGGATAAAGTCAAATTATTAGCAGCTCTTCATTTGACAAATTGTTTGGGTAACATAGCCAGCATTGGGACTAAGTTAACTTGTTATTTATGGATTTGCAGCTTTCATTGTTTCATCTGTTAAACAAATCTATTAAACCTATTGTCAAGGGTCATGGACAGAAGGCAGGATGTTTTCACTGGTGGGAGAGTCTAGGTCCAGAGGTTGTAGCCTCAGAATAAAATCATGTACCTTTAAAAAGGAGATGAGGAGGAATTTCTTTATCAGGGTGTGGTGAATCTGTGGAATTAATTGCCACAGAAGGCTGTGGCGGCCAAGTCAATGGATATTTTTAAGGCGAAGATTGACAGGTTCTTGATTTGTACGGGTGTCAGGGGCTATGGGGAGAAAGTAAGAAAAGGTTGAGAGGGAAAGATAGATCAGCCATAATTGAATGACGGAGTAGGCTTGATAGGCCAAATGGCCTAATTCTGTCTAACTTGGCCTAACTTATGAAAACAAAAGCGTGCATTCATTTCACAATCTGAAGAAGGAACCCAAACTGAAACATCAACTATCCATTCCCTGCACAGATGCTGCCTGACCCGCTGAGTTACTCCAGCACTTTGCATTTCTTTGTGTCTTCTGTGCCTTGATGTCACTATGGTGTGAGCTTTCATCTAAAATGTTGCTGTGTGATGTCTATCAAAGACATCATTTGAATCCTTTACCCAATTATATTCCTCTTGTGTGAGCTGATGTCCCACGCACATACATTATCTCTCGACAAGTAATCTCATGATTCCGTGCTTCAGGTTTAACTAACAGCTGTGAAGCACATTACACACATTTACTTCTGTTCAGTCAAGCACCAAAAGGGAAACAATTGCATGGGCCTTCTTCCTCTTGCCTCCCACGGCTTTGGTTAAAAAGCTGTGAAAAATAACATCAGTTAAGCAGACTGGCTTCTAAATGAGTTATAGATCCACTCTGTAGATCATTTCTCTGACAGTGAAGTAAGGTTTAATGGGAACAGTGGGTCTAATGCAAGTTTCAGGGAGTCGTGCCTGAAAGTAATGGGAGCTCTGCCCACTTACCCAACGCAGAGGATATACAATTTTTAAATTGTGCATGTCAGACTCAGGAAAGATCAGAAATACCTCTTCGGGACACATAAATGAATCTGAAGAAGGGTCTCGATCCGAAACGTCACCCATTCCTTCTTTCCAGAGATGCTGCCTGTCCCACTGAGTTACTCCAGTTTTTTGTGTCTATCTTCGGTTTAAACCAGCATCCTTCCTACACAATGAATCTTGAATACTGCACTGCTAGACATTAGTGTAAGATGCTAAACCTTGCCTTTTTGCATAACAAAAAATAATCTATTTTGATATTTCAAACAAGGGCATGGCGTTTACCTTGGTGCATTGTCAACAATTTCTCCCTCCATTAACATTGTTCTTTGTGGGATCTTGCTTTGCACAAGTGGACTGCTGGGCTTCAGGTATAGTCTTCAGGTGTAGACCAAACTTAGAAGTCTGTATCATGGATTGAGGGGGCGGGGGAGGAAGAGAAAGAGTTACTAAGTTAAAACAGCCAGGATTTAAGTCGATGGGAACTGCCCTCATCAATCACCACGGAAATAACACATGCACTTAATTAAGGAATTAGTTTATTTCCACACCTTCTACACCACTTCCTTCCCTTTGAAGCATCAGCATGCATGAAACAGGCACTAGGTTGGCATTTGACACCCCATTACATAACGCCAACACTGAAAAGCACAGCTGCATAAAATACTTACAGAGTCCCGAATGGTGCTTATCTTGGCAATATCTTTCATTTCCTTACTTCTTATGTTGTGTAGCACAGGAGGACGAGGGATAATCGTATAGAGGTGTATAAGACCATGAGGGGAATAAGTAGCAGAGATGCACAGAGTTTTTGCCTAGAATAGGGGAATCAAGAACCAGAGAATATAGATTTAAAGTGAGAGGGGAATCTGAGGGGCAACATTTTCATACATTGGGTGGTGTGTGTATGGAATGGGCTGCCAGAGGAGATAGTTGAGGCAGGGACTATCCCATCATTTAAGAAGCAGTTAGACAGGTCCATGGATAGGACAAGTTTAGATGGATATGGGCCAAACGCAGGCAGGTGGGATTAGTATATCTGGGACATGTTGGCTGGTGTGGGCAAGTTGGGCTGAAGAGCCCCTTTCCATGCTGTATGACTATGAATCTGCTCTGAATGAGGGAGGGTGGGGTTAGAGCTGAAATGCAGGAAATGGAGGAGATGCAGATGAGGGCTGCCTCAACAACAGTAAAAGGAAAGCTGTGTAGGAAGGAACTGCAGATGCTCAGTTACATCGAAGATAGACCCAAAATGCTGGAGTAACTCAGCAGGTCAGGCAGCATCTCCGGAGAGAAGGAATGGGTGACGTTTCGGATCGAGACCCATCTTCAGACATACTTAAAGCTCTGACTTGTAGTGAATGATCTTCTGTGCAATAATTGCTTTGTAACTATGTACAATGTAGAATGGGATGCAGACACTGAGCCCTGAAAGTTCAGAACCATTGTTCATTTTTTGTTCATTTTGTCTTTTACCAAAGGTTACAAGTGTAACAAAAATGATAAAGCATTGTGAAATGAATGTGTTAGGCATAGATTGTACACTCATTGTTGATTCAGCAGAGTTAGATTTTATTGCTTGGTGCATTGATCTTACACCAGCCCTTTATGGCATTATTATGATATACTTTGAAATAATAGTTCATTTTTGGGAGTGTGCAGAGTAATTGACTTAGTAATGGATTTTTTTCAGCTTTGTGGAAATCATCATTCTTAACAGATATCTCAGCTATGCAGGAGAACATCCAGTCCTTTTAACCTTTTGTCCTTAGCTGTTCTGCTCATGTAGACGTGTTGGCCAGTGTGTGTTGTTTGAAGGCAGGTGTAAGATGGTCTGGGGTAGAAATGTGATATTTGTTCATTGTGATAAATGCAAGAACATTTGGCATTGCTTGTACTCGCACCCCGCACTTTGATCTCCGTTGATTTCTCTAGAACCGAATGGCAGGAGGCAAATACAACTCATAGCCGATATTTGAGCATCTATTTCCCACCCATGGAAACTTGCGTATCCAGAAATTCATCCCTGGGCATTCATACCAAATATGATTTATCAGTGCAGAGGACTCTTCTTTGGAAATTAATTTCAGAACAGAGTACAAATTGCAGTGCACAAACATTTAGACAGGTATTTTTCTGATTTCCCTAATTAAGTGACGTTTAAATATTAAGAAGCATTTAAACAAGTACATAGATAGGGTAGGTGTAGAGGGATATGGGCCAAATGCAGGCCAGTGGGACTGGTGTAGATGTTGGTCGCGTAGGCAGGTTGGGTTGATGGGCCTGTTTCCACGATGAATGACTCTATGACATTGGACTGTTTGAAAGATAAGATACGGAAACTGATCAAGATTCAAGATTCAAGAGAGTTTATTGTCATGTGTCCCAGATAGGACAATGAATTCTTGCTTTGCTTCAGCACAACAGAATATAGAAGGCATGAATACAGAAGATATCAGTGTGCCTTGACCATTGTATAAATGTATACACACATGAATAAATAAAACAGATAAAGTGCAAATAAACAGATAATGGGCTATTAATGTCAGAGTTTTGTTTTGAGTTGAGTTCAATAGCCTGATGGTTGTGGGGAAGAAGCTGCTTGGGTCCTTGGGGCCACCAAGTCCACACTGACCAACGATCACCAGTTCTACATTAACACACTTTTCAGATCCACACCTACCTACTAGGGACAATTTGCAGAGGCCAATAAACCTATAAACCCACACGTTTTTTGGATGAGGGAAGAAACCAGAGCACCTGGAGGAATTCCACGCAGTCAAAGGGAGAAAGTGCACACTCCACACAGACAGCTCCTAAGCCAGGATCAAACCCTGTCACCCCTGGCTTTGTGAAACAGCCGTTCTAATAGCTGCACCACTATGCAGTTGCCAGAGAATGAATCTCCAGGCAATAAGATCATAGTGTGGCCAAACTCATCTTAAATTATTTACATTGCAGAAAAAAAAACATACAGGGAAAGAAAATAGTTGAGATAAAAAGGGCAACTTTGCCTAGAAATTCATCTTTGGTCAGCGACAGTGAATGTGTGGATACAGTTGTGTGGCACCTTTAGCCCCATTGACTGACCATGAATGAATTTCTTGGTGCATATTCTTATTCAAAAGGTGTACATCCTCTTGTTGGAGGCAATGGTGGCAGGAGCAGAAATGGGCAAAGAACAAGCAAAGGGATTTCACTGCGGCCATTGTGAGGCCAATGGGACCTTGATGCACTTTTAACTGTGGGTGGATCACAATCTGATGTCCAACAACAAACACTGTAAACTGGTATAAATAAAAGCTCCGTGTGAAGGAACTTGGCTTCTGTGGGCAGCAGTAGAGAATGCATTCTGAACTGACGGGTTTCTGGATTTATTTAGGGTTACAAGATTTACCCGTTCCTGTACAAGGGCGCCTACATCTGCCAAATGACAGTTTTAGTGCTGCATGCTTTACGATCAGACCATTGGCCACGTATACACTGTTTTACTCCACATCCCCTTAATTTCAGTTTTAGTTTTAAGTTCTGGTTTACTATGGTCACTTGTAGTGGTTCACAGTGAAAAGCTTTGTTTTGCATGCTATCCAATCCAATCAGATATTAATATACATAACATACATAAATACATTGATCAGTCTGAAGAAGAGCCTCTACCCGAAACGTCACCCATTCCTTCTCTCCAGAGATGCTGCCTGTCGTGCTGAGCTACTCCAGCATTTTGTATCTATTTTATTTGATTGTGCACGCCGGATTGATTGCATTCGTCGAAACAGGGCGGACCACGTGAAAGTTGCAATCTTCCACCCCGTATCTATCTTTGGTTTAAACCAGCATCTGCAGTTCCTTCCTATACATAAATACAATCAAGCTAAACTCAAGTACAACTACTGTGTAAGAAGGTACTGCAGATGCTGGTTTACACCAAAGAAGAGATACAAAATGCTGGAGTAACTCCGCGGGTCAGGCAGCATCTCTGGAGAAAAGGAATAGATGGCATTTTGGGTTGAGATCCTTCATCAGGCTGACCCTTCATCAAGTACATGTGCAATAGGTAGAGCAAAAAGGAAGATACTGTGCGGAACACACTTTCCGACACTGTAGCGCAGCAGTTCCATGGACAAAGTCCAATGTCCACAATGGGGGTTAGAGGTAAATTGGACGGTAGCTTGGCTTATGGAAAAACTATTCAGAAGCCTGATCACAGTGGAGATGAAACTGTGTAGGAAAGAACTGCAGATGCTGGTGTAAACCAAAGATAGACACAGAAAGCTGGATTAAGTCAGCATGGAATGGGTGACAATTTGGGTTGAAACCCTTCTTCAGCTGTTCCCTTTCTTGCAGATAAAGATGTTGTATTTACGGTTTCTTTCTCTGCTTTAAAGCTTTCCTATAAAACAAGTATAAGGGACTTCTGCTTGTCGTTGCATCATTAAGAGGGAAAAGAAGCCCTGGGGAAAATACAGAAAAGATTCAAGAAAGTTGTTTCAAAGGATGAAGCCTTGCTTTTGAAAATCTGGGATTGCCATCTTTAGAGAAGGCCGAGAGCATGTTTGATAGAAGTGTTTAAAGTCATGAAGGGAATAGATAAAGTGAGACTGTTCTCAGTGATGAAACTCAGAGATTTGAGTTGAATGGCAACTGAATAAGGACAGAAGAAGTGAGGAATATAAGAGTGGGGGTCGGCCACCAGGCTCCTGAAGCCTGCCCACCATTCAATCTGATGGCTGATCTCTGCTGTTTAGTTTAGTTTAGAGCAACAGTGCAGAAACAGGCCCTTCAGCCCACCGAGTAACAGTGTCATTAAACTTACCTCACTCTGTCTAAAAAAAAGACCTGCGATTATCCACTTAAAATTCCATAATAGAAAAGCACCAAGCAATTAGATGGCATGATTATTGAAGCATTTCTTTCATGCTTATTGAAAAACAAAGTGATGGCGATCCCCGTACGTTAACACCACCCTATACACAAAAGGGAATTTTTTTTTTTACATTTACACCATGCCAATTAACCAACAAACCCGTACGTCTTTGGAGTGCGGGAGGAAATCGAAGATCCCGGAGAAAACCCACGCAGGTCACGGGGAGAACAGAGAAGCACCTGTAGTAACAGGATCGATCTTGGGTCTCTGCTGTTGTCAGGCAGCAACCTCTGCACCACCATGCCACTGTCCTCAGCTCCTCTTCCCTGTCAGTTCCCCGTCACCCTCGAACCCTCGATCTTTCAGATATTTATTTACCCAGACACGATGGGCCAATTGACTTCCCTTTTGTGCGGGGGATATTTATTTAAACAAACCGTGTATAGATTCTGCAAAAGACTGTTGGTAAAAGTGACAGTTGCAGAATCCAAAGCAGTCAACAAAAGGAAAGCACATAAACATATATTATGTGCAGGAGAAGTAATGCAGGAATCTGTGGACACATTTTCTGCAGTATTCTTCAAATAAATAATATTCCTCTCTCCTTCATTACATACACTTCATTTACTTAAGGAGAAATTATTTCCTAACATAGAAGAAACCAAAATGGGAGTTGAACTGAATTTTTGATCTTGTTAAAATTGCAATCCTTGAGCAACACTGACCATTTAAACTTGATGCCCTACTAAATTGCACATAGTTCGCATTACTGATTAATGCAGCTACTCCCCAGCTTACTAACGTCTGTCCTACGGTGCATTCAGAAAGTTTTCAGACCCCTTCACTTTTTCCACATTGTGTTACATTACAGCCTTATTTTAAAATTGATTAAATTCATTTTTTTTATCATCAATCTACACACAATACCCCACAATGAAGAAGCGAAAACAGGTGTTTAGACATTTTTGCAAAGTAATTCAAAATAAATAACTAAAATATCACATTTACATAAGTATTCAGACCCTTTGCATTGACACTCAAAAGGTTCATCCTGTTTCCATTGATTATCCTTGAGATGTTTCTACAACTTGATTGGAGTCCACCAGTGGTAAATTAAGTACATTGGACATGATTTGGAAAGGCACTCACCTGTCTATATAGGGTCCCACAGTTGACACTGCATGTCAGAGAAAAAACCAAGCCATGAAGAGGAAGGAATTGTCCGTAGACCTCCGAGACAGGATTGTGTCAAGACACAGATCTGGGGATGGATATAAAACAATTTCTGCAGCATTGCAGGTCCCGAAGAACACAGTGGCCTCTATCATTCTTAAATGGAAGAACTTTGGAACCACCAGGACTCTTCATAGAGCTGGCCGCCCAGCCAAACTGAGCAATCGGGGGAGACGGGCCTTGGTCAGGGAGGTGACCAATAACCCAATGGTCACTCTGACAGAGCTCCAGTTCCTCTGTGGAGATGGGAGAACCTTCTGGAAGGACAACAATATCTGTGGCACTCCACCAATCAGGCCTTTATAGTAGAGTGACTGGACGGAAGCCACTCATCAGTTAAATGCACATGACAGCCCACTTGGAGTTTTCCAAAAGGGTTGTTTTCTCTGGTGCTCTTGTCTGATTAAACCAAGATTGAACTCTTTTGCCTGAATGCCAAGCATCACGTCTGGAGAAGATCAGGCACTGCTCATCACCTGGCCAATACCATACCTATGGCGAAGCATGGTGGTGGCAGCACCATGCTGTGGGGATGTTTTTCAATGGCAGGAACTGGGAGACTAGTCAGGATCAAGGGAAAGATGAACGGAGGAAAGTACAGAGAGATCCTTGATGAAAACCTGCTCCAGAGCGTTCTGGACCTCAGACTGGGGCCGAGGTTCACCTTCCAACAAGACAACGACCCTAAGCACACAGTCAAGACAACGCAGGAGTGGCTTCGTGACAAGTCTGTGAATGTCCTTGAGTGGCCCAGCCAGAGCCCGGACCTGAACTCGATCGAACATCTCTGGAGAGACCTGAAGATAGCTGTGCATCGACGCTCCCCATCAAACCTGACAGAGCTTGAGAGGATCTGCAGAGACGATTGGGAGAAATTATCCAAATACAGGTGTGCCAAGCTTGTAGCATCATACCCAAGAAGACTTGAGGCTGTAATCGCTGCAAAAGGTGCCTCAACAAAGTACTGAGTAAAGGGTCTGAATACTTATGTAAATGTGATATTTCAGTTATTTATTTTTAATTACTTTGCAAAAATTTCCAAACCTGTTTTTGTTTTTTATTATGGGGTATTGTGTATAGATTGATGATTAAAAAAAAAGAATTTAATCCATTTTAGAATAAGGCTGTAACGTAACTAAATGTGGAAAAGGTGAAGGGGTCTGAATACTTTCTGAATGCAATGTATGTGCAGCCTGTACAGACAAACAAGCATTAGACTGGCAGGATGGATTTACGAGCTTCTGCAGGGCAGCAGGCATCTTGTGGGAACTCAGGTTTGCATCAATATCTGAAAAGTTGAGTCTTCTCCTGTTGAACTTCGCTCCTTTTGTATATGTTGCTCTTCTGCATTCCTGACATGAATTCATGATTCATTGATACTTTATTGTCACATGTACATAGGTATAATGAAATGCTTGGTCTTTCATACAACCCGGTGTAGCAGACCTGATTGAGGCAGTACACAAGAGTTACCAAATTTTGGCACCAATAAAGTTATAAAAGTTGACTAAACAGTTGTATCTACTGCCTGCTGCTGCACCTGGCAACAGGCCTCATGCCGGGTTCCCCCCTTTATTCTCAGTTGCCCTGCTCGCTCTCCGATGAACCACCACGCTCTACGAAGGCCCTCTTCGCTCTTGATGGCCCTCTTTGCTTTCCAAAGGCCCTTTTCGCTCAAGGAAGGCCCTCTTCACTCTCAGTGGTTGCTCGCAGGTCCCTCCTCCCTCTCATGGCATAGGCCCCGTCGATATCTACAGTGGGCAAGCCGGGCCTACCAGGCCTACTGAAGGGCTTGGCCCCGCTCCTTGTTGCGAACATTCTTGTGAACTCCTTTGAACCCGTGCATAAACTGCTCTCTTTACGAACAGTTCTCAGGAATAGAACCCTGTTGTAACCCGGGGAGAGGACCTGCATGTAACATTGATGACAATATCTCCTTTTATAATTTCATTATTATAATTTAATAGTCATCTGATGAGCTGGAATAAAAATACTATTTTCTTGCATTTCTAAATTTCCTGCGAAATTGCAGTCTGTTTTGGTTTCCCATTTGATGCTTGTCCCACCAAACTTTGGATGGCCTTCGTTGAATACCAGGTTTTCAATGATATTAAATCTGTCTCAGTTCAACTGTATCTATTCCATTTATGCAATAATGATTTGCTTGTGTAGCTAAGCATTCAGAAATAAGTATATTGCTCCGGGTGTATATGTGAAGTATTTGAACATCATTTGTTGCCATGAACAAAGCTGTAAAGTAATCACATTCTGTCTTTGTAAGGACTCTTTTATTCCAACTTGAACATTATCCTCATTAATTCTCAAGCATTCACTGTAGAATCAGTAAAATTATTTGATTTGTGCATAACTTTGGATTCTATCTAAAACCTTGGTCAGCATGGGCAAGTTGGACCAAAGGGCCTGTGCCCGTGCTGTACGATTCTCTCACTCTATGGTTGCCCACCCATTGATCATCCTACTGAGATGGGAATGCTCATCCATCCACAGGCATCCTCCTCAGATCGGATTGGTCACTCAGCCACTGCCCATTATCCTGGGTAGTTAATCTGTGGAACTCATTGCACAGAAGGCTGCGGAGGCCGTCAATTGATATTTTTAAGGCAGAGATAGACAGATTCTTGATTAGAACGGGTGTCAAGGGTTATGGGGAGAAGGCAGGAAAATGAGATTGGGAGGCAGAGATCAGCCATGATAGAATGGCGTAGACTCGATGGGCTGAATGGCCTAATTCTACTCCTATAACGTGTGAACGCTCCTACGATCATACGCTCTTGCCCACACTTCAGAGCTGATAGATCACCTATCCTAATCTTTTCCTGAAATTAAATGCGATTATATCATGAGCTCATAGGATTAATTGTTGAAACAAAAGCCTTGCCAAGATTAACTTGCACTTTCTGCATTCTTAGACTGTGAACCACATTGCACCAGGACACTGGAACTATCCTGGCGATCTCCTTTGCAGATTCTCCCTGGCCCCAGTCTCAATCATGCTGAAATGCTGTCATGCCAATGCTCCTGATAATAACACTTGGTATAAAACCCCTATTCCTGCAAACAAAAGGACACTAGCGGGCATAAAATGTGAAATGGAGCTTGAAATTTGAAGACGGACACAAAAAGCTGGAGTAACTCAGCGGGTCAGGCAGCATCCCTGGAGAAAGGGAAAAGGTGACGTTTCGGGTCGGGACCCTTCTTCAGAGGTTTCAAAGACAAAGGTCTTTTAATGTCACGTGAACCAATTAAGGTAAAGTGATATTCTAATTACCATACAACCACATAAAAATAAGCAACAAGACACACAACTACATAAAAGTTAACATAAACATCCACCACAGCTGATTCCCCACATTCCTCACTGTGATGGAAGGCAATAGAGTCCAATCTTCTTCTCTCTTTATTCTCCCGCTCTCGGGGCAGTCGAACCATCCATTATGGCGATCGAAGCTCCCGCAGCCGCCGGTCGAAGAACCCAAGTCGTGGCGATGGAAGCTCCTGCAATTGGAGCTTCAGAAATTGGTCTCTAACCAGAGGCCGTGAGCTCCACAATGTTGAAGTCCTGCAGGCTCCAGTTGGAGCTCCAGAAGTCGATCCGCAGCAAGATGCCGCCAACTCCTTGATGTTAGGCCACAGTGCAGATGGAAATATGATACAGAAAAAAACGCATCTCCGGCGAGGTCAGAGATTTAAAAAAAGTTTACCCCAACCCCCACCCCCCCAAATAAAACCAGCTAAACAACTCTAAAACATACATTTAACACATACTATTAAAACAACAAAGAAGGAAGGGACAGACAGACTTGGCGAGGCAGCCATTGCTTGTGCCACCCGGTGGACTGGGAGTTAGGGAAGAGGGAAAATTGCTCAATGGAAGAACATGCCCATTATTATTTGTGTTATGCAAACATCCACTCATCTATTCATAAAGTCGTAAAGTCATAAGTGATAGCAGCAGAATAGACCATTCGGCCAATCAAGTCTACTCTGCCATTCAATCACGGCTGATCTATCTATCCCTCCTAACCCCATTCTCCTGCCTTCTCCCCATAATTGTTGCAATTCTACTCTTTCCCATAGGTTTTGTGTTGATGTCACATCAATACTTTCATGTTGTCTACGGATAAACGAATGAAACATTTAAAACCCAGTTGGTAATAAAATAGTATGATTAAATGAGAACTTACCAGTTTGAAATTTGATCCTTATTTTATGAGGAGTTACAATGAGGGATTTCATGAAGACCCCGCCAGCACGCATGCGCGGCATTCTTCAAAGCAGCGGTGTGGAATCACAGATACCAATAATGACTGAAGATAGTAAGATTTAAGAGACTCTATATACCAGTTGACCTTATAGTAGAGGGTTGGGAGCGGAGGGCACGAAATCCCTCATCATAACTCCTCATAAAACAAGGATCAAACTTCAAACTGGTAAGTTCTCGTTTAATCTTGCTATTTTACTTCGGTCACGTGAGTGACTTCGTGAAGATTTCAAAGCTCTGTGATTTCATGCCCTGGACCATGTCCATGCTCACACACTGCCGTAATTACTGATGGAGGAAATATGTTAACGTATTTCAGACTTGAACAAGCTGAAAAATAATAACGTATTTATTAATACAAACAATAAACCCCTAACTCGGGGATAAACGTTTAGGGAACAGTACTTAAAACTGACTCCGCAAACGATGCGGGAGTGGCCACAGGCTTATTATAAAACCGCTGAAATGTAGTTTCACTAGCCCAGCCCGCTGTTGCGAGGACATGATCCATGGGTACCTCCATGGTCCTCGCCTCTGATGTGGATGCAGCCCTGGTAGAATGAGATTTTAAAATGTTAGTGTCTATACCTGCTGCATCCAATACCACCCTGAGCCACCTGGAGTAAGTCTGCACCATCACCCTGTGATGTAGGTTCTTATGGCTGATAAACAGACCCGTCTCCATATTCCTGATGGTGTGTGTGACATTAATATAATGTCGGATATGGGTGGCTATACAGAGTCTTACATCAATGGGATATGCTGGGAATTCCAATTTCAGTCCTGTAGTCCCAGGTCTGTGCTGTTTAAGCAACTCATCTATACAGAATCTACGGGTCAGTGGACCCATACCCGTCCACTGACACCCTCCTCCGCCTAGCGGAGTTGGTCCTTACCCTCAATAACTTCTCTTTTGATTCCTCCCATTTCCTCCAAACACAAGGCGTAGCTATGGGCACATGCATGGGCCCCAGCTACGCTTGCCTCTTTGTCGGGTACGTCGAACAATCCTTGTTCTCGGCGTACCAGGGCCCCATCCCCGACTCTACCTCCGTTACATCGACGACTGCTTTGGTGTCACCTCCTGCAACCACACACAACTGACTGACTTCATTCATTTCACCACCAACTTCCATCCGGCACTCAAATACACTTGGACCATTTCCGACATTTCCCTACCATTCCTTGACCTCACCATCTCTATTGCAGGTGATACACTCCTGACCGACATCCACTACAAACCCACTGACTCCCACAGCTACCTGGACTACTCTTCCTCCCACCCTGCTTCCTGTAAGGACTCCATCCCCTATTCCCAATTCCTTCGTCTACGCCGCATCTGCTCCCAGGATGAGGTGTTCCACACCAGGTCATCACAAATGGCCTCATTCTTCAGAGAACGGGGATTCCCCTCCCCCACTATTGATGAGGCTCACACCAGGGTCTCCTCCATACCCCGCAACACTGCCCTCTCTCCCCATTCCCCCACTCGCAAACAGGACAGAGTCCCCCTGGTCCTCACCTTTCACCCCACCAGCCGGCAAATACAACAGATAGTCCTCCGCCAGTTTCGCCACCTCCAACGTGACCCCTCCATCCGCCACATCTTCCCATCTCCCCCCCGTCTGCCTTCCGCAAAGACCGCTCCCTCCGCAACTCCCTTGTCAATTCTTCCATCCCCTCCCGCTCTACCCCTTCCCCGGGCACTTTCCCTTGCAACCGCAAGAAATGCAACACTTGTCCCTTCACCTCCCCCCTCCACTCCTTTCAGGGACCCAAGCAGTCCTTCCAGGTCCGACAGAGGTTCACCTGCACCTCCTCCAACCTCATCTACTGCATCCACTGCTCCAAATGCCAGATGATCTATATTGGTGAAACCGAGCGGAGGCTTGGCGATCGTTTCGCCGAACACCTCCGCTCGGTCCGCAAAAACCAACCCAACCTCCCGGTGGCTCAGCACTTCAACTCCCCCTCCCATTCCGTATCCGACCTCTCGGTCCTGGGCCTCCTCCACGGCCCGAGTGAGCAACACCGCACGTTGGAGGAACAGCACCTCATATTCCGCTTGGGGAGTCTGCATCCTTTGGGCTTGAACATTGAATTTTCTCAATTCTGTTAACCCTTGCTGTCTCCGCCCCTTCCCACCTCTCCCTCAGCCCTCGGGCCCTGGCATTCTCTCTATCTCTATCTCCCTCCCCCACCCTAGTCTCACTAGCTTCTCATTTTCACACCACAAACAGCTTACAATGGCTTGTTCCCTTTATCATCGATACTTTTTTTGCATATCTTTCATTCATTGTTATTTATCTCTCCACATCACCGTCTATATCTCTCGTTTCCCTGATCCCTGACCAGTCTGAAGAAGGGTCTCGACCCGAAACACCGCCTATCTCCTTCGCTCCTTAGATGCTGCTGCACCCGCTGAGTTTCTCCAGCTTTTTGTGTAATCATCTATAAAGAAAGTCACTTTATTGGGGGTCGAGACTATTCTATCCAGTTTTAGTTTCTGTAGAGTCTGGACCCGTTGTGCAGTGGTCAGTGCCATTAACATCACCACTTTGAAGGTGAGTTTGTCCAGTGGTAATCCCGTCATAGGTGACCAGTTCCTGAGTAGGGTCAACACCACCCCTATATCCCAGGTGATATTATATCGTGGTCGGGGAGGGTTGAAATTGAATATACCCCTCATTAGTTTGGATACCAGCTGGTGAGATCCCACTCCAATGTTGAGATAGGATGACAGCGCACTACTGGCACTGTTTATGGCACTGTAACTGAGGCCCTCATCATAATGAAGGCTGGCGAGGAATTCCAGCACATTGGAGATCGTAGCAGAGTTGTAGGTGGTCTTGGTCCGACTACAGAAGGCCTCCCATTTCCTGATGTGGGTGAGGTACTGCTTCCTTGTGGACTCTCTGCACGATGCTGTTATGATGTCCATGGTTCTTGATGACAGCCCGAATTCCAGTAGTGGTCTCCTCAGAACCTGCAAGCCAACAGGTTCAGATGACCATGGCATGGATGATTTTTCCCTGTTATGGGATTGGTCACCAAATTCGGGCATTTGGTAACCTGTGCCCATGGTTCTTTTATCATGTTGAGGACCACCGGGTACCATGGTTGTGTGGGCCAGTCGGGTATTATCAGTATACCTGTTGCAGAATCTAGTTGAATTTTCTGCAGTACCCGACTGATGAGGCAGAATGGGGGAAATGTGTAGAAAAACCATTTCCCCCAATGTAGCGAGAATGTGTCCATCGCCACTGCCCCAGGATCTGGTTCCCAAGAGACATATGTTGGTATCTGATGGTTCAACCTGGACGCAAAGAGGTTGATATCTGGTGTTCCATATTTGGCTATAATTTTCGCAAATATTTGGGGGTTCAACATCCACTCGATGTTGTCATTAAATACTCGTGACCTGGTGTCCGCCACTGTATTGAGTTTACCCGGAAGGTACATAGCTGATATTCAAATATTTCTTTCAATTCACCAGAGCCAAATTAAATTTGCCAATTCACCACAAGATAGTGACTTGATATCACCCATATGGTTTAAATACGCCACCACAGTGGTATTATATATTTGAAGACGGACATGCGTGTGATGCAGATTGGTGCAGTAAGCCCGCAGCCCGTGAAATGTTCTCAGCATTTCCTTGTTTATACCTTGTGATTGAAGAAGAGTAGACTCATGCAAATCCGATCTGCCGCCACAACTGGAAGTAGTGTCGGTAGCTCCCCAGCCCTGGGAGCTTGTGTCGGTTTGTAACACGACTGATGGGTTTGATATAATGATAGGTTTAAAACAATCACAAACATTGCTAATCCACCATTGGAGCTCAATTTGCGCCTTGTTTGGCAGCTGCATAGGCCTGTCAAAATGTCCAGCATTTGCTTTTAATGCTGAGATTTTTGCTCTTTGTAAGTTTTGATAATGTCATGGGCCAAATTGAGCAGCTGAAAATTTAGCTACAAGCTTTCCAATCACCTTAGCAGCATGTCTAATAGTCGGTTTCCTAGCGCAAGCAAGGCTGTTACATGCCTCTATTATGTCTGTTGCTTTGCTCCCTGGGATAGTGACAATCATATGATTGGTGTTAATTGTGAATCCCAGATAGTCCATAACCTCAGAAGGGTTGAACTTAGATTTGTCTGGATGGATGACAAATCCTAGTTTCTTGAATAATGTTTTGATAGCTGTTACTGCTAATTTAGCAAATTCCAAAGTTCTTCACACAATTAAGATGTCATCTATATATGCCATGTCTATGTGGTTTAGTCTTCTTAGAGATGCCAATACTGGTTTTAGAATTTTGGTAAATAACCTAGGGGCTGTTGCAAGCCTATTTGGTATGGCTTTGTATTGCCATAGCTGCCCCATCCAGACAAATTTTAAGTATTTCCGGTGTTTTAAGTTTCCTTATAGGTACTGAATAGTATGCATCTTTTAGGTCAATGCAGGCCATGAAGCACCCTCTGGAAATCAGTTGCTTAGCCGTTTCAAATGTCTCCATCTTGAAATGGGTATATTGTACAAAGGTATTCAAGTGGGTTAAATCAATTATGATATGACATCCACCATCTTTTTTGGTTTTAGTAAAGATGTTAGATACAAACTCAAGAGGTTCATGTGTCGTTTTTTCTATTACCCCCTTGGGGTATAGCCTTAACAATTCCGCATGTCCTTCCACTTTCTCTTTGTGAGAAAGTGCAAATTTCAGGTCAGGTACATGGTGAGCTGGGGGAAGGTGTCCATTTATGAATTCAATCTCATAATCCTGAATACTTTGTAATATAAATGTATCCGAAGTTATAGCACCCCATGCATCCCAGAATGCATGCAATCTCCCTCCTACTTGTGAGGTTATACATGCAGCACTCCCAAGAGAACCAGACCCCCTTACCTCCATGGTTACCGGCGGGGCTCGATGTTCTGGGCTTTTGTGGCTCGTTGTGTTGCTGGGATGGGGGGTTGGCGCATCTTCCATACTGATCACTATTGGCCCTGCCCTAAAAAAGGCTTTTGCTGGTAGGGTGCCAGCTCGTGACTCCGAAGTAAAATAGTGGCATTTGTGGAGAGAAAGCAGATATAAAATTACAGCTTGAGATGTTTTCTTAATCAGAACTAAGAATTTCCACATTTTCAGTTTTATTTCAGATTTCCAGCACCTGCTGTGTTACCGTGTTGCAATTGTCAATTCCTTATTTGTTTTATGGGAGCAAATGTGGGTGGGATGTCCTTCACACTTTCCAGGCAAAAGTTCAGCTATCTGCATGGTGGCACAGTGGTAGAGTTGCTGCCTTCAGCGCCAGAGACCCGGGTTCGATGGTGGCTACAGCTGCTGTCTGTGTGGAGTTTGTACGTTCGCCCCGTGACCTGCAGGAGTTTTCTCCGGGATCTCCAGTTCCTTCCCACACTCCAAAGACGTACAGGTTTGTAGGTCAATTGGCTTGGTATATATTTAAATTGTCCATAGGGTGTGTCGGATAGTGGGTCTTTTTTCCAGGGATTGTTGGTCGGCACGGACTCGGTGGGCCGAAGAGCCTGTTTCCGCGCTTTAATCTCTAAACTAAACTAAACTAATCTGTGGTAGATACAAATTGCTGGAGAAACTCAGCAGGTGACGCAACATCTATGGAGAGAAAGATATTCCTTCTCTGTAGATGCTGTCTCACCCGCTGAGTTTCTCCAGCATTTAGTATCCACCTTTGATTTTACCAGCATCTGCAGTTCTTTCTCAAACTAATCTGTGTCTGGTGCAAATAATTATTTCACTTGCCTGCTTTTTAGACTGAAGAAATAAGTAACAAGTCTTCTGGTCTTGCAATCAATTAACCTTACTATTTTTGCACAGGTCAGAAAGTGGAAGAAGAGCGACAGATTCAAAGCAGAGAAAATGTTGGTAATAAAACCAGATGAGCCAGATTCCCATGTACCCAAGACGGGCAAAGCCCCTGGCTTGGCAGCTCAGTCATCCAAGGTGGAATGTCACTGTTGCCAAGGGAATACAACCCATAAATCCACAGGATCGTGGGAACCCAAATGGAGTTCCAAGGTAAATCAGTTTAAATTATATAAACATTTTTTTTTAAGTGAAACTCTTCTGATTAAAACTGTTAGACTTGCATGTGTTCGGGATCGGAGGACCTGTTACATTTTTACCCTGCTGATAACTGTTCTCGAGACAACATTGTGGGAGAATGTTATTTTTCTCATCGGTTCACGAGTTTATAAACACTAAAACAGCTGCATTTATTAACTCTCTTTGGCAGATGATTTGTTCCTTTGCAATGTACTCACTGTTGATTTGAAGACTTTATAGCAGCCACTTTATTCATAACATGAGATCAAATATAGTAACCAAGATAAATAAAAAAAGTCAGTTAAATTTGGGATGCGATCCAGTCTCTTGCTTGGTTATGATATCAGGTGGTGGCGTAAAGTGGATAATAATGATTCAACCCCACATCACTTATCTCTCCCAATCTTCACCTCCATTGAAAATATTAAATGTAATTCAGGCATAATATTTAATGCACAACAGTTGAAATTGCCCTGTGAAACCATCTACTTTGCTCATTGAAGTGCATTCTCAATGTAATCAGATTAGCCACAAAGGAGAAATAGTTACCTTTAATATTACCATGATATCCAGGCACTGTAACTCTGCAACACTCCCTTAATGTCACATTATGTATTACCACTAATGCTCTTTTTTCAGCGATTGTTAGCTGAGATTACAGCAGGTAAGTCAGGCGATCTTTGTGGAAATTTAATCCTTACTTAATAATAGTCATACAGGGTGGAAATAATCCCTTCGGCCAACTTCCCCACATCTCCACTAATCCACCTGCCTGTGTTTGGCCCATATCTCTCTAAGCCTGTCCATGTACCTGTCTAACTGTTTCTTAAAGGTTGCCAAAGTTCCTGCCTCAACGACCTCCATTGAGCAGCTCGTTCCATTCACCCACCACTCTTTGTGTAAAAAAATGTCACCCGTCAGGTCCCTATCAAATCTTTTCCCCCTCACCTTAAACCTATGTCCTCTGGTTCTTGATTCCCCTACTCTGGGCAAGAGACTCTGCACATTTACCCAAAGTATTCCCCTCATGATTTTGTACACAAGTCAAGAACTGAACAGAAAGTAGATCCCATGACTCTGAGGCTGAGAGTGGGACCTCTACGCTACAATCTATCCTTGAAACAAACTGGAAAAGCCCTACCTACAATTCTTTTTTTTCATTAAATAGTGTCCTCTTTTCAGTTAGGTATTATGTTATATGATTTGCTTCCGGCTTTGTTAAGTCAGAATATAGGGACAGAACTGTTCATGTTGTGCACCCTCGGTCGTCAGAAGTGAATTTGGAAACTGGGGATAAAACAAAAAAAAAGAGTGGAACAAACCTTAATCATTGAGTATCCAACAGGTGGAAAGCAGGGTCTCGATCCTGGGTGGGGGACCCAGCAGGGTCTGATGAAGGTTCCTGACCCAAATCATAACCGATTCCTTTTTTCTACAGATGCCGCGTGCCCTGCTGGGTTACCAGCATACTGTGTCTATCTTTGGTGGAAAGTATAGTCGGTCAAATGCACAGGTCAAAAGGAGGTCTGAACCATTTCAAGGCTTTGTCGTCAATAATATCAGTGGCTTTCTTTGGACACCCCAAATGTGGGCGAAAGCTTGAGTGCCCAGAGAGATAAGCAAAAGATTCCCGATTGCATTTTATACCAGGAGACGAAACCCAACTGGGTACCATCGCGGTTAGCAGATACATCTACAACTAAATAAATGAAAGCTGTGCTTTTAATTTCTTTTTTGATGGTAATATTATTTATTTCCAACATTCAAATCCTGTCAGATTGGTCTTGCCAAGTATCAGGAGCCTAATGACATGTAACTAGGAGTTCTTATTAAAGAACGGAGGAAAGCAACATCCTCTAGCTGGGTAACATTTCTTTCATGAATGTAAATTTGATATTCCATTTAATGTGGTTGGCCACATCATTACAACCCAATGCAAGTGAAGTGTTGGCCTATTACTCGAGCTTGATTGCAGCTGTTGCAGACTCCTAACGTTTGTTTCACACAAGCTGCTGTGATAAGGCTGGATATCTCATGAATAGTTTATTTATTGCCAAACAACTCTGGTACACTTTGAGAGAGGGGAAATATTCATGGTGAATTCAAATGCAGATATGTATTGAAGAATCTTAATGTAAAGCTTGTGCTAAATTTATCAATAAAGTCATGGTGTGGAAACAGGCGTTTCGGCCCGCTGACCAACATGCCCCATCTACACTAGTCCCATCAGCCTGTGTTTCGCTCATATCCCTCTAAACTTGCCCTATCCATGTGCCTGTCCAAATGTCTCTTAAATGTTATGATAGAACCTTCTTCAACCATCTCCTCCGGCAGCTGGTTCCATATACCCACCACCATTTGTGTGTAAAAAAAACCCCACAGGTTCCTATTAAATGTTTTCTCTCTCACCTTAAACTTAAGTACTCTGGTTCTCGATTCCTCTACTCTGGGCAAAAACTGTGCATTCCGCTCATCATTTTGTATAGCTCTATAAGATCACCCCTCAGCCTCCTGCTCTCCAGGGAATAGAGTCCTAGCCTGCTCACCTTCTCCATATCGCTCAGGCTTTCGAGTCCTGGCAACATCCTCATAAATCTTCTCTGCACCCTTTCCAGCTTGACAACATCTTTCCAATAACAGGTGACTAATGTCAGCAGCAAATACTTTATGAGAATGATCCCAGGAATGATTGGGTTAACATATGATGAGCGTTTGACAGCACTAGGCCTGTACTTGCTGGAGTTTAGAAGGATGAGGGGGACCTCATTGAAACTTACCAAATAGTGAAAGGCCTCGATAGAGTGGATGTGGAGAGGGTTTCCACTAGTGGGAGAATCCAGGACCTGAGGTCATAGCCTCAGAATAAAAGGACGTACCTTTAGGAAGGTAACTTTTATGTTGAGGAAGAGGAACTTCTATAGAGGCTGGTGAATTCGTGGACTTCTTTGCCTCAGAAGTGTGTGGAGGCAAAGTCAATAGATATTTTTTAAGGCAGAGATTGATAGATTCTTGATTAGTACAGGTGTCAGAGGGTATGAGGAGAATGGCAGGAGAATGGGCTTGAGAGGGAGAGATAGATCAGCTGTTAGTAGAACTGTTGCCTCACATCTCCAGTGATCTGGGTTCAATCCAGTCCTGCTGTGCACAAAGCTTAAATGTTACCCCTGTGACCACTTGGGTTGCCTCCTGATATTCAGCTTTCTTCCCACAACCTAAAGTAGGTGGATTGGTGGGTTAACTTGGAACTATAAATTGCCATTGCCAGAGATGTTAAAGGGATTAATGCAGGGTTAGTTTAAATAAATACTTTATTTTCAGTGCGGACACAGTGAACCAAAGGACCAGTCTCCATGCTCTGGGACTCTATAGCTCTATTTCATTATGATATGGTAAATGGCCTACATGCCAATGGGTCCGTTTTATTGTTGAGACAGAAGGAACTGCAGATGCTCATTCATCAAAATAAACAGAGCACTGGAGTAACTCAGCAGGTGAGGCAACACCTCTGGAGGACATGGATAAGTAAAGTTTCAGTGAAGGTGACCCGAAACATTGCCTCATCATTTCCTCCAGAGATGCTGCCTGACCCGCTGAGTTACTCTAGAAATGTTATTGTTTTATTGTTAATGTTTTCCAGTGGGGACGTTGGTAGAGGCCCCTCAATGTTAGTGGACATTGAGTGTAAGAGTCATGTTCGTGTATACTTAGTGAAAAAGGCATTAATGGTTTGGGTTTTGGCCTCTATTGGCCTCTGAGTGGCATGTATGCAGTTTGCATAATGTAATTCGATTACTGAGGTTGCGATGACCTTGATTGTGGGCCAGAGGCGATGTTAGGTTGAGCAGTAAATCATTCCAGGGGGGAGCTTGGTGAAACCGTGCTGCAGTGCTGGCGAGAGCGTTTGAAGAAAGTGTCGAGGGGAAGGTGCAGCATCTGCTCAGATTTGGATAGGATTACGGCATGTAATTAATGGTCTAGAATAGAGTCAGTCTCAGTGTTATGGTTTTGGTTTATTATTGTCACGTGTTCCAAGGTACAGTGAAAAGCTTTTGTCTGCGCGCTATCCAATTAAATCAGATCACATTGTACCTTAGTGCAGTCAAGTCATACACAAATGCAATGGAAAGTGCAAAGAGAAAAATACTATTATGCAGAATATTGTTTACAGCATTGTGGCAGTTCAGTTCCAGAGAAAAAGTCCAATGTCTGCAATGAGGTAGGTTGGAAAATTGGAACTGCACACTATTTATTGTTGGTAGATAGTCGTTCTAAACTTATTGGCAATGTATCAGAGGGACTCTCCTGAGCCCTGTCACTTGGATTCCTCCTCACTTTGGGATAATGCAATGTTGAGCTCAAATGCTGCACTTTGCAACTGGTATTAGTCATGTATTTACTTTCAATATATTTAATTGGAAGTGGAATGTGCTTTGCATGCATTTTTTTTTAAATCCTATAGGATGTGGAAAAGATACAATAAAAGAATGTCATGATGGAATGGTGACCCTTATTTGCTTTATTTTTTGTGTTGTTCTCTGTTAGCAATGTACTCAGTCCTTGCAAATGATCTTACGGTGTGATATGTTTCTGTAAATAGTTAATGAAAAGCAGAAAATTGTAAAAGAGTGAGTAGCACCAGAATAATTGGGTGGATTTTAAATCCACTCATCCAAAGCAAATTGGCTGTGTCCTGTAATGCGGTGAGATATCTGTGCTTGATTAATTCCTGAGCATATCTGAATGTAATTGCTCTGTTCCAGATCCAGTATGTTTTCAGCTGAATCATGACCTCCCTTTGCTTCTTGAGGGATCTCTTTAAAGCTCTGTTGCCATCTTTTGAGAAGATATCTTGATGTCGGTAGTAAAGAAAGCAAATGCAATGTTAGCATTCATTTTTATAGGACTAGAATATAAAAGCAAGGATGCATTGCTGAGGCTTTATATGGTGCTAGTCTAGCCACACTTGAAATATTGTGAGCAGTTTGGGGCCTCATATCTGAGGAAGGATGTGCTGGCATAGGAGAGGGTCCAGAAGAGGATTAAGAGAATGATCCCAGGGATGATTGGGTTAATGTATAAGGAGCATTTGATAGCTTTGGGCCTGTAGTCACTGGAGATTGAGGGGGGATCTCAATGAAACTGCATCCGTGGATAACAAGGGAAATCAGGGATAGTATCGAAACTAAAGATGAAGCATACAAATTAGCCAGAAAAAGCAGCCTACCAGAGGACTGGGAGAAATTCAGAGTCCAGCAGAGGAGGACAAAGTACTTAATTAGGAAAGGGAAAATACATTATGAAAGAAAACTGGCAGGGAACATAAAAATGGACTGCAAAGGTTTTTATAGGTATGTGAAGAGAAAAAGGTTAGTTAAAACAAATGTAGGTCCCATGCAGTTAGAAACTGATGAATTGATCATGGAGAACAAGGACATGGCAGACCAATTGAATAACTACTTTGCTTCTGTCTTCACTAAGGAAGACATAAACAACCTGCCGGATATAGCACGCGACCGGGGGAGAAATGAGATGGAGGAACTGAGTGAAATCCAGGTTAGCCGGGAAGTGATGTTAGGTAAATTGAATGGATTAAAGGCTGATAAATCCCCAGGGCCAGATAGGCTGCATCCCAAAGTACTTAAGGAAGTAGCCCCAGAAATAGTGGATGCATTTCGTGATGATTTTTTTTAACTCTTTAGATTCTGTAGTAGTTCCTGGGGATTGGAGCGTAGCTAATGTAACCCCACTTTTTAAAAATGGAGGGAGAGGGAAAACGGGGAATTACAGACCAGTTAGTCTAACATCGGTAGTGGGGAAAATGCTAGAGTCAGTTATTAAAGATGGGATAGCAGCACATTTGGAAAGTGGGGAAATTATTGGACAAAGTCAGCATGGATTTATGAAAGGTAAATCATGTCTGATGAACTTATAGAATTTTTCGAGGATGTAACTAGTAGAGTGGATAAGGGAGAACCAGTGGATGTGTTATATCTGGACTTTCAGAAGGCTTTCGACAAGGTCCCACATAAGAGATTAGCATACAAACTTAAAGCACATGGTATTGGGGGTTCAGTATTGATGTGGATAGAGAACTGGCTGGCAAACAGGAAGCAAAGAGTAGGAGTAAACGGGTCATTTTTTGAATGGCAGGCAGTGACTAGTGGGGTACCCGCAAGGCTCAGTGCTGAGACCCCAGCTATTTACAATATATATTAATGATCTGGATGAGGGAATTGAATGCAACATCTCCAGGTTTGCGGAGATGTTGTGGATGACACGAAGCTGGGGGGCAGTGTTAGCTGTGTGGAGGATGCTAGGAGGCTGCAAGGAGACTTGGATAAGTTGGGTGGATAATGTGAGGTTATCCACTTTGGGAGCAAAAACAGGAGGGTAGACTATTATCTGAATGGTGGCCGATTAGGAAAAGGGGAGATGCAACGAGACCTGGGTGTCATGGTACACCAGTCATTGAAAGTAGGCATGCAGGTGCAGCAGGCTGTGAAGAAAGCAAATGGTATGTTAGCATTCATAGCAAAAGGATTTGAGTACAAGGGCAGGGAGGTTCTACTGTCTTGGTGAGGCCACACCTGGAGTACTGCATACAGTTTTGGTCTCCTAATCTGAGGAAATACATTCTTGCCATAGAGGGAGTACAGAGAAGGTTCACCAGACTGATTCCTGGGATGGCAGGACTTCCATATGAAGAAAGACTGGATAGACTCGGCTTGTACTCGCTGGAATTTTGGAGATTGAGGGGGGATCTTATAGAGACTTACAAAATTCTTAAGAGGTTGGACAGGTTAGATGCAGGAAGATTGTTCCCGATGTTGGGGAACTCCAGAACAGTTTAAGGATAAGGGGGAAGTCTTTTAGGACAACATTTTAGGCACATTCAGAATAAAAGGAAGTACCTTCAGAATGGAGATGAGGAAGATTTTTTTTTAGCCAGAGGGTGGTGAATCTGTGGAATTCATTGCAACAGACAGCTGTGGAGCCCAAGTCATTGGGTATTTTTAAAGCAGAGACTGACAAGTTCTTGATTCGGAAGACCATCAAAGGTTATGGGGAGAAGGCAGGAGAATGGGAGTGAGAGGAAAAATAGATCAGCCATGATCGAATGGTGGAGCAGACTTTATGGGCTGAATGGCCTCATTCTGCTCCTATGTCTTATGGTCTCATGTACTCCTCTGGAGATTTGACATCCATTTTTACTCAATAAATCCGTAAAGCATCTTGGGACATCGATGCCATTGGTTAAAGCATGATATATTTGGAAGTTCCTGCTTTTGATTCGAGCAAGCCATTTCCCCTCCATTCCTTGGGTCATTTTATCTTTTGATTGATCTTTTCTCGTACCCAAGAGGCTTGCCTGAATCATGCAGGAGCTGTTTATTTTCCAACAGCAATGCGCCTTGACGTAGACTTCTGCCCACCATCCTGACTTTACTGCCATCACTTTGGATCACCCACTTGCTGTTAGCATACAGAAGGACCACATCGTGCTTCACAATGGCCAGGCACCCCAGATCATCCTCTCCAGTCAACTGCTCCTAAGTGAACTGCAGTTCATCTGCATTAGTGATGATAGTAAAACCAAAGACTCAGTTTCACATGCACCTGAGGGCTTCTATTCATGAAGGTAGACACAAAGTGCTGGAGTAAATCAGCGGGCCAGGCAGCTTCTCTGCAGAAAAAGGATGGGTGATGTTTTGAGTTGGGATCCTTCTTCAGTACAACATCAGAGTACCATCTTGTAAGTTTATTGCAAAATGTTGGCACTGCATAAATACCAAACATTCTTGTGTTAAGAGTGCAAATGGGATGTGTTATTCAAATCAAGTTGATTTGAACTGAATAACATTACACATTTTCATGGGTCTGAAGAAGGGTCCCGAACCAAAACATGAAGAGTCCCAACCTGAAACATCATCCATCCCTTTTCTCCAGAAATGTTGCCTGACCAGCTGAGTTATTCCAACACTTAGCATCTACCTTTGGTATAAACCAACATCTGCAGTTCTTTGTTTCTACATTACTTCTGTTCACGTGCAGGTCATGGACCCTGTGCTCACCGCAGTGCAGCCTAGTTAATTTTTAGACATTTGTTTGTTGAAAGACAAACATGGTTTACAAACCAAGTTACCCCTTGTGGAACCAACCAAGGGATTGATGGTGGGGCTTAATTCTTCAGACCTACAGTGGAAATGAACAAAAACAACACAACATTGTGGTGTTGAATTCCAGCATAATAAAAATATTTTAGATCTGGACTGGAATCAGTTTAGTGACCAATAACACCAGTCTTGTACATATTGTACTGTTCGAGTCTGAGTTTAATGGACTGGGATGCATTTTAGGAGAAAACAAATGAGCAAATGGAGCTAGGCAATGTTAAGAATATTTAATAAAGTCAAACGCCGCAGGGAAAACAAATAAAAACAGTATTAACGCAAGAACTGTGAATTTAATGTGTAACAGTGAGAGTAACATCAAGCAAGTTTACTGATCGTTCATGTGTTAAGGGTACAAAAAGTCAAATCAAGTTGATTTGCACTGAATGATACTGCCTATTTTAACGGGTAGTGAGGTGTGACAAAGGTTTTAGCTCAGCCTAACTCTCGAATGGAAGATCTGGGTCATTTTTACACTCCAGCCTTATTTAAAAATGTTGGTCCTGGCAGCTGCAGGAAGCTGGAGTCAAGCGACAGAGAACCAGCCAGACACCTCTGGAAATGGGCCTGCAGTAGTTGTAATGGTGAGATGGTGCAGGAGGGATGCAGTTGAAAGTGTTGGTACTGTACAGCTGCAGCAACCCAAGCTTGACCCTGATCTCCAGTGGAAACAAGGAACTGCAGATGCTGCTTTACCAAAAAAAAGACACTAAGTGCTGGGGTAACTCAGGGGGTCAGGCAGCATCTCTGTAGAGATAGATATGTGACATTTTGGGTCAGGATCTTTCTTCAGATTGATCGTGGTCATCCCCCTTCCCTCCCTCCCACTACAATTAGTCTGAAGAAGAGCCCTGACCCGAAATGTCACCTATCCGTGTTCTCCAGGGATGCTGCCTGACCCACTGAGTTACTCCAGCACTTTGTGTCTTTTCCTGATCTCTAGTTGCGTCTACAAGCCATTTTCTGCAGCTGGTTCCATGGGTTTCCCCCAGGTTCTTCCCACATGCAGACATAAACTGGCCACTGTAAACTAGCATTTGGTGTATGATACTGGAATAAAAGGTAAGTCAATGGGCATGTTTGAGAGAAAAGTATGTTGTAGAAGTACAATACAATACAATACAATACAATACAATACAATACAATACAATACAATACAGTTTCATTCGTCACATTGCACATAAAGTGCAAGTGAAATGAATTTGCCAGGAGCGGTACAATGATAAAGAACACACAGTACACAATAAAAATAAAAATTTACTGAGAAGTAAATTTACTGAGAAGCAAAGAAGTACTGAGGAGGGGGAATGGGACATTGGGATTGCTCCCTGGGAACTAGCATTCCCAATAGTCTGAATGGCCTCCTCCACTGTGGTTATAATCAGAAGATAAAGATTTCTGCATATCAAGGGACAAAGGGTCAGTAAAAGAAAATGGTACCAAGATTAAAGATCAGCCATCCTTTTTGAAATTCTCTTGAAAGTCTGTGGAATTCTCTGCCTCGGAGGGCGGTGGAGGCAGGTTCTCTGGATGCTTTCAAGAGAGAGCTAGATAGGGCTCTTAAAAATAGCGGAGTCAGGGGATATGGGGAGAAAGCAGGAACGGGGTACTGATTGGGGATGATCAGCCATGATCACGTTGAATGGCGGTGCTGGCTCGAAGAGCCAAATGGCCTACTCCTGCACCTATTGTCTATTGTCTATTGTAATGGCAGAGCAGTCACGTGGAGTCAAATGTCCCTTACCTGCTTCTGCATCTTTTTTTTATACCTGAAGTTTTCATCTGTAGTTCTGCTGTCTGCAATGCCAGAATTAATAGTAAGATTAAATGAGCTTACCAGTTTGAAGTTTGATCCTTATTTTAGAGGAGTGACGTTGAGGGATTACGTGAAGAAGC
Source organism: Okamejei kenojei (assembly GCA_035221665.1). Classification (NCBI taxonomy): domain Eukaryota; kingdom Metazoa; phylum Chordata; class Chondrichthyes; order Rajiformes; family Rajidae; genus Okamejei; species Okamejei kenojei. The sequence continues at coordinate 97,481,378 of CM069135.1, forward strand.
CCCGCCAGGCGCATGCTGGTCATACTTCAAAGCAGCGGCGTGAAAACACAGAAAACAAATAGCCGAAGTAACATAGTAAGGCTCATAGAAGACTAGAACTACCAGATGATCTCTTAGATTATGAGGGTGAGAGCGGAGGGCACGTAATCCCTCAACGTCACTCCTCATAAAATAAGGATCAAACTTCGAACTGGTAAGTTCTCATTTAATCTTACTATTTTACTTCGGAGTCATGTGAGTGACTACGTGAAGATTTCAAAGCTCTGTATTTTCATGCCGTAGATGCACACCATACGACAATCTGCTTCGGTTGACACAGTAGGGAATAAATAATATATTGAACATTGCTTCGAATTATTCAATAACTATTGTTAACAATAATAAACACAGGAATAACCCCTGTCTCAGGGAAAATTACAAACAATGATAGAATACAAAGCAAATGAATTAAATGTGACCCAAAACAGCATGCCCAAACCATGGCACGGTCTGTACAGGTTTGTCAGAAAATTGAGAAAATGTTGCTTCTCGAGACCATCCTGCGGCCTCGAAGATTTGGTCTAGCGGCACGTCCTGAGCCTTCGCCGCGGAGATCGATGCCGTCCTGGTGGAGTGAGAGTTAAAGACAGAAATGTCGACTCCAGCATAATTGAGAACCTGATTCAACCATGTAGAAATAGTTTGTGCTGACACTCTTTTATATGTCTTTTTGTGACTAATGAGCAGTCCTGTCTCAGAACCTCTGAGACTCCTTGTTACCTTAATATATTGGCTTAAGTTATATGGCGTAACTACATATAACATTTGGTCAACAAGATAGGCTTTAAACGTCACCTTGATTCCAGCCAGACCGGGCCTGCTTTGTTTGATTAAATCATAAACATAGAAGTTAATGTCATGGACAGACAAATGCATACAAGGTATTCGTAAGAATTGTAATGTTTGTACACGTTGTGCTGAAACCAGCACTATTAGCATAACCACAGCAAGAGTTAATCTCTGCGTAAATAATGGAGTAATTTGGAGCCCATTGCCGAAGCATTTTGAGAACAGGAGTGATGTCCCAGATTTCTGCATAGCGAGGTTTCGGAGGGCTTTTATTAAAAATTCCTCATAAATCGGGATACTAACGGATGAGACCCGATAGGATGTTGTTCTGAAGACTGCCCGCAATAAGAGGACAACGCACTCCGAGCGCTGGTAATGTCACTATAACACAGGTGCTCATCAAAATGCAACTTAGCAAGGAACTCCAACACATCACATAGGCTTGCATTATGATAAGACATATTGGATTGTACCCAGAAACAGTTCCCATTTCTTTATGTGAACCATATATTATTTTTTGAGTGCTATTTCGCCAGCCTGCAGTGAGAACCACCATGGCCCTGTTCGACAATCCAAGTCCTTGGAATTGTCTGGTCAGAACCTGCAGACCAACAATTAATACGGTCATGTAAAGGGTGACTTTCTCCTGTAACCAGATGCACCAAGAAATTACTGCAGCTGGGAATCATCATGAATGACTGAACTATCGTTGAAAACACTAAGGTTTGACTGAACCATCATTGAAAACACTAAGACTGAACCATCATTGAAAACACATGGTTGTGTTGGCCAATCTGGGACCACCAAAACACCTGTGGCGGAGTCTCGCTCTATTGTGGTGAGACAGTTCAGGATGAAAAAATGGAAGAATTGCATAAAATTTTAGTGCCCCCAATGTAACGACTGCATCCACGGCAACTGCACCTGGATCTGGCTCCCATGAAACATATTTAGGCAACTGGTGATGTAATCTGGATGGAACAGATCAATGGCTGGCAACCCAAATCGAGTGACAATTATGTGACAAAGTTTAGAATTCAACGTTCACTCTATATTGGCATGAAACATACGCAACCTATGGTCGGCCACCACATTAGCTATAGGTGGTGAATAAATGGCTGAAATGCAGATATGCCTTGACATACACCAATGCCACATGACGGTACCCAGTTAACACATGATACTGATCGTGCTCCTCCCATATGATTAATATATGCCACTGCTGTGGTGTTATCAATCTGGAGTTGAATGTGTAAATCCTTCATTGAGGAGCAATATGCCTTTACCCATAAAATGCCCCCAATAATGCGAAATAATTTATCCCGTGTGTGTGGCGAATCAACCCTTCGTGTTCATGCCAGCTACCCCACAGCTAGACTCGCCTCCCATCCGAGAGTGCTGACATCAGTCTGGAAGATTAGGGAAGAGTCTAGTACCCAAAATGTTATTGGTAGCTATATTAACATTAACAATGAACCACTGCAATGCTACGAGAGCTGTGGTTGGTAGCTGGATAACCCGATGAAAATGGCCTGCATTCGATTTTAGTGCTAGTTCTCATGCTCTCTGCAAATGTTGATAATGCAAAGGCCCGAATGTACTGCAGGAACCTGCTCCCCCATTTACCAATGACCGTAGCGTCTTCTTGGATGGAGGGATAAAGTTTTGTGGGAGGCAAGTACAGACATCATCATCATCGACAACCTTGGCTGTTGGTAATGTTACTGTTATAGCAACGGAATTAATAAGAAACCCCAAATACTCAATATTTTGGGTTGGCTGTAACTTGGACTTAGTTGGATGGAGCAACCCCTAATGACTCAAGCACCGATTCTTCAGCTGTCTCATTAGTGTTGCTGACTCATTAAGATATCAGCTAAATAAGCCATTACAATGTGATGATGGGCTGAATAGCACCAGCACAGGTTTTAACAAATTAATAAATAGCCTGGGTGCTGAACTTAATCCAGGAGTCAATGCTTTGTATTGCCACAGCTTTGCCATCCAATTAAATTTCAAGTACCTGCGATAATGAGCATGAATTGGCAGTGAATAATACACATCTTGCAAACCAAGAGTTGCCACATAACAGCCCTGTGATAGCAGGTGTTTAGCAGTAACTAATTTAAGTGATTGAGGACGAGAATTACTCTACAACATCCATCTTTTTGAGATCTGGGGAAATACTAGACACAATTGTGGAGGATGATTAATGGCTTTATCAATCACCATTATCTATCTGTTCAGGCTCTTGAGCAGAAAACACCCACATTTTACTAGGCTTGTGCTGTTGAGGTGGATCTATCCCTGAGACAAACTCAATGGGAGACATGAGACAGTATTTAGTTTAAACATATCATACATTATACAGCACCATTCATTAGAAAACATTTGTAATCAACCTCCAATAGGAGATTGGCCACCAGAACTTTATCGTTAAGAAAAGTCCCTGTACCTCTACAGTTGATCTATAAAGCTGTTGTCTGCTCATATTGTGATTGTAGCCGGTCTGTGTTGGTGGGTACCCTCGTTGCCCCTCCGGCCTGCCCCTGCTGAGCCCAGCACCTGGATCTGACCTTCAGTATTAACCCAGGGTTGCGAATAGGTGGCCTCAAAATGCTTGACTACATTAAGCCAATTGGTTTGGCCTCATCATGAATTTCACGAATTTTCATGATAAGGTCCGTTCCAAACAATAGTTCATTAGTTTGTACATTAGTCGCCCTACATGGAGCAGCAAATTTTTGGTTTAGTGTTGGCCTGATGGCGATATTCCCTGATGCAATTTCCTGAAAAATGCATTGCATAAAATACCCAACATATCTGTTGTGAATTTGAGGAATGATTGTCCCTTGGACCATAGTGCCAAATGCAGTAATTGCTGCAGCCACCAGCAATTAACACCGAACCTCCTGTCCCGTCAAAGAAGGACTCATGGGTGCCCAGAACCTGGGTCACCATAGGCACTTTCAGTAATGCACATTAAACAGGTGTCTCATATTTGTTTGCAGTCACTTGCATCATATTTTGCTGGAGCTGGTGGGGTACTACATAATTGATACCGCTGGCAAGGCGGTTTCCGAGACACCCGAAGCATGGCTCTTGTGCTCGCTGGTGTTTGCACATAAGCAGGGACACCAGCATCAGGGTCAGCTGCAATCTGCCCGCTTTTCCAAAATCATATAGTAGGGAGGCATCCTCCAGTCCTAAACAAGGCGCTGGAAGGAACCCCAATATATGGACCCTCCATATGTTGGTCTAGGTATGGCCCTCTTGGACATTACTGGCCCTTGGACCCTTATGTAATGAAGGTTGGAGCATCAGCTGCATGTTCCAAACCTCCCCCACAGTCTTGTATGATCAGGGGAAGAGTCACCATTGTTGTCAGAGAACCCAGGTCTGTGACTTTATATTTGCCTTTTCATGGCTAGGAGCAGCCTCAGTCTGCTTAGTACCCTTGGAATTAAACAGATGGACCAGGCTCATTCTGAAGCAAATTCCAGTTGGCCTGCCTTTTGTCAATGGAGCTAGTGGGGAAAATTAGCGCGCTATTTTAACTGCTGCCGGTAAAACGGCACCCGGCATCGGAACCGGCGTTGCCGCGCTTATCTCCCGACCCGATCAAATTGGTGAATCCCTGGACCCACGCTAAGACGGATCTTCGGAAGTGACAGCTCTAACTCCCAACTCCTACTGACTGCTCGAGCCAGCTTTATGGAGTGGAAATACTTATAAGGAAAGTTTTTAAAACACTTACCTTAGAAGTTCCTACTTACCCGCTGGTGGAGCTGTGCCCTCCAGCCCATTCAGTGCGACATGTGCGGACGTAATGACGCGCATGCGCCTGGCGGGGCTTCTTCACGTAGTCACTCACGTGACTCCGAAGTAAAATAACAAATTTACTTTAAACTGCTCGGTGGCTCCATTGTAATGGAGGGCAAAGAGCAGCTAAATGTATCTTCAAATGGACCCAACTTACTGTTCACCTAGTCATAGATACTCAGTTCCAAATTGAGCTGCCTCAAAACCTAATCATGACCCTGAAACTGACGATGAACATAGGAACTCATTGTCAGAGGTATTGCAGATATTCATCAAGATTTTATTTAAGTACAGAACCAAAACCAACCTCCGACATAGCCAAGGTTGTTGGGTATTAAATGATTCTGGTTGGCATAGTGAGGATGTGATTAAGCTGGGGAGGGTGCAGAAAAGAGTTGCAAAGAAGTCACAATGAATGGAGGGTACACAAAAAGCTGGAGAAACTCAGCGGGTGCAGCAGCATCTAAGGAGCGAAGGAGATAGGCGACGTTTTGGGTCGAGACCCTTCTTCAGACTGGTCAGGGATCAGGGAAACGAGAGATATAGACGGTGATGTGGAGAGATAAGCAACAATGAGTGAAAGATATGCAAAAAAGTATCGGTGATAAAGGGAACAAGCCATTGTAAGCTGTTTGTGGTGTGAAAATGAGAAGCTGGTGCGACTGGGGTGGGGGAGGGAGATAGAGATAAAGGGAATGCCAGGGCCTGAGGGCTGAGGGAGAGGTGGGAAGGGGAGGAGACAGCAAGGGTTAACAGAATTGAGAACATTCAATATTCAAGCCCAAAGGATGCAGACTCCCCAAGCGGAATATGAGGTGCTGTTCCTCCAGCTTGCGGTGTTGCTCACTCTGGCCGTGGAGGAGGCCCAGGACCGAGAGGTCGGATGTGGAGTGGGAGGGGGAGTTCAAGTGCTGAGCCACCGGGAGGTCGGGTTGGTTATTGCGGACCGAGCGGAGGTGTTCGGCGAAGCGATCGCCAAGCCTCCGCTTGGTCTCACCGATATAGATCATCTGGCATCTGGAGTTGCGGACCGAGCGGAGGTGTTCGGCGAAGCGATCACCAAGCCTCCGCTTGGTCTCACCGATATAGATCATCCGGCATCTGGAGGAATGAATGGAGGACTTGAGTTATAATGAGAGACTGGATAGGCTGGGACTTTTTGCTCTGGATTGAAGGAGGCTGAGGGATGACCATGTAGAGGTTTGGAAGATTAAGGACGCTTAGATCATACGGTGGAAAGTCAGTCTTCTTCCCAGGGTAGGGAAATCTAAAGCTAGAGAACACTGGTTGCAGGTGAGAAGGGAAAGATTTAAATGGGGCTTGAGAAGCAAGTTTTTCATGTAGAAAATGGTTGGTAGGAGCTGCCAGAGGAAGCGGTAGAGGCAGGTAAAGTTATGACATTTAATAAACTTTTGGACTGGTACATGGATAGGAAAGATTTAGACGGATATGGGCCAAATGCAGGTGAATGGAACTAGCTCAGGAAGCCACTTAATTCAACATGGATAAGTTGGGCCAAATGGCCTGTTGATAACTCTTTGACTCTATGACCACCCACTAAGGGTAATCTACAATGGGCAGTTAACCTGCCTGCCTTTGGTATGTGGGAGAAAACTGGAGCACTTGAGGAAAACCCATGTCGTCAAAGGGAGGACATGCAATCTCCCTGCAGACAGCACCAAAGTTAGGATTAAACCTGGGTCTCTGGCACTGTGAGACAGCAGCTCTACCACTGTGCCACTACATACCTTCAACATATTTAGCTGATTTTTTTTTTCAATTGCATGCCATTGTTTAAGCTTACTGGAATCCGCATGAGTTAATTAAAAACAGGCAACATATAACAGAATATATATTGTGGCAGGGAAAGTAATGTCAAACAAAGCATTGCACATGGTTTTGGAAGAAACTCATAAGGTAAGAAAGAATGTTGAGTGAGTCCATTAAAAAGATTATTCAATATAAATTATGAATTAAAGTTAAGAATGTATTGCTTTTTCTAACACACAATGCTGTTGGCACCCTGACCCTTTTCTGACTGTATGGGCTGCTTATAATTTATCCTGCTGCCATAGTTCTTGAAACTGGTGGTATTACAATGTTTAAATAGTAACCTAAAATAGTAAATCAAAATCATTAAAAGGAGGACATGCTGTACTGAAGCGGAATTTCAGGTGAGATAGTTATTTCCATTCTGACTTTATTTTATCATGAGTTACATAAATGTTGCCTCAAAGGTGAAAACAAATGGTGACGGAAGGATCTGTAGATGCTGGTTTATACGGAAGATAGACACAATATGCAAGACTAATTCGGCGGGGTCCGGCAACATCTCTGGAGAAAATGAATAGATGACGTTTTGAGGTTGGAACACTTCTTCAAACTGACTGACCGCCAGTCTTAAGAAGGATTCCGATCTGAAATGTCACAATTCCTTTTCTACAGAGATGCTGCCTAATAATAATTAGTGCTTGCTAAACAAACACACTGGGCAGTTATGAAAGCTCTGTGAAAAAAAGATCCAGTTTAAATGCATTTAAATTAACACGTATAGCTTTGGACCATATAGCTTTGTCAATTGTGCAGGAAGGAACTGCAGATGCTGGTTTATACCGAAGATAAACACCAAATACTGGTGTTACTCAATTGGCCAGGCAGCATCTCTGGAAAAAAGAAATGTGACCTTTTGGGTCGAAACCCTTCTTCAGACTGAGAGTCATGGGAGGGGGAAAACGCGCTTTGTCAAATGTTGTTCAGTAGATAGGACCCTTCTGAATCAGAGGTTATGGGTTGAAAATGCATATATTGTTGGAGCGGAATTAGGCCATTTGGCCCATCAAGTCTATTCCGCCATTGAATCATGGCTGATCTATCTTTCCCTCAACCCCATTCTCCTACCCTCTCCCCAGAAAAAAAAGGCTACCGGGGGGTCTTTAAACTAGAACGGTTGGGGGGAGGGACTCAAATAGAGAAAGCAAGTAGACAGGGTCTGAGGATGGAGGCAGAGAAGTGAAACACTCAGACTCAACATGCAGGGAGGAAAGAAGAAAAAAATAATAAACAGAGAATAAGAGGTGGTGGGTTTCCAGGGCAAAAATCAAAAGGGACCACTTGTCAACATAATTGTATAAGGAGTAAGAGTGTTGTAAAAACAAGCCTGAAGGCTTTGTGTCTCAATGCAAGGAGCATTCGTAATAAGGTGGATGAGTTGAATGTGCAGATAGTTATTAATGACTGTGCTATAGTTGGGATCACGGAGACATGGCTCCAGTGGGACCAAGGCTGGGAGCTGAACATCCAGGGATATTCAATATTCAGGAGGGATAGACAGAAAGGAAAGGGAGGTGGGGTAGCGTTGCTGGTGAGAGAGGAGATTAATGCAATAGAAAGGAAGAACATTAGCTTGGAGGATGTGGAATCAATATGGGTAGAGCTGCAAAACTCTAAGGGGCAGAAAACACTAGTGGGAGTTGTGTACAGGCCACCTAACAGTAATAGTACAGTTGGGGATGGCATCAAACAGGAAATTAGAAATGCATGCAACAATGGTAAAACAGTTATAATGGGTGACTTCAATCTACATATAGATTGGGTGAATCAAATGGGCAGGGGTGCTGAGGAAGAGGATTTCTTGGAATGTATGCCGGATAGTTTTCTAAACCAACATGTAGAGGAACCAACGAGAGCGCAGGCTATTCTAGGCTGGGTATTGAGTAACGAGGAAGGGTTAGTTAGCAGTCTTGTTGTGCGGGGCCCCTTGGGCAAGAGTGACCATAATATGGTTGAGTTCTTCATTAGGATGGAGTGACATAATTAAGTCAGAAACAAGGGTTCTGAACTTAAACAAAGGTAACTTTGAAGGTATGAGAAGTGAATTGGCCAAGATAGACTGGTAAGTGATTCTTAAAGAGTTGACAGTGGATGTGCAATGGAAGGTATTTAAAGACTGCATGGATGAACTACAACAATTGTTCATCCCAGTTTGGCAAAAGAATAAATTGGGGCAGGAAGTGCATCCATGGATAACAAGGGAAATCAGGGATAGTATAAAAACAAAAGATGAAGCATACAAATTAGCCAGAAAAAGCAGCCTACCAGAGGACTAGGAGAAATTCAGAGTTCAGCAGAGGAGGACAAAGGGCTTAATTAGGAAAGGGAAAATAGATTATGAAAGAAAACTGGCAGAGAACATAAAAACTGACTGCAAAATTTTTTATAGATATGTGAAGAGAAAGAGATTAGTTAAAACAAATGAAGTGCCTTGCAGTCAGAAACAGGTGAAGTGATAATGGGGAACAAGGACATGGCAGACCAATTGAATAACTACTTTGGTTCTGTCTTCACTAAGGAAGACATAAATAATCTGCCGGAAATAGCAGGGGACCGGTGGTCAAATAAGGTGGAGGAACTGAGTGAATTCCAGGTTAGCCGAGAAGTAGTGTTGGGTAAATTGAATGGATTAAAGGCCGATAAATCCCCAGGGCCAGATAGTCTGCATCCCAGAGTACTCAAGGAAGTAGCCACAGAAATAGTGGATGCATTAGTGATAATTTTTCAAAACTCCTTAGATTCTGGAGTAGTTCCTGAGGATTGGAGGGTAGTTAATGTAACCCCACATTTGAAAAAAGGAGGGAGAGAGAAAACGGGGAATTACAGACCAGTTAGTCTAACATCGATAGAGGGGAAATTGCTAGAGTCAGTTATTAAAGATGGGATAGCAGTACATTTGGAAAGTGGTGAAATCATTAGACAAAGTCAGCATGGATTTACGAAAGGTAAATTATGTCTGCCGAATCTTATAGAATTTTTCGAGGATGTAACTAGCAGAGTGGATAAGGGAGAACCAGTGGATGTGTTATATCTAGACTTTCAGAAGGCCTTCGACAAGGTCCCACATAAGAGATTAGTATACAAACTTAAAGCACACTGTATTGGGGGTTCAGTATTGATGTGGATAGAGAACTGGCTGGCAGACAAGAAGCAAAGGGTAGGAGTAAACGGGTCCTTTTCAGAATGGCAGGCAGCGACTAGTGGGGTACCGCAAGGCTCAGTGCTGGGACCCCAGCTATTTACAATATATATTAATGATTTGGACGAGGGAATTGAATGCAACATCTCCAAGTTTGTGGATGACACGAAGCGGGGGGGGGGGTAGTGTTAGGTGTGAGGAGGATGCTAGGAGGCTGCAAGGTGACTTGGATTGGCTGGGTGAGTGGGCAAATGCATGGCAGATGCAGTATAATGTGGATAAATGTGAGCTTATCCACTTTAGTGGCAAAAACAGGAGGGTAGACTATTATCTTAATGGTGGCAAATTAGGAAAAGGGGAGATGCAACGAGACCTGGGTGTCATGGTACACCAATCATTGAAAGTAGGCATGCAGGTGCAGCAGGCAGTGAAGAAAGCAAATGGTATGTTAGCATTCATAGCGAAAGGATTTGAGGATAGCAGCAGGGAGGTTCTACTGCAGTTGTACAGGGTTTTGGTGAGACCACACCTGGAGTATTGCTCAAGTGTGGTCTCCAAATCTGAGAAAAGACATTCTTGCCATAGAGGGGGTACAGAGAAGGTTCACCAGACTGATTCCTGGGATGTCAGGACTTTCATATGAGGAAAGACTGGATAGACTTGGCTTGTACTCGCTTGAATTTAGAAGACTGAGGGGGGATCTTATAGAAACCTACAAAATTCTTAAGGGTTTGGATAGGCTAGATGCAGGAAGATTGTTCCCGATGTTGGGGAGGTCCAGAACAAGGGGTCACAGTCTAAGGATAAGGGGGAATTCCTTTAGGACCGAGATGAGGAAAACATTTTTCACACGGAGAGTGGTGAGTCTCTGGAATTATCTGCCACAGAAGGTAGTTGAGGCCAGTTCATTGGCTATATTTAAGAGGGAGTTAGATGTGGCCCTTGTGGCTAAAGGGATCAGGGAGTATGGAGAGAAGGCAGGTACAGGATACTGAGTTGGATGATCAGCCATGATCATATTGAATGGCGGTGCAGGCTCAAAGGGCCGAATGGCCTACTCCTGCACCTATTTTCTATGTTTCTATCGATGTTTCTATAACCCCTGACACCCTTACTAATCAAGACTCTGTTAATCTCCACCTTAAAAATACTCAATGTCTTGGCATCCACTGCAAATTTGCAGATGACACAAAGCTGGGTGGCAGGGTGGACTATGAGGAGGATGCTGAAAGGATGCAAGGTGACATGGACAGGTTGGGTCAGTTTAATGTGGATAAATGTGAGGTTATCCATTTTGGTGGCAAAAACAGAAGGGCAGATTATTATCTGAATGGTGTCAAGTTGGGAAAAGGTGAAGTACAGCGAGATCTGGTGTCCTTGTAAGCATACAGGTACTGCAGGCAGTGAAGAAAGCAAATGGCATGTTGGCCTTCATAACAGGAGGAGTTGAGTATAGGAGCAAAGAGGTCTTTCTGCAGTTGTGCAGGGCCCTAGTGAGACCACACCTGGAGTACTGTGTACAGTTTTGGTCTCCAAATTTGAGGAGGGATATTCTTGCTATTGTGGAAGTGCAGTGTAGGTTCACGAGGTTAATTCCCGGGATGGCGGAACTGGCAGATATTGATAGAATGGAGCGGCTGGGCTTGTATACTCTGGAGTTTAGAAGGATGAGACGGGATCTTATTGAAATATATAAGATTATTAAGGGTTTGGACACGCTAGAGGCAGGAAACATTCCCGATATTGGGGGAGTCCAGAACCAGGGGTCAAAGATTACGAATAAGAGGGTAACCAATTTAGAAAGAAGATACGGAGAAACCTTTTTCGCACACAGCGTTGTGAATCTGTGGAATTCTCTGCAGTGGCGGCCAATTCTCTGGATGCTTTCAGGAGAGAGTTAGATAAATCTCTTAAAGATAGAGGTATGAAGGAATATGGGGAGAAAGCAGGAACGGGATACTGATTGTGGATGATCAGCCATGATCACAGTGAATGGCAATTCTGACTCGAAGGGCTGAATGGTCTACTCCTGCACCTATTGTTTATTGTCTATTGCCGTCTGTGGCAATGAATTCCATAGATACACCACCCCGAGTCATGCACTCGAGGCGGGAGCACATAGAGTCTGACTGAACCTTATCACCTTCCATCACATTGAGTAATGCTGGTTCCACTGTGATGGATGTTTATATTAAACTCTATCGTGTATTGTGTTCTTTTTACTTGTATGGCTGTTTGGTAACTCAAATATCACTGTACCTTAATTGGTGCATGTGACAATAAATGTGAACAAGAACTTGAACTTGAACTAATCCAACTTGATTCTTCAATGTGACACTGAGGAAGTGCTGCGCTATCAGAGATTCTATCTATTGAAAGTGATAGGTGCTCCGTGTTTCTAACAGAGGATATAAAATATTCTGTGATACAATTTGGAAGAGGAGTAATGGTGGTTCTATTGGTCAATATTTCTTTCACCACTGTTGTTTATGAGAATTTTGCACAGATGAGCTGCATTTCCTTCCACATAACAGTGAAGACAGTTTAATGGTATTGGCTGTGAGAACAGTTCATCATGAATGTAAAGTGTTCCATCTTGATGGATGGGGTTATAAGTTAGTGGATGCTGGGGAATGACTGTGGAGGATAATATTGGGTAGAAGAGCTCCAAATATTAACAAAGATTTTTTTTTGTTTTGCTCCAAAAAACAGATATTTGTTTTGTCTTTGCTCCCCAAAACATAATTTCTTATACCATAAGAATTTCTTATGGTATAAAATTGGAATTTGTCAATCTCTACCTTAAAAATATCCATTGGCTTGGCATCCTCAGCCATCTGTGGCTTCATGTTACTTCATGGGTTTAATGACTCCAAACAAGGAAAATCTAACATTTGATCATTATCTTCAACAATTCTAGTTCCATACAAAACGGTTTTTAAGAAACTCTAACAGCAAAATTAGAAATCATATCATATTTGATGCTATATTACAGTGTGGGAGACATAGGCCGCATTACATAAATGTTTAACTAACCTCGGAAAACCATACACTAATCAGGAATTAAATAATTTGGAAGCACGAAGCCAAAACACTTAGAGGGAAATTATTTAAGCCCAATAAGGATTGAGTGTCTTTAAATCAGATTTTGGAGTTTCCAACAATAAATTGGTCTCCGGCATGCAACACAAACATTCAGGCCTGGTCCGTATTTTTATCTCAATTCACTGATGGTGTTGATAGAAGTGCTGTAAGCAGTTTTAAAACCTCACTCTAGCCAGAGTATCTGGTCTTGATCACAATTCATGCAGCAAAGTAACATCTGTTGCTGGTTTCAGGATCTGGTGTGGGTATGAGGACTACTCTCATCAATGGGCCAACCAGGCACTGCCCCACCTAAGGTCACTGGACCTGAATAATCCTGATTTTTTTCTCACCTCCAGCTCTTCCCTTCCCCTATTCCCCCACCCCCCCCCCCCCCCCCTCCCACCCCATACCGAAGAAGGGTCCTGACCCGAAACGTGACCCATTCTTTTTCTCCAGAGATGCTGCCTGACCTGCCTCATTAGCCAACTCAGAACCGAGAAAGCTGGAGTGAAAGCAAATCTTCTTGCGTCCCCATTAACTCACAAGGAAAAAGAGCAGTGAATAGTAGAAACCAGGGACTACTGATGCTGGTTTACAAAAAAGGACATAAAGTGTCCATTATGACCTTAAGTGATGGAGTAACTCGGACAGCATCTCTGGTTTCAGGTCGAGATCCTTCTTCAGACTGATTGTGTAGGGGTGGAGGGAAAGAAAGCTGGGAGATTCAGGACACGGTGTGTCAGGAAATGTGAACATAGGCAAAGGGTGTTTGATAGGCAGATAGATAATTGGAGCAAAGGCAGACATCAAAGCAGAAGGATTAAAGAGTTGTGAATTGTGAAGCCAGAGGAAGGAATGTGATGGAGGGGGAGGGGGAGGGGTAGTCATAGGTGGTAGTCCAGGCAGGGCACAGGGAAGGGGGGAGGGAAGGGGAAGAAAGGGTGGGGGCCAGTGTGGGGGAGAGTGAGGAGTGGAAGGGAGGATTGCTAGAGATTATCTAAAACTGGAGAGTGGTAATGGGAACATCAAGTCGAGGAGGAGGCTGAAAAGGATGAAATATTAGCAACCATCTTCACCCGTGCTAATTAAATGATCCATCCCCAAAATGAATTAAAAAGCAAATACTGCATATTTCATCTTTACTTTGTTCTTACCAGTAGAGGAGCAAGCAATAACATCATGGGATCCAATTAAAAACAAACCACATCTATGGTTTCATTTCGGACACAGACTTTTATTCTGAAGAAAATATATTTGTGAGTTACTGTTGACAAGCCTCCCAAATACATTTTTGAACAGTGAAGCCCTTTGTTCAGCTTGCAACTAACTCGGTACAATATAAATGATTGCAGATTAATAAACTCCTTATCCAAGCATATTTGGGATTTTGGCTACACGCAGGATTTCAGTTCAACAATTTGCTGCCTATTTCATCTTTACTATTCTGCAATGATTTTTGTTTTTGTTACTCTGCATGTTGCTGATTGTAAATCTTTGCCAAAAATTATATTTTATTATATCAAAGCTTGGGTTTCAAATTCCCCTCTTTCAAGAAAAATAATATTTTGGCAAGAATCTTCCGATCATAGTTCGTGTTGTAAAATGTCTGCCTCCAGTATTCTGGTTTTGTTCACATGACAAAAGCTGAGTTCAAACAATAATTTCATGATTTCTCATGCAGGCCAATACTTGACTGCTAGACCAGATGATCTTCCCTACCCTTTTTCAGAGAAATATTCCTTAGTTCCAGTTTAAAGCTTCACTTTACTGATACAGGACCTGAATTCCAACACATACTCTTGAGCTTGAAGATAGACACAATGCTGGAGTAACTCAGCGAGTCAGGCAGCATTTCTGGAGAAAAGCAATAGGTGACGTTTCGGGTAGAGACACCTTCTTCAGACGTTCCCCAGAGATGCTGTCTTACTGAGTCTTTTGTGTCTACCTTCGGTGTAAATGAGCATTTGGAGTTCCTTCATACACACTACTTTTAGTTTAGAGATACAGTGTGGAAACAAGCCCTTCGGCCCACCGAGTCCACACCAACCAGTGATCCCATATTAGCACTCTCCTAGGCACACTAGGGACAATATTTACATTTATACCAATTAACCTATAAATCTCTACGTCTTTGGAGTGTAGGAGGAAACCAAAGTTCTCGGATAAAACCCATACAATCACGGGAAGAATGTACAAACTCCATACAGACAGCACCCGTAGCCAGGATCGAATCCAGGTCACTGGCATTGGCACTGTTACCAGACTGATTCCTGGGATGGCAGGACTTCCATATGAAGAAAGACTGGATAGACTTGGCTTGCACTCGCTGGAATTTAGAAGATTGAGGGGTGATCTCATAGAGACTTACAACATTCTTAAGGGGTTGGACAGGCTAGATGCAGGAAGATTGTTCCCGATGTTGGGGAAGTCCAGGACAAAGGGTCACAGTTTAAGGATAAGGGGGAAGTCTTTTAGGACCGAGATGAGAAAATCGTTTTTCACACAGAGAGTGGTGAATCTGTGGAATTCTCTGCCACAGAAGGTAGTTGAGGCCAGTTCATTGGCCATATTTAAGAGGGAGTTGGATGTGGCCCTTGTGGCTGAAGGGATCAGGGGGTATGGAGAGAAGGCAGGTGCAGGATACTGAGTTGGATGATATTGAATGGCAGTGCAGGCTCGAAGGGCCGAATGGCCTGCTCCTGCACCTAATTTCTATGTTTCTATGTAAGCGTTATGAGGCAGCAACTCTGCTGCTGCACCAGCATGCCGCCCTTGCGTTTATTATCTTGAGAGGTGAAATTTGTCTTTGTAGTGTACTGCTTCTGCTAACGCTAGAGGTTGGAATATGTTCACCTCTAAGTGTTGTGTAACTGAGATTAGTGACAACTTGTGTGTTAACGCATTACTGACCTTTGCCTCCGACCTTTCATGTCTGCCGGGGCTCTTGAAAAGCCTGTGTAGTTTAGTTTGTAACTTGAGCAAATCAAGAATTTGTTGGTTAACATCTTGCTGCGATACCATTTCTAAACTATATGTTACATGACACAGCAATAGAATCGCTGTGAGCTGTTCTTACATAACCCAGCCTGCAGTGGATTACTGGAATCAAGTGTGACACTGTGCAGTTAGGCTGGTTTGGCACTCCACTGTAACCTGCCTTCCAACTGATAAGGTGGGCTTCACTCATGAGAAGTTCAACTAAAATTAGTTCCTCGTTATGGCTGCCCAGTGTGATGGCAGAAACCTTGAATGCTGCTAATGGCACATAGAAACATAGAAACATAGAAATTAGGTGCAGGAGTAGGCCATTCAGCCCTTCGAGCCTGCACCGCCATTCAATATGATCATGGCTGATCATCCCCAATCAGTACCCCGTTCCTGCCTTTTCCCCATATCCCCTGACTCCGCTATCTTTAAGATCATCACATGAAACGTTGAAGGACACTGTAAACCAGTAACAAGGTCACAAAGTGAACATGAATGGGCGATGCTTCGGGTCGGGACCCTTCTGCAGCCGAACCCTTCTGTTTCGACCCGAAACATCGCTTATGCAGGTGTTACTTGTTTGCAGAGGGTGAAACATCACTCATCTCCTCTCCTTTCCTCATGATGCTCTATATTGTTACCAATATAAAATCACAATGAATAGCAAAACAAAATGTTTCCTTTGGTTTGACACTAAACGCAAGTTCAGGCTCCCACAGATAAAGAGTTTCTTTGTGTAGGAAGGAACTGCAGCTGCTGGTTTAAACCAAAGATAGACACAAAATGCTGGAGTAACTCAGCGGGACAGGCAGCATGGCAGAAACCTTGAATGCTGTTAACGGCACATGAAAGTTAATGGCACTCTCAATAGACAATATACAATAGAGAATAGGTGCAGGAGTAGGCAGCATCACTAGAGAGAAGGAATGGGTGACGTTTTGGGTCAAAAGCATTTTGTGTCGAAAGAGTTTCTTTCATCGTTTCAGCTTTAAGCAGAGATTACACTGGAGCAGGATTTTCATATGATTTTCTGTCCAATAAAGGCAGATTATTTTGTTAAAGCGATAAAGACACAACAATGAAGCAATGTGGACATTTTATGGACTGCAGAACGAATGTTCTGGTAGCAGGTTGTGTCTGGACAGTTATAATGCCTAGTTGCAATTAAAACCAAAGATAATTTTATCTTTCCAGTGGACCTTGAAACCAGCGCTAGTTTTGATAAAGACATCAAGTATCACCTGCTAAAACCTGCTAATGCAATTTTGCTGATCTGTAAAGAAATCAGCTCAGCCCTGCAAATGTTCCCCATTTCTGAATTTTTTAAGTTACATCAGAAGTCAGGAGGGTTTAAAATGAGGAAAATTGCTTCCCTTTTACATTCTGAGGGAAGTCAGAGAACTATAATTCTGGAGTATTTCCAGAAGGCACGTGCAAAATGGATTGCACTTTGCCTCAATTTAAATATCCTATGACAGGAGCTTCTGACAGAGGCTATTCTGAACTTGAAAAGAGTAGCAGAAATAACATGGGGGCTGCAGATAAAGAAATGAGAGAGGTTGAATGTGGCCAAGGCATTAGTGAGAAAGCAGAGGGTGAAACATGCTGACAGTGTGTGTCATTGGGCATCAGGTGAGGACGTGCTAAATTTAAATCTTTGTGATATATAAAAGCTGGAATTATCCTGCCTCAAATACCATGCATTGGTCTTCTCCTGTTTGTGAGCTATTAAAGGAAAGGGAACAACATCACAATTTCAATGTCAAGTAGATTGCGAGTGTCATGTGGCCACATGACACAGCAAGGTCCTTTGGTAAAATGGAGGCAGACATCGGCCATACACCTGGGCTGCTTTATAAACCTTAATGATCCACAGAGACATGGGAAGCTTATTACACTGTGGATGCTCCTGGTCTCTGTTTGTGCGCCAGATGTCGACAATAGGCAGCGTAACAACAGAAGACTCAGATTGCCACATAGTCAATTTGTGTGTTCCCTTACTTCTGGACAAAAAGGATAACATTTCACCTCTGATTCTTCATTTCTCTATTGTGCTGGGAGGTCCACAGTCCCAACGAAGAGTTTGTCATTCTAAACGTTTGGAAGTCAAAGGAAGCAAGAGCAGCTGTTGTCAGTTTTCCATTCCCAGTTTCCATGACACAACACATGCACTACCATAATGACATGCAGTACCCATCACCCCCAACAGCTAAGAAACTCAGCAGGATGACATGCTAGCAGAGGTTTGAAATCAGTAGCATTCCTCACATGATTTTCATCTATGTCAAAATTCTATCTTAAAACGTTGCATTTCAATTTCTGGAGTTCAGCATAGATTTTAAATGTCATAAGGTCATAAGGAAAAAGAGTAGAAGAATTAGGCCATTCGGCCCATAAAGTCGACTCCGCCATTCAGTCATGGCTGATCTATCTCTCCCTTCTAACCCCATTCTCCTGCCTTCTCCCCATAACTTCTGACAACTGTACTAATCAAGAATCTATCTATCTCTGCCTTAAAAATATCCACTGACTTGGCCTCTACAGCCTTCCATAACAAATAATTCCACATATTCACCACCCACTGCCTAAAGAAATTTCTCATCATCTCCTTCCTAGAAGAATGTCCTTTAATTCTGAGGCTATGACCTCTAGTTCTAGACTCTCCCACATAATAGGGAGTACAGAACACATAATCTGTATTCATTGCATTAAACCTTACTTTGTAAATGGTGGGTCCATATGACTGATTCCATTCAGACTTGGAATTCTTTCCCTCAATTTGAGCTAAACTTAGTTATACAGAAGTGGAAGGACTTTGCAATTCCTAATATATTGGTAAGAGGTTGTTGTATGAATTCTCATGGTTCATCCATCATTTATAGGTTTTACATAACTAGTGAAAACAGAACGTAACCAATGTAAAGTAGAGGGTAGTTGAGGCCAGTTCATTGGCTATATTTAAGAGTGAGTTGGATGTGGCCCTTGTGGCTAAGGGGATCAGAGGGTATGGAGAGAAGGCAGGTACGGGATACTGAGTTGGATGATCAGCCATGATCATATTGAATGGCGGTGCAGGCTCGAAGGGCTGAATGGCCTGCTCCTGCACCTAATTTCTATGTTTCTATGTTTCTATGTAAATAAAGGTGGAAAATGAAAGAAAGCTGCAACAGGGTGGCATGGTGGCGCAGCGGTAGAACTACTGCCCTACAGCGCCAGAGACCCGAGTTCAATCCTGACTACGGGTGCTTGACTGTGCGGAGTTTTGGTTTCTTTGGTTTCCTCCTACTTTCCACAGACATAACAGGTTTGTAGATTGATTGGCTTGGTGTAAATATCAAATTGTCCATGGTGTGTGCAGGTAGGATAGTGTTAATGTGCGGGACCGTTGGCCGGTGCGGACTCGGTGGGCCGAATGGCCTGTTTCGACGCTGCATCTCTACACTAAACTAAACTAAAGGTAACTGATTTTAGTTTTCCAACATTTTCTTGCCTTGATTATGGAAAAGAAGTACTGTAGAACAAAGAAAGCAGGGCATGAGAGTACATTGCAGCTATTCAATCATTGATCTATGATTATCCCTTAATAAAAATCCATATTCATGCACATAGATATTGGCCAGATCCATAGTATTGCTTGGTCCCATAAACAGATTAAGGCATAAAATGTTGTTCTCCCATACTGACGAGTGGCATGCCCTGTACCAACCCTACCCTGCCAAGTTACAGGTAGAGGCAGTTGTGTCTCAACGTACCTTGTGGGGAAACATTCTGTACATTTAAGCATTGTTTCGGCTTTAGTGGAGAACATTCAGTCTATTTGTTATAAATTTGAAATGTTTTATTTTGAACAGGGCCTAAAGGTTCCTATGGTATTGTGCATAAATTAAATGTCAGCTTACTGAAATCTTGGCACCACCTTAAAACAATTTGATTTTTGTTTTATTTAGAAGTCGCTTAACTGAAGATTCTCTTTAAATAGACTATTTTAATTGGTGAAATCGACCCTATATATGTTCTCACTTGAGACTTATAATGACACCTTCCAGGTTTTAGCCCATAATTGATAAATTCTCCAACAAACCCTCCAATCACCAAAACATCACTTTCTGGTATCAATTTATTTCTTAATTTTTCACCTAAATGCTTGTAGAGGAAATGCAAGATAGCCTGATACACTTGCGACAGGCACAGAATGTTGGAGTAACTCAGCGGGACGGGCTGCATCTCTGGAGAAAAGGAATAGGTGACGTTTCAGCTCGACCCGAAACGTGAGTCTGAATAAGGGTCTCGACCCGAAACGTTACCTATTCCTCTTCTCCAGAGATGCTGCCTGACCCACTGAGTTACTCCAGCCTTTTGCATGCCTTTGGTTTAAACCAGCATCTGCACTCCCCCCCCCTCCCCCAACACATTTTGATATACTTGAGTATTTAATTCCTAATTGCATCCCTCCAACTAAGTTATATCATAAAGGTGTCCGTGTGTTTGTGAGTGAGGGAGGGGGAGAGAGAGACAGAGAGACAGACATTCACAAGGACACAGAGAAAGAGAGACACAGACAGAAACAAATGTGGGTCGATGACATGACCTTAATGCTGAAACATTTAGCATCAGAGCATACATTTGTGTACAGCACAGGTGGGGAGTTGTCTCTTTATCATAAGGTCATACAGAATAGGAATAGAATTAGGCCATTTGGCCCATCAAGTCTACATTGCCATTCAATCGTGGCCTATCTTTCTCTCCCTCCTAACCCCATTCTCCTGCCTTCTCCCCATAATCTGACATCTGCACTAATCAAGACATTCGTCAAGACATTATGTGGTATTTAAAGCAAACACATGCACCTGTTACACAAGTTACTAGAAGTAACCTGTTGGCAGAGTATTGGTGCATATCCAACCCACACTGGCAACAAGGGTGCTGTGTAAACTGCTTGTAGCGTCAGTCAATGCTCACTGCCAATTTGACTCAAATGTTGCTATTTTAGGACACAACATTCTCTAATCTTGACACAGCTAAATATTCTTCAGTAACTCATACCTCTAGGCTGACCATCTATGCTTATATGGTCAAGAGAGTCCTGACCTAGGTCCTTCCCAATCCTGCCCTGAATTTCATCTTTTGCCCTGAAGACACTTTAGGGCCATAATTGGTGGTTGGTGTGAGCTTCTCACATTCATTGCTGATCCATGATGCATGTTCATCCTTATCTCAGGAGGCACTTCCATCCAGCACTTATGGTCTGGAGCCAGCTCCATTAGACCAGACAAGGCATTCTGTGAAGAACCTCCGTCATGTAGATAGGGCTGGAAAAGTCTTGGGGAAACGGGCACAGTCTAACAGGTTATGCTACTGTCTTAGCCAGCTAGGTCAATACTGACAAAACTATTGCAAAACTATCTTAGTCCTTTACTAATGTCCAATATTTCTGAGCTAGGTTTAACCTGACGTTTATGTGTAGTGGAATCAGACCTGCAACCAGCAACTGGCTGCAGTTTTAGCATTTGTACATGTACACATACATACACAAATATTAGAGATTTCTCCACTAAATCACACACATGAGGCAGGTACTATCACAATGTTTAAAAAAAAACATTTGGACAGGTACATGGATTGGATAGGTTTAGAGGGATATGGGCCAAACACAGGCAGATGGGACTAGTGTAGATGAGCCATGTTGGTCGGCGTGGTGAAGTTGGGCCGAAGGGCCTGTCTCCACATTATGTGACTCCATGACTATGATAACTACTATACATCTCACATGGAATCCGGCTTGTAATGTGGAACACTGTGCTGGTGTGACAGTGGCCTGAGATGGGACAAGATGGAGGGGAAAAGAGTCACAGGGTCCCACTCACACCAGCTGCACAAAGTGAAAAACTATCCTCACGCTTATAGCTTTTAATAACTTTCACAGCAGAGCCTATAAAAAACGTTTATTTGCTAAGATAACCTATAACTTACTAGACTTCACTCTTGGTGTCCGGAACTGCTTTAATTCCTCATAGCGCGTCTCTCCTGTGCTATAAAATCATTACGTGGGTTAGCACAAGCCAAGCAAACTAATTGTTAGCTCGGCTGTTGTCTATGTTTTATGTAAACGACATGCAATGTATCTTATTTATAAAGATAGCCACCAAGCCATCAGCACAATCTAAAAGGATCACCAACTACTTGCAGCTTGATTGCCAAATGATTTGTATTGGTTGTTGCTAAGTTATCTAAACTGCTTGCTACTTAAAAACATTTTTTTTTTCATTCCCTCCGGAAGGTTGTAGACATTCTGTGGCTCTGGGCTTCCATGTGACTGATGGCTGGGAGGACTGGTTGGGAAGAGGCATTTAATCAATTATTGCAATCTCTATATTACTAAATGTCTGATCTTGACCACTTCCTGTTTTAGAAAAAACGCTGCCACTTACTGCTGTGATTTTTGGCCATCTTATTCAGAGTCCCCCTCCGCTGCGCAGCACAAGAGGATTTTTCTCATCAATTAAAAATAAAAGAGTTATTAGTGTTTTAAAATTGTTGAGATTCGCTCTCCTGAAGGCCACGCCCCTTCTCGGACTATAAAACCCAGAAGTGTTTAGTGCCTCAGTCAGTCTCTGCAAAATGAGGGAGCGAGAGGGTCATGTCTCTCAGTCTGAGCTGTTAATAACATTGAACACATGCCTATTAAACTGTGAATGGTTTTACTGACCTGTCAGTGCCCTTAATATGGTTTGAAAATATAGTTTGGAAATGCTAAAGCTGTGTTGCCTTTCGTTTGGAAATGCTAAAGCTGTGTTGCCTAATTAAAGTTGCCTTGCCTAATTTAAGTTGCCTTGCCTAATTAAAGTTGCCTTGCCTTCTATATAATTAAAAGTATAATCTTGACCACTTCCTGTTTGCGCTTTATATTGATTTTAGAAATAAACGCTACCACGTACGGCTGTGATTTTTGGCCATGTTATGCAGCGTCCCCCTCCGCTCATCAGGTGCCTAGGATTTTTCCCATCGATGAAAAATAAAAGAGTTATTAGTGTTTGAAAAATGTTGAGATTCTCTCTCCTGTCAATCATGCCATGAAGGCCACGCCCCTTCTGGTGGGAGGGGGAGGGACTATAAAACCCAGAAGTGTGGGCGTGGCTCAGTCTCTGCAAGATGGAGGAGGGAGAGGTCACGACTCGCTGTCTTTAGTGGCCTTGCACCCTGCTTGAAATGTTTAAAAACTGCACTTGAATTTGGTGGCCTTGCACCCTGTTTGAAGTGGTAAGAAACTGCTCTTGAATTTGGTGGCCTTGCACCCTGCTTGAAGTGGTAAGAAACTGCACTTGAATTTGGTGGCCTTGCACCCTGCTTGAAATGGAATTTCAAGGAATAGCTGTGAGTCAACTGCCAGCCCACCAGCTGTGAGTGAGTGAGCTGCCAGTACAACAGGCTTGAGTGACTGAGCCGCCAGCCCAAGAATCCATTCGGCCCACAATGTCCATATTAGCCATCTGGAAACCAGTCCCTTCAGCCCACAACACCCATACTAGTGCTCCAGAAAGCCCCTCCCCCTCCCCCACTGGCAACCAATATTGGAATTGGTGGAGAGGTGGAATATTGCGTTGGGGGACCAGCCCTCCCGTGTGATGCTGGGAACCCAACGGGTCCACTTAGTCTAGTAATATATACAATACAAAACAATACCAAACAAACCCACCTTCATAAATACAAAAGCACCCAATTATCTAAACATCCTTAAATGTTACACTCTTAAACAACTGTATTACAGTCCTTGTCAAGGATGCATTCCACCCCCCCCCCCCCCCCCGGAAATCCCCCAGGACATCCGTGGGCAGCGCATAGTCCCTCTCTAGTATCAGACAGGAGTGGATTCTGGAACGAGGTCTGTTGTCCTGAGAGATGACTGCAGACTCGGGTTCCACTCAGCCGTTAGCAGGCCCTGAGGTGGCATTTCACCAATCTCGCTAATGTACTGTGTGGATTGCTGGACTACCACGACACCCTACAAAAGCCCCTCTGAGCATTGGTTTCCAGAGGCATAACAATAGTAACCTTACTTGCAAAATGACTAGAGGAGTCGAAAGAAACTGCAGATGCTGGTTTCTACCGAAGATAGACACAAAGTGCTGGAGTAACTCAGTGGATTAGTCAGGTTCTATGGAGAAAAATGAAGGGTGATGTTTTGATTCGGGACTCTTCTTCAGAGGGTCTGAAGAATGAGGGTTACATAAAAAGCTGGAGAAACTCAGCGGGTGCAGCAGCAACTAAGGAGCGAAGGAGATAGGCGACGTTTCGGGTCGAGACCCTTCTTCAGACTGGTCAGGGATCAGGGAAACGAGAGATATAGACGGTGATGTGGAGAGATAAAGAACAATGAATGAAAGATATGCAAAAAAGTATCGATGATAAAGGGAACAAGCCATTGTAAGCTGTTTGTGGTGTGAAAATGAGAAGCTAGTGCGACTAGGGTGGGGGAGGGAGATAGAGATAGAGGGAATGCCAGGGCCCGAGGGCTGAGGGAGAGGTGGGAAGGGGAGGAGACAGCAGGGGTTAACAGAATTGAGAAAATTCAATGTTCAAACATTCAATGTTCAAGATTCAGAGGGTCTGAAGAATGAGTTTAGTTTAGTTTAGTTCAGGGATACGGCTCAGAAACTAGCACTTCAGCCCACCGAGTCCGTGCCAACCAGCGATCCCCGCACACTAACGCTACTTTACACACACTAGGGACAATTTACAATGTTTACCAAGCAAATTAGTCTACAAAACTGTACGTCTTTGGAGTGTGGGAGGAAACCCGCGCAGGTCACGGGGAGTATGTATAAACTCTGTACAGACAGCACCCGTAGTCAGGATCGAACCCAGGTCTCTGCAACCCCTGATATACAGCGCCATAACAACAGTTTTGCTAAACTTACTTGCCAGCAAACAGAACTTGCAAAATGATTAGAATGGGTGACATTTCGGGTCAGGTGTCTTCTTCTGACTCATTCTTCAGACTCTCTGAAGAAGGGTCCTGCCCTGGAACATCACCCATCCCTTTTCTCCCGAGATGCTGCCTCCAGCACGTTGTCTCTATCTTCTTGCAAAATTATTGTCTAAGCTTCCACTGCACAACTCTGGCACTAGGATCTTCTTGTAAAATGTTAGAGTATTGAGTATAGAGATGCGGGCAGAGTGAGGTGTTTTCACCAGAGTAAAGAGAGCTTTGTTGAACCGAGAAAATCTACCCGAAAGATTCAGACAGAAGAGTAATAAATGATAAATTGTTCATAAATTGAGTGTCAAAGGCTGACTGTTAATGGTTTGATAACAAGGAGCTTTGTTTCCTTCTTTCCACACTGGCTAAAAGGAAAATTTACATAACCAGAGAAAGCTTGTATTTATTTTAGCCGCTCTCAGCACCAAAATATGTTTTAATTGAGGCATAACGGCATATGTTAAAAAGGGAGGGCTTAACTTGTGTAACATATAATTAATGGCCATTTCCACCCTCCTCCTGAGTTTTGACCATATTATATATTTTCTTTAGATTACATAATCTTCCACATCCTGTTTGGCATTTAACTCAGGGTCACATTATTGGAATGAAAACACATTCACCCCATTCTCAGAAACCTCGGGCAATTAGAAGCAACCCACCCACAAAGAATCCTGACCTGACCTGGAGGGCTCAATTTAATAGCTGTGCAAAACTGGGATCAGGACACACAATCTGCTCACGCCTGTTACTTCCGATGCCCACAGCTCCTCGTCGTTTGTGCTGCCTGCCCGCTCTAATGATGTCAGCGTGCGGCTATTGCTAACCGCGTTGTTCTTGGCCGCATGCCTTCACCTTTGGGCCAACTTGTGAGTAGCCAGCACCACTTAAACCTAGCCTGTGCTCTGAAAGGAAGGGCAGTGAGGCTGCAGCAAAATGCTGGCATGTACCCGGGAGTACAGTCTAGCCAGGCACCAGAGAGTGGCATAAGATGCGAGAGAATGTGTGCTCCTTGTTATTTGCTTCTGAACTGGAGGCCTTGGTGGATGTTGTGCAGGGGAAGAGACCTGTAATCCCCTGGAGTCTGAAGACCCTGGTTAATTGAAAATTACTCATCCTACCTCTTCACCTTCAGTCTTTAGACTTAGGCATAATTTAACCTAAACATTCCAATGTCGACTTTAGAGATACAGCGCGGAAACAGGCCCTCCGATCCGCGCCGACCAGCGATCACACCGCACACTAGCACCATCCTACACACTACTGACAATTTACAATTTTACCAAAGCGAAACAACTTACAAACCTAATGTCTTTAGACACATTGTGAACTTTGCATGGTCCAGGGGCAGATGGGAAATTCCCTAGACAGTAACATGAACATGATGGTTCAACATGAAATTTTCTTGTGTTAAAATTGAAGTCAGCAACTTCTCTGCAGGACCTACTTGAATGAATGAATGAATGAATACGTTTATTGGCCAAGTATGTACACATACAAGGAATTTGCCTTGGTGCTCTGCTCGCAGGTAACAACACGACATACAATAATAACAATTAAGAATGACACATAAAACATTAAGCATCTTAACTGTAACATTAACTGTCTTCAAAATAAATAGGCATAGGCAGCAGGGTGGCGTAGCGGAAGAGGCTGCCTCACAGCGCCAGAGACCCACGTTCGATCCTGACTACGGGTGCTGTCTGTATGGAGTTTATACATTCTTCCCATGACCGCGTGGGTTTACTCTGGTTGCTCCGACTTCCTCCTTCACGCCAAAGACGTAGAGGTTTGTAGGCTAAATGGCTTGGTATAATTGTCCCTAGTGTATAGGATAGTGTTCGTGCGCGGGGATTGCTGGTCGGCGTGGACCCGGTGGGCCAAAGGACCTTTTTCCATGCGTATCTCTAAACTAAACTAATCTAAATGAAGTTTTAATTAATGTTTAAAATAAAGGCAACAGACGACCGACAAAACCCTCCAGTGAACCAAGAAACTCCAGCACGCATCAAATTCATTCCATGTACTGAGAGCAACATGAAAGTTGGTAGCTTGCCTTTGTAGAAGTTCCATATGTTAACTGTTTTCATGCATCCAATTCAATTCAGTAGATGTATGATTTACTGTGAAAGATTTTGGTCATATCTTTCCAAATTAATCCAAAGCTGAAAAAATAATCCTTTGGAGTCAAATCTGTGAAGTCTTCTGATGATAGGTTTTCTTTATGTGCCATCAATTTCTCTTTCCTGCCACAGGTAAAATATTCCAACTTCTCTAATACAATTGTTCTGGTTACTTGCTTATTTTTTAATGCTCCCACTTTAATTAATAGAAACATTTAAGAGTTCTACTTACTGCTGTTGTCAGTGAGTAGGTGCTCTGCTGGTCGTGCTATGGAACTGAGTTGATAAAGAAAGACCCATGTTTCAGCAGCAATAGAAAAGGCGAAACACAAAGTGCTGGAAGAACTCAGCAAATCAAGCAGCATCTGTGGAGGTCATGGACAGAAGATGTTTTGGGTCAGGACCCTTCCTGGGCTCTGTCTTTGCAAATCGTTGGGACTGAGACTGAGTAAAATTCAGTCAGGGTCCCTGCTAATGAAGGCAAGACTGAAGTTAGATGGCATGTGGGCGCAGCGGTAGAGTTGCTGTCTTACAGCGCCAGAGGCCTGGGTTCGATCCTGACTATGGGTGCTGTCTGTATGGAGTTTATACGTTCTCACCGTAACTAGAAGGGTTTTCTCCAGGGACTCCGGTTTCCTCCCTCATTCCAAAGATATTTGCAGGTTAATTGGCTTTGGTAACGATTGTAAATTGTCCCTAGTGTGTACGATAGTGCTGGTGTACGGGGATTGCTGGTTGGCGCAAACCTGGTGGGCCGAAAGGCCTGTTTCCGCCCTTTAGCTTTAAACTAAACAAAACAACTACCCACGTACTACAGGGGAAAATGGACATGGTGGGACAGGCCTTTGCAGTAGTCTCTTCTCCTTCAATAAGACCTCGCATACACTTGTTTGGCCTCTTTGATCTGAAATGATGACTTATCATGTGGGAAATAACAAATTGATCCCATGACATTGTGCACTGAACTTGGTAGATTAAAGTGGAAAGACGTGAAGTGCTCCTAATTCTTGCTTGATAATTTGCAATGCTTTATTGTTCAATAAATTAGAAGAGTAAATGGTACAATATGATGACTTATGTTGTTAATATTACTACAGGAAAAGAAGCAGTGTCAAGGTGAAAACCGGAAACAGGCATCTGACAAAGTCTACACAAACAACTGCAATCCAGGTACAATTTATCTGAAGTATATGGACATTAGGTCATAAGGTCATAAGGAATAGGAGTAGAATTAGACTATTCTGCCCATCAAGTCTCCTCTGCCATTCAATCAGGGCTGATCTATCTCTCCTTCCTAACCCTATTCTCCTGCCTTCTCCCCATAAGCCCTGACACCTGTATTAAACAAGAATATATCTATCTCTGCTTTAAAAACATCCACTGACAGCCTCCACAACCTTCTGTGGCAAAGAATTCCACAGATTCGCTAAATAAATTTCTCCTCATATCCTTCCCAAAAGAACGTCCTGTAATTCTCAGGCTATGACCTGTAGTCCAATACTCTCCCACTAGTGGAGAGATCCTGTGCACATCCACTCTATCCAAGCCTTTCACTATTCTAACTTCAATCCTCTTTGCAAACCTCAAATCAATAAACATATTTAAACTATCAATTCCTACAAACTTTGGAGTGATTGTTTCAACTAAAGCTTATATTTTAGCTATATCCAAAGAATTGATTATGCTGGATAATTAATATCATGCTAAAAATGCACATGATAGCAGAGGAACCAGATATGAATGGAGTAAACAAAGTAGAAAACCTGAAAGGTATTTTAAAGTTCAAACAAAAAAAATCTGAAGGCATATTTGACTGTTGTGAATCTGTTTGTAAAGTAGGATGAAGGAGTGCAAAGATTTTTTAATGGGAGTCAGTCAAGTGATGTGTAATTGCTTTGCATGAAGCATTACATGGGGAACGGAGGCAGGAAATGCAGAGCCTTGTTGGATGAGCAAACAGGTCAGAACCAGAGTGATAGATCAGTTCCATACTTTTCACGAGAAAAGAGAGTGAAAGAGAGTTTCCATCCTTACATTTCAATTCTAAAGGATATACACCTAAATTTAAAGATTTTCCTTCGGAGTCACATGAGTGACTACGTGAAGAAGCACGTCCAGCCGCACGTGCGTCATTATGTCAGACGCATTGGTGCAGGTCAGCCGGTTGGAGCAGCGGAGCTCCTCCAAGCGGTAAGTTTAAAACCCCAAGGTAAGTTTTTAAAACTTTTCCTGTGGTCGCTTTCGGCGTTTGCGGTAGCATTTACGCCGTTGACAAGATGCAGAAAGTAAAAAGGTGACGGCGAGGCGATCCGGGGTAAGATGTTTGGAGGACAGCGAGAGTGCAGGTAGCGGATGCCCGTCTAGTCCACCGGGTCCGTCGCCAGCAAGGGGGCTAGCGACACCAGATCCGCTGTCTGTGAGCAGCATTGCCACGCCGGTAGGACGCAAGGCTACAACAAAACCTATTAGGCCCATTGACCCAGAGTCGGGCCTGGAGGTTTCACCTCCGCAAGGAGAGACTGTTTGCTCAAGGCTCTCCCAGATCGAGGCCCTATTGCAAAGGATGCTCGATAGGGACGCACTCCGGGAGGAGAGTGGTGTCCACGCCAGGCTGTTGGAGAGCCTGTGCCAGCAGCGCCTGAAATAGGGCTGCATGATTACCCATTCTTAGTGGAGGAGGGTATGCCGACTCAGGAGTATACTGATGCCGAGTCAGTGGCTGGTCAGAGCCATAAGGATGTAGAGCAACAAGAGCTAATACCGAACATAGCTAAAACATTTGCAATCCCCAGAGAAGCAGGGGAGCCATTAGGGGAAGAGTTGGCAGCTGCTATTCAGTATATGCTCTCCCATCAACTTCAAGGGTTGGCAATGGATGAGGGTGCTAAGAAATATGAAGCCCCAGTTAACTGTGGGTTATTAAAAGTACCAATGGTTAACCAACTTATATGGACACAATTGGGGATCACAGCAAGGGCGCAGCAATTAAAATTCCAGAGAGTGCTCAAGTTGCTCTCAGCAGGACTCACTGCGTTCGCAAGAACAGTGGACAAGGGGCACATGGCAGAAGCCCATCAGGATGTGCTGGGGCTCCTGTGCAGTGCATTTTTCAAAATGAATAGTTTACGAAGGAGTGCCATACGCCCAGCCATCCATCTAAAATTTGCAGCACTATGCAAACCAATCAGCGCACAACCGCCTAACCTTTTGTTTGGGGAGGACCTAGCAAAGCGAGTCAAGGAACTGCACGAGGAGGCAAAAACCGTAGGCCTCATTAAAACAAGTGGCAAAACTGGCAAGAGGGTTTTCCCCTATCGGCGGAGTACTATGACAGACGCTGGTGAAGACACGAGCCATTCAGTCTCACACACACGCAGCTGGCAGCCTGCTACAGGCACAAGGGGAAGGACGAATTTCCCTACAAGGGACCAGGGCCAACAAGCGCAGTCAGGACATGTGCAGATGAGAGATTTTGCTCCTAAGGAATACAAATTAAGTGAGAAAGATGTTCAAATTGGGGGCTGATTACACTTGTTTCTCAAACAATGGCAGGATATAACATCAGATGTATCTATACTGGGCAGTATAGAGGGGGTTAAAATTGAATTTTACCCTACTGTATGTCCACCCATTCCGCATGTTCCACGTCGAACACTTATATTTTCACAAGAAGAGAATATGCAGATACAGGCAGAACTTAACATATTACACAAAAAAGGGGTCATTGAGAAGTCAGTTCATCAATTCCGTCAGTTTGTGTCAAATATTTTTCCTAGGTCTAAAAAAACTGGGGGATGTAGAATCATTCTGAACCTGACAAGCTTGAACCCCTTTGTACACTATAGGCATTTCAAAATGGAAACCTCTCCTACTGCCAAACAGCTGGTTTCCAAAGGGTGTTATATGACCAGCATAGATCTGGAAGATGCATATTACTCAGTGTCTGTTCATTGTGATGACAGGAGGTATTTGAAGTTTACCTGAATGAGTCAGTTATGGCAATTCAAAGCATTGCCTATTGGATTAACCTCAGCCCCTAGATTATTTACCAAATTGTTGAAACCTGTTCCAGGACTACTCTGAGCTCAGGGGCATGTTGTAATGGCCTATTTGGACAATATCTTAATTATCGGGAAGACACGGAATGCAGCTGAATCGTCTGTTTCAGTTGTTAAACTCACTTTTGAGCAATTGGGGTTCATCATTCATCCAGATAAATTATTAAATTATTGATTACTTGGGCTTCACCATTAATTCAGATCACATGCTGGTGACTCTATCTCCAGGGACAAAAGGCAGCAGTTAATTGAAGGTTGTATCAACCTCCTTAGTGAGCAATGACCTTCAATTAGGCAAGTGTTCTGTTTAATTGGAAAATTGGTGGCTGCTTTCCCAGCTGTGCAGTTTGGACCTCTGCATCATCAACACTTACAACGAGTAAAAGAACAGGCACTGAGGACACATGCTGGTCATTTTGACGGGCCCATGAGATTGTCAGCGGACGCTATTTCAGAAATACAATGGTAGATCACAAATGTCTCAAAAAGTTCCAGGTAAGTTTTGGTTGAACCACCTTCTATAGTCTTACAGACAGATGTTAGTGTTCTAGGTTGGGGTGCTACGGATATGTCTTAGAGTTGTGGAGGCAGATGGAATAGTGATGAGAAATCCCTTCTGCAATTGAGAGGGATCAATTATTTAGAGCTTTTGGGAACCTTTTATGGGCTTAAAGTTTATTGCTCTGCCAGGAGTCTCTTGCATGTGCAGGTTCAAATTGACAACACTACAGCAGTGGCATATGTCAATCACGTGGTGGAGTCAAGTTGGAATTTTGTGACAGATTGGCTAATCATCTCTGGGGCTGGTGCATTGACAAAAACATCTTGCTTTCAGCAATCTATTTACCAGGTAGATTCAACATAGTGGCAGACACAAGGTCACGCCAATTCAATGATAACATAGAATGGATGTTAAATCAGGACATATTTAACCAGGTGGTTGCTCGATATGGAATGCCAGATATTGCATCTAGACTGAACCATCAGTTGCCCAAATATGTTTCATGGGAACTAGACTCTGGTGCAGTAGCGGTCGATGCATTCTCGCTGCATTGGGGTGGAATGTTTTTGTACGCATTTCCCCCATTCGAAGCTTGCAAAAAATTAAGCAGGACCGATTCAGGAGTATTGGCCTACCCAGCCCTGGTTCCCTCTCATATTGCAGATGGCTACTCAGCCTCATATGATTGTTCCCAAACATCAAAATCTACTGGTGAACCCAGTAACTGGCGATTAACATCCTTTACATGATCGTATTGATCTGTTAATTTGCAAATTCTAAGAAGGCCATACCTGGGGAGAGGACTGCCTGATCGCACCGTGAATGTCCTCACGTCGGCCTGCAGGGATAGTACCCAGAAGCAGTACATCACCTCGATAAGAAAGTGGGAGGTATTCGGCTTACAGCAGAATATCTCATATCAAACTGCCGGCATCCCAGACGTGCTGGAGTTCTTGTGCACTCTCTATTTCGATCAGAAATTAAGCTATCGTGTGATCAATACAGCCAGAAGTGCTCTGTCTTCTTATTTGCCCATGGTGTCAGAGTTACATTCGATAGGGACACATCCGTTAGTCTCTAGATTTATGAAGGGAGTTTTTAATTCTAATCCTCCTAGACCCAGGTATTCGGGTATCTGGAATGTAAGCAAAGTTCTTATGCTCCTTCGCCAGTGGACTCCTGTTACAGTCCTATCTCTAGCCAAACTAACCATGAAGGTGGTCATGCTTATGGCGTTGGTATTAGCCCAATGTGTGCAAACATTGCAGAAGCTATGCCTAGACAGGTATCGGCAGATGCCATCTCTTTTTATGTTTATGATCTGCTCAAACAAAGTAGAATAGACATGACAGGATGTAAGATTGTTTTTTCAGCATACCCCAAAGATGCTCGTCTGTGTGTAGTATCATATTTGTCCCATTATGTTGAGGCTACCAGAGACCTAAGAGGAACAGAATCAGCATTATTTATTAGCCACAAAAAAACACACAGTAAGGTGTTGGTGCAAACAATTTCAAGGTGGCTAAAGCAGGTTCTGGCAAGTGCTGGGATTGATACTGATAAATTTAAATCTCATTCCACCAGGGCGGCATCAACTTCCACGGCCAGGGCAATGGACGTGCCTATAGACCATATCCTCGCGGCCGCAGGATAGTCCAGTGAGCTGACCTTCCAGAGATTTTATCATAAGCCAATTGCAAGGCTGGGGGTATTTGCTGAGTCTGTTTTAAGTTTGGTTATATAGTTTCCCCCTGAGACAGAGGGGTTGCTATTATTTTCTTTGTAATAAACCGTTAATTAATTTGAACAATGTTATGATTGATGCATTATTGATTATTTAATTATGTTGAGTCAATCAATGCAGTGAGAGGCCGGATTTGAATCTGCGGCATGAAATCACAGAGCTTTGAAATCTTCACATAGTCACTCACGTGACTCTGAACTAAAATAGTAAGATTAAATGAGAACTTACCAGTTTGAAGTTTGATCTTTATTTTATGAGGCGTTACGATGAGGGACTACGTGTCCTCCGCTCCCAACCCTCATAAATATCATCTGGTAGTTATAGTCTTCTGTTATCTTACTATTATACTTCAGTCACTATTACCTGTGATTTCACACCGCTGCTTTGAAGATTGACTCATGTGCAGCTGGACGGGGTTCTTCACGTAGTCCCTCATCGTAACTCCTCATAAACTAAAGATCAAACTTCAAACTGGTAAGTTCTCGTCTAATCTTACTATTATCTTTCATGTAACAGTCTGACAGGATGAGAACTTGGACAAGGAATGCAGGGGAATCCATGTCTGCCCGTGGTCTCCAGTATTAACATAGTGGCACAACAGTGAGGGACTAACCTCAGAAAGATGAATAATGGATCTGGGTATCAGTGAAAATTCCCAATAGTGGCCGTGCCCTCGGGATCTGGGCTCTTAAATCTGAAATGTCCTTTTCTATCCCTGAAACTATCCCTTTTCCTCCACCCTCCACCACCACCTTTAATACACGGTTCAACACGTGTTTCTTTGACAAATTCTTTACTCATCTATGTATCATATCATATAACATCCATAGGACTCACAGTGAGTAGATGGAAGTAATAGTGAGAAATAAAAAGGTCTAGAGAAGATAGAAGGCCATCTGGGGGAGTCCATGTTCTGAAGAAGAGTCTCGACCCAAAACGCCACCCATTCCTTCTATCCAGAGAAACTGTTTGTCCCGCTGAGTTACTCCAGCATTTTGTGTCTATCTTCGGATTCACAGTGAGGTTGTGCCTGATTCTGTTCCAGTGAACAAAGGGCTGTTTTGCAATGATCGCTGTGGTTTGGCTGGAGAAACGATGGGCAGATGATGTCTTAAAGCCAGCAAATTATTCACGTTTGCCTTTGTCCTCCAATTTATGACATTCCTCAAACTTCACCCCATCTCCACACAGGAAATTTAATTTGAGAAAATGTAGGTTTGCCAGTGAAATTGATTTGATAATGGAGAGGATTCATGTCATGTACGTACATAAACTTGGAACCATCTAGAGTCATTCCTGATTACTGCAAAATCCTGAGTGTAACATTTGACAAACATTTATAGTACCTTTTACATTCAAGGATAACCCATATTTCTCCAGGATTGATCAATTACTCTTGAGGTGTTCTCACTGTAACACAATTAATTGGCTTTGATTACATTGCACATATGTAAGTAATACTTAGGAACTGAATACTCACTAGTTAGAAACTTAATAAGTTATGTGATTTAACAGCCCTCGTCTGTTAAATGAAGTGTTTTGTGAAGTGTTAAAACCCCTGTCTCACTGTGCGAGTTGGCCCACGAGTGACCCCGAGTTTTCACTCGTGGTGATCACGTAGCGGGAACGTCGGAACTCGCACGAGCAACTTATCGACTCGTGGCGCTAACGGCAGGTACTCGGGAAACTTGTTAACTCGTGAAAAAAATCAAACATGTTTGATTTTTTCCACGAGTCAAATTAACTGTTCAAGTGTAAAATGGAAACATTTTAACTCGTTGCAATAACGTAGTGGCCCGTGCGTTTATCTTAGTGTCTCGTGAGTGTACCGTGGGAACTTTAATAATCTGTTCTTTTGCTCGTAAGACTGAACCAAAGATAGACACAAAATGCTGGAGTTTATAACTCAGCGGACCAGGCAGCATCTCTGGAGAGAAGGAATAGAGTCGAGACCCTTCTTCAGACTTTCCTTCGCTCCAGAGATGCAGCCTGTCCCGCAGAGTTACTCCAGCATTTCGTGTCTATCTTCGGCCTTTCTGCCACTTGTCCCCGTGGCTTCACTCTGTCTCAATGAACGGCTTAAAGACCTGCCGAAGGGGCAAGTCTGGGGTGGTGGGTGGGATGTGTCCACGTGTGATGCTCCATCCACCCCCCCGGGGCCGAGAGTGTGGGATTGGGAAGGAACTGCAGATGCTGGTTCACACCGGAGATAGACACACACAATGCTGGAGTAACTCGGCGGGACAGGCAGCATCTCTGGAGCGAAGGAATGGGTGGCATTTCGGGTAAGTCTGAAGAAGGGTCTCGACTCTATTCCTTCTCTCCAGAGATGCTGCCATGTCCGCTGAGTTGTGTGTGTGTGTGTCTCTCTCCCTCTCTGTCTATCTGTGTGTATCTGTGTGTGTGTCTGCTGTCGGGTCCCGGTGGCCGCTCAAAGTCACCCGAGCTGCTTGATTCCTCTGAAGTGGTGGCCAGCTGCTGTCTGTGTGTGTGTGTGTGTGTGTGTGTGTGTGTGTGTGTGTGTGTGTGTGTGTGTGTGTGTGTGTGTGTGTGTGTGTGTGTGTGTGTGTGTGTGTGTGTCTCTCTCTCTCTCCCTCTCTGTCTATCTGTGTGTGTGTGTGTGTGTGTGTGTGTGTCTCTCTCTCTCCCTCTCTGTCTATCTGTGTGTGTGTGTGTGTGTCTCTCTCCCTCTCTGTCTATCTCTGTGTGTGTGTGTGTGTACTGTCGGGTCCTGGCGGCCGCTCAGTCACCCGCGCTGCTTAATTTTCCTCTGAAGTGGTGGCCAGCTGCTGTCTGTGTGTATCTCTGTGTGTGTGTGTGTGTGTGTGTGTGTGTGTGTGTGTGTGTGTGTGTGTGTGTGTGTGTGTGTGTGTCTCTCTCCCTCTCTGTCTATCTCTGTGTGTGTGTGTGTGTGTGTGTGTACTGTCGGGTCCTGGCGGCCGCTCAGTCACCCGCGCTGCTTAATTCCTCTGAAGTGGTGGCCAGCTGCTGTCTGTGTGTATCTCTCTCTCTGTGTGTGTGTGTGTGTGTGTGTGTGTGTGTGTGTGTGTGTGTGTCTCTCTCTCCCTCTCTGTCTATCTCTGTGTGTGTGTGTGTGTACTGTCGGGTCCTGGCGGCCGCTCAGTCACCCGCGCTGCTTAATTCCTCTGAAGTGGTGGCCAGCTGCTGTCTGTGTGTATCTCTCTCTCTCTCTGTGTGTGTGTGTGTGTGTGTGTGTGTGTCTGCTGTCGGGTCCCAACGGCCGCTCAATGTCAGTCACCCGGGCTGCTTCCTTTTTTAAAATTATTTAAAATAGAGATCCATTGCAAAAAAGTATTTAAAAACATAAAAAAACAAGAAATGCTTGGTAGAATGCGCATTTTCCCATTGTAGGTCATATCAATAGATGCGGCCGCGCTGAAATAACTCAAAACCACAGGATGGAGATGTATTTTAACATTGTTGCTTTATTAAACCATACCTTCATTCATGGTTGGCTCAAGAGTAACGGGAGAGGAACTTGCTAACTCGGGAGAGGAACTTGCTAACTCGGGAGAGGAACTTGCAACATCGCAGCAATTACATACCCGTGGGAACTCGGCCACACACTTGATCATACACTTGCAGTCTCGTGGGCAGCCACGAGTCTATCACTCGGGGTACCTCGTGGGTCAACTCGCACAGTGAGACAGGGGCATTAAAGGGTTAATTAACCTTTAGTTTATTTATCTCACAATAAAGTATAATTCATGCTAGCATTTTCAACCTTACAAAGTCCGAAGGTTAAAATCTATTGCAAACCCTTAAGCAGTCTCTGAGAAGGTAAAGGTCAATATCCTGCATAATTTACATTATCACTGACAGATAGGAGAAGATTAGAGCCCAAGGTAAGTTTGCAAATTGGATCCAAAGTTGACTTGGTTTTTAGGAGATAGAGTGTGATGGTGAAGGGTTGCTGCTGTGATAGGAAACCTGAGATCAGACTGTACCACAGAGATTATTGCTGCGACCCTTGCTGTCTGTTAGGTACATTAATGATCGGGTTAAGAATGTAGGAGGTACACACCAATGCCTCTATTTCCTCAGAAGACTAAGGAAATTTGGCATGTTACCAGTGAATTATCAATTTCCTACTGATGCACTGTAAAAATATTCCTGTCACAGCTTGGTATGGTAACTGCTCTGCTCAAGACCATAGGAAATTTGCAAAAATTGTTGTCTCAGCCCAGTCCATCACCCCCCGCCTACCCACCACCCCCCTCCATTGACTCAATAGACAATAGAGACAATAGACAATATTGTCTATCCCCATCTACACTTCCCTCTGCCTTGCAAAAGTAGATAACATAATCAAGAACCATTCACACCTAGGTCATAGAAACATAGAACCATAGCAAAATAGGTGCAGGAGTAGGCCATTCAGCCCTTCGAGCCAGCATCGCTATTCAGTGTGATCATGGCTGATCATCTAAAATCAGAACCCCGTTCATGCTTTGTCCCCAGATCCCTTGATTCCTTTAGCCCTAAGAGCTAAATCTAACTCTCTTGAAAACATCCAGTGAATTGGCCTCCGCTGCCTTCTGTGGCAGAGAATTCCACAGATTCACAACTGGGTGAAGAAGTTTTTCCTCATCTCAGTCCTAAGTGGCCTACCCCATATTCTTAAACAGTGACCTCTGGGTTCTGGACTGCCCCAACATCGGGAACATTTTTCCTGCATCTAGCCTGGCCAATCCTTTATGAATTTTATATGTTTCTATAAATCCCCTCTCATCCATCTAAATTCCAGTGAATGCAAGCCCAGTCGACCCATTCTTTCATCAAATGTCCGTCCCGCCATCCCAGAAATTAACCTGGTGAACCTACGCTGCACTCCCTCAATAGCAATAACGTCCTTCCACAAATTAGGAGACCAAAATTGCACACAATACTCCAGGTGTGGTCTCACCAAAGCCCTGTACAACTGCAGTAGGACCTCCCTGCACCCAAACTCAAATCCTCTCGCAATGAAGGCCAAACATGCCATTGGCTTTCTTCACTGCCTGCTGTTGCTGCATGCTTACTTTCAGTGACTGATGTACAAGCACGCTCTAATTTTTAGTGGTTTGTGTGCGCAGAAATCTTGTATTTTTTATGCTGTTACAAATATGTGTGCTCACTTAATTCTTGTGCTAATAAAATTGTATTGCCATTTTAATATATTACAAATATCGTATTTGTAGAAATATGAATGCAATTTATGAAGTTATGTATTCAGTTAAGATTTTATCCTATACTTTGAAGCTTGAATTACTTTGTTTAGTTTGCTGTTCCATTAAATAAAATATTAATGAGTATTTGTTATTTTTAAATTGTTAAATTTATTTCAATAAAAACTCAATAAGCCAGCTACACAATTTAAAATGGATCTTCGTAAACTGTACAATAAAGTCAATATTATGAGATTTTTACAAATAAGTATAAATTATATACTGTATAATTATTGATTACTACATTTTAGGTAACATTGTAGTATCTATGACATACAGACTCTTGAATGCTTTGGTTTTTCAAATTAAACAGTACTTTATTTTAACACTGTAACAAGTCCTCCCCTCCCTCCTTCCCCCCCCTCCCCCCCCCACCCACTTCTCTCCCCCCCCCCCTCCCCCCCCTCCCCCCTCTCTCCTCCCCTTTCCCCATTCCTCCACCCCTCTCTCCCTTTCCCTCATCCCCTCCCTCCCCGCCTCCCTCTCCCTCCTCTCCAAGGTCCAGTCCCATCCATTTACTGCTGGGTTCCTACCAGCAGCACCGCCATCTTTGAGGAGGGCGGCCCTGGCCCTCCCCCGGGTGAAGCGCGGGGACGGATGCGGCGCCCGGGGACCGGATGCGGCGCCCGGGGACCGGATGCGGCGCCCGGGAACCGGATGCGGTTCACTAAAGGGTCCAATTGATAATTTCCCCGATGCCAAAGCAGGCTGCAACTGTCCCCGGTGCTGGATCGGGCCGCTGAGTTTGAAATTTTGAAATTTCTCCGCTATTATTTATGTTTCTTTGTGCGCTGGTTGCAAAATGTGTGTGCACGCGCACAGCTTAGACGGAACATTGGTCCCAGCACCGAGCCTTGTGACACCCTTGCAAAACATATAAGATTATTAAGGGCTTGGACATATTAGAGGCAGGAAACATGTTCCTGACGTTGGGGGAGCCCAGAACCAGGGGCCACAGTTTAAGAATAAGGGGTAAGCCATTTAGAACAGTGACGAGGAAACACTTTTTCTCACAGAGAGTTGTGAGTCTGTGGAATTATCTGCCTCAGAGGGCGATGGAGGCCGGTTCTCTGGATACTTTCAAGAGAGAGCAACATACGCCCTTAAAGATAGTGGAGTCAGGGGAGAAGGCAGGAACGGGGTACTGATTGGGGATGATCAGCCATGATCACATTGAATAGTGGTGCTGGCTCGAAGGGCCGAATGACCTACTCCTGCACTTATTGTCTATTGACACCCCAATAGCCTGCCATTCTGAAAAGGACCCGTTAATTCCTACTCCTTGCTTCCTGTCAGCCAACCAGTTCTCTATCTATGTCACTACCCAACCCACAATAACATGTGCTCTAATTTTGCACACTAATCTCTTGTGTGGGACCTTGTCAAAAGCTTTTTGAAAGTCCAGATACACCACATTAATTAGAGCACATGGTATTGGGGGTATGGTGTTGACGTGGATAGAAAATTGGTTGGCAGACAGGAAGCAAAGAGTAGGAGTGAACGGGTCCTTTTCAGAATGGCAGGCAATGGCGAGTGGAGTGCCGCAAGGCTTGGTGTTGGGGGCGCAACTGTTTACCGTAAATATTAATGATTTGGAAGAGGGAATTAGGTGCAACACTAGCAAGTTTGCGGATGACACAAAGCTGGGTGGCAGTGTGAACTGTGAAGAGGATGTTAGGAGGTTGCAGGGTGACCTGGACAGGTTGAGTGAGTGGGCAGATGCGTTGCAGATGCAGTATAACATAGATAAATGTGAGGTTATCCACTTTGGCGGCAAAAACAAGGGGGCAGATTATTATCTCAATGGGGATAGGTTAGGTAAGTGGGAGGTACTGAGAGACCTGGGTGCCCTTGTACACCAGTCACTGAAAGTTGGCGTGCAGGTACAGCAGGCAGTGAAGAAAGCTAATGGAATGTTGGCCTTCATAACAAGAGGATTTCAGTATAGTAGTAAAGAGGTTATTCTGCAGTTGTATAGGGCTCTGGTAAGGCCACATCTGGAGTATTGTGTACAGTTTTGGTCTCCTAATTTGAGGAAGGACATCCTTGTGATTGAGGCAGTGCAGAGAGGGTTCACGAGAATAATCCCTGGGATGGTGGGACTGTCATATGAAGAAAGATTGAAAAGACTAGGCTTGTATTCACTGGAGTTTAGAGGGATGAGGGGGTATCTTATAGAAACATATAAAATTATAAAAGGACTGGACAAGCTAGTGCAGGAAAAATGTTCCCAATGTTGGGCGATTCCAGAACCAGGGGCCACAGTCTTAGAATAAAGGTGAGGCCATTTAAGACTGAGGTGAGAAAAAAATGGTCACCCAGAGAGTTGTGAATTTGTGGAATTCCCTGCCACAGAGGGCAGTGGAGGCCAAATTACTGGATGGATTTAAGAGAGAGTTAGATAGAGCTCTAGGGGCTAGTGGAATCAAGGGATATGGGGAGAAGGCGGGCACGGGTTATTGATTGGGGACGATCAGCCATGATCACAGTGAATGCTGGCTCGAAGAGTCGAATGGCCTCCTCCTGCACATATTTTCTATGTTTCTACATCCACTGGTTCTCCCTTATCTATTCTACTTCTTACATCCTCACAAAATTCCAGAAGATTAGTTGAGCATGATTTCCCCTTCATAAATCCATGCTGACTTTGACCGATCCTGTCACTGCTTTCCAAATGTGCTGCTATAACATATTTAACAATCAACTCGAGCATCTTCCCCACTACCGATGCAAGGCTAACTGGTCTATAATTCCCTGTTTTCACTCTCCCTCCTTTCTTAAAAAGTGGCTACCCTCCAGTCCACAGGAACTGATCCAGGGTTGAGAGAACATTGGAAAATGATCACCAATGCATCCACGATTTCTAGGGCCGCCTCCTTGAGTACTCTGCGATGCAGACCATCAGGCCCTGGGAATTTATCTGCCTTCAGTCCCAACAGTTTACCAAACACCATTTCCTGACTAATGTGGTTTCCCTTCAGTTCCTCCCTCCCACTAGATCCTCAGTCCCCTAGTATTGCAGGTCCAGAACCAGGGGCCACAGTCTTAGAATAAAGGGGAGACCATTTAAGACTGAGGTGCGAAAAAACGTTGTCACCCAGAGAGTTGTGAAATTGTGGAATTCCCTGCCATAGAGGGCAGTGGAGGCAAAATCACTGGATGGATTTAAGAGAGAGTTAGATAGAGC
This sequence comes from Okamejei kenojei, assembly GCA_035221665.1. Classification (NCBI taxonomy): domain Eukaryota; kingdom Metazoa; phylum Chordata; class Chondrichthyes; order Rajiformes; family Rajidae; genus Okamejei; species Okamejei kenojei. The sequence continues at coordinate 97,522,888 of CM069135.1, forward strand.
TCTAGGGGCTAGTGGAATCAAGGGATATGGGGAGAAGGCAAGCACGGGTTATTGATTAGGGACAATCAGCCATGATCACAATGAATGGCGGTGCTAGCTCGAAGGGCCGAATGGCCTCCTCCTGCACCTATTTTCTATGTTTCTATGTATTTCTGGGAGAATGTTTGTGTCTTCTGTGAAGATAGAACCAAAGTACTTCTTTAATTGTTCTGCCATTTCTTTGTTTCCCATTATAAATACACCTGTCTCTGATTGTAAGGGACCTACATTTGTCTGCAATCTTTTCCTTTTTACATATTTAAATAATCTTTTAGAAACAGTTTTATATTCCCTGCGATCTTTCTTTCATGGTATTTTCCCCCCTCTTAATTAACCCCTTTGTCCTCCTCTGATGAGGTCTAAATTTCTTCCAGCCTCCGGTTTGCTGCTTCCTCTGGCCAATTTATATGCCTTTTCCTTGGATTTCCTTGATGTCCCTCATTAGCCACGGTTGAACCGCCTTCCATGTTTTATTTTATCGCCAGGCAGGGATGAACAATTTTTGGAGTTCATCCATGCGGTCTTTAAATCTTTGCCATTGCATCTCCACCATCAACCCTTTAAATATAATTTGCCAGTCTATCCTAGCCAATTCCCATCTCATACCATCAAAGTCTCCTTTCTTTAAGTTCAGGACCCTAGTCTCTGAATTAACCGTGTCACTTTCCATCCTAATGCAGAATTCCGCCATATTATGGTCACTGTTGCCCAAGGGGCTCTGCACAACAAGATCTCTAACTAATCCTTCCTCATTACACAATACCCAGTCTAGGATGGCCTGTCCTCTAGTCAGTTCTTCTACATATTGGTCTAAAAAACCATCCCATATACATTCCACGAAATCCTCCTCCTCAGCGCTGCTACCAATTTGGTTGGCCCAATCTATATGTAGATTTGAGTCACCCATGATAACTGCTGTCCCTTCGCCACCCTAATTCCCTGCTTGATGCTACCCCCAACTTCCCTACTGCTGTTTGGTGGTCTGTATACAACTCCAACAAGCGTTTTCTGCCCTTGGCTACTTTGCAGTTCTACCCATACCGATTCTACAGCATCCAAGCTAATGTCTCTCCTTGTTATTGCATTAATCTCCTCTTTAACCACCAATTCCACCCCACCTCCTCTTCCTTTCTGTCTATCCTTCCTGAATATCGAATACCCCTGCATGTTTAGCTCCCAGCCTTGGTCACCCTGGAGCCACATCTCCGTAATTCCAACTATATCATATTCCTTAACTACTAACCGGACATTCAAATCATCCACCTTTATTACAAATGCTCCTCGCATTAAGGCACAGATTTGTATTTCTTATCTTCCTTCTACCTTTTGCTTCTGTCCTCCTTTTATGGCCCTCTGCCTCCTTGAATTGGTACCCATCCCCCTGCCCTGTTAGTTTAAACGTGACCTTTCCTACACTCTCTTTCCCACTAACTGCACGCATACGCATTCCACTTTGTTGACTCCACCACCCCCCTTCTCCCCCCCCCCCCCCCCCCCCCCCGACTGTTTAGTTTAAACCCACCCGAGTAGCACTAGCAAACCTGCCTGCCAGAATGTCGGCCCTCCTCCAATAAGGTTTCCTTTTGTACAGGTCACTCCTGCCCCAGAAGAGATCCCAGTGATCTAGAAATCTAAATCCCTGCCCCCTGCACCAACTCCTCAGCCACAATTTCAGATCCCTGTTCGTACCCTCACTAGCATGAGGTACTCAAAGCAACCAAGAGATAACCACCCTCGAAGTCCTGCTTTTCAGCCTCCTGCCTAGCTCTCAGCCTTGGTCACCCTGGAGCCATAGTGGTGGGTGACTCCATTATCAAAGGTGCGGACAGGAGATTCGGCACAAGAGTGCACATGTCCGATATGGTGGTGGAAGCAGATACTCTCATGATATTTAAAAAGCATGTGGATGAGCACCAGAATCAATAAACCATAAAAGGCTATGAAATATTTGCTGGCAAATGGGTCTGATGAAGTTTCTCGACCCAAAACGTCACCCATTCCTTTTCTCCAGAGATGCTGCCTGTCCCGATGAGTTACTCCGGAATTTTGTGTCTATCTCTGGTGTAAACCAACATCTGCAGTTCCTTTCAACACATATAAAGGTTCTTTATGGTTAGCATGAGCATGATGGGCCAAAGGGCCTGTATACGTATATCTTGGCCTGGGTAACCTTCAGGACAGCTGGGCACAGGACACATCATCAGTAGTGTACCCTTGCATCACTGGGTGTTTCGGCCTTTTATCACTATACACCCTCCACAAGGGCGGCCCGCTGCAGGATGATCAGCCCTCAGCACGTGTCCCGTGTCAAACTGCCTCAAAGATTCACCATGACGCATTTGGGGCCCAGCATGGGTCTTTCCGCTTGAGCCAAATCCAACAGCTGCTTCTTTCAGCCGCGTCTGAGAGTGATCTTATGGTCTTCTGCAGAGCCTGACCGTGGATTCCAAGCTCCTTCAGCAGTCTGATGGTAGATGACGCAACAAATCCTCTGCATCCCACTTCAACTGGATAAACGTTGATGTTCCAGCCACGCTGCGTTGCCTCTGCTGCAAGCTCTGTGTAGCGCAGCTTCTTACGCTCATAGGCCTCCACAACAGAGTTCTCCCATGGAACTGTGAGCTCTATGATGTAAGCAGTCTTCTGTGAAGGGGACCAGAACACCAAGTCTGGCCTGAGGTTGGTTGAAGCAATTTCAGGTGGAAAGATTAGTTGTCGGCCGATGTCCGCCAGCATCCTCCAGTCACGGGCCCTGCATAGGTTTCCTTCTTCTGATCTAGTGGAAGGATGTTTCGGTGTTTTCTGTCCTTCTCGGACAAAGGTTGTCGCCCTTAAGTGGGAGGGGTTGCTTGCTCTCGGAGGCAAGGAGTTGGTCGCACACAGCCTGTTCTCAAGGGCTGTTGCCAGGCTTTTTAATACCTGATTATGCCTCCACGTGTATCTCCCTTGCGTGAGGCTGGTCTTGCAGCCTACCATGATGTGTTTGAGGGTCGCTGGAGTTGGGCAGAGGGCACAGGTTGGATCCTCGCCGTACCACTGATTGAGGTTCTTTGGTGATGGAAGGACGTCGTATGTCGCTCTGATGATGAAGCTGATCTTGCTTGATTCCATTTCCCAAAGTTCTTTCCAGCTGATCTTCCTCCGCTCCACACCTTCCCACTGCATCCATTGCCCCTGTTTGGCAAGAGAGACCGCCTTTGCACTTCTTGCGGCCTCCTCCTGTCGCCGCACCTCCTCAACCACCAATGTCCTCCGCTCTGATGTTGTGGCCTTTCGCCAAGTTGGTTTACTTGTCGTAAGGCCAAAGCCTCCTCTTCCCTGCTGCACTTGCCCCACGACGTCTTTGTGCCTCAGGGCTGATGAAGCTTGCTGTACTGCATCAGATGGTGTCCACTTCCGGCCGGTTACTAGGGGCGGCGCAACAGCACTGATGGTCTTGTCTCTAGAGTCCCTCAGTGTCATCTGGAGTCTTACTTTGGAACACTTGTATTCCTCTGTTAGACTAGTGAGAGGTAGTTCCAGGACCCCTTTGCCATAGAGGGCGATGTTAGTTAGACATCGTGGGACACCGAGCCATTTCTTCGCGTATGAAGTTATGGTTCGCTCCATCTTCTCCACAGTTGTTATTGGAGCTTCATAAACGGTCAGTGGCCACATTGTCCGAGGAAGGAGTCCAAACTGTAGGCACCAGAGCTTCAGTTTCCCAGGCAGTAGGGTCTGATTGATGATCTCCAGGCCGTTGACAATTTCTTGCCTTAGCTGTTGCACCTGCTCTTTGTCCTTGAGACTTGCGTTGTACCATCTGCCCAGGCTTTTTACTGGCTGCTCAGACACTGTTGGTATCAGGTCGTCACCGATGCAGAACCTTGTGTCTCTAAGCACCCCCTTAACTATGGAGATGCTTCGAGATTTACTTGGTTTGATTTTCATTCGGGCCCACTTGATGTTCTCCTGCAGCTTTCCAAGTAGCCGCTTGGTGCATGCTGCAGTAGTGGTTAGTGTTGTCATGTCGTCCATGTATGCCCTGATGGGTGGCAGACGGAGCCCAGCTCTGGTTCGTTCACTGCCCACCACCCATTTTGAGGCCCTGATGATGACTTCCATGGCCATTGCAAAGGCCAAGGGTGAGACTGTGCAGCCTGGTATGATGCCTACTTCCAAGCGCGACCATGTTGTACTGAATTCAGCTGTTGTGAAGCACAGCTGCAGGTCTTGGAAATAGTTCTTGACCAGTGTGGTGATGAGCTCTGGTACATGGAAAAAGGCAAAAGATTCCCAAAGGAGTTCATGTGGAACTGAACCAAATGCATTGGCCAGATCGAGGAAGATCACATGTAGGTCTCTCTTGTCCTTCTTAGCTGCTTGGATCTGGTGCCAGATCATGCTTGTATGCTCCAAGCAGCCTGAAAAACCTGGAATTGCTGCTTTCTGTACAGATGTATCAATGTACTTGTTTGTTACCAGATAGGTGGATAGCCTTTGTGATACAATGCTGAAAAAGATTTTTCCCTCGACGTTGAGGAGACATATTGGCCGGAATTGGCTGATGTCTGATGCATCCTTTTCTTTAGGTATTAGTATGCCGCCGGCCCTTCGCCACACCTTAGGTATTGTTTGCTTCTTCCACACCACCCTCATGAGCTTCCATAGAAAGCGTAACACATCCGGTGCATTCTTGTAGAGCTTGTATGGTACTCCGTTTGGCCCCGGAGCTGATGCTGCTCTTGCTCGCCGGACAGTGTTCTCTACCTCTTTCCATTTCGGAGGGCTGGTGTCCAGGTTGAATTCAGGTGGTTGAATAGGTGGGATGTCATGTGGGATGACTAACTTCTCATGTCTTTTCGTGTCTTGGTGGGCCTTTTCCAGGTGTTCCTCCAATTCTTGTTTTGATGTTTTCAAAGTTCCACTTTTTTTTCTTTGCCAAGAGGTCTTTGATGAACTTGAAAGGGTCTTTGTAGAACCGTGTTCTTGTGTGTTCTTTATTCTTGCGAAGTTTCCTCATGTTCTCTGCTTTTCGCAAGGTTGCCAATCGGCTCTTGATGTCCTCTTGGAGTAGCATGAGACCTTCTCTCTCTGCGTCAGTTGCTTTTTTCCATTGCTTTTTCAACTGTCTCCTCTCTCTGATTAGCCTCTCGATCTCCTGCTGCCTCCTGGACTTGATTGGTGTTGGTAACTTCTTTCCACCTCTCCCTTTACTCACCCCAAAACCGTTCTTCTCCATAGCTGTAGATTATGTTGCCCATCCTTTCAAGCTTTTCCACTGCTGTGCCCACTTGTTGCTCCAAGATATGTATAAGGTCACTGTTGACCATCTCCCACTCTTTCGTTTCAAACAGCTTTGGGCCACTTCACTCCAGGTTTATGCCCTTTGATCTTTCCCTCCAATGGAGGTCTTTGTAGTTGTTGCGTGGGCTCCTCCACCGGCATTTCTGTGCTTGTATCACCCTCTTCAGTGACATGGGTGCTGATGCTCTGCGAACTTTGGTTTGTGTCCCGTCGCTGTGCTTCATTCGACTGATTTGACTGGTTGCTTCGTAAGAAGTACTGGTCAATGCGAGGCCCATGTCTCTGCTCTCTCAAGCACTTTTTCCTCCCTTGGTGGATCTTCAAGCCCATCATTGATGTTCTTTTCTCCCAACCACAGATGCACACCTGAAGTTTGTGTCCCGCAGCTGTTGTGGATGTCTCATGTGCCATGCTCTCCTTGTCCGTGGTCGTTTCCGTTCCTGGGTCTGTAACCGTGTTATCAATCGGTGAGCCATCTTACGCCCCCGCTCTCGCAGGCTCTAGGGGTATTTCTTTTAATTTACTTTTTGTAGCATTTAGCGGGTGTCTCCAACTAGCTGAAACAGCGTTGGAGATTGCTGTCATGGGAAGCTAGCCCATGACGGCCCCATTGGGGTCTGTTCCCTCCTGTCAGCTGTCTCTCCAAGCTGTCACATGGACTTTCCCATGTTGTCAGCTGTCCTTTCACAGCAGTCACTGGATAAGTCCAGATTTTCAGAATCAAATACACAGGACTAGATGTTAAGAAGTCCCTTGTGCCAGTAGGTGGGGAGCATTTCACGACATTCATTGATTGCTGAGAGTGGTCGACGCTCAACATCAGGGGGGGGGGGGGTACGTATACGTATATCTTGGCCTGGGTAACCTTCAGGACAGCTGGGCACAGGACACATCATCAGTAGTGTACCCTTGCATCACTGGGTGTTTCGGCCTTTTATCACTATACACCCTCCACAAGGGCGGCCCGCTGCAGGATGATCAGCCCTCAGCGTGTGTCCCGTGTCTGCCTCAAAGATTCACCATGACGCATTTGGGGCCCAGCATGGGTCTTTCCGCTTGAGCCAAATCCAACAGCTGCTTCTTTCAGCCGTGTCTGAGAGTGATCTTATGGTCTTCTGCAGAGCCTGACCGTGGATTCCAAGCTCCTTCAGCAGTCTGATGGTAGATGACGCAACAAATCCTCTGCATCCCACTTCAACTGGATAAACGTTGATGTTCCAGCCACGCTGCGTTGCCTCTGCTGCAAGCTCTGTGTAGCGCAGCTTCTTACGCTCATAGGCCTCCACAACAGAGTTCTCCCATGGAACTGTGAGCTCTATGATGTAAGCAGTCTTCTGTGAAAGGGACCAGAACACCAAATCTGGCCTGAGGTTGGTTGAAGCAATTTCAGGTGGAAAGATTAGTTGTCGGCCGATGTCCGCCAGCATCCTCCAGTCACGGGCCCTGCATAGGTTTCCTTCTTCTGATCTAGTGGAAGGATGTTTCGGTGTTTTCTGTCCTTCTCGGACAAAGGTTGTTGCCCTTAAGTGGGGAGGGGTTGCTTGCTCTCGGAGGCAAGGTGTTGGTCGCACACAGCCTGTTCTCAAGGGCTATTGCCAGGCTTTTTAATACCTGATTATGCCTCCACGTGTATCTCCCTTGCGTGAGGCTGGTCTTGCAGCCTACCATGATGTGTTTGAGGGTCGCTGGAGTTGGGCAGAGGGCACAGGTTGGATCCTCGCCGTACCACTGATTGAGGTTCTTTGGTGATGGAAGGACGTCGTATGTCGCTCTGATGATGAAGCTGATCTTGCTTGATTCCATTTCCCAAAGTTCTTTCCAGCTGATCTTCCTCCGCTCCACACCTTCCCACTGCATCCATTGCCCCTGTTTGGCAAGAGAGACCGCCTTTGCACTTCTTGCGGCTTCCTCCTGTCGCCGCACCTCCTCAACCACCAATGTCCTCCGCTCTGATGTTGTGGCCTTTCGCCAAGTTGGTTTACTTGTCGTAAGGCCAAAGCCTCCTCTTCCCTGCTGCACTTGCCCCACGACGTCTTTGTGCCTCAGGGCTGATGAAGCTTGCTGTACTGCATCAGATGGTGTCCACTTCCGGCCGGTTACTAGGGGCGGCGCAACAGCACTGATGGTCTTGTCTCTAGAGTCCCTCAGTGTCATCTGGAGTCTTACTTTGGAACACTTGTATTCCTCTGTTAGACTAGTGAGAGGTAGTTCCAGGACCCCTTTGCCATAGAGGCCGATGTTAGTTAGACATCGTGGGACACCGAGCCATTTCTTCGCGTATGAAGTTATGGTTCGCTCCATCTTCTCCACAGTTGTTATTGGAGCTTCATAAACGGTCAGTGGCCACATTGTCCGAGGAAGGAGTCCAAACTGTAGGCACCAGAGCTTCAGTTTCCCAGGCAGTAGGGTCTGATTGATGATCTCCAGGCCGTTGACAATTTCTTGCCTTAGCTGTTGCACCTGCTCTTTGTCCTTGAGACTTGCGTTGTACCATCTGCCCAGGCTTTTTACTGGCTGCTCAGACACTGTTGGTATTAGGTCATCACCGATGCAGAACCTTGTGTCTCTAAGCACCCCCTTAACTATGGAGATGCTTCGAGACTTCGGAACTAACATGCTGTTCCATTTGAAGGGGAGAAGATATTTTTTACTCCTCTCTAGTTGTCTTCTTCCCTCACTCTCACACTGATATTTAGCTTTGAGGGTATCAATCAAACTTTGGTTCCTTGCCCGAACAGCAACGTTTTACAAATACGTTTGTCCATGTGGGAAGAATCTCTGTCTGCAGATGGATTGAAAACTATAACTTAACCAGTCAACCACACACTTGTACCTTCCAACGAAACTCCCTGACTAACAATCAGGAGAGTACGCTGATATGTTTCCCCTTCATAAATTAATCTTCATTGAAACTCATGGTAACAGCTGATGAAAGTAATCCAGCAGCATGGGACTCCTTAAATCAATCAAATTTGGTGTATCCGTGAGGTTTAGTCAACCCTTGCAATTGGGATACATACTTGCCCGAGGTAAACATCACTAACAATTGCCATCGTACTGGAGGACTTTTTTTTTCCAACCTAGAAGTGCGATTCAAAGGCAAAAGGAAATTAATAAAAGAACGTGTTTAAAGTTGTATTCTCAAGCAGTGGGGAAAAAAAAGGATTTGTTCATTCTAAAAGTTAAAGTTAAAAAAGGATGATGAGTGAAAAGGGAGAGTTGAGACCGGAAGAACAAAGAGAAAGCAAGCAGGCTTTCTTCCTCTTCTTGCGCTTGAGGCAGCTGAAGTCTGCAACAGGGTGATGCCATCCGGTTCAACATCCGCAGGTGCCCGCCCTAAAAAGGGCGCATGCTCGGGGTTGGCGCCAAGCTGCGGCGCTGCTGCTGTCTCTGCTTGTTGTCGTTCGCCTGACTGAGCTCAGTTGACAGGGCTCACCACGGGGAGCTCGACAACATGAGCCCCCATCAAGCAGGTTATGGTTGACTTATCTTACTCATGTTTAGTTCTCTATTCCCTATCCCTGAGATCATGCATCGGGACTAAC